>CM073498.1:18005000-19205000 GCA_037074585.1 Biancaea sappan
TTTTTTAAGCAATGTAATCCTTAAACTTTTAATATTAGTGGTTTCTTTTGTGGGATAGTACTCTAAAAAAATAATGATAAAATAAAATAAAGAAAGATAAAGGAAATCAACCACACAAATCAATCACAAATTCAGCTTATAAAGTTCATCACATGAAAATCCTGAATCGATGGCAATGGAATCAAAGTAAATAACAACCTTTCCATTACCAAATTCAAAAGCGTAGCCACATCTGTCCAAAACCTAAACTGAAAACATAATTCCTAAGAAAAGACAAGTCTCGAAGGAAAAGGAAATGAAAACATCCTACAAGGCCTTTGGTGGAGCCGTCTCTCTATAGTTGTGTACGGGTTCACAACTATAGAGAAGATCCAACTAAGGTTATTTTGCTCTGTAATCGTTAGGAGACCTAAACCCAATCCTCTAATACCAACTTTGTCACGTCCCAAAATTTGAGCACATGACCAGCACGAAAGGTAAATTTCACCTCACTTCCGTAAGCCTATTTTTCTCTTAAGCACAATACTAATCCTTATTTTGGTTATTTTTTAAATACATTTAATTTAAATTACACAATTTAAGAATTAACATAAGAGAATTATTTCTCTTTTCACAAAAAGATAAGAAATTATGGCTATACCGAATTTCTCATATAGGCTACAGTCATACACATTACATCGCAAAATTGACCTACCCGATTACAGAACTTTTCTAAATTTATACAACTTACTATAAGACTTAAGCATTATACCTTTACCCTGAACAATTGGGAAGATAATCTTTACGTATACGTTATTGAACTAGAAAATCTTCCATACCTGAAACTGAAGACAACTTTTACTTGAGAGAATCATACCTCATTCACACACAATATAGGTATATATATATGCAGATATACATAATTGATTTAACAGTATAATCATCTAAGTTTTGGTGTACAAGATATCTATCAAGATACACATATTAAAATCATCTTGCAATTATTAGCAAACACATTCAAGATCAAGCAAAATGACATTTCAAACAATTCATACAATTCCAGTTTAAGTTCCTAGCATTTTTCAGGTCCCGTCCACATAAAGTGGTCGTTGCCCCATGGCCCCTGCCGCATCCTCGTTTATTTCACCCTCGCCCTCAAAAGAACGAATATGTAATCCAACCTTATTTCACCCCACCCTTAAAGGGACAAATGTCATATTTAATACCATGTGGCCATAGTGGTTTCATTCTACCCTTATTTCATCCTTATCCTCGAAGGGACAAATCTATAATTCACCCTTATTTCATCCCATGGGATCCCATAACTCCATTTTCGTTTCTTTCAAGATCAAATACAATCATATTACACAAACGTAGGTAACTATATGCATTCCATTTCAAAAAAAGTTCACAATAGTCTCACACTTGTACATTTCAATGCATAGCATGAATGCATTAATGTCATGTCTCACACACACACACACACACACACACACACACACACACACACACACACACACACACACACACACACACACACACACACACACACATATATATATATATATATATATATATATATATATATTTAGTCTACTTTTAATATATACATAAAATAAGCAAACAAGGTAAAGTAGGATTTCTCACCTTGATATTTGCCAATTTTACCTTGAACCTTCCTTGAAGATGTGTAAGATAATGGAAGGTAATTTTCTTTACATCAAAACTATTCACAACATTCCAAAATATGTGAAAGATGTATCAAAGAATCTATCCCTATAAGATAATCATGCAAAAAATATCAAGGTCACAAAATAGGAAAATTCCTTACTATAATTTTGACTTTTGATCACTCGTCTGAATATAACTATCAAATTATAAAGAATTTTCAAATACAACTTGTACCATTAGAAACTAGACTCAAAGAGCTTTCCAACGGTATTTTATTTGCTAAAAACGGAGTTCAGATGAAAGAGTTATGAATATTTTAAAACTAATGCTATAGTAACAGTCAATAGTCAACGCAGCTCTAGTAACTTTGACCGAGTCAACGCGACAGTACGTTGACCGAGTCAATGCTACAGTATTCGTGAAAATTTAAAATATTTTTTGGATGAATAGTATTTTTTTGAAAAATTTTCAGAATAAACAGTAACGTTCTTTGTGTTCTTCATCCAAAAATCCAAAAATCACATCCAAATACACTATTTCTTTTGCTTTATTCCATGGGTTTTCATCCTTGATGTTTAAGGATTGTTTTGACACCAAAAACCCCAATTTAAACTAACAATCCAAGCTTCAATCATCAAATTTTCATCAAGAACGCTAACTTTTTTTCAAATATCCGAATTCTATGAATTTCTTCTAGTTTTCTCCAAATTTCTTGTTCCATAATTATTATCCAATATGTAAAACTGTTTTAAACTAATATTTACACTTAAATTCATCCATAGAAACATTATAAAAAGATTTCCCAAATTGATAACCTAGGATTTGTTCTTGCAAGAGGAGGAAGAAAAAGAAGAACATCTACTTACTAATCTTCCTAGCTTCCATGGCTTCCTTCCCCAAACAAGGTGGCATGAATGGATGATGAAGGAGATGGCATAAGAGTGGCTACGAAGGAGATGGAAAGGGCTATGGGAGGAAAGAGAAGAAATGAATAGGAAGAGAGGAGGATATGTTCAAGTGAGTGTATGTGTGGGCCCCACTAATTTTCTTTTCAATTTGGTCCCTTTGGTAAAATTAAAACCTTGTAAGGGAACTGGAAAAAACTTGATCATACATAAGGCACCCAAATACACTTCCATAAAATACACACCATCACATCTTATTTTTATTAAAATACCAAAATCCTGCATTTATCCACTTTAGTCCCTCTCGGTGTCTCAGACTCCACTTTAACCTCGAATTCATCATCCTTTCAGTACTGGACTCATAATTCATTCTTATAAGATCTATTCTCCTTCTTGGGTTCCTATTTGGTATTTTCTCAAGAGTACTCTATATTTTATTTTCTTTTCACTTTAGTCCTTGAATGTACTTCTTACACTCACCACACATGTTTCCTTTTCTCGATGACTTCTTACCTAACCAATGGCAAGTCTTAGTCTTATTAAACTTTAGGGTCCTTCGTTTCCCTAATCAAAACTTCTAAATTTGAAAAACAAAATTTTATTCTCATGAATATGTGTACTTTTAACTATACCGTAATACCAGGGTATTACACTCCCAATGCACAAAAGCAAATGGGGTTTCTTATAAATTTCTAATATCTTAAACTTTACAAGAAAACCTTACTAGGAACAAGCTTTCTAAAGCTTTTACTTCCTAAAACTCAGACATACTTGAAATGCTTTCTCAAGAGAAACAAATTACAACCTTTCAATCCAAAGGTTCAACTTACAGCTTTTACAACCCCTTAAAGCAAATCAATCAACAAGAAAGAGATAAAAACAATAAAAGAAACTCTCTCTCTCAAATACTTTGGAGAACACTATAGCACAAGCTCACACAGAGCACTCAAGGATAAATACAATGCAGAGAGTTGGTGAAGAGATTAATGCCATAATAATTTTTGCTTCACTTTAGTCAATACCATCTCTTGGAGCATCAACATGCTTTAAATAGGAGAGAGCAGCCTCAATGTTTTCCTTATAAATGCAGCATCCCTTCATTAATGCATGTTTTAGCTTAGTCAGGTAAGGAGCAGGTCGAAAAGAGAAGAAGAAGATATTTCAAATTTAGGTCTTACTTTCCAGGAGTTGCCAAACACCTTTTCTACCTCCTGCAATATTGACTTGGCCACTACACTTTACTTAGTTATCAGAATGAGCTTTTTACCTTAAAAGGTGTGCAGCGAACAAGAAAAGTGATTTGCTGTCAGGAGGATTTCTTTCTCAAAAGTAGTATGGAGGAAGTAAAAATTAAACTTTATCCAAATAATTATGAGTGGGCCAGATAAACTAAAATGAGCTTTAAGTAAGAGTTAAATAGAATGATCCAAATAACCTAATGATGGACATTATAAAAAATATATAAGTAGGCCTTAAATATATTTAAACCAATTAGGCCTTAAATATATTTAATTGAACACCCCCCGAATTCATAACACTATTGACTCGCATCTTGAGGGAGTCACCAACCTCAGCTGCCTTGAGGCCTTTGACGATGCTCTTGGCAGCACTGACTACTGCACTAGACAAGTAGCCGCAACTAGTGTAGTATTGGAGATTTTTGCCTCATGAGCAATGAGTTATAGCAGCTTCTTTAGGAAAAAGGCGCTCTAGTGCAGTAGAAAGGTTGTAGAGTTTCAATTTCAATCATCAACGTTGTACAAAAAGAAAAGAGACAAGGAAAAAAAAGAAGAAAAGAGAAAAAAATTATTATGTGGCACCATGTCAGCATATTATCTTACTACATGCGATGCTGATGTGGCTCTTAGTGGTGATGTAAGCATCTCTGTCAATGCCACGTGTATTGGTCTAACGGTTGACTAATATTTGACTAACTTTGAGGACCAATTTTATGATTTTGGAAATTATAGGGACTAAATCCATTATTTTTAAAGTATATGGACTAAATTCATTGTTGGATGAAATTATAGGGACCTCAAGTATATTTTTATCTTATTTGGAAATTAGATTATTTGTATTTTATGATTTTGGAAACTACAGGGACTAAATCCATTATTTTTAAAGTATATGGACTAAATTCATTGTTGGATGAAACTATAGGGACCTTAAGTATATTTTTACCTTGGTTGGAAATTAGACTATTTGTATTCTAGTCTTAGGTGAACAAAGATGAAGCCAAACAACATTAATCTTATTTTTTTTTAATAAAAATACTTATTAGTATTAAAAAAATATACTTAATTATAAATAATTCAAATAGATATAAAACTAATTATAACAAACAATATAAATATAAATTTTGATAACAAAATTTGTGTTGGGACAAAATATTAACTTTGTAAATTTGATTACCATTAGAAACATAAATTTAAGCAATTTTGCTTATTAAGATTGAAAATGGATCAAATTTATGTTGGAAAAATTTAATGGAGTTAAATATATAAGATTAAATCTTAAGAAATTCGTTGAGGAGGTGTATTTTTTTTTATTTTATTCACTTAGATTTTATGAGGCCTAATATTTTTTTAAAAAATTATATCAAGAAAAAAATTAGATTAACATGTTAATAACTGATACATATTAATACAAATTTAAATATTTTTATGTAATATTACAAAGGTGAAAATGATTATAAAATTTTCAATAATTATCAATAGATCACAATTATTAATATGAGTAAAGGTATTAATTGGTCATATTAAATTATATCACAATTATTAATATTATATATATATATATATATATTATAAATAACTCTTAACACTGATAAATATATATGTGAATTGACATATTAAATTTTGTATATGTCTACATATTTTTTTTGGGCATATATATTAATGTTATCTTTAATTAGGTCCATTATACGATCTTTATTAATTTGTATTTGGGAACCTATTTGATATATATTTGTTTTGGTTTAGGGTGTTAGTGAAAATAATATATGTGTAGATGTCCGACTCTAAATAATAATAGTGATTGAGTGTTATTATAAAATTACTCATTTGTAGATTGATATAGGTAGTGGTTCTTTAGGTTATATGAGTATGCTCATTTTTGGACAGATGCTGCTGCTTGTCATTTTGTGTTTTCCATAAAAAAAGTGAGAAAGTGCCACTCATATCTTCTTAGAAAAGTCTATCTCTTTTGATTTGTGTTTGGGTTTACGATGGATCAAGGTACGCTCTCTTTATTTATTAATTCGTGTTTTTACTACTTATCGAGATCGACAATAGTAGGTTTATAGTTTAATATAATTTCGCATTTATGATTTGATGAACCTTGACTATTTGGCTTTAGTTTATAGAAAATAAACTTTCAATTGGTATCAAAGTCAGGTTCTGATAAGTAATAAGAACCATTTTGTGCTTGAAATTTGAATTTGGGTTCATAAATGAAATTTTTTTTGAAGAAAAATACATGTGTGAAATTTTAAACTTGTTAAAATTAGGAAGTTTTAGGGTTATGTGGTATTAATTCCCTTATCATAGAGTAATTTCGTATTTGGTTATATCGGGTTTTTATGGATTTAATCAGATTTGGGAAAAATTTAAGGGGATTTTTAGCATGAACCCTAGAAATTGGGATTTCCTAATTAAATGTAAATTTGTGTGTTTTTGGATGATATTCATCGATTGTTTGATGATTTTAAACAAATTTTTGTGTTTAATTAAGTTAGGATTCATGAATTTTGAGTGTTAGGTGTAATTTTGGGATTTTTGAATGAAGAACAATGGTTTTTTTTTTTTGGCATTTTTCCATATTGCCAACGCTCAGCGCTGGACCACTGGAATAAGGGCCATGTTCTGTCAAACCAACACTGAGCGTTACAAGGTTAATGCTTAGCGCTAGGCCACCATAAGGCATTTTGTGTTCTTATTGGAATCATAGACCTTCATTTTTTCCATAATTTTTTTTTAAATCACACCATTTGCATTTCTCAGGAATTCTAATCAATCTATATTACGTTTTCTTGTTAGAATTAGATTGATATAAACTATTTAGTTACCAAAGTAGTTAATATGGATAAAGTTGAGTTAGTTTTAACAAGAAAACCAAGAAAGCCTATACATGTTAAATATCCCAAAGAAGTTTAGTTAGCCAAACTTAGGGTAGTTAACTGTTGTATGACATATTTGAGAAGCTTGCTTAGTATGTGTCAGCCTAAATGAAGGCATGTGCTAAATAAAGTGTGGTTGTTCTACATTGGTTAACTACATTTGTGTAAATAATGTCACTAACAAGCATTTATTCTATCCAAAGACTAATAGGTGTTGATGTAGTAGGCATCTCTAAAATCATTAAAACCCTTATGTGAACATGTGAATGATGTATTATATCTCTAATTTTGGTAAATATAGAGTTATATTTCACATGTTTAAGCTTATATATACTTTGTGTGTGATGTGTATATATATATATATATATTTGAGAATTATCTTGACTGTGTTATTGATTGTTTGCTGTTGTAGTATCTGCTATTTCTGTTAATATGAACAACATTCCTATGTTGAATGGAAGCAATTTCAGAAAATGGAAGGAGTACGTTAACTTTATGATAGTGCTCGGTTGCATGGATCTTGACCATGCATTTAGGATTGAACACCATGCACCTTTGACTAGTAGTAGCACTATTGATCAAAAGGCTATATTTGAGAAATGAGAGCGTTCTAATTGCATGAGTCTACAAATCATGCTACAAACCATTCCAGAATTCATTCGTGGTGGGGTGGGAATCCAGAACGGAGTGATGCTAAGAGTTTCCTGAAAGCGATCTTTAGCGAATTTGCTCCAAACGAAAAAGGTCAAAACTAGCACTATTCTGACTAAGCTAGTTTCCATGAGATATAAGGGTAAAAGAAACATAAGGGCGTACATCATGGAGATGTCCAACTTCGTCACAAAACTGAGGGCACTCAAGTTAGAGTTATTAGATAACATACTTGTGCACTTGATTTTAATTTCTCTTCCTCCTAAATTCAGTCAGTTCAAAATATCCTATAACACTCAAAAGGAAAAATGGACACTAAATAAGCTTATTTCTCAATGTGTGCAAGCGGAGGAGAGACTCAAGCATGACAAGTTAAGAATGCTTACTTAGTAACCACTTCTGGTGCTAAGACTTCTTCTAACATAAGGAAGAAAACTTCAGAGAAGGACAATAAGTACAAGGGGCGTCTCAACATAAGGGCAAGAAGAAACAAGATGTGGATATTGCTTGTTTCTTCTTCAAGAAAGTTGGACATATCAAGAAGAAATGTCCCAAGTTCACTCATGGCTAGACAAAAAGTGTATGCATATTAACTTTATCAGTTCTAAAGTTAATTTGGCTTTAGTACCCAATGATCCTTGGTGGGTAGATTTAAGTGTAACTACTCACATAATTGTTTCTATGCAGGATTGTGAAACCAGCCGAACACTAATTGATGGTGAAAGATACATCTATATGGGCAATGGCAATCGGTTGGCTGTAGAAGCTGTTGGATCTTTTAGATTATCATTAGGAACTGAATGTTATTTGAATTTAGAGAACACTTTTGTTGTACCGTCTTTTAGACGAAATTTAATTCATGTTTCATGTTTAGACAAATTTGGATACTCTTGTTCATTTAGTAATAAAACATTTCGTGTTTTTATAAATTCAAAATTAATTGCTTCTGATTCATTAGTTGATAATCCATGTTGCTTAAATTGTATTAAATCTGATAGCTGTGAGAATTTGTATTTTGTTTGTTTTGGTACTAAACATTGATTAACTGATGATAGTTCTGCTTATCTGTGGCATAGTTTTTTTGGACATATCTCTAAACGGAGAATGCAAAGGCCTATGTTAGATGTCATTCTACAAGTATCCAATATCGAAGATATGGACATTTGCATTGAGTGCATTAAGGGCAAAATGAATAAAATTAAGGGAACAAGTGCTACTAAAGCTACTGAGACTCTAGAGTTGATTCATAGTGATATATGTAGTCCATTCCCTATGATTTTTTGGAATAGACAACAATATTTTATCAACTTCATAGATGACTACTTTAGATATGGCTATATGTACCTATTAAATGAGAAATCACAATCATTAGATGTGTTCAAAGTTTTCAAAGCTGAAGTTGAGAATCAATTAGGCAAGAAAATTAAGGTCGTCAGATCTGACCGTAGAGGTAAGTTCTATGGTAGATTTGATAGATTAGGGTAACAACGTTCGAGGCCTTTTGCCAAATATTTGGCTGATATGAGATTGTGCCACAGTGCACCATGTCAGGGACTTCTAGTCAAAATGATGTTGCTAAGTGGTGTAACTGTATTGTAAAGGACATGGTGAGAAGTATAATTAGTTATTCTTCTTTAGTAGAGTCGCTTTAGGGAGAGGCTCTTAAGACTGCAGTATACATCCTTAACAACGTACTGAGTAAAGCAGTACATAAGACCCTATATGAGTTGTAGATAGGCAAGAAGCCTAGTGTTAGACACTTATATATCTGGGCTTATCCAGCTAAAACAAGGTCGTACAAGCCTAATGAGAGAAAATTGGACTCACAAACTGTGAGCTGCTTCTTTGTGGGGTATCTTGAGAGATCGAAGGGTTTTAAGTTTTATAACTATTCAACCAGGTCCTTCGTTGAGATCGGGAATAACAAGCTTATTAAAGATGTTGGTCATAGTAAGAGTGATCAACCTGGAGAAATTGTGTTTGAAGATGAATACACTGGAATTTCTATTATAGTTATGGGAACATCTGATCAAGTAACATTACCTGAAATGGTTATATCTGTGAATAAGGAATTCATAAAGAACACAATTAATACAGAAATCACTCCTATTCAGGATCAAGAGATTCATTCTCCTGAACATGAAGAATAGCAACAACCTCAAGAGGAAGTGCCTTTGAGGAGATCTACTAGAGAGAAGAAAAATGCTATATCAAATGACAATGTCATTTATTTGTAAGAGCATGATTTTGAAATAGGCATGCAAGATGACCCAGTCACTTGCATGGAGGCTATGTCATGTAGTAATTCTCAAAAGTGGATAGATGTCATGAGAGATGAGATGAAATCCATGATAGATAATGAGGTGTGAGATTTAGTAGAGTTACCACATAGTGCGAGACCGATTGGGTGTAAATAGATATTTAAAACCCAACGGGACTCGAATGGTAATATCAAAAGATATAATGCACGTCTTGTAGCCAAGAGTTTCACTCAAAAAAAGGGCATTGACTTTAAGGAAACATTCTCTCCAGTTTCTACGAAGGATTCCTTTAGAGTCATAATGGCACCTGTAGCTCATTATGATCTGGAGCTACATTAAATGGACGTTAAAACAACGTCTCTTAATGGAAACATTGAAGAAATGATATACATGGTGTAGCCGAAGAACTTTGAATTGAAAGATTCAAAGCACCTTGTATATAAGATGAAGAAGTCCATTTATGGTCTTAAACAGACATCCCGACAATGGTATCAAAAATTTGATGAAGTGATTTCATCTTTTGGGTTCAAAGAGAATCTGGTTGATTAGTGTATATATCTCAAGATGAGTGAGAGCAAGTTTGTGATACTAGTTCTATATGTTGATGACATACTACTGGCTAGTAATGATATATCTTTTTTGCTGTTATGATAGAAATTGTAAATAGCATGATTATAGGGATATGTTACAACATGATTATAGGGATAGCTTGATTGTAGGGATTATTTAGAATTTTTGATTTGTTTGTATTTATAGCTCTTCTGTATATATATTTCATCCCTATGAATGAGAAAGACACACTTTTCCAATCAATCTTGTCTATTTAACATGGTATCAGAGGTAAGGGATATTTGAGCGTGCGTGTGCGTTCTCGCCTTTGCTTCCTGTGCATGTGTGAGAAGAGCCCACCCATCTACGGTGGTTGTTGGTTTTCACCACCCCCTAAAGATGTTTAGACTTCACCGGTCGGCGGACCCCTAGAGTCCTGAAGCCATTGACGGTACGTGTGACCTCCATGCGCCATTCGTTCTTTCTGCCAGCAGATCCATGCGTCGGCACGTGAGGGAGCATAGAGGCACGTCCGGTCCTCTCTTCGTCTCTAATCAGCCTCGACGGCATTTTCAGCCCTTTGTTAGAGTGATCTCGTGGTGTGGTCATTGATTCTCAGAGTTTGAATTTTTTTGTTTAGATTTGGTTGTCACAGTATATAGCAACATTCTTGCACTGTTCAAAGTTTGAATTTTTTATTTTGATTTGGACTTAGTTGTTCACATAAACAATGTTCTTACTCTTTGCGAGCTTGATATATTCTGATCATCTTTCTTTGGTGGTTGCCATATGTATTGTGTCACATATGGCAGAACATGTTGTCTCATCTCTTCATCCTACTACTGTGTTTGCTGATACAGGTAAATCTCCTACATGTTTTATTTCTTCATCATCCAGATGGGTTATTGATTCTGGTGCTTCAGATCATATGACAGGTAATCCCAACCTTTCTTCTACTTTCAATACCCAGGCCCATTCATCTCATGTGACTATAGCTGATGGATCCACAACTCGTGTCCTTGGTTCTGGCACGGTTAACTTAACCCCATCTTTATCTTTACCCTCAGTGTTGAGTTTACCTAATTTTTCATTTAATCTAATTTCTATTAGTAAACTCACTCATACCTTAAATTGTAGTGTCTCATTCTTTCTTACTTACTGTCTTTTTTAGGATCTTACGATGAATCAAATTATTAGTAGAGGACATGAATTTGGAGGTCTATATATTCTTCACACTCAGGAACCGAAATCCTTGGCATGTTCTAGTTCATCATCTGCGTTCGAGGTGCACTATCGTTTGGGGCATCCGTCTCTCTCGGTTCTCAAGCAGGTTCAACCTCAGTTCCATCACTTATCCTCCTTACCTTATGAGTCATGTCAGTTTGCCAAACACCATCGTGTCCTTTTACAATCTAGAGTTAATAAACGGGCTACATCCCCTTCTTGAGTTAGTCCATTCTAATGTTTGGGGTCCTTACGCTATTGTCTCTAAGCCTGGTTTTAAATATTTTATTACTTTTGTTGACGATTACTCTCGTGTCACTTGGTTAAATTTGATGAAAAGTCGCTATGAGGTTTTGTCACATTTTCGAGTCTTCTGTGCTGAGATTAAAATGCAATTTAACGTTTCTGTTCAAACTTTGAGAAGCGATAATGCCAAAGAATACCTATCTGGTGCTTTTCAGTCTTATATGCTTCAACATGGCATTCTTCATCAGTCTTCTTGTGTTGACACACCTACTCAAAATGGGGTTACTGAACGAAAGAATAGACACTTACTTGAGATAGCCAAAGCTCTCTTATTTTAAATGCATGTTCCTAAACCTTTTGGGGCTGATGCTATCTCAACAGCTTATTTTTTAATCAATCGGATGCCATCTTCTGTTCTTGATGGAAAAATACCCTATTCTGTTCTTTTCCTATCTAAATCTATTTTCCCTATTAAACCCCGTATCTTTGGTAGTACTTGTTTTGTTCGGGATACTCGACCCTAGGTTATAAAGTTAGACCCTAAGTCCCTTAAATGTGTTTTCCTTGGTTATTCTCGTCTCCAAAAGGGATATAGGTGTTTCTCCCCTACCTTTCAGCGCTACCTTGTCTCTACAGATGTTACCTTTCAAGAAGACATTCCCTTTTTCTCTCATTCCTCCATTTCTCATGATCAGGGGAGGATGATGATCTGTTGGTCTATAGTGTCCCTTGTTCTTCGCCTCTCCCATTTGCATCTCCTTTAGAGTCTACTCGGCCACTTATTGTCCATGTCTACACTAGATGGAAACCTCTCACTACCAGTTCAGATTCATGCCCTTCACTCTCTGCTTTGTCGTCAGATCTTGGTTCAACTACTCTTGACCTCCCTATTACTCTCCGCAAAGGTAAACGTCTATGTGCTTATCCTATTGCTTATGTTGTTTTCTATGATCACTTGTCTTTGACTTCTTGTTCTTTTTTGGTTAAACTAGACTCTGTGTCTATTTCTAAAACTGTTCGTGAAGCTTTGACCCATCCAGGGTGGCATGATGCCATGCTAGATGAGATAAATGCTCTTGATCATAACAACACTCAGACATTAGTGGATTTACCTGTTGGCAAGAAAGCTATTGGGTGCAAGTGGGTATTTACAATTAAAGTCAATCCTGATGGTTCTATGGCCCATTTGAAAGCATAACTTATTGCGAAAGGATATGCTCAGACTTATGGGACTGATTACTCAGACACTTTTTCTTCGGTTGCCAAACTTACTTCAATATGGTTGTTGATCTCCTTAGCAGCTACTCATAATTGGCCGCTGCACCAGTTAGATATTAAAAATGCTTTTCTTCATGGTACTCTTCAGGAAGAGGTCTATAGGGAGCAACCACCTGGGTTTGTTGCTCAGGGGGAGTATGGGAAAGTATGTCAACTTCAGAAATCATTGTATGGTCTAAAGCAGAGCCCTCGGGCATGGTTTGGTAGGTTTAGCCAAGTTGTTTTGGAAGATGGAATGAAGAAAAGCAAGTCTGATCACACAGTGTTTTACAAGCGGTCCAAAGATGGCATTATTCTACTTGTGGTATATGCTGATGATATTGTGATTAATGGGAGTGATAGCTTAGGAATCTCTAGCCTCAAGACCTTCTTGCACTCTCATTTTCAGACAAAGGATTTGGGACCCTTGAAATACTTCCTAGGGATTGAAGTTATGAGAAACAAGAAGGGATTTTCCTATCTCAAAAGAAGTATGTTCTTGACTTGTTAAAAGAAACAGGAAAGATAGGGGCTAAGCCGTCTAGTACTCTTATAATTCCTAACATACAACTTGCAAATGATGACAGTGAGCTATTTCATGACCTTGAGAAGTATATGAGACTCGTGGGAAAATTGAATTATCTTACTGTGACTCGCCTTGACATCTTATATTCAGTTGGTGTAGTAAGTCGCTTTATGTCTTCTCCTACAGTCAACCATTGGGCACTTCTAGAGCAAATCCTTTGCTACTTAAAAGGGGCTCCAGGACGTGGATTATTTTATAGGTATCATGGACACACTAAGATTGAGGTATATTTAAATACAGATTATGCAGGGTGCAAGGATGATAGAAGATCCACTATCGATTATTATGTTTTTGTAGGAGGGAATCTAGTTTCATAGAAGAGCAAGAAGCAAAATGTAGTTTCCCGATCTACTGCATAATCAGAATATGGAGCTATGACAAACTCAGTATGTGAAATTATATGGATATACCAACTATTAAAAGAAGTTGGCTTTGAGCTCCAACTACCAGCAAAGCTATGGTGTGACAACCAAGCTGCCCTTCACATTGCTTATAATCCTGTATTTCATGAACGAACTAAACATATTGAGATTGACTGTCACTTTATTTGAGAAAAGATCGAAGAAAATTTAATTACTATAGGATATGTTAGAACAGAAGATCAGTTGGGAGATATTTTCACAAAAACCTTAAATGGAGTCCGCATTAACTACATTTGTAACAAGCTGGGCACGATTAACATCTATGATCCAGCTTGAGAGGGAGTGTTATGATAGAAATTGTAAATAACATGATTATATGGATATGTTACAACATGATTATAGGGATAGCTTGATTGTAGGGATTATTTAGGATTTTTGATTTGTTTGTATTTATGGCTCTTTTGTATATATATTTCATCCCTATGAATGAGAAAGACACACTTTTCCAATCAATCTTGTCTATTTAACACGTGAAACTAAATATTTTCTTTCTAGAAAATTTGAAATAATGGATTTTGGTGAGGAGTTTTTTGTTTTGGAGATTCAGGTCCATAGGAATCGTATCAAACAAACTTTGGATTTATCACAAAAGATATACATTGAGAAAATCTTAAGCCGACTTAGCATGCAGAGTTGTGCACCGGGTGACACACTTGTAGTCAAAGACGATAGATTTAGCCTACTTCAATGTCCTAAATTGGACAAAGAGACGAGGGAGATAGAGCAAATCCCATATACCTTAACTGTGGAAAGTCTTTTTGTCACGTCCCAAAATTTGAGCACGTGACCGGCACGGAAAGTGAATTTCATTTCACCTCCGTAAGCCTATCTTTCTCGTAAAAATCATACAATTCTTTTTCATGCAACCAAAACGAGTTCTTTATACATACTACAATTACTCACATTACATCAGTGAATGAACCTACCCGATTACAGAGATTTCTAGATTTATACAACTTAGAATAAAACTTAACTATTATACCTTTATCCTGAACAAATGAAAAGGTAATCATGGACTAAGGATCCATAATTCCTTGTTCCGATATTTACCTTCAGCTGTCAACTCTGAAAAAAAATATCAATAAGAGGGGTATGAGCAAACCACGTGCCCAGTGAGTAGATAACACAACATTATGACAAAAAAATATCATACATCATAATGATAACATGCAGCAATCATACGTAAATCGATCATCATATGATATGATATTATTCGTAGTACTTCACGACAATATCCAAATAAATCAAATACATTTCAACATAATTCAAAAGTTCACAACAACAATCGGTGAAATCAATTTCACACAAATTTCCCGTACCAACCGGGTCGTCCAGAATACCTCTGGATCGTTGCCCGCGGCCCCTGCCGCATCCACCCTTATCGCTCCATTTATAATCTCCACCCTTATAACTTCACATAAATTTTTCCATGGGGTGCACCACCATGCCTTTCCTTTCCAGTCAAACATAATCACAATCATATATAAAAACATCCTCAATCATAATCTTGAGCCACATACACAACTCAGTCATTTACAATTCAAGCCACAACATAATAAATGTGGTTCCAGCAACATAGCATGTATACAACATAACCCATAATATAGAACAATTATTCAACTCAGTTCACATGCCATTCACAATCCATTATATAACCTCCATTCATGGGAAAATAAGAAAATATAATTATATACATTACCAGACACGTTCCACAATTGTTTATGCCTCATCGTTCCACATCATCCTCTTCAAACTTGGATATACAACATATTTCTACTATGATGCAAAAAGTCAATAACAGATATTTAATCATAGCAAGTATTAACCCACTCACCTGGATTTCACGCTCTCGGCACTCCCACTTTGCACCTTGACCATTCCTATTGTAACCAGACAAAAACCATTAGGGTTACGAAATAGAGAAATTTCCTACCACTACTCTCGACCTTTACTCACATCTTAAGTCATAACTCCTAATCGGTAATGAATATCTAAATGAAACTTATACCATTGGAAACTAGACTCAAAGAGCTTTCCAACGATATAAAGTTTGCCTAAAACGGAGTCCGGATGAAGAAGTTATGGCCGATTGAAAATGAGCTAAGGTTTTTCGACACACCTGGCGCCTGGGCGCCACCCATGCCTGGCGCCTAGGCGCCCCACGTGGCGCCTGGGCGCCATGCCTTTCTCTTCCCCACATGTCCTTAGCGCCTAGGCGCCACACATGGCGCCTGGGCGCCACGATCACGACCCTTCGCGACTTTCTCTCGGTTTTGGCCCGAATCTGGCCAAATCTTCACCGTTTTTCATGATTTCTTCCATAGGATCTCACCCTTAATGTCTAAGGAGCATTTAGACACCAAAATCACCAATTTTAATTGAGAAACGAAGCCGGAATCTCGATTTTTCCTCAAACACTCTTAAAACTAGAAAATAGGGAAAAGCTTAATAAATAGAAATTTCTACCTCGATTCCTTGCTTTCCCTACGTTGCTTGGCTCCTAGAGGCTCGCCCCGTAGCCCGAGATCCGCCCTTCAAAGCCCGGTTGTAGAGTTGGAGAGTAGAGAGAGAAATTAGAGAGAAGAAAGAGAGAAGGAGAGGAGAGAAAGTGAAGAGAGAGAGAGGAAAGGAGAAAAATGAATAAAAAATAGGTGAGGCCACCTATATACTCTCCCGGGGTGAAATTATCACTTGCTCTGCAATTGACCCTCAGTCAAGACTAGCAAAAGCAAATTCATAAAATCTCACCTCAGGTGTTTCTAAATCCTCGGTGCCCCACAAATTTCCTTATTCACTTTAGTCCCTCTCAATATCTCAAACTCCACTTTAACCTCGAATCCATCATCTTTTCGGTACCGGACTCATAATTCATTCCCATAAGCTCTATTCTTCTTCTCGGGTTCCTACTTGGTCATTTCTCAAAAGTCCTCTATACTTTCTTTTCTTTTCACTTTAGTCCTTGAGAATTTGTAAAAATTTCCTAAATTAAAAATAAAAATTTCTATTTCCACATTTTCTTCACTAATTCAAAAAGAAAATTTTCCACATAATTAAATTTTTCACTAAACTTCAAATCAGACTTTAAATATTCATAAAAATTCTTGGGATATTACACTTTTGTATACACAAGTATATATACATCCAGATTTGACATACACTATGGGAATGTTAGGTAGATACCAGAGTAACCTTAATATGACTCACTAAAAGGCAGCTAAAGAGGTTATGAGGTATTTTTAGAGGATGAATGACTACATACTCACCTATTGAATATTGGATCGACTTGAGGTCATGGGATACTCCAATGTTGATTTTGCTAGATGCATGGATACGAGGAGATCTACATCAGGCTACGTCTTCATGTTAGCTAAAGAAGCTATTTCCTAAAAAAATATTAAATAGACACTTGTAGCTTCTTTGACCATGAAGGCTGAGTTTATAGCTTGTTATCAGGTATCAAACCAAGTGGTTTAGTTGAGGAACTTCATCACAGCTTTACAGATAGTTGAGGACATTGTGAGGCCTTTGAGATTGTATTATGATAATAGAGTTGCCGAGTTGTTTTGTAAGAACAATCGAGTTCGTTTAGGTTGAAGCACATGGACATTAAGTTTCTCGTTGTTAGAGAGAGGGTTTAGAGTCACATTTGTATCGGTAGTTCACATTAGTACTGATCATATGATTGCAGATCTATTGACTAAAGGTTTGCTACCTAGAGTTTTTCACGAGGTATGGTAAAACATTTAGACATTTAAGTGTGTGTTGTACATTTTCCTTTTGTACTTAATAAGTGTATTTACTTTTGTGACACTTTGAGATATATATATTAGTGTTATAGAACTCGGATTGGACTGGCGAGTCAACTCGAAACTCGACGACCTAAAACTAAAATTGGTCCGGTTCATACTTTTAGACTGGTTAACAATTGACCCGATCACAACCCAAACAACCTGGGTGAGTCTTCACTGACTCGACAACTTAGCCAACTCGATTTGACCCGGGTCAACCCCCAATTATTATTTGTCACCAACACGTGAAGAAAATAAAAAAAAATAAAAAACACAACTTGAAAAAAAAATTAACACTTAAAAACTTCAACTCTCATATGGCCCCAATGTGATGAGTAGTCACATAGCCAATTGCTCTCTAAAACCATCCCAATGCCACATATATATAGGCAAGAGTGAGACAAAGTTTGGGACTTTGGGCAATGTGGGACTTTGGCAAAGAAGAAAAACTAAACTTTCAAGTTTCAACCTCCTTCTTCTTCCTTTTCCCACCACTACCTTCCTCTATAAATAAATAATGTTTTAATTAAAAAAAATTGAGGTATAAAATTACCTAATATTAAAAGAACGAAAATTTACACTTCAAAATATGAATGTTTTATATTAAGCTCCAATGAGCATTGTGCTAGAAGAATTATAGTCAAAAACCAGGAAACAAATAGGGACTTTATAATAAGTGAAAGCGTGGTGAAGACATGAGGCCCTTTAGTCATAGAGGAAAACATCTATGTGGCCGCCTGTTGTAACTTCAGGGTAGGCTATACATCCCACTCCTTCTTAGACTTGTTTGGAACATTGCTTATTGTTTACATAGCAATTGGGTTTATGAAACGTTGTGAGGTAAGTAACACTCATAAGATGCATGACTCTAATGAGAAGTTTTGTGGTTAATTAGGCGTTACATTGATTAAGGATATAGTGATTGAAATAACCCTAGAATGAGAGAATGGACATCAATTAGACACCTTATTGGGATAGCAGTGATCTTACAAGGATGTGAAGTTTTCCTTTTAACATGGATGCTATGACCCAAATGGAAGTAAAACTCTGTGATTCAATTATGGAGTAATGTGATAGCAAGGGAAGGATATCTCAACCAGCCAATTATCTTATAAAGTCGATACAGACAAAGGCTCATATGTGATGTACGAGGCGTATTACTTGTGTAACGGTTCGTTAGTTCAAGCATGATTAGAGGTTAGAAAAGGCTTTCATAGTATGAAAAAGAGTGAGCACTAAATTAATGACCAGTAAGAGAGTCTAGTTCATATTTCCTTGGATTACGTGTCATGATTTGATACCATTTATGTTTTCTTGCATCTTAGCTTTACTCCTTACTTGACAGGATTATGATAACTATGTTGTTTATTGCTAATTGGCACCCTAAGAGTATCTAGAAGGTTGACCTAGCTGAGATGAACTTAAAGATAGGGATTTCATGATTACATCATGTTAAGATGCGCGAAACGTGCCTTTTAGATTGTGAAAAGTGTTAAACTTACCTTTATAAGTTGGAAAGGTCCCTTTTAGTATGAAAATTGCTTTGAGATATGAGTGGTTTACATTTGGATATTAGGGAGACTATAATAAGAATCACAAGTTCAGGCCTAAGATGAGATTAAGATTTTACCCTTAAAGTTGAATAATGGGAAGCCCCTATTTTACCATCTTCCTAGTAACTCTTGGGCTAATAGTTGAAGTTATGTGTGTTGGAAAGCCCAACTATTCCATATATTGAGAGAAGGAATAAAATATAGAATGCCTATGTGGGCACGGTGCAAGTTAAGTATCAATGTAGTGGATCAAGTGAACAGTGTTGTTAGTGATACCTTATATGAATGATATAGCTACCTTTAACTTGGTAGTATGGCTATTCCAATTTTAATCATCATTGAATATATGTAACCTAAATAGGATACGAACTGCTGTAATGGGATTTTCCTGTTAAACGTTGTGACTTATGAACATGATTTGCTTATGATTTCTTCAAGTGATAAAAAATTGGATTTTATGATGGGATAATTTCTACATTTCTTTGGGGTTGACTTATGTTACGTGTTAGTCGTCATGGATTGTGGTTGAGGGTATAACCTAACAGAACTGATGTGGTTGAGGGTAGGACCCAACATGACTAGGTACTTAGTATGGTTGAGAGTATGACTTGACAAGACCACAATAGGAAACTACACATATACATGTCAAATGAATTGTGGTGGTTTTTTTGAATTCCTAGTGTAGAATGCCTTGAATTGTTTAGCTTGGATTTTGAGTTAAGTGATAAATAGTACACTAGTTGACAGTCATGTGTGGGGGCAGGTAGGAGGATGTTCACTGGTGAAAGAGATAACTAAACGATAGGAGGATCTTGAGGAGTTAGATTATAGTACCATAACCCTTAAAAGTTGATTACACTAATAGGTTGAACATTTAAGAGTGGTCGAGTTATTTTATGATTAAGGACCTTGGGGAAATTGGCAGTGAATTTTAGAGAATTTATGTGGTTGGTACATCTTATTTCCTTTAAGAGAAAGATCCAACCTAAAGTGTTAGGACAAGATAATAGTGGAGATAGATCTGTTTCAATTAAAGATGATTGAGATACAACCTAATGGGTTCAGTTGCAAATTAGAAGGATGAGAAGCTTTATGGGGCATCCATATTTGTTTATTCTATCAAGGCAATGGTCGGATGTGGGGCAAAAATTTGGCATCCTTAGAGGTGTCACCATGAGTAAGGAACCTTAGTCAAAAGGAAGGGAGGTTTGAACCTTGAGTAACCATAAGATACCCTTGTGAAAATGGTACTCTCAAGTGGCGATAGGACCTTTATGTGATTTCGTGATGTCTATAAGGGTAAGCTATAAGCTATGTCTATGGTAGGCCAAGTGTGAGCCCAAGTAACCATAGTGAGTCGGTATGGTGAAGTAAGATCGTATGACTATGTGGCATTGTTATGATTTCGGTTGAGGACCTACAATGCATAGTTATGGGGAAATCCCTAAGGGGGAAGTCCCCGACGGTACATACGTGAACTATCTTAATATATCAGAATAAGCAAAAGCACGAATACCTAAAGGCATTAGTTATAGTAACTGGAAGTTTCCTAAGCATAAGTAGAAAGGGAGGAACAAGAACTTTAGTGAAATATCGTCAATGGTACGACTAAAAGAACATGGATTAGAAGGTATGTTTTAAAGCCATGAAGATAAGAGGATACAGAGCCTAAGTTTAAAATGGTATGATGAGTGGTCAAACCCTAATCAGCAAGGCACTAGTAGATGTGTGCTCGGGGACCCAAGATCTGGCCGAAACATGGTAACACTTGGTAGCTTTAACGAGGCAGAGATTAGTGGCAGTTGAAATTCGGGGACCAAATTTCTTTGAGGGGGAAGTAGTCATCCCAGGTATTATGACGTCGTAAGAAAGCACGAGTTTGGGCATGTGAAAAAATAAATAAATAAAATCCTTTGTGAATGAGATAGACATAATGGGAATTTATGCCGGCCTATATATGTTCTAGGTATCCTCACCTTTTTTAGACTAGAGGTAAGTTAAATTCAGAAGACCGAATTTCTTAAAGGGGGTGATACTGTAATACCCGCCATTTATTTTTTCTATTTTTAGTTGTTAATTTTTATTTCGCAAATATTGATTTGCAAATTGTGTGCAATAGGTGTTGAGATGTTATATTGTGATGAGTTCATGCTTTAGTATGTGATTTTTGGGATGTAGACTAGCAATGTGTGATACTAGGCCATATAAAGACTAAAGTGAAAATTACATGGACTAAAATGAAAGATTATGGAATCTTGTGGGGTCTAGCAAAATGTGTACAAAGGATTGGAATAGATAAAGAAAATTATAGAGAACCTTGATGTGAAATAAGAAATGGAAAATAACTTCTAGGTCTTAAGATATGAATTTTTGAAATAAATAATATGTTTAACTTATTAAGTGAATTAAAGAAATAAAAGAAAATTAATATAATTATAATGTGAACAGTGGATGCAGTTAGTGGGAATTGAATATATATATATATATATATTATATAATATTTTGATGGTAAGAAACAACTAAAAGATAATGCAAAAAATTAAATAAAGGAAATAAGGCAATTATCTAATTAACCAAATCTAGTTTATCATCAAATTAAGGATAAATAGCTTTACGCTCAAATCTGAAAGGTATTTGGAATTTGAACTCAATTTATTATACTGTTAAGATATTAGGTTGATTTTCGAAATCACAAGGAAATAAATAGGAAGAATAATTCTTAATAAATAGTGATAAGCTATCAAAATAAGGATCCTAACTTGAAGATGACGTTGGCAAGTACAGAAAAATTACTTTGTTCCCTTATGGTGATTTAATTGGCTTAATGTAATTACAGTAGAATTTATTTTAATTTTTGGGCCTTTATGGATGAATGACCAAGATAAACTAAAATTAAGATCATATCCAATTATCTTAAACCAAGCATCTGACCTTTCAAAAGAAAACTTCAAACTCTTTTAAGTTAACCTACTTAATTCAAATTTCCTAAACAATTACCTAAATAAAATTTAAATTCAAGTAGTTAGTCAAGTTAAGGAACCCTAACTCATAAAATTCAAGTACGGATTTAGATCCTTTGCAATATTGCAGAGGTGTAATACTTTTAACAAAAAAAACTGTAGTTAAAAAAAATATTGCACTATGCAATACTAAAAGTATTGTAGAGGATCCAGGTCCATCAAGTACTTCATACACTCACACACCTCATGTCATGCACTTTTCTCTCTCTATCTCATGTCCTAAAGCCACCTCCTCATATACACACAAAGCGAAACACTCATACACATTCCATGAATCTTTCACCGTCAACTCCAACCCTCCATATACACCACGCTTAAACTTTCACCTCTCGGCCAAAGCAACCAAAAGTGAGGATCATCACTCAATTCAAATTCTTTTTCAACCGTTGGAAAATTCAAAAGAAATTAAGGTAAGTCATAATCTCTCTTTCCATTAATAATTTTGTTTCTTTTAAAATAAACATAAGAACAACCCTAACATAAACTCCCCTTTCCTTTTCGAAAATATGAAATTATAATAGCGAACAAATTCTTTTTTCACAACAAAGAGATTTGATCGGTAGGATTCATTAGAATCCAGGTGAGTGAACCGACACTTTTTTAATATTATCTTAAGTGTTAAAGTAATAGGGTATAAAGATAGGTAATCATAGTGGGAAAAAGGGATCCAGTTAAAAGATTCGAGTTTTGAGAGTTTTGTGTAATTCCAATATTGATGAAATTACTATCGTTGGATGTTAGGGAAAAAAAGATGGTTTGTAAGATGAACATGATAAATTTATGATTTGGGATATTTTATGATTATCCGATAGAAAGTGATATGATGTTTACATTGATGCTTATATTGATGAATATATTGACAAATATATTAATGATTTATTTCGATGATTATTTGAAATTGGTTGAAACTTGATTATGTTTGGGCGGGATAGTACCCTCTCTCATATCAAACGGGAAATCTGGGAGATAGGATGGTTTGACATCTGAGAGTAGAGATAACGATTCCCTTGGTAGGAAGTTAAGCCTGGATTTAATCCATGAGGCACTCTGATCTTTGAGGATGATGTTGTGCGTCATGGCGGATTTGATGAAATTGGTTAATTGATAAGAATGGTTGAGCCGTATATGCTCCCTGAGATTAGTTATTTGATGAGATTGATTGAGTGGGCTTACAGGTTCTCCCGGATATTATCTCATTGACGAATACTAGTTCCGTTAGTCTGAATTATTTGATTGAGTTACAAACTCTCTGGTGTGTATCCTTCCTTGTGATTTTTGATTTATGCCTATGATTTTTATTAGTGCAGTAAAGAACTCAAGAGGGGGGTGAATTGAGTTTTTAAAATCTTTTTGTAAACAACTTCTTTTAAACGATTTAGGTACCTGAATGGGTTTCAGGGTCCTGTAAAACTTTTGTGTATGGAAACAGAATTTTTGCAGAATATATAATACAGTAAATCAAGTACACCAAAAAGTATAGTGGTTTAGAAGTATTTATAAAATACCCCTATATCCACTCCTCAAAACACACAGTATTGAGAGTTTTATTAGGGTAATGAACAACAAGTATAGGACCAACCAACTTGAGGATCAACACAATGTTCTACGCTAGATGACTAAGTAACCTCTAAGATTGGATCAATAGACACCTACTTTTGCGATACTTAAACAACTAAGACTTCTCAGGTCCTTAACAAACGCTCAAACCAGCAACCTTTCCTTTAGAAAGGGTTACCCCTTGACTTCTACACTTACCAATATAGATCCAAGCCCTAGGATCCTACAAAGCACTAGTCCACTATCGAAACAAGTTACAGTAGACGAAGAGACATGTTTCCACTAGAACTAAATGTACTTAAGCTCCCTCATACAAGATATATAAGAATTATCACGAGCTTTCATAGAAACATAATGAATAGAAGGTGCAGCAGCACAAACACAGGCAATACGAGATATAAGCTCTTTATTTTTTTTTTCTCTTGGTATCTGACAAGGATGCTTCAGTAATCTCTTATAGTCACAGAGTAATAGCTGTTGTAAATTTTCTTATTTAAGCAGCCCATCAGATTATGGTATCAATTAGGGTCCTTGATTGATCTATATAAGGAATTATTTTGCCTCATATATATTTCCTTTTAATATGAAATTATATAGACAAGATCTCTCTTATTTTCTGACCTGAAGGAATTTGTGACTGTTGCAATAAGCTCCTATCTTCAAATCAGTGTGCTAACAATTAATGTAGAATCAAGGAGAGTGATTTGTGTTTAAGTAGGATCCTAAAATCTTCCATCAATAATCTCATATCTTTAACCTTCCCAATCTGATTCTGATTGCATGAGAGTGATTTTCTTTTCAAAACATATTAGGATTGACTCCAGTTTGATTGCATTTATTATTTCGATTTTCCAAGATCCCAAAAGTTAGATTCCTCAGAAACATTAATAAAAAATATTATCTTTGAAAAGTTGTATCAACACTTTTATTTTGTTACTTTTGTATAGAAGATTTTATTAAAGTGGAGATTGGCTCGCTCACTGAGATATTTATCTCACACTCGTTGATTTAAATTTTTTAGATCAAGTAGCAGAAGAGGAGTATCTGCAAGAGGACTAGAGTTGTCGTTAGACTTTCCATTGTTGGGTGGGTCCCAAGTCATTAGTATTGGTTCATTTAAGATTAGGAAGCTTTGTGGTCAACTAGGACATCTAGGAAGTCTTGAGCAATTAAATTACTTTATTTATTGTATTTAATTTGATTTAAATTCGAAGATTTATTTTAAAGATTTATGATATGGATTATGGTAGAAGTTGAGATTACAATTATGAATTTATATTGATGTGATTTTGTGAATGAATGAAGTTTTGATTATTTTATTTAAATTTAAAATTGTAATTTAGGAGATTGCAAGGAATCTAGGTAAGTCTTCCTTTCTCCTTAAGTGCGTAAATTAAATTATAAATTATGGTGAAGCAAGGAGTCCAGGTATGTCTTTTACATGATGTATATTTAGGACATGTTTCAAGGAATATGGAATTAGTGCATGAACCTCTAACTATATTACGTATGTTTAATAATAAATGACAACGGACTTGGGCAAAAGGGATTAGATATAATGATGATAACAAGGCTTACAGTGGCACGGGGCTCGTGCCATCATGCCGGTCACGTACCTGAAAATTTGGTCGTGACAGTTGTCTTTGGAATATATATATATATCATTTTAGGGAAGGAGGTGTATATCCTGGAAGTATATGGGAAGATGTGTAATTTTGAGTATTTATACAAGATGAGAGTGTAATTTACTCTTTTTCTCTTTGGGGTATTTCAAAATTAATTGGCCTTTAATTTTCCTTTTAGCTAGCTTTTGTGTTGGCCTTTATTATTTTTGGACCCCCTATTAGAAAATTTTGTTGCAATGGAGTTCCTCTCAAATCTCTTGAAGTTTAATTTAATTTCTCAAAAGCATTTTTTTTTCATAGAGGTTCTTGAATCTTTTTTTTTGTTTTATTATTTATATTTTGATTATTTTTCTTTTTTTAGTTTTAATTTTTTTATTTCATTATGTTTTGATGATATTATTTATGAATTTATATTTAAATTATAATAGATGTTTATGAATTATTGTGGATGTTTATGACTTTAAAGTGTGAAATTTGCATATAAATTATTTATGTTATTTTTTTTAATTTATTTGTAAAAATATACTGGTATATATATATAATTTTTTTAATTTATTTATCCAGGTTAACAATTGACTCGGTGAGCCGAAGGTCTGTCCGGGTCAATGGTCAAGTCGGGTATGATAACATTGATATATATGATCATATATTTATTCATATATGGTTTTGTGTATGTATGTGTGTATTTGAGAACTTTGGACATATGTGTTATACTTTCTCGATGTGGTTTAGTACAGATAAAGTGTAGGAACTAGATGGAAATATGCATGTTTGAAGATCATAGACATGTAATTTTCATATTACACATCCAGGCTTAATCTATGTCGTTAGCTATTTTAGTACTGTGATCATTGTTGGGTATAGTTTCAATCCAACTGATTACGAAAGTGTCACATCCCAAAAATTGAGCATGTGAAAAGATACTACTCATTTGATAAAATTTTCAAACATACGTTATTTACATATATTCTGTAAGGTTTTACATTCAACCTTAATCATTCATTCCACACTATAGAATTATATTCATCTGATAAGCAAATATAGACATACATAGTCTGATATTTCTATCTATCGCAAGCCTAGGAGACCTATAGAAAGTACAGAGCGTTTCTAATATCCACATTAATAAGTATTGGTATCCCACCAGACAGAAATAAAGAGTAATCCCAAGGGGCTTCTAATCTTCCAACGGATACTCTTCTTCTTTATTTTCTGTATCTGAAAAATAATCATAGGGAGTGTGAGTTTATTTAAAAACTCAGTAAGTAAATAACTGTACTATATAGAATATCAAAGGTACAAATACCACATTTACTCATATAATTAATTGTCTTATACATCGAGTAGTATGGGACTCTAACCCTTTCAAACTCATGAATAAGATTTCTTAGATATACACCGAGTAGTATGGGACTCTAACCCTTTCAAACTCGTGAATAAGATCTCAAAGGTATACACCGAGTAGTATGGGACTCTAACCCTTTCAACTCATGTATAGGTTTCATAGATATGCACTGAGTAGTATGAGACTTTAACCCTTTCAAACTCGTGTATAAGATTTCTTAGATATACACCGAGTAGTATGAGACTTTAACCCTTTCAACTCGTGTATAGGTTTCATAGATATGCACTGAGTAGTATGGGACTTTAACCCTTTCAAACTCGTGTATTAGATCCCGTAGATCTTTACTCATTAATAAGATAGTGAGAATTTATCACATAGTACAATTGTCATGAAATAAAATAATTTCTACATACTCTTATTTCTACCGATCATCATATACTCCCATATGAAAAATTTATTATCCGAATAATATTATAAATGGGACTTATATTGCACTTTGACTAGTAATATCAAATTAGCTGAGCAAGGTTATTCACTCACCTTGATGTTTGTCCAAGTTTACCTTGTTCCACACTAGAATTTGTGTAGGAAAATTTTCTAGTAAAATATATTACAAGGAAACATAAGAAAGGAAACAAAATCACGAAAATACGTAAAATTTTCTGATTGCTACAGTAACGGTTTGCTACAGTGCCGGTTCGCTACAGTAACGTTGACTGCTACAGTAACGTTGACTGCCGACACTACAGTACTGCTACAGTACTCGAAGAAAATTTTCCAGATTTTTTTTTTGAAATCTCTGGTTGCTACAGTAACTCGAATTTTTGCAGAAAAAATCTTTAAAAAATTCATCCTTTCCTTTCTTATTTCAAAACCAGAATTTCAACTCTTTTAACCGATTATAACTCAAATATAACTTCTAAAACAACTGAGATTAATGAATTATCATCAAAATCTTCAAGAACAAAACCTCCTCTAATCTTCCATATAAACTGAAATTTAAGGAAAATAATGAGATTAAAGCTTACCTTTGATCCTTACAAAGCTTTTGAACCGAACAAATAATCGAACTTCTGAAGATCAAGGAAAGGATTTGAGAAGAAGATGAAGAACTGAGAGAGAAAATGAAGTTACTGTTCCTTTTGCTTCGCTTCATAATCGAATTATGAGAAGTTACTATTGAAGTTTTATATTAAATATTTCTAATGGGTTATTGAATAACCCATGGGTATCCATAACCCAACATCCAAACCCATCCAGTCAATTTACAATAAATGGACTAATTGACCATTCTTAAACCACTTTTTCATGAATTTCACCATTCTTAGAATATATCCCACATGGTGCAAATATTTAGTCCAGTCATTTAACTCAATTTTCATAAATAATATTCAAAGAGAACA
This sequence comes from Biancaea sappan, assembly GCA_037074585.1. Classification (NCBI taxonomy): domain Eukaryota; kingdom Viridiplantae; phylum Streptophyta; class Magnoliopsida; order Fabales; family Fabaceae; genus Biancaea; species Biancaea sappan. The sequence goes on from CM073498.1 coordinate 18,033,160, forward strand.
ATTAAATATGAAAATTAAAAATGACCAAAATAAATAACTAAAGTAACGTTGTAGAATTCTAAAATACTCTTAAGCGAATTATATTCCGAAATTAACGGGTATTACAGAAAGCCTCTTTGATTCTGTGCTGATATAGTTAATGGACCAGATTGTTTGTGATATTTCTGTTAGATAGCAGAATGTGTACACTTTGATTTTATATATATATGTATGACATGTGCATGTACAATTTTCAGAATCATATATCGTCTAAGTGCGAGATTTGTCATCGTTAATATTATATATAATATATATATATATATTATAAACAACTCTTAATGCTGATAAATATATGTGTGGATTGACATATTAAATATTGTATATGTCTACATATCTTTTTTGGACATATATATTAATGTTATTTTAATTAGATCCATTATAAGATCTTCATTAATTTGTGTTCAAGGGCTTATTTGATATATTTTTTTTGACTGGGGTGTTAGTGAAAATAATATATGTGTAGTTGTCTGACCCTAAATAATAATAGTGGTAGGAGTGTTATTATAAAAAGGGTTAATCCATAGGTAGATAAATATGTGTGGTACTTCCCTGGGTTATATGAGTAGGCTCACTTTTGGACAGATGCTGCTGCTTGTCATTTTGTGTTTTCCATCAGAAAAAAGTGATAGAGTACCACTCATGTAATATCCCAAGAATTTACATGAATATTTAAAATCTATTTAAAGTTTATTGAAAAATTTAATTACATGAAAAATGTTCTTTTGAATTAGTGAAGGAAATTTGGGAATAGAAATTTCAAAATTTTAATTTGGGAAATTTTTACAAATTCTCAAGGGCTAAAGTGAAAAGAAAAGAAAATATGGAGTACTTTTGAGAAATGACCAAGTAGGAACCCGAGAAGAAGAATCGAGCTTATGGGAATGAATTATGAGTCCGGTACCAAAAGGATGATGGATTCGAGGTTAAAGTGGAGTTTGAGACTTTGAGAGGGACTAAAGTGAAATAAGAAAATTTGTGGGGCACTTAGGATTTAGAAACACCCGTTGTGAGATTTTATGAATTTGCTTTTACTAGTATTGACTGAGGGTCAACTGGAGAGCAAGTGATAATTTCACCCCGGGCGAGTATATAGGTGGCCTCACCTATTTTTCCTCATTTTTTTCCTTTCCTCTCTCTTTCTTCACCTTCTCTCCTCTCTTTCTCTCTTTCTTCTCTCTACTTTCTCTCTCTATACTCCAACTCCACAATCGGGCTTTGGAGGGTGGATCTCGGGCTACGGGGCGAGCCTCTAGGAGCCAAGCAACGTGGGGAAAGCAAGGAATCGAGGTAGAAATTTCTATTTCTCAAGCTTTTCCCTATTTTCTAGTTTTAAGGAAGTTTGGGGTAAAAATCGAGATTTTGGCTTCGTTTCTCGATTAAAATTGGTGTTTTTGGTGTCTAAATGCTCCTTAGACATTAAGGGTGAGATCCTATGGAAGAAATAATGGAAAACGGTGGAGATTTGGCCAGATCTGAGCCAAATCCGAAAGAAATCGCGAAAGGTCGCGATCGTGGCGCCCAGGCGCCATCTCTGGCACCCAGGCGCCAAGGTTCAGAAGGTTTTGAGGAGGAAGAAGGGCTTGGAGCCTAGGCGCTAGGCTTGGGTTGGCGCCCAGGCGCCAGATGTACCAGAAAACCTTAGCTTATTTTCAATCGGCCATAACTTCTTCATCCGGACTCCGTTTTGGGCAAACTTTATATCGTTAAAAAGCTCTTTGAGTCTAGTTTCCAATGGTATAAGTTTCATATAGATATTCATTACCGGTTAGGAGTTATGACTTGAAATGTGAGTAAAGGTCGAGAGTAGTGATATGAAATTTCTCTATTTTGTAACCCTAATGGTTTTTACCTGGTTACAATAGGGATGGTTGAGGCGCAAGATGGGAGAGCCGAGAGCGTGGAATCCAGGTGAGTAGGCAACCTTGCAAAATTAATTTACTAAATTAGTCAAAGCACAATATAAATCTCATTTGCATTATTTATGAAATTGAGAAGATTATCAGTGTATGTTCAAGTTGAAAAAAATTACAATATCATTGGGAATTATTTTATTACCTTTGTGAATTGATTTCTCTAGTTGACTAAATAACTAGATGTGGTAGTTCCTTGAATAAATTAGAATATTTTGTAAGTGAATGACCTTACTAAACTAATTTGATATTATTAGACAAAGTACAATATAAGTCTCATTTATAATATTATTGAAATGATAAACAATCTATGCACGAGTTTGAAAGGGTTAGAGTCCCATACTACTCAGTGTATAACTATAAAAACCTATGCACGAGTTTGAAAGGGTTAGAGTCCCATACTACTCGGTGTATAACTGTGAAAATCTATGCACGAGTTTGAAAGGGTTAGAGTCCCATACTACTCGGTGTATAACTGTGAAAATCTATGCACGAGTTTGAAAGGGTTAGAGTCCCATACTACTCGGTGTATAACTGTGAAAATCTATGCATGAGTTTGAAAGGGTTAGAGTCCCATACTACTCGGTGCATAACTGTGAAAATCTATGCACGAGTTTGAAAGAGTTAGAGTCCCATACTACTCGGTGTATAACTGTGAAAATCTATGCACGAGTTTGAAAGGGTTAGAGTCCCATACTACTCAGTGTATAACTGTGAAAACCTATGCACAAAGAGTTTGAGGGTTAAATACCCAGGTCACTTGGTGCAAGTATTTTATGGCACATAATGCAAAGTGATTGAGAGATTGATCACCTAAGAAATTATACGCAAATTCAGACAAATGTAATACTATAATTATTTAAAATAAATGATAGATTGATTGTATTAGTAAATGTGGTATTTGTGCTTATGATATTTTCATGTACAGTTGTTTACTCACTGAGTTTTGATTAACTCACACTCTCTATGATTATCTTTTCAGATATAGTGGTTGATGAGAAGAATTTATAGCCTTTAAGGATATACTCCACTTTTGTCTGGTAAACAAATAAGTATAGATTTGGTAAGGATTAGGAAATGCTCTGTAATCTAGTAGGTCACCTAGGCTTGGGAGGTTGTATAGTACTGTATAGTGTATGAATGTTGAACATTTTCTGAATATGTATACAAAATATCTTTCTTGGAAAATTTATGATTCACATACTTGAAAAATTTATGATTCACATAGTTATGAATATTAAGAATGTTTATAGAGATTAAGGGTTACCACAGAGGTACACCTTAGGTATTTTATGTTTATCTCACATGTAAATTTTGGGATGTGACAACTCATATCTTCCTAGAAGATCCTACCTCTTTTGATTCGTATTCGAGTTTACGATGGATCAAGGTACGCCTTTTTTACGTTATTAATTTGTGTTTTTATTACTTATCAAGACTGACAAATAATAGATTTATAGTTTAAATATAATTCCGCATTTGTAATTTTATGAACCTTGACTGTTTGGCTTCAGTTTATAGAAAATAAACTTTTGATTTTATCATTTAGCCTCTAAAATTTAAATATTAATAAGTTAGTTTTTATAAGTTATAAACTCATACAAATATATATAATAGACTAAAATAATTTTACTCTAGAGCATTAATTGTCGGTAGGTCATTAAATTATGTATAATAGAATAAATTCAAATGAATAAATTAGGTAAATTATTAAATTTGGTAAATTAATTATATCACATTAAATGAATTTGAAAAAATTAGGATAAATTGATATATAATTGTTATATAATTGCTATATAATTGACAAATTAGATAAACTTTTTTTATTAAAGTATATTGTCCTTTGGTAATTATCTATTATTATATACAAATAATCAAATAATTAATTGCTATATATTTTCTATATAAAAACTAACCTACCATCATGAAGTATTCATATATGGTTGCTATATAATTATATATACATCCTTTATTAGGTATATTAATAATTAATAAAATTAATAAATTTGCTATATAATTGATATCGTTAATTACTACAATTATTATAATTGATACTATTAATTACTATATTATTATCATTTATTAAATTCAATTTATTATGTTCAATATTCATATTATATAAATAAAGGGTTATTCTAACTGTCATGTCTTACTCTCGTCTTCCTGTGTAGTTAGTGTTCATTCTATTAGTACTTCGCATATGGCTAAATTTAGTACGTTGCTAATATTAATGCATCAATGGATGATTAGAGGATTAAGGTTTGGGTAGTGAGGTTGTGGACAGTTCCATCGTTCAATGTGTCTAAGGAGATTTTTAGTCTTAAGATAATTTTACAAGATTCTTAGGTAAATTTAATTTTATTATATTCAAATTTTTATATATATTATTTTGTTCATTTTGCTTATGTTGTGTTTATTTTTTTTTCCTTCTAAAGGTGATTACATACACAGTCATGTGAATAGATCATTTGTGAGTAAGTTCAGGTGTCAAATAACCAAGGGAAATGTTTATATTTGGTGTAGTTAAGTATAACAATGAGTAGCGTACGACGAAGCATCCATTCATGCTTAAGTTTTGCTTTTCAACTAATGTTCACTAGTTGAAGATGATTTGAGTATTCCAAAATCTTTTTTCAAATTTTATCCATTCAGTGATATTTTGAATTGGGTTGCTGACGAGAATTATTTAGTAGGTTAATTTTTATCTTCTGTTTTGTATATTATGTTTTATTTGTTGTTGATTCTAACTTTCTACGAATAATATTGTTATGTTTCAGATGTTATTGAGCTGGTTAATAAATTTGGTCATATTATAGAGAGCTCTAAGAATGGTAACAAGAATAGGCGTATGGAAATTGAGATTGAGAATATAGAGTATTGTTACTGTCATTTTTTATTTGTTTTGTATTTAGATTAATTACTACATTATTATCATTTATTTAGTTGTTTATTTATTATATCTTTCTATTAGTGTTTTTCTTTTTTTTCCTTATTTTTAACATGTAAGTATGTATATATATATATATATATATTATTTTTTGTGTGTGTGGGCGTGTGTGTGAGGGAGGGGGTGTCTGGGTAACAGAATTATGTGTATATTGTGGGGACAATTCACAGATTAGTTGAATCAACATTTTGTCGATAACTTAGGTCGTCCAATTGTTGTTATTATTCTCTGATGCAAGATTCGACAATTTTCTGATTGTCTGTTACTTGCTCTTTTGATTTCTTTAATGTAATATTAATTGTTATATTTATTTTTGAGCTAATATTAATATCTATTTGTTCTGGGTCTATCATGATTTTCGGTTCTCTTTATGATTTGAAGCTTTTTATTAATCCTAAAGTCCCTCAATATTGTATTTTCATTTTGAAGTAATGTATATATATTTATGTTTTTGTCACAATTTATATCATTAGTTATTTATGTTAAAAATTTATAAATTACAGTATTATTATCAGAATATATTATGTGAGTCCAATGTATTTAATATATTATGTGAGTTATTGTTAAAATGAATAGCATAATATATTTTTTATCAGAATATATTATCATAATTATTAATTATTGAAATTAATAATTAGTAAATTTTGTTATTTTATTTGATTTGAATGAATAGATAAATTAGGTAAATTAATAAATTTGACTGTGTGATTTGAATTAGTTGAAATAATTTGAATTAAAATAAAAAATAATTACCTTTATTATTTTATCATTGTAGTGTCTTAAAGGATTTTTAAGTAGGTAAAATAAATTTGATTATAAAATTGATATGTAAATTAAAAAAATTGCTTTATTTGACTTTATTTTGATTTTTTTTCAAAATAGTTCTTAATTTAACAGAAATTAAAGTTTGATATATGAATCTTTAAATCACAATCCCTTAACTGAAGAAAGAGATAAAAATTAAATTCTTGAAACATGAAATCTAAGGCTTGGAAATCCAGTCCAAACGTAGCAGCAACCTTAAATGTTTTTCTTCTTTAGATTCGACTGAAACAAAAAAAAATGCATTCAAAAGTAAATATGGAATCAATATTCAATTAATTACCGATCTGTGTAACAAAAAATTTAAAACGAATAACAAATAATCTACAAATTAAAAAAATTAATTAATTTACCTATTTTATTCACTTAAATTTATTTTATTAAATAAATAAATCAATTTCAATCAAAGCTTGAGTAAGTAAAATAGATTCGATTATGAAACTAATAAATTAATTCAGAATATTTACATTTAAAAAGTATATGTTATAACTCATAAATTTTATATAAATCAATTGTAATTATTATTATTTTTATAAGTTACGAAAGATTTTAGAGTTATGATTTATTACAACCCTAATTAGTTATATTGTATGACTAAATTTTATATTTATAAAAAATTAATTCAATAATGTCATCTCATAATGTTCATAAATTAAATTAAATTAAGTAAAGATTCAAGGATTAAACAATAAAAATAAATTCTCAATATAATCTTATTAATATAGTAGAGACATTAAAAAAAATTAAAATCTATATTTTTGGGTCGTAAGCCCTTTTATTTGCCAACAGAAAATAAGTATATCAAAATCCAATCTGCCACAATCTCACCATAAGGGATATGGTAAGATTAACTGAAAAATAGTTTTAAGTCATTTCTAGGACGAGATGCGTCGAAACTCAGAAGTATAAACAGTGAAGCAAGCCAAGAATGAGGTGAGACTGGTGAAGCATTGCAAATGGCTTTACCTATACATTCTATTTCTGCGACTCTCTCTCTCTTCGGGTGCAATGGCGATAAGCTCTTTTTCAGGTACTCCTGTCCTTAGTTGTATGTTTCTTTGTGCTTTCTTCATCTGCTTTTTCTTGTTTTTCGTCTGAAACCTTTATGGTGCTGGTCCTCCTCAGAAACCATAGCAGGATAATCATAAACCATACGAAATGCAGAATAACCGACGAAAATCGAGAAATTTCATGTCGTCCTCTACAAAATAGTTCACAAAGCAGGATTCGCAGAAGGGATTTGGCTTTGGCGTTGTTGGGCCTCACTTCGGTTTCTAGAATTTTGCCATTTTCTGGGATGCTTAATCTGCACAAGGAGCTCTATTGTCGAATTATCTCTACTGAATTTACATTCTTCTTGAGAAAGTTATTCCCAGGCAAATTATCTGTGCTTCTAACTCTTTTTTAACTTCAGAGAAGGTTACTGAAATTGATAATGACATAGTCTTTTTTTGGTTCTTTACGTTTTAGACGAAACACTGCGGTGCATAGTTGTAGAAGAATTGGGATACGTTTGCTTTATCATTATTCTTTCCTACATCTCTCCACTCTTCATTTTTCTTGCAGTGGCTCTCGCTGCGGAAGAGCTGAAAATGGCTTCATTCCTTGATGACATAAATTCTTATTCTTATATGTACCCTGTGGAGTTGTCGTCTAAGAATTTTCTGTTCAAATGGTACGCCAATGACAGATTTTTATTTGTCTATTGTTTATTTTTTACGTAATTTGGCTCAGATTAACATGCTTATTTCTTTAGCTCAACTAGTATGGGATTGGTCGCACATTAGATTCTCTATAGTGATTTTATCACTTTCCTTATGTCAACTATATTGATATTCACATCATCCAACAATGGACTAACATTTGGTGCAAGTGCATGTTACTGAAATTTTCAGCTATGATTCATTAACAACCTGGCAGTTTCCGTTACTATTTGCTTTCTTAGTCTTTTATTCCAAAAATCTAACTCTGGTTAGTTTAAAACGTGTTTCGAGTAAGTATGAGGTGTTTTAGTTTAAAAAATTTAAAATTTCGTTATATTAAAAGTTCCTCTTGTAACTGATAGACAATATACCTTGTTATATTAGAGACTTAAAAACAAAAGAAATCGTCTTTTTTTTTTTTACATGAGAAATATTATTAATATGACGTCCAGAAGATATGAAAAAGCACAACAAATGGTTTTACTTAGTAGGCCTCAACTTCTAACGTCAAAGGTACATAAATCAGGCAATACATACTAAGAGAAATTAATCAAAGCTGCTTGGCATTAACAACAATTTTGAAGATGAAATATACTCAGTACTCTTATTCTCTTCCTCTCCTTTTTTTTTAGTCTTCAAAACGATTTGGAGACTTTTATACAGATTTGAAAATTTGAGGCACCAATATCAGGAGATAAGAAATCAACTAAAAAGTTAAGCATTTTCTATGATAAAAGAGGAACTCTTATAAAGAATGAAGATATATTCTATGTAAGCAGAAGAAAACTCCTATGATGAGTGAATATCTACAACAATGACCAAGAAACAAGAAGAGAACAAGAAAACAACAGAGGAAGAGGAGGAAATTTTAACAGCACGGGTCTTCAAAATAGAAATTACAAGAGGAACTTTTAATATAACGAAATTGTAAATGTTTTAAACTAGAACACCTCATACTTACCCGAAACACTTTTTAAACTAACCAAAGTTGCAAAGGGAGGAGCAAAGCCAATTTCCAGTGCATGACATTTAAAAAAAAAACAGTGTGGGTGATACTTAAAAAACAATTTTGAAGCAAAGATGTGGTCAATTATGAAAACAATTAAAAAGGGAGAACTAAGGAAAGAGGAAATAAAATTCCCAATTTTTATTGCACAAGAAGAATTTTTCTAAGATACTATGGACTTTGATGAAATAGATGAAATAGAAGTTTAAAGGAAGTCTCTCCTATTGATGTTGTTCTCTTCCTTTTGGCATGGTGGCAATGATAATGCTACTCACACTTTACCGTGACATTTCAAAATACAATGACCTTGAGACTCAAGAAGAAGCTCAAGAAGAGACTGGTTGGAAGCTCGTCCACGGAGATGTCTTTAGGCCCCCTAACAACTCAGATTTGCTGTGTGTTTATGTTGGAACCGTTGTTCAATTTTTTGGAATGATACTAATAACCATGATATTTGCCATCCTTGGGTTCCTCTCTCCTTCAAACCGAGGTGGGTTGATGACAGTCATGCTCTTGCTTTGGATCTTCATGGGAATTTTTGCTGGCTATTCCTCAGCTCGCTTATACAAAATGTTTAAAGGGCCGGAGTGGAAGAAAATTGCCTACAGGACTGCGGTCATGTTTCCTGCAATTGCCACTTCCATTTTCTTTGTATTAAATGCTCTCGTATGGGGCCAAAGATCATCTGGAGCTGTGCCTTTTGGTACTATGTTTGCTCTGATCTTTTTGTGGTTTGGGATCTCAGTTCCGCTTGTTTTTTGTGGGTGGCTATGTTGGATCCAAGAAGCTTGCAATCGAGAATCCCGTGAAGACAAACAAAATTCCAAGGCAGATCCCTGAGCAGGCCTGATACATGAACCCAGCCTTTTCAGTTTTGATTGGGGGAATACTCCCATTTGGAGCCGTTTTCATTGAGCTTTTCTTCATTCTCACCTCAATCTGGTTGAATCAGTTTTACTACATCTTCGGTTTCCTCTTTTTGGTCTCCATAATCCTGATCATCACTTGTGCAGAGATAACCATTGTGCTTTGCTACTTCCAGTTGTGTAGTGAGGATTACTTGTGGTGGTGGCGTTCATATCTCACATCTAGCTCTTCGGCACTTCATCTATTCCTTTATGCGGCATTCTACTTCTTCACCAATCTTGAAATCACAAAGCTGGTATCTGGGATCTTATACTTCGGTTACATGCTTATAGCTTCTTATGCATTTTTTGTGCTGACTGGCATTATCAGATTCTATGCATGTTTCTGGTTCACGAGGCTCATCTACTCGTCAGTAAAAATTGATTAGTGTTTTAGCTATTAGTTTTTCGAGTTTATCTACTATACTTCTTTAAGGACCAAGAAAGTTTGTGCAAGGTTTTTGAAATTCAGGTACTATCGTATCATATTGCAATTAATAAAAGTTGCAACCAAAAGAAGTAATTTTTACCAAAAGAAAAAGAAGCGGGTCCCATATCTTGAATTTGCAATTCTGAAGCCAAATTGCATTTGTTTTGCTGCACGCTTCTGATGTCATGGCATGCGTAATTGAAGAAGGGAAACGCTCTATAAATAGAGCTCTTCTCCTCTCCTTCAATCCATCCCAAAATTCATTCTCATTCCTTCCTATAGCTTCTACTTATAATTTCTAGAGAGAAATAGTGAGTTATTTTATTCCTATTAATAGAGAGAGTAATAATTGTTCTCTCCTATTAATATTGAGAATAGTTGTAATTACTATATTCTTTCTAGTGTGATTCCTCTTTCACTTGCCTGTGGACGTAGCCTATATTGGGTGAACCACGTAAATTCTTGGTGTTCATTTTATCTTCATTTTTCTCATTTCAATTGCGTTACAAGTCACCAATTTCGATCCGTAATTTTCTAACAGTGGTATCAGAGCTTTTGGTTTAGTGGGATAATATTCTTAGTATACTCTTGTGGTTGCAGCTTGTCTGATCTTCCACAATCAGAAAAGAATAGTTCCAAGTTGACCTGTCTAGATGCGGGTACTGTTCATAGTTACTATTCACAGGTACTATTCACAATAGTTACTATTCACACGAAGTGGTTGTATACTTTTATAGTAATTATAAACATATATTGGATTTTGTTCTAGTATATGATAATACGTATAATACTATTCACGTATACGATACTATTTACAGTAAAATAGTAAAAGCCGGTTCAGTTGAAATTACCCGGTGTAAAATTATGGCGGCCAAATTTGATGTTGAGAAGTTCAACGGGAGTAATTTCTCCCTATGGAAGCTGAAGATAAAAGCAGTCTTGAGGAAAGAGAATTGCTTAATAGCAATTGAAGGCAGACCTACAGGGATAACTGACGAAAAGTGGAAGGAGATGGATGACAATGCTGTTGGTAACTTGCATCTAACAATGGCAGACTCAGTCTTGTCAAGTATTGCAGAAAATAAGACGGCAAAGGAGATTTGGGATACTCTCACAAAATTGTACGAGGTCAAATCTCTTCACAATAGGATATTCTTAAAGAGGAGACTTTATACTCTTCGTATGAGTGAATCCACAACGGTGACAGAGCACATCAATACTCTAAATACGCTATTTTCTCAACTTGCAGCATCAAATTACAATATGGAAGAGAATGAGCATGCAGAGCTCCTACTTCAAAGTCTACCTGACTCATATGATCAACTTATCATCAACGTTACAAATTATAATATTGTTGATCGTCTTAGTTTTGATGATGTTGCTGCTACGATTCTTGAAGAAGAATCCAGGAGGAAGAACAAGGAAGACAAAACTGAAAGTTCAAAACAAGCAGAGGCATTGTTGGTGACAAGGGGTAGATCAACAGAGCGTGGCTCTAGTGGGAGCCAAAATCAGAGCAGATCAAAGTCAAGGAGAAGGAAGAACCTTAAGTGCTATCACTGTGGCAAGAAAGGACATTTAAAGGAAGATTGTTGGCACAACAAGAAAAATGGAGATAAAGCTCAAGAAGCAACAGCCTCTCAAGGATGTGTTGCTAGTACCTCTGATGAAGGAGAAATCCTATATAGTGAAGTAGCAATCCATTCCAAAGGCCAAAAACAACTCACTGATGTTTGGATAATGGATTCAGGAGCAACATGGCATATGACCCCACACCGAGATTGGTTTTGCACTTATGAGCCTATCTCGGAAGGATCTGTGTTCATGGGTAATGATCATGCCTTAGAAATTGCTGGTGTTGGTACTATCAAATTAAAAATGTATGATGGCACCATTCGTACAATTCAAGGCGTACGACACGTAAAAGGTTTGAAGAAGAATCTATTGTCTATTGGACAATTAGATGACCTCGGATGCAAGACCCATATTGAAAGTGGAATCTTAAAAGTTGTGAGAGGTGCTCTTGTAGTGATGAAAGCAGAAAAGATCGGAGCAAATCTATTTATGCTTTTAGGAGATGTGATGCAAGAGGCAGATGCATCTGTTGTAGCAACTAGCCAAGAAGAAACGACGATGACATGGCATCACAGATTAAGCCATATGTCAGAACAAGGCTTGAGAGTTCTTGTAGAAAACAATCTGCTACCCGGGCTCACAATGGTAAACTTACCTTTTTGTGAGCACTGTGTTATAAGTAAGCAAAATAGATTGAAGTTTAGAAGATCAACTGCCAGAAGCAAGCACATACTAGACTTGATTCATTCTGATGTGTGGGAGTCCCCGGTGATGTCTATAGGAGGAGCAAAATATTTTGTATCATTTATTGATGACTACTCCAGGAGACTATGGGTGTACCCAATCAAGAAGAAGTCAGATGTGTTCTCAATTTTCAAAGATTTCAAAGCAAGAGTAGAACTTGAATATGGAAAAAGGATCAAGTGCTTGAGGACAGATAATGGAGGAGAATATATAAATGGCGATTTCCTAACATTTTGCAAGCAAGAGGGTATCCAACGACAATTCATAGTAGCACATACACCCCAACAAAATGGTATAGCAGAGCGGATGAACAGAACTCTCCTAGAAAGAACAAGAGCTATGTTGCAAACTGCAGGTTTAGCCAAGTCCTTCTGGGCAGAAGCAGTCAAAACTGCCTGTTATGTGATAAATCGGTCACCATCCACTGCAATTGATTTAAAGACTCCAATGGAGATGTGGATAGGTAAGCCAGTAGATTATTCTTCTCTACATGTGTTCGGATGTCCTGTGTACGTGATGTACAACTCCCAAGAAAGAACAAAGCTGGATCCAAAATCCAGGAAATGTATATTCTTGGGTTATGCTGACGGTGTTAAGGGGTATCATTTGTGGGATCCCACTACCCACAAAATTATAGTCAGCAGAGATGTAATATTTGCAGAAAATAAATTGCAAAGTGAGCAGGAAAATGACAGCACTTCTAGAGAGACTACTACAGTACAGGTAGAGAGAAATTCTAAAAAAGAAGATTCTTCTAAAGTAGAACAAGAACACGAAGAACAAGACCCAGATGAGACCAATGATGGAGATGTTCGAAGATCAATACGCCAGAGAAGAAAACCATCATGGCACTCAGATTATGTCATGGCAAACCATGATGCATTCTGTCTTCTATCTGAAGAAGGAGAACCATTAACCTTTCAAGAGGCTTTGAATAGTTCAGATGCTTCTCAATGGATGACAGCAATGCAGGAAGAAATGGAAGCTTTGCATAGAAACAAAACATGGGAACTTGTTGCACTTCCAAAATGTCGAAAAGCCATTGGTAACAAATGGGTCTATAAGATCAAACGAGATGACAATGATCAAGTGGAACGATATCGTGCAAGACTTGTGGTGAAAGGGTTTGCTCAGAAAGAAGGCATTGATTTTAATGAGATATTTTCTCCAGTGGTTAGACTTACCACTATCAGAATAGTCTTGGCAATGTGCGGTGTATTTGATTTACATCTTGAACAACTAGATGTAAAAACTGCTTTTCTTCATGGAAACCTTGAAGAAGAAATTTATATGCTCCAACCAGAAGGTTTTAAAGAACAAGGAAAAGAAAACTTGGTTTGCAGGTTAACCAAATCTCTGTACGGTCTAAAGCAGGCGCCAAGATGTTGGTACAAGAGATTTGATTCCTTCATAATTAGCCTTAGATACAGGAGGCTTAGTTCAGACCATTGTACCTACTACAAGAGGTTTGGTAATAATGATTTCATCATCCTGCTGTTATATGTGGATGACATGTTGGTGGTAGGCCCCAACAAAGATCGAGTCCAAGAATTGAAGGCACAATTGGCTAGGGAGTTTGATATGAATGATCTGGAACCAGCAAACAAGATTTTAGGGATGCAAATTCACCGAGACAAAAAGGATAGGAAGATTTGGCTTTCTCAAAAGAATTATCTACAAAAGATCTTGCGGCGCTTCAACATGCAAGATTGTAAGCCAATCTCTACCCCACTTCCTGTCAACTACAAATTATCCTCAAGTATGTCTCCTAGCAATGAAGCAGAGAGGATGGAAATGTCTCGAGTACCATATGCATCAGCAGTGGGAAGCCTAATGTTTGCCATGATATGTACAAGACCAGACATTGCACAAGCAGTGAGAGCGGTTAGTCGATACATGGAAAATCCTGGTAGAGAGCATTGGAATGCTGTAAAAAGGATCCTGAGATACATCAAAGGAACCTCACATGCTACATTATGTTACGGAGGATCAGATTTTACTGTCAAAGGTTATGTTGATTCAGATTTTACAGGAGATCTTGACAAAAGAAAATCTACTACAGGCTATGTGTTTACCCTTGCAGGTGGAGGTGTAAGCTGGATATCAAAACTACAAACTGTTGTAGCTTTATCTACTACAGAAGCATAATATATGGCAGCTACACAAGCTTACAAAGAAGCTATATGGATACAACAGTTACTGGAGGAACTCGGGCATAGACAAGAGAAGATTACTTTGTTCTGTGACAGTCAGAGTGCCTTGCATATTGCAAGGAATCCAGCATTTCACTCCAGGACAAAGCACATAGGCGTTCAATATCACTTCGTTTAAGAAGTAGTAGAGGAAGAGAGTGTGGATATGCAAAAGATTCACACAAAGGAGAACCTAGCAGATGTGTTGACGAAGCCGGTAAGTGCTGACAAGTTTATATGGTGTCGATCCTCACATGGCCTATCAAAAACGTAAACAATGTAGGAATGGCAAGTGCAAGAATGGATAGCATGTGAAGACATGATTAAAATAAAAGTCTTCAAGTGGGAGATTTGTGAGGTGGGACCCAGGGTTAAATTGCAATTAATAAAAGTTGCAACCAAAAGAAGTAATTTTTACCAAAAGAAAAAGAAGCGGGTCCCACGTCTTGAATTTGCAATTCTGAAGCCAAATTGCATTTGTTTTGCTGCGCGCTTCTGATGTCATGGCATGCGTAATTGAAGAAGGGAAACGCTCTATAAATAGAGCTCTTCTCCTCTCCTTCAATCCATCCCAAAATTCATTCTCATTCCTTCCTATAGCTTCTACTTATAATTTCTAGAGAGAAATAGTGAGTTATTTTATTCCTATTAATAGAGAGAGTAATAATTGTTCTCTTCTATTAATATTGAGAATAGTTATAATTACTATATTCTTTCTAGTGTGATTCCTCTTTCACTTGCCCGTGGACGTAGCCTATATTGGGTGAACCACGTAAATTCTTGGTGTTCATTTTATCTTCATTTTTCTCATTTCAATTGCATTACAAGTCACCAATTTTGATCCGTAATTTTCTAACAGAAGACACCGTGATTCTTTTTTAGTGCCTATTACTTGCATTCAAATTTTCTATGTAGGATCCTTAGTTATAGAATTTTGAGTAATCTGCTCTGTATTAAAGGTTGTTTACTTTTTTACTCCCGGAGGATCATACGATGACTCCATGGCAGATGTTTTTATATTAATTGTTGTCATAGTGGGGTTTTGTTTGTAGAATCTCGTCATCCTTAGGCTAGTTCGCCCTCCTGAGCATGAATGACTGAGTTGTAATCCTATTTTTTCTTTTTGATTAAAACAAAACAGAGTTAGGGAAGTTACAAACATACCATCCTTCATGATGGGAAGAGAAATTACGAGGCAATAGGCCTGTGTTATGTGTGTGTATGGTGCAGATTGCAGACACAAGATTGGAAAAAGTAATTGAAGCAGAAGTGGGAACGTGGCTTCTTTCGTCTATTTTTTTTTTTGGGGTTTTACTCTGCCCCTTTTCCTATCCCAATCTCTCTCATTCCTCTCTTAACTGTTAATGTAGGGTGCATTATGATGGATATATTAGATTTACGTTTTTGCTACGTAGTTTGTAATGGGTGATTCTCTGATTGGGTTGTTAGTGCGGGCTACTTGGTGCGAATCAAAATTGATGTGTTCTACAGGGGACACTTCATTAGGGACGACCAGTCATATCACTCATGATCTGTGTTACTTGTGTTTAGTTGTGATAATCATATACTCATGTCGAACGATGCCTTTAAATTTTAAGGCCACTGCATAGTGCATTCACATATGAGAATCCTACTAATAGGATTGGATTGCAATTACACTGACAAATAAGAAAGATGGAAAAATGTAGCATAGGAATTAGAAGAAGTATTTGTTGCTATAACCAAGGTGTTGATTAAAACATAAAACAAAATTACATTGATTATCCTCTATGTTATTTAAGGAATGGAGAAAGAGAAGATGAAAAACATAACAAGTGGAATCACACCTTGGAAACATCTGAACGCTGTTAAAATGTTAATACTGACAATAGACTCGTATTATATGGCTAGCATGTGTGACTGGTGAAGAAGAAAAAAGGCATTCATGCACTGGTTGTATTGTACTATTTGTGTGGGCGAGTCTCCTCGGGTTTTGCAACACCAACAGTAACCTTAGCAAACATCCTTGACAGAGGCTTCGAGCTTCTTGGTAGCATATAAAATGACATATCCCATGGTGGCAAGCAGAAGCAGACCTGCTATAGTGATGGTGGTGAAGCAGAAGGGAAGGGCTCGCCTCTAGTGAAGCACTCCTCCAAGGCCATGGCCTGGGGATCTCTTTGAGCCTTCCACTCCTGCGCCTTTCACATCATTTGGACTCATTTTGTGGGATCCGGATTCTCTGCAATATTGCAGAGGTGCAGTACTTTTAGCAACAGTTTTTTGTGTTGCTAAAATTTTTAACAACAGTTTTTTCTATTGTTGAAAGTTTTAGCAACAGAAAAATTTGTTGCTAAAAAAAGTATTGCACAGAAGATCCAGGTCTCATTTTGTGTGTGCCTGTGTTCTTCCTCCAATCTTCGTCTCCGCCCATCCTTCTTTCTCTTCTTCCTCCTCTTTCTTTCTCCCTTCATACTTTGTTCCCAAAAAACAAGAGTAAGAGCCTTTCCTTGTCACGTCTGGCCCAATGGGGGTTGTCTTCCTGCCACGTAGTTGCTACATGTCATCAGGCATGCTTACTTCACATTTTTTAAAAAATAAATTATCGATTTAATATTAAAAAATTAAAATTTTATTTTTAAAAGATCAAACATTTTAATTTAGTTTAATTTTATTTTTTATTATTAAATAGCAAAATTTATTGTAATTAAATTTTAAATTGTCAAAAAATCAAAAGAAATATAATATTTAAAAAAAATAGATTAAAACACTTGATTGTTGAGATAAACTGGGAATGAAATAATAATTTACTTTCTTTTTTCAACAATTTGAACAAACTTAAACTCTTATCTAATCTTTGTGCTCGTTTGACTTTTAGAATTTAGACAAAGTTTACAATAGAGTTACTTAGTAACATATCTGAAGAATACACCTTGTAATTCTACTATGATTGGTCAAAATGCATAGACAAAATGTGTTCCAAATTTTCCTTGTTATATTTAAAGATAATAATAATAAGTATTTATTATTTTATAGTAGAGACTTGAAAATAAAAGTAATCTCAAAATAGAAATTACAACAGAAAGGTAAATGTTTTATGCAAAGGATAAAACACATAACAATATCATTAAGCGTGAAATTTTCTACGATAAATATGCAATTCTCACTCATGCTTGTGAGTTGTCAAAATAGACTTGATCCGATATATAAATTTACTCCAACCCTGTAAATAGGATGAGATAAACTAATAATTTAATAATATTTTAAAGAAGGGATTTTAGTCCAATTTATTAAAATCTTTAGATTTATGTGGGATGAGATTGGCCGGCCTTTATGAGTTTTTTTAATTTTTTTGTATATTCTAAATTTTAGTCTTTTTTTTTAGAATTTTGATTCTATTTTTTGAAATTTCTTAGTTCTAATATCTAATTTTTATCATTTAAAATAATTAAAATAAATTTTTTTAAAAAAGCATATTTTAAGATTTAATATATTTTTTAAAAAGTTTAATTTAATTTTATGAAATTTGATTATTCCATATCTAGTTTCTATCATTAAATTAACTAAAACTATATTTTTTTAAATAAGATAAATAAGCTCGTGGGGCCAGTTCATGACACATAATATATTAGAATGAGCTAAAATTTTTTAACTATAAATTATATAAAATTGACTTGATCCAACATATACTCATTACTAACTTTACCAAACTTGAACTTAGATAAACTAACTTGATCCATTGAGAGCCCTACGAATTTACTCCATTCACTAGGAAAAGAAAAAAGTATGGCACTCACCCTAACCTACAAATGTTATATATTTAATATATTTCCTATAAATTATAATAAGCCTCATTGCTTTGTCTTTGTAGCTAAGAGTATTGAATGAAAATTAACTAATTGGAACAAACTTACTTTTCTCTAACTCAGACTATTTCGAATTTTTCAACTAACTTAACTAATTGGAATAAACAAACTTTTCAGAATATTTACAGAAAAAAATTATTGCGAAAGTTGCGGGAGTACAAAAAATCATCTGCACCAACAACAATGACCAACTAAGAAATCTTGAAAAATCCCTTCAAGAAGAATATAACGCTATTTTAAGTTATAAGGAAGAACTTTGGCTTCTTAAATCAAGGATCAACTGGCTTTTAATAGGGGATAGAAATACCAAGTTTTTTTCACATATCTGCTTTAATTAGGAGGAGGAAAAAGAAAATAAACCCAATTCCCTAAATAATGAGGGCAACTCGATCTTTAATCCACAAGATATAGGAACTAAACTTAGAAATAATCTTATTAATATCCTTGGTAACTCCCCTTTAGTTACTCCTCCAACCCAAAACCTTCTAGATCTCCTTCCAAAAATCTCTGATAAAGATTCTCGCAATTTATGTGTCCCTTCTGATCAAATTGAAATTAAAACTGCCCCTTGGGATATCCACCCCTCCCTATTAAAACCCCCCGTGAAATCAAGCCATCTTCTATGAAAAAACATGGGACAACCGCGAGAAACAGGTCATTTTGGGAATTGAAAACGTTTTCTCCACTTCGGAAATTCCAAATAGCTGATGTAAAACCTTACTGTGTATCCCAAAGATAGATAATCCTTCTACTATCAATCATTTCCGCCCCTTATGTCTTTGCACAACCCACTATAAATTTATTGCAAAAAATCTTGATTAAATGCCTTAGACCTCACTTCCAACAACTTATCCCTCACACACAAGGTGCCTTTATGTACCTTGAATTAATTGAACATGGTTTGAAGGACACTCCACAGATGGGAGTTGGGAAAATGGTTACAACATTCTCGCACATGGTGGGCCATGGGGGTATGAAGCAAAGTTTTACAAGAAAGATTCTAATACTCAAAAGAGACTATAAGCAGACATATTTATGCAATGTTCATTGCTTGTTTGAAGCTTTCATTTAAGTATATTTGGTCTCAAGATCATTCGTTCATAAAATTCCTTTCAAAATATAAAATGACAACGATATTGGCTCCTTTTTCAAAGATACCACAAGAGTCATTTATGGAACTCATGTCCCGTGTGTGATTAGTCTTAATTACCAACCTAAATTTATTGGACTAAAATGATATTTCACATAAATATATCAACTATGTGTGATTGAGATATATGTTTCAACTGCTCATGATACTCGTGTCTTTCAACTGTTCTTACAACTCTTGACATTAACTTTTTGCATCCACTTCTAGATAATTTTTCTGCTTTTAGAATTCTTTATTTTTAGTAATTTCTCATAATTATCTTTATGCTATCTGTAATACCTGTATTTAATTTTTCCTTTTAATTAAAAAATTATTATTTCACAAATATGGGTTTACAAATTGTGTGCAATGTGTTTGTAATGTTGTATTGTGATGTGGTGATACTTTAGGATAAGATTTTGTGCTATAGACTAGCAATATGAGATGCTAGATCATATAAGGACTAAAGTGAAAATTTTAGGGACAAAAGTGAAAGATTTTGGAATCTTGTGGGGTGTAGCAAAAATATGTACAAAGTATAGAAATAGATGTAGAAAATTGTAGGGAACCTTGGTGTGAAATAGGAAGTAGAAAATAGCTTCTACATTTTAAGATATTAATTTTTGAAATAAATAGTATATTTAACTTATTAAGTGAATTCAAGAAATAAAAAGAAAAAAATAAATAGAATACGAACAGTGGACCAGTTAGTGGAAATTGAATATATATATATATATATATATATATATATATATATATATATATATATTACATGATGTTTTGATGGTAGGTATCAACTAAAAGATAATGCAAAAATTTAAATAAAGAAAATAAGGTAATTATCTAATTAACCAAATCTAGTTATTATCAAATTAAGGACAAGTAGCTCCATGCTCAAATCTAAATGATATTTGGAATTTTAACTTAATTTATTGTATTGTGTAGATTTGTTTAGTTTGAATAGGATTAGAATATCTCGTACTTTTGAATTTAAATAAATAATTAGTCATTTAACTAACTAACCAAACCTTTTTTTATATATTAAAATTAAGGATAAATAACCCAAATAAGAAATTTAAAAATTGTCTTTTAAAAGTTCAGATAAATTTAGGAATCCTAATTGCCAAACTATCATACTTCTTAAATTAAATTACAACAAGCCTCAAGCATACCAATTTAAAACACCAAATCTTTTCAAAATAATTTAGCTTCAATTAAACCAAAACCCTAAAACCTACACTTCCTAATTATCGTCCATATCTCACTATCTCTCCTCACATTCCATTCGGCCATCTCCAGCAGCCACATATCATAACCTTTGATCTCCATATTCAATCATAACTCACCGCCATATTCAAGCACCCCCAAACTAATGCCACTCAATAAGCACACACATCTCTAAGCACATATGTTCCTTCACGGCAATAACATATACACACCTTCAAGTCAACACACATACTCCAAGCTCCAGTACATCTCCAACACCACTTCTACATTCAATTAAGGTAAGTTCCAAAATTGTAAATTTTTATTTATATATATATATATGTCTTTTATATCTTTTAAGTTCTAAAACTTTAATTTCAAAAAAAATTAACTAATAAGAAACATGAACTCTAATTTAAAACTTTCTCTTCTCCTTTTCTTTTCAAAAAAAAAAAATTACAATACTTATAGTACACAAATTATTTTTCACATCAAGGAGGTTTTGATCGGTTGATTGGTAGGATTCGTTAGAATCCAGGTGAGTGAACTAACTCTTCTTCAATATTATCTTAAGTGTTAAAGTGATCGAATAATAATATAGGTGACAATCATGATAGCAAGGGAGAATCTGGTTAAGGTATTCCAGTTTTGAGAATTTTGTATAATTTGAATATTAATGATATTGCTAATGAAATATGTTAAGAAAGAGACATGGTCCATGAGGCAAATACAATTATTTGTGGTTTGGGATAATTATAGTTATTCAGTGGGAATTATAATGACAATGATATTTATGATTATATTGATGAATTTATTATTGAATATATTGATGATTATTTAGAATTGTTTGAACCTTGATTGTGTTTGGGCGGGATAGTATTCTCTCTCATGTTAAGCGAGAAATCTGGGTGATAGGATGACTTGACCTCTGAGAGTAGAGACAACGATTCCCTCGGTAGGACCTTAGTCTGGATTTAATCCATAGAGCACCCTGACCGTTGATGATGAGGTTGTGCGTCATGGCGAGTTTTAATGAGATTGATAAAATTGGTTGAGCGAGCCTACAGGCGCTCCCGGGTACGATAAGATTGGTTGAGCAGGCCTATGGGTGCTCCTGGATATTTTTCCATTGACGAGTACTAGTTCCGTTGGTTTGAATTATTTGATTGAATTACAAACTCTTTAATGTGTATCTTTCCTTGTGGTTTTATGATTTATGCCTATACTTTTATTTTATTACTTTTTCATAGTGGATTTTATTGGGGCTGGGATTGGCTCGCTCACTGAGATAATTATCTCACACTTGTTGGCTTATTTTTTTTTAGATCAAGTAGCGAAAGAGGAATTTCCGCAAGTGGATTAGGTTCGCCATAGGACTATTCCATTGTTAGATAGGTCTCAAGTCTTGGTATTTATTTTATTTAGTTAGAAAGCTCTGTGGTCAATTAAGATATCTAGGGGGTCTTGGGCAATTAAACTACTTTAATTATTGTATTTAATTTGATTTAAATTTGAAGATTCATTTTGAGAACTTATGATATGGATTATGGTAGAAGTTGAGATCACAATTATGAATTTATTTAAGTTGATGTGATTTTGTGAATGAATAAAGTTTTGATTATTTTACTTAAACATTAAAATTGTAATCTAGAAAACTGCAAAGAATCTGGGTAAGTCTTCATCTCCCCTTGTGGGTATATGCTATATGGTTAAAATAATTTATATTATAAATTAATAATTATTTTAACAAATATATGGTATTTATGTATATTTATTTTAATTAGAATTCATTTGTAAATTAAAAGTTAATTTAATTAATATTCACCTTAAGTAATGTTTATTCATATTTAAATATTATTTCCTAATATTAATCTTTATTTCATATTATATATATGTGTGTGTGTGTGTGTGTGTGTGTGTGTGTGTGTGTGTGTGTTTTTTTTCAAACTCTGATTTGTCTCTATTTATGAATGCTATACTATCTAATAACTAAATGATAAGGAATATATGCTAAGTAGTTTACCCAAATAACAAAATGGGTTAGAATTAGAGATGTTGATTAGGATTACATTGACACGGGACTTGTGTCGACGTACCGGTCACGTGCCTAGAAATTGGGTCGTGACACTATCTTTAACAATGATTTGTTTATTTTTCTAGGTAAATAATATTATTTGGTGGATTCTAACTATCCAACATCAGTTGAATATATTGGTCCCTACAATTATGGGCATTATCGCATACTTGATTTCAGGCATTCGCTCAGATTTGTTAATAAAAAAGATGTATTTAATTATCATCACTTAAGTTTAAGATCTACCATTGAAAGGAATTTCATGGTATGGAAGAATAGGTTTACAATTTTGCTCTGCATGCCTAAGTTCAAAATTGAATTATAAGTTTAAATAGTAAGTGCAACAATATATACAAATAATTTTATTACAATGAACATTGAAATAAATATCAAATTTAGTCATTCAGAAGATGAAGATATCATTCAAAAATAGTGTGAAGACCATGTTACCTCAAATTCCCTACCTAATCTAAACTTAATATCTTAATATGGAATGGATCGTGTTCGAGATGCTATCCGGGGTCAAATCATAAAGCATACATAAAATAATTATCATTTATGTGTACAATTAACTTTTTCCTTTATTATTAGATTTTTTTTTGCAAATAATTTTTTTGGTGTGATTTGCATATTAGCCATCACTAATTTCTCTTATTTTTCTTTAACAATCCATGACTAGTTTTTTAAATGATTATAAATAAAAGCATTTGAAACAAAAAAGATTAAACAACAAAGAACAAACAAAAAATAATTGATCACTAATTTCTCTTATTTTCTCTAACAATCAGGACTAGTTTTTTAGATAATTTACATAAAAAACATTGATATAATTCATTACATTACACTTAAATGAGTAAAAATAAATAATAAAGATACATGAATTATGTAATACTCGCCATTTAATTTTTTATTTTCATTTAAAAAAATTATTATTTCACAAATATTGATTTGCAAATTGTGTACAATGTGTGTTTATGATGTTGTATTATGATGTGATGATGCTTCAGTATATATTTTGTGCTATATACTAGCAATGTGAGATGCTAGGTCATGCAAAGACTTAAATGTAAGTTTCAAGGACTAAAATGAAAGATTTTAGAATCTTGTGGGGTGTTGCAAAAATGTGTACATAGTATAAGAATATATGGAGAAAATTATAGGGAACCTTGATGTGAAATAGAAAATGAAAAATAATTTTTAAATCTCAAGATATTAAATTTTGAAATAAGGAGTATGATTAATTTATTAAGTGGCTTATAAAAATAAAAGGAAATTAAATTAAATATAAGTGAACAATGTTCACTAGGAATTAAATAAATAATATAACTAAATAAAGTAGTTGATAATAGTAATAGTTTTGGATAATGTAAAAGAGTAATTTATTAAAGGAATAAAATAATTATCCTTATTAGCTAAATTTAGTTATATTAAATAAAGTATGAATGATACTAGTAGATAGTATGAGCAAAAAGAGAAGGAGAGTATCTTAGGAAATCTAAAAACTTCAAATTCAAATTTGAACTTCGGATCATAAATTGATGTTAGGATATTGGGCTAATTTTCAAAATTGTGAATCAGTTAAGATAAATAATAGTATAACAATAAAATTAAAAACAAACCTAGTCTAATTAAACCTATTAGAAACCTTGATTTCTATTTCCGTCTTCCTCTCTCCTTGGCGTCTCTTATCTTGTCGTTCTTTCTCCTTTCCATTCGGCTGCACATATACACCTTTACATACAATACAGCTCACACACATACATACACCGCCATATACCACCTTGCACTCATACACCCACATTCATTCAAACACATTCATACTCTAGCACGTCATCCAACACGAACACACACCTCTTTTGGCCACCACCACCTCCAAGCACTTTTCAAACTTCATACACATACATCAATATAATACTTCAACGCCACTTCTCCATTCAATAAAGGTAAGTTTCAAAATTGTAAATTTATATATATATATATATATATATCTTTAAGTTAAATTCTAAAAATTTAACTAACAAGAAACATGAATTCTAATTTAAAATTTTCTGTTCTCCTTTTCTTTTCAAAAAAAAAATACAATACCTTCAGTACACAAGTTCTTTTTCACATCAAGGAGGCTTTGATCAGGTTTGATCAGTAGGATTCATTGGAATCCAGGTGAGTGAACCAACCGTTCTTTAATATTATCTTAAATGTTTAAATAATAGAATATAAAGATAGGTAATGATCATAGTAGGAATTCAGTTAAGAAATCCAAAATATTGAAACTGAAACTTTTATGCATGATTTAATTGTTGATGAAATTACTAACGGGAAACGTTAGGGGAAAAGAGATGGTTCATGAGATAAATGTGATTTATTGTGATTTGGGATATTTCAGAGTTATCCAGCAGAAATTGATATGTTGATTACATTGACGATTGTATTGATGAAGATTGTCACATCCCAAAAATTGAACATGTGAAAAGATACTACTCATTAAATAAAATTCTCAAACATACGTCATTTACATATATTCTGTAAGGTTTTACATTCAACCTTAATCATTCATTCCACACTACAGAATTATATTCATCTGATAAGCAAATATAGACATACATAGTCTGATATTTCTATCTCATCGCAAGCCTAGGAGACCTATAGAAAGTACAGAGCGTTTCTAGTATCCACATTAATAAGTACTGGTATCCCACCAGACAGAAATAGAAAATAATCCCAAGGGGCTTCTAATCTTCAAACAGATTCTCTTCTTCTTTGTTTTCTGTATCTGAAAAAAATAATCATAGGGAGTGTGAGTTTATTTAAAAACTCAGTAAGTAAATAACTGTACTATATAAAATATCAAAAGTACAAATACCACATTTACTCATATAATTAATTATCTTATACATCGAGTAGTATGGGACTCTAACCCTTTCAAACTCATGAATAAGATTTCATAGATATACACCGAGTAGTATGGGACTCTAACCCTTTCAAACTCGTGAATAAGATTTCTTAGATATACGCCAAGTAGTATGGGACTCTAACCATTTAAAACTCGTGAATAAGATTTCTTAGATATACGCCGAGTAGTATGGGACTCTAACCCTTTCAACTCGGGTATAGGTTTCATAGATATACACTGAGTAGTATGGGACTTTAACCCTTTCAAACTCATGTATTAGATCCCGTAGATCTTTACTCATTAATAAGATAGAGAGAATTTATCACATAGTACAATTTCCATGAAATAAAATAATTTCTACATACTCTTATTTCTACCGATCATCTTATACTCCCATATGAAAAATTGATTGCTTATTATCCCAATAATATTGTAAATGGGACTTATATTGTACTTTGACTAGTAATATCAAATTAGCTTAGCAAGGTTATTCACTCACCTTGATGTTTGTCCAAGTTTACCTTGTTCCACACTAGAATTTGTGTAGGAAAATTTCCTAGTAAAATATATTACAAGGAAACATAAGAAAGGAAACAAAATCACGAAAATACGTAAAATTTTCTGATTGGTACAGTAACGGTTCGCTACAGTGACGGTTCGCTACAGTGACGTTGACTGCTACAGTACCGTTGACTGCCGACACTACAGTAACTGCTACAGTAACTCGAAGAAAATTTTTCAAAATTTTTTCGAAATCTCTGGTTGCTACAGTAACTCAAATTTTTACAGAAAAATCTTTCAAAAATTCATCCTTTCCTTTCTTGTTTCAAAACCAGAATTTCAACTCTTTTAACCGATTATAACTCAACTATAATTTCTAAAACAACTGAGATTCATGAATTATCATCAAAATCTTCAAGAACAAAACCTCCTCTGATCTTCTACATAAACTGAAATTTAAGGAAAATAATGAGATTAAAGCTTACCTTCGATCCTTACAAAGCCTTTGAACCGAACAAATAATCAAAGCTCTGAAGATCAAGGAAAGGATTTGAGAAGAGAATGAAGAAAGGAGAGAAAACTTCCTCAGGCTTCGGTTGCGTGAGAAAAAAATGAGGGGGTACTATTGAAACTTTATATTAAATATTTCTAATGGGTTATTGAATAACCCATGGGTATCCATAACCCAACATCCAAACCCATCCAGTCAATTTACAATAAATGGACTAATTGACCATTCTGAAACCACTTTTCCATGAATTTCACCATTCTTAGAATATATCCCACATTGTGCAAATATTTAGTCCAGTCATTTAACTCAATTTTCATAAATAATATTCAAAGAGAACAATTAAATATGAAAATTAAATATGACCAAAATAAATAACTAAAATAACGTTGTAAAATTCTAAAATACTCTTAAGCGAATTATATTCCGAAATTAACGGGTATTACAAAGATATTGTCGAATATATTGATGACTTATTTTTTGTGATTTATATGAAATTATTTAAACCTTGATTGTGTTTGGGTGGGATAGTACCATCTCTCATGTCAAGCGAAAAATCTGAGTAACAACATGACTTGACCTCTGAGAGCAGAGACAACGATTCTTTCGATAGGACCTCAAGTCTGAATTTAATCTGTGGAGCACCTTAACCGTTGAGGATGAGGTTGTTGGTCATGGCGAGTTTGATGAGATTGGTTGAGCCGTGTGTACTCCCCGAGATTGGTTTTGATGAGATTAGTTGAGTCGTGTGTACTCCCTGAGATTGGTTGAGCCGTGTGTGCTCTCTGGTATTTTTGTCATTGACGAGTACTAGTTTCGTTAGTCTAAATTGTTTGATTGAATTACAAATTCTTTAGTATGAACCTTCCTTTTTAATTTGTGATTTTGCCTATACTTTTATTTTATTGCTTTTGCATAGCAAATTTTATTAGAGGATTGGCTAGCTCATTGAGATATTTATCTCATACTCGTAGATTTATTTTTTTCAGATCAAGTAGCAGAAGGGAGTTTCCGCAAAAGAGTTAGGTTCGCCATTGGACCATCATTGTTAGGTGTGTCCCAAGCCATTGATATTCATCTTATTAAGATTAGGAAGCTCTGTGGTCAACTAAGACATTTAGGGGGTTTCAGACGATTAAACTACTCTATTTATTGTATTTAATTTAATTTAATTTCAAAGATTTGTTTTGGAGATTTATGATGTGAATTGTAGTAGAAACTAATATTTAAAATTATGGGTTTATTTAAGTTGATGTGACTTTGTGAATGAATGAAATATCAAATTTTATTTTTAAATATTAAAATTGTAATTTGGGAGATTGTGAGGAATTCAGGTAAGTTGTCATCTTTCCTGACATTTATTTAAGTTAATTTATAATGTCAATAAATATTAAAATAATGATCTATATTATTGACATTATAAATTAATATTTATTTTAAGTAGTACTCATTTGTAAATTAAAATTTAATTTATATTAATATTTACCTTAATTAATATTTATTCATATTTAAATGATATTTCCTAATATTAACCTTTATTTTATTTTATTGTATATATATATATATATATATGAATATATGTATTTTTCAAACTCTGATTTGTCTCTATTTATGAATATTATGCTATTTGATAATTAAATAATAAAGAATGTATGCTAAATGTTTTATATAAAAAACAAAAGGGGTTAGAATTAGAGACGTTGGTTAGGCTTACATTGACACGGGTTTGTGTTAGCATGCCAGTCACGTGCCCAGAAATTGGGTCATAACAAAGTTGATATCAGAGCCTGGTTGTAGGTCTCCTAGTGACTACAGAGTGGGGTGTCCTTAGTGGGCCCTCCCCTATGGTTGTGAACCATGACATAACTATAAGCCGAGAATCCATTAAAGGCCCTTTAGAGTTATAGTCTTTTTCTTTTGTGTAAAGGCCCTTTAGAGTTATAGTCTTTTTCTTTTGTGTCATACCCTTGGTAGATTAGCATAATTCTTATACTAAAGTAGTTATTTTCTTGTGTAGTCAAATGGTACGTGGTCAGCCATGCTTGTAGAGGCCACACAAGGTCTGGTAGGACCTTAGCCCCCATTCCTACACCATCAGTAGATCTGAGACGGGTAAGTTCGCAGATGATAATCAA
The DNA here is from genome assembly GCA_037074585.1 of Biancaea sappan. Taxonomy (NCBI): domain Eukaryota; kingdom Viridiplantae; phylum Streptophyta; class Magnoliopsida; order Fabales; family Fabaceae; genus Biancaea; species Biancaea sappan. The sequence continues at coordinate 18,061,721 of CM073498.1, forward strand.
GCAAAGAGCAAGGAGCTACCTGCTGTAGGCTTGGAAAGGAATAGTGGAGAACTACCACAATTCAATCCAGCAGCTATAATGGCAGCACTAGCTGTTATGCCAGAGTAAGTCAAAGGACTGGCAGGCCTAGTGAGGCAACCATTAGAGGATGACTCACAGGCATCGACACCTATTGTGAGGGCACAGGAACTGCAACAGATGCCACCTCCTCCCCCTCCATAAGTTTGGGGAGGGATAGTGGCAGAGATAAAGACTACATAATTTTTGAAACTCAAACCACTGATTTTTACGGGAAAGAATGCTAATGAGGATCCACAGCGTTTTCTCGACGACTGTGAGAATATCTTGGACTCTATGAATTGCCCTGAATCACGGAGGATAGCCTTAGTGGTCTTTCAACCAAGGGGTAGGGCTAATCCCTGGTGGTGAACATGGAAAAAGGGCATGGTTGATTGTGCCCCCACCTGTCGGATGGAAGGAGTTCCAGGTAACTTTTCTAGATGAGTTTCTTCCTATAAGTGTACGAGAGGCACGCATGCGAGACTTTGAGACGCTTCGTCAGGGGACTTGGATTGTTGATGAATATAATGCTTTGTTCGTGAGGTTGTTAGAATATGCCCCTCACATAGTCTTGAACAAACGGGAAAGGATTTGACGCTTTGTGGAAGGACTTCGAGACTCTTTATTCTCAGAGGTAAGTTTTCTCAAGAAAATGAACTTCTCTATTTAAATTGTACTAGTATGGAATAATAATGGTGCATATAATTATTCGAAATTGATAGGTAGGGTCTAATATTAGATCCTTCACATCCTACATTGAAGTTGTCGACACCTCTCGTAAGATGGAGGAGTGAGCAAGATGTAGAGAGGATTCTAATAACAAGAGAAAATGTGGGCAAGACAGACGACCCTTTGGTCATGAAGGAAGCACTATTTTGGCACCTGTAGTGTTTACAAGACATATGCCCTCATACATGGGGACACCCTAATCACAACAAGATGGGGCAAGATATCAAGATAAACTATACTATTAAGGTTGTGGTCGGCACCACTTAGGTCGATGTTATGGCAGGAACCCTAGTGCCAGTACTGCAGGGCTAACTTGTTACCAGTGCGGTCAAGTTGGCCATATCAAGAGGACTTGTCCCTAGCTAGTGACTCGATCAAAGTAAGGCTCGTACAGCTAATACGTGCTCAAATAGAGACTATTCATGTGAGTAAAGCTGCACCTGTAGCTGGCGGAGCTAGTAAAAGAGCTGGTCAAGGACAGGAGGACATGACAAGGTACCAGAGGGTGAGGCAATGCTCGTGTTTATGCACTGACCCGTCAAGATGCTTAGGTATATAACACAGTGGTAGCACATATGAATTTAAAGCTTGAATATGATTGATGTTGATTTAAACTTTTAACGATTGTTAGCCATAAGAGATAAACTTGTTGTTAGGTACTCTTTTGATAGAATCGAACCATGCTTATGTTTTATTCGACTCCGGCTTGACACATTCTTATGTGTAGTCGTTATTTGCCAAGAATTTCTTTCAAGGAGCTATTAGGGTAGAATGCCCATTCTTAGTTGCCACACCTATGGGGAACACTCTTCTAGTAGAGCGAGGCTATCATGCTTGCAAAGTAAAGGTTGGAGACTGGTTCACGCCACTACGATGTCAAATCGCCCAGAATTGAATTGTGGCAATTTGCAGTATAGTGATTCCCATGTCGTATTCACTCAAGGAGCCTCACTTCTTAATACTAATTAATCGTTCTAAACATCCAAACACTAATGAAAAGTACATAAACGTGGGGGGGATTTTGTGCAGTACTAATAAAAATAAAAACAGAACAACAACTAAATACTACAAGAGCAGCAGCAGCAGCAGCAACGGCAGAAGTAGCAGAAATTGCAAGATATTGACAGTAAAGAGACTATGTAATCAGCCACTAGGATTCATGGGAGTGTAACTATATTACCTAACTCATTGATTCAATTTTATTCTCATTCCATTGTTCGGTTCTTTATGCAAATGGTTCTAGAATAACATCTAGAATTTAATGCTACTAATTACAGTCAAGAACATCTCTCTACTATAATTAGATGCATTCAGTGGAAAATCTCAACCAAACCAAGTTAAATATATCATCTAACTAGTCATTTCACCTTCCTCACTTTCCTAATCAGTCAAGCAAGGTTATGTCTTATATAAGTCAGTTTATGTTACATTCTCAAGCTCTAATCAGAATTTGATAGCAAAATAAACATGACAACAAAACAGAAACGAAATGAGATGAAAATGGAGAATAAAACACTTAGCTTGCATTCTTAGTTCAAGCTACAACATCCCAGTGGTCTAGTGACTAATTACAATGAAAACTTAGCCCTCCATGAGAGCAAAACAGCAAACAACAGAAGCAAAAACAGAGAGGAAGATAGAGCTGCGAATTTTCTAAGTCTGGTTACAAAATAAAAGTGTTCTCTTCCTAAAAACTAACGCCCCTTCAATGCCTTAGAATATTCTACCCTAGATGCTTTCTTGGATGCTTCTTCCATGAAGTGGCAGCACTTTGACAGCAAGACAGCAGCAAAATTAATATTTCTGCAGCAGCAGAAAGGCATGGCAGCAGCAGAATGGTATGGCAGCAGCAGAATTAATATTTCTGCAGCAGAAAGTGATAAACAGCAGCAGAATATCATGGCAAAATTAATATTTCAGCCATGATATTCTGACCTCCGAATTTTAATGTTTCTGCCCTCAAATTCTGACTACATGGCATTCAATAAGAGTTCAAGTGGGCCCCACATCCAGCATATCCTAGTCAGCATCTACATCACCCAAAAAGTGCCACATTAGCATCCAAATCATCATCTTTGTCCATGTCAACACTTTTCTCTCCAAAATTGAGATTTGTAGGAATTAGATTGAGCATTTTGCAATTCAAGTTCTGAAAATATAAAATTGAAGCACATTTAATCCATAAATAGTTTATACCCAATAAATTCCAAAACATAATAAAATTAGAGAATTGACAAAATTAAAGAGGCAAAAAGGACTAAAATAGGGACTAAAAAGTATATAAAAATGCTCGATATCAAATCCCCCACACTTGGCCTTTTGCACTCCTGGGCAAAATAATATTCAGAACACCAAAAGACACCAAAGGAAAAATATGGAAAGCATGCTAGAATAGAATAATTAAAATTTTGAAAAGATTTAGCACTCGAAGGAAATTAATCTTAACTTTCTAAGATTCCAAGCATCATGGCAAAATTAATTTGATACGAATGAATTCAAGTAATTAGCCTCCTCACCAGGAATGTGTTTACTCTCTATTCTCTCAAGTGTCTAAGGTAAATCACTCGAAATTCAACTTATCACAGAATTCACTACCATAAGCTTGTCAAGAATCTAAATCTCCACTACTTGAATCCAATACATACTTGAATCAAAAGGACTTTACGAGGTTGTAACGTGGGTAAGAAAAATAGTGGGAAACAAAGGGAAAGATTGAACAATGAAACAAAATATGGTAACAACTCAAGAAAATGAAGAGTTTTTACAAGTGAAATATAAGAGACTGAGTATAAATAAATTTGGGTCTCAATGTTCTATCTGTTCCTCTTTTTCATTATTTTCTCTCTTTTTTTTTTCAAAATTTTTTCTTTTTTTTATTCTTTCTTTCTTTCTCTTTTTTTTTTTTCTTTTTCTTCTTGACTGGCCAGTCTTTTTCTTTTGCTTGAGAGGAAGTAGAAGAAATATAGTTCAAAACACCCCCAAAATTCACAAGATTTTTCAGCATATCAATCCCTTAAAAGAATTTAAAATACTCCTCACATCTTAAGTTGGAAGAAAGAAAAAAAAATTGTTGTAGGCAGAAAAAGTGGTGGAAGAAAAAAAAACGCAAGAAAGAAAATGGATAAGGCACAAAATGGTATACAATGGAAACAACACATGGAAGGCTATCTGACTAAAAGTGGGTAACAAGAAACAAATGCCTAAATCATTTTCAAGCATGAACAAGATATGTAGCCTTAACCAAAGATTCAAGACAAGTTCTAGAGTGAAAATCTATGATAGGGCAGCACACAAAGAAAGAATAGCATTTTTCATTTAGGCTCAAATCCTCACAGCTAAAAGACTATTATTACAAATTCATTAAAATCAACATCATTGCCATTTAACTTGAATTCCTTAGAGAAATCAGGCTAAATTCTCTTCATGCTAAGTCAATCTACACTTTAACTATTTCATCATGCATAATTCCACACCAAAACTCCATCAATTTTTTTTTTTCAAAAATAAAACATCAAATTCGGGCAAAACAGAGTAACAAAATTCTGCACTGCAGAAATTCTGGCGACTCGGCTTTACTGACACAAAACTACACCAAAACAAATGCGAAAGACACCAAATAAAATTCTACAGCTAGAAGACACATAAAGATTTAAAAACATGTAAAGAAACTAGCAAAATTCGTAGCCAATCAGTACAGAAAATTCATGCAAGACAGCTCAAAAATTCTGGACAGAAACAGAGAAAACAGAGGAGACAGCAGGAAATTTTTTTTTTTTTTTGAAAATCAGCTCCAATTAAATTCTCTCCCCCCACACTTAAACATTGCATTGTCCTCGATGCAAATTATTACCAAACATCAAATAAAATGAGGAGGACATAAATTAAAAGGAGGGAAAGAGTACGGCCTTATCATGGAGTCAGAACGTTGTAGAGTTTGATTTCCTCTATAGTTTCTTCTTTGAAGCCCTCGTAGAACTTCTTCAACCTTTGCCCATTTACCATGAACTGCTTGTTGGTGGCCTCATTTTGAATTTCTACTGCACCAAAAGGAAAGACATTAGTAATAACAAAAGGGCCAACCCATCTAGAGTGAATCTTACCGGGCATTAGCTTGAGGCGAGAATTATAGAGAAGGACTTTATCTCCCACTTGGAATTCTTTTTTCTCAATTTTCTGATCATGTAAAGCTTTTGTCCTCTCTTTATAGATGCGTGCATTCTCATAAGCCCCTAGCCTTAGTTCTTCCAGTTCTTGAAGTTGCAACTTTCTTTCTTTACCGGCTAGGGTCATGTCCATATTGCATTGTTTAACGGCCCAATATGCCTTATGTGCAATCTCCACCGGCAAGTGACATGCTTTACCAAATACCAAGCGGTATGGAGACATGCCGATGGGAGTCTTGAAAGCGGTTCTATAGGCCCAAAGCGCATCGTCAAGCCTCTTACTCTAATCTTTTCTGTTGGGTTGCACAATTTTCTCTAATATTTGCTTTATCTCTCGGTTGGAGACTTCTGCTTGCCCATTGGTTTGGGGGTGGTAAGGTGTAGAGGTTTTGTGCACCACCCCATATTTCTTCAATAGCCCTTGCATGTTTCTATTACAAAAGTGTGATCCTTGATCACTGATTATGGCCTTGGGGACACCGAATCTGCAGAAAATATGTGAACGAAGGAAATCTACAACAACAATAGAATCATCAGTTCGGGTGGCTTTAGCTTCTACCCACTTCGACACATAATCCACAGCAACTAAGATATACATGAAGCCAAAAGAAACAGGAAAAGGACCCATAAAGTCAATACCCCAATCAAAAACATCACAAAAAAGAAGAGGTTGTTGAGGCATTTCATTTCTTTTAGACACATTTCCAGTTCTTTGACACCTAGAACAGTTTTTGCAAAAATCAAAGGCATCCCTAAACAAAGTAGGCCAATATAAACCAGAATCTAACACTTTTCTAGCTGTTCTTTGGGGACCAAAGTGTCCACCACATGCAAGAGTATGACAAAAATTCAGCACAGATACAAATTCATGATTTGGAACACATCTCCTAATAATTTGGTCACTACAAATTTTCCATAAATAAGGGTCATCCCATACATAGTACCTAGCCTCGCTTCTTAATTTATTCAATTGATGTCTATTTTGGTATGCAGGCAATTCAGATGCAACAAGATAATTCACCAAATCAGCATACCAAGGCTCACTAATACCATGCAAAAGGAGGAAACACTCATCTGGAAAATTGTCTCTTACAGGGAGATGTTCCAATGGAAGATCAGAAAGCCTACTCAAGTGATCTGCTACTACATTCTCTGCCCCACTCTTATCCTTGATTTCCACATCAAATTCTTGGAGGAGGAGCATCCATCTAAGCAATCTTGGCTTTGCATCTGGTTTCTTCAACAAATATTTCAGTGTTGCATGGTCAGAAAACATAATTACTTTGGAGGTAAGCAAATATGATCTAAATTTTTCTAAAGCAAAAACAATTGCTAAAAACTCCTTCTCCGTGGTTGTGTAATTTGATTGAGCTGAATCAAGGGTACGGGACGCATAGGCTATGACATGCAACTTCCTATTTACTCTTTGTGAAAGTACTGCTCCTACAGCAAAATTTGAGGCATCACACATGAGCTCAAAGGGAAGCTCCCACTGTGGAGGTTGGATGATAGGAGGGGAGGTAAGTTGCTTCTTCAACTCATCAAAAGCTGACCTGCAAGCATCATTAAAAATGAAATCAGTTTCTTTTTGGAGGAGTTTAGATAGGGGTAGAGCGATCTTACTGAAGTCCTTGATGAATCTCCTATAAAATCCTGCATGGCCAAGAAAAGAGCGAACTTCTCGCACAGAAGCGGGGTAAGGCAAAGAAGAGATAACATCAACTTTGGCTTTATCTACTTCTATGCCACGTGATGACACTATGTGGCCTAGGACTATTCCTTGCTCTACCATGAAATGACATTTTTCATAATTCAAGACCAAATTTTTCTCTATGCATCTCTCAAGTACTCTCTCCAAATTTTTCAAACATGCATCAAATGAGTCTCCATAAACAGAAAAATCATCCATGAACACTTCCATGCAATCCTCTAACAAATCAGAAAATATGCTTAACATGCATCTTTGAAAAGTGCCAGGTGCATTACAGAGACCAAAAGGCATGCGTCTATATGCAAAAGTACCAAAGGGACAGGTGAAGGTAGTCTTCTCCTGATCTTTAGGTGCAATGTGAATTTGAAAATATCCAGAAAAACCATCAAGAAAACAGTAATGAGACTTGCCAGCAAGTCTCTCAAGCATTTGATCAATAAAAGGAAGTGGAAAATGATCTTTTCTAGTTGCTTGGTTCAACTTCCTATAATCAATGCAAACACGCCAACTGTTTTGAACTCTAGTGGGCACTAACTCATTATTTTCATTTGCTATAACAGTTACCCCGGTTTTCTTTGGCACTACTTGTACCGGACTCACCCACTTACTATCAGAGATAGGATAAATAATACCAGCTTGGAGGAGCTTACTTACCTCCTTCTTGACCACATCAAGAATCATGGGGTTGAGTCTTCTTTGGGGTTGCCTCACTGGTTTCGTCTCTTCTTCAAGGAGAATTCGGTGCATGCACACTAAAGGACTAATTCCAGGAATGTCTGCTAGAGTCCACCCAATCGCCTTCTTATTCTTTTTCAATAAACTGATCAATTTTTCTTCTTGATTGGGGTTCAAGTTGTTGGCCACAATGATTGGAAGTTTGTCTCCTACCTCCAAGAAGGCATACTTGAGGTTTTCTGGTAAAGCCTTCAACTCCAATGCAGGTGGTTGGATGGAGGATGGAATTAGTTTTTGTGGAATCACATCCAAGGAGGCACCTACAAATTCCGTTTGCTCAAAGACAGAATCCTTGGCTAAAGAGGAGGAAGGGTTAGCAGCACAAGAGGAAAGAGATGAAGAATGTGCAACATTACAATTTAAATCACTACACCTACAACTACCTAAAATAGAAACAGAATCTAAGTATAAGCTAGAGAAATTTACAAAATCAGAAGGCACATCAGAATCCAAATCACTATGCAAATCAGAATGCAACTCAGAATTGTCAGCATTTAGAGAGTTTTCAATTTCAGTGCAAGCATGACAGAATTCAGAACCAGCACAATTGCATTCAAAGGCATCTACCAAATCAGAGAATTTAGGAAAATCAGAAATTAATTCATTTTGGAAATCTTCACATGCCTCATCAACTAAGTAATCCAAAAAGTTAACTACATGCACATTGGAATGATTTTCTATAGGATGTTTCATGGCATCCAAAATGTTAAAATCAATTTTGTTACCAGCAAACTCCATTGACAAAGTCCCTTCATGCACATTAATGATGGTTTTTGCAGTTTTCAGAAAAGGTCTACCAAGTATTAATGGTGCATGGCCAGGAGTATTATCATTTTCTATATCAAGCACATAAAAATCAGCAGGAAAAATGAGATCTTTAACTCTTACCAGAACATCTTCTAAAACTCCTGCTGGATGTGCTGTGCTCCTATTGGAAAGTTGGACAATCACTTCAGTTGGTGAAAGAACACCAATCTTGAGGCTCGAGTACACTGATTTGGGCATAACATTGATTGAGGCTCCCAAATCCAGCATAGCATTGGAGAACTCCATGTTGCCTATTGTGCATGGTATTGTGAAAGTTCTAGGATCTTTGCACTTGGGTGGCATGGGTGGTTGGATGAGTGCAGACACATTTCTCCCCAAATTGACTCTCTCATTACCCCTTAAACGCCTCTTATGAGTGCACAACTCTTTGAGGACTTGGCATACTTGGGGATTTGCTTAATTGCTTCCAAAAGTGGGATATTGACCTCTATTTTCCTGAAGGTCTCCATGATCTCTTTATCCATGTCAGATTCAGAAGCTTTCCTTGATTGAGTCTGCCTGTTGGGGAAAGGAAGAGGAATTTTTTGAACCACTTCTTCATCCTTTTTATTTTGTTCACTGGTTGAAGATGAAGGAACACTTTGCTGGACATTTGATTTTTCTGGTTCAGATTCAGAAGCTGGACTGTCTACTTGTTTGCCACTCCTCAAGATGATGGCACTCACATTGCCTCTTGGGTTGATCACTGGTTGGGATGGCAAACTCCCTGAACCTTGGCTTTTCAGCTCATTGACTGTTGTGGCTAACTGGCCAATCTTAGTTTCCAAATTCTGCATATTTGTTTCTGTCCTTTGCTGGAATTGAACAGTATTGGCAGTCAGTTGCTTCATTAGATCCTCAAGACTAGGCTCAGGTTTCTTGGGTGCTGAAGGAGGTGTATGACTAGCTTCAGGTTGATTGTATCTTACATGGGGTGGCTGGTAAGGGGGGTTAGATGTATTCCCATACTTGAAAGCTGGATAATCACGCCACCCAGGATTGTAGGTGGAGGCATATGGGTCATATCTCTGTTGTGGCTACATGGGTCTACCAGGGAATATACCAGTACATGACTCAGTTGGGGTCTCTTGCAGCTAAGGGCATTGATCAGTATGGTGGGTATTCAGGGAACAAATACCACAGACTGAAGGAGGAGGGGCTTGTTGTTGTGTTCTCTGATTTAATGCCAATTGCCTCACCATTGAAGCTAATTCTTCCAATTTATTTTCTATCCTTTGCTGCTCCATAGGAGGCGTCCTCACCTCATTGACAGTAACTGTTGGATCACTCAATCTGGTGCCAAATTGCTGAGCATTTTGGGCCATCTTGGCCAACAATTCGTTTGCTGCAGAAGGAGTCTTATCCACCAATGCCCCACTAGCAGCTGCATCAACTATATATCTGTCCATAGGCAGTAATCCCTCATAGAAATACTGGATGAGAAGCTGCTCTGAAATCTGGTGGTTTGGACAGCATGAGCAAAGCTTCTTAAACCTCTCCCAATATTCATGCAGAGACTCACCATTCAACTGTCTAATCCCACTGATATCCTTCCTGATTGCTGCTGTTCTTGAGGCTGGAAAGAATTTTTCTAAGAACAACTTCTTCAACTCATCCCATCTTGTTATCAAGGCAGTGGGTAGATAGTAAAGCCAATCCTTGGCTGCCCCATCCAAAGAGAAAGGAAATGCTATTAATTTGATTTGTTCTTCTCCAACTCCATGTGGTCTCATGGTAGAGCAGACAACATGGAACTCCTTTAAGTGCTTGTGCGGATCTTCTCCTGCAAGACCATGAAACTTAGGCAGTAAATGGATTAGACCAGATTTTAGCTCAAAGTTAGCATCCAACTCAGGATAATTTATGCACAATGGTTGATAATGCACATCAGGTGCAATCAACTCTTTAATTGATTGTTCTTGCCTATTTTGAGGTATTTGTGCATTTTGATTATCCATCCCAGTTATCCCAGCTGACTCAGAATCTGTAGACTCCAACACAATATCAGATTCAGAATCTGATTCAACTTCTACACTATTGACAGCAAACTCAACAATTTCAACAAGAATTTCAGAAACTATACTAGTCCTAATGCTATTACTTCTCACTAGCCTATGGAAGGTCCTATCTATTTCTGGATCAAAAGGTGGAAAGTCCACGTGACCAGACCTTCTCATATACTAGAAAGGGCACAAATTCAAGAGAAAACAACAAAAAGAACAAAAAAGAGCAAAATAAGCACAAAAGGGTCCAACCAAGGAAAATGACCAAAAATGAAGTATCTCAGAAAAATCTAATTTTTCTTGGAAAAATCCTTCACCAATTGGAGGCACAAAATCAAAAAACAGAACTCAAAAATAAGATCTAAATAAATCAAACCAAAAATCACAATTAATTGGAAAAATGGCTAAAATCATTGTAAAATGGAAAAAGTGGTCTAAACGTTGGAATTTGACCGAGATAGGGCGGTGCTCCTCACGACAAAGTCGTAGGAGTTATGCCCGAAAGGGTCATGTTTAGTGGACTACCAATTTTTCAAGTCAATCCGATTTAGTTTTTTAAGCTGATGAATAGTGACTGAAATATAACTAGGAAACTTGAAAAATTGACTTGAAAAATTTGTAATCACTTCCAACAATACCAAGCCACTTAAAATCAAACAAGAACACGATAGAACAACTAATTAACACTTAGAAATGAATTGGCTCCCCGGCAACGGCGCCAAAATTCTGGTTCACGCCACTACGATGTCAAATCGCCCAGAATTGAATTGTGGCAATTTGCAGTATAGTGATTCCCAGGTCGTATTCACTCAAGGAGCCTCACTTCTTAATACTAATTAATCGTTCTGAACATCCAAACACTAATGAAAAGTACATAAACGTGGGGGGGGAGGTTTTGTGCAGTACTAATAAAAATAAAAACAGAACAGCAACTAAATACTACAAGAGCAGCAGCAATGGCAGAAGCAGCAGAAATTGCAAGATATTGACAGTAAAGAGACTATGTAATCAGCCACTAGGATTCATGGGAGTGTAACTATCATTACCTAACTCATTGATTCAATTTTATTCTCATTCCATTGTTTGGTTCTTTATGCAAATGGTTCTAGAATAACATCTAGAATTTAATGCTACTAATTACAGTCAAGAACATCTCTCTACTATAATTAGATGCATTCAGTGGAAAATCTCAACCAAACCAAGTTAAATATATCATCTAACTAGTCATTTCGCCCTCCTCACTTTCCTAATCAGTCAAGCAAGGTTATGTCTTATATAAGTCAGTTTATGTTACATTCTCAAGCTCTAATCAGAATTTGACAGCAAAATAAACATGACAGCAAAACAGAAATGAAATGAGATGAAAATGGAGAATAAAACACTTAGCTTGCATTCTTAGTTCAAGCTACAACATCCCAGTGGTCTAGTGACTAATTACAATGAAAACTTAGCCCTCCATGAGAGCAAAACAGCAAACAACAGAAGCAAAAACAGAGAGGAAGAGAGAGCTACGAATTTTCTAAGTCTGGTTACAAAATAAAAGTGTTCTCTTCCTAAAAACTAATGCCCCTTCAATGCCTTAGAATATTCTGCCCTAGATGCTTTCTTGGATGCTTCTTCCTTGAAGTGGTAGCACTTTGACAGCAAGACAACAGCAAAATTAATATTTCTGCAGCAGCAAAAAGGCATGGCAGCAGCAGAATTAATATTTTTGTAGCAGAAAGTGACAAACAGCAGCAGAATATCATGGCAAAATTAATATTTCAGCCATGATATTCTGACCTCCGAATTTTAATGTTTCTGCCCTCAAATTCTGACTACATGGCATTCAATAAGAGTTCAAGTGGGCTCCACATCCAGCATATCCTAGTCAGCATCTACATCACCCAAAAAGTGCCACATTAGCATCCAAATCATCATCTTTGTCCATGTCAACACTTTTCTCTCCAAAATTGAGATTTGTAGGAATTAGATTGAGCATTTTGCAATTCAAGTTCTGAAAATATAAAATTGAAGCACATTTAATCCATAAATAGTTTATACCCAATAAATTCCAAAACATAATAAAATTAGAGAATTGACAAAATTAAAGAGGCAAAAAGGACTAAAATAGGGACTAAAAAGTATATAAAAATGCCCGATATCAGAGACATGGATATGACGATAGAGTTAATGCTACTAAACATGGTATAATTCGATGTTATCTTAGGCATGCATTGGCTGGCATCTTGCCATGCTACCCTGAATTGCCATGATAAATCAATTAAGTTTGATATCTTAGGGGAAACTCCCTTTATGTTTCAAGGTGAATGAAGCGATGTTTCAGGAAACCTAATATCTCTGATGTATACCTGATGCCTTTTGTGAAAGAGGTGCCAAGGATACTTGGCTTTTGTGAAAGATGTTGAAAAGGAAGAGTTGAAGATCAGTGATGTCCCAATAGTTCATAAGTTTATGGACATGTTTCCAGATGACTTACCGGGCATCCCTCCTAAACATGAAGTAGAGTTTCAGATCGAGTTAGCACCAAAGACTCGGTCAATTTCTATGCCTCCATACTAAATGGCACCAGTAGAATTAATGGAACTCAAGGCGCAGTTGTTGGACTTACTTGACAAGGGATTCATCAGGCCCAGTTGTTCACCTTAGGGGGCTCCCATTTTATTTATAAAGGAAAAAGATGGATCGATGAAGTTGTGTATCAATTACAACAATTGAACAAAGTGACTATCAAGAACAAGTACCTGTTGCCTTGTATCGATAACCTCTTCGATCAGCTTCAGGGAGGAAAATGCTTTTCTAAAATTGGCTTGAGGTCTGGTTATCATTAACTCAAAATCAGGGAGGAAGATATGCTTAAAACAACCTTTCATACACGTTATGGACACTACGAATTCTCAGTGATGTCATTTGGACTAACAAACGCACCGAAAACATTTATGGATCCAATGAATAAGGTTTTCAAACCCTTCCTTGATAGGTTCATCATTGTGTTCATAGATGACATCTTAATTTATTCAAAGAGTCTAAAGGAACATGAGCAGCATCTCCATATCGTGTTGCAAACACTATGGGATCATCAACTATATGCCAAATTTTCCAAGTGTAAGTTTTGGCTCCATTGTGTGACCTTCTTAGGGCACGTAATCTCTAAGGACAATGTTCAAGCAGACCCGAGTAAGGTAGAAGTAGTCAAGATGTGGCCTAGACCTACTTCTGTCATAAAGATTCATAATTTCTTGGGATTGGTAGAATACTACCATCGCTTCATTCAAGACTTCTTTAAGTTAGCCTCCCCTTTTACACGGTTAACTAGGAAGGGAGTAAAGTACGTCTGGGACGATGCATGCAAAGATAGTTTCTGCACACTGAAGGAATGGTTGATTTCAACACCTATACTTATTCTGCCTTTAAGACCTGGTGGTTTCACTATATATTGTGATGTATCAAAAGTGGGATTGGGTTGTATACTCATACAGCATGGCCAGGTAGTGGCGTATGCATCGAGATAACTCAAGAAACATGAATAGAACTACCTTACCTATGATCTGAAGATGGCAGTTATGGTTTATGCCTTGAAAATATGGCGACATTATCTATACAGAGAGACTTGTGAGATCTACACTGATCACAAGAGCTTAAAGTACATATTCGACCAGAGGGATTCGAATATGAGACAGAGGAGGTAAATGAAGTTACTAAAAGACTATGATTGTAATATTCTGTATCATCCTGGAAAGGCAAACATTGTGGCAGATGCCTTAAGCAGGAAATCTATGGGTAGTCTGGCCCACATAGTAATGGTAAGGAGGTCGTTGATTTAGAAATTTCTGGAATTGAGGGTGAAGGGTGTTACCCTTGAGGTTACAGGGATAAGATCGTTCTTAGCCCACATCAGGGATAGATCATCTCTTATAGATTAGATAAAGACATCTCAATAAGAGGATTCAAAACTTGTTAAGATTATGGATAGGGTGAAGAACAGTGAAACAAGCAGCTTTACATTAAATGATGTTAGAGCATTGTGATTCAAGCACTGATTATGTGTGCCAGATGTCGAGAATCTCAGCCGAGACATCATGGAGGAAGGCCATGGTGTCGCATATGCTGTATATATGGGTGCCACCAAGATATACCAAGATCTAAAGCAGGTATATTGGTAAGAAGGAATGAAACGAGATGTAGCCGAGTTCGTGTCTCATTGTTTGACCTGTTAGTAGGTTAAGGCCAAGCATAAGAGACCAGGAGGTCTATTACAGTAACTGGAAATCCTCGAGTGGAAGTGAGAACGAGTGACGATGGACTTTGTCGTTGGTTTACCTCGTTCTACAGGCGGTTATGTTCGATATAGGTTATAGTAGATCAATTGACCAAGTCAGCTCATTTTATCTTGGTCAAGACTACCTATGGATTAGCTCAGTTAGCATATGTCTACATTAAGGAGGTAGTAAAGCTATATGGTGTACTTGTGTTTACCATCTCTGATAGGGGTCCTTAGTTCATCTTTCTTTTTTGAGGAGCTTTCATGAGGCATTGGGTACTCGAGTGGATCTTAGTACTACTTTTCATCTATAGACAGAGAGACAGTTTGAGCAGACTATACAGACACTAGAGGATATGCTACAAGCTTGTATTCTGAACTTCAAAGGCAGTTGGGAGAGGCATCTATACCTAGCAGAGTTGGCATACAATAATAGCTATCAGGCCATCATCGGTATGACACCTTATGAGGCATTATATGGATGACATTGTAGATTCCCAATCGGCTGGTTCGAGGTAGGTGAGGTGAAGGTAATAGGACCAGACTCTGTTCAGGATGCCTTAGCCAAAGTTAAGATGATTTAGGCTAGAATGCAAGCAGCTCAGAGTAGGCAAAAGGCTTATGCTGATCACAGGCGATGTGACTTAGAGTTTTCAATTGGCGATATGGTATTCTTAAAAAATTCCCTAATGAAAGGTGTTTTAAGATTCAAGAAGAAAAGGAAATTAAGTCCGAGGGACATTAGAAGTTATGAGGTTCTGAATTGTGTAGGGAAAGTGGCCTATCGACTAGCCTTACCCATAGAGTTAAAAGGGATTCATCTAGTTTTTCATATGTCAATGTTAAGGAAGTATCTTCATGATCATTCACACGTGCTCAGTCAAGATACCATACAGTTAGATGAAGATTTATTATATAAGGACATCCCAGTGGCTATCTTAGATAACCAGATAAAGAAACTCCAATCTAATAAGATCCCATCGGTCAAGGTTTTGTGGCAGAATCAACTCACGAGGAAGCCACGTGGGAAGCCGAGGTCGATATGCACTCTAGGTATCCTCACCTTTTTTAGATTAAAGGTAAGTTTTTACCGAATTTCCTAAAGGGGGTAATATTATAATACTCGTCATTTAATATTTTATTTTAATTTAAAAATTATTATTTCAAAAATATTGATTTACAAATTGTGTACAATGTGTGTTTATGATGTTGTATTGTGATGTGATGATGCTTTAGTATGTGATTTTGTGCTATAAAGTAACAATGTGAGATGTTAGGTCATACAAGGACTAAAGTGAAAGTTTTAGGGACTAAAATGAAAGATTTTGAAATCTTGTGTGGTGTAGCAAAAAATGTGTACATTTCTAAATCTCAAAATATTAAATTTTGAAATAAGGAGTATGATTAATTTATTAAATGACTTATAAAAATAAAAGGAAATTAAAATTAAACATAAGTGAA
Source organism: Biancaea sappan (assembly GCA_037074585.1). NCBI lineage: Eukaryota > Viridiplantae > Streptophyta > Magnoliopsida > Fabales > Fabaceae > Biancaea > Biancaea sappan. The sequence continues at coordinate 18,077,651 of CM073498.1, forward strand.
CAATGACTCCGTACTGTTCACTGGGAATTAAATAAATAATATAACTAAATAAAATAGTTGATAATAGTAATAGTTTTGGATACTGTAAAAGAGTAATTTATTAAAGGAATAAGATAATTATCCTTATTAGCTAAATTTAGTTATATTAAATAAAGTATGAATGATACTAGTAAATAGTCTGAGGAAAAAGAAAAGGGGAGTATCTTAGGAAATCTAAAAATTTCAAATTTAGATTTGAACTTCGGATTATAAATTGATGTTAGGATATTGGGCTAATTTTCAAAATTGTGAATCAGTTAGGATAAATAATAGTATAACAATAAAATTAAAAACAAGCCTAGTCTAATTAAACCTATTAGAAACCCTAATTTCTATTTCCGTCTTCCTCTCCCCTTGACGTCTCTTATCTTGTCCTTCTTTCTCCTTTCAATTCGGCTACACATATACACCTTTACATACAGTACAACTCACACACATACATAAACCGCCATATACCACCTTGCACCCATACACCCACATTCATTCAAAACACATTCATACTCTAGCACGTCATCCAACACGAACACACACCTCTTTCGGCCACCACCGTCTCCAAGCACTTTTCAAGCTTTATACACATACATCAATATAATACTCCAACGCCACTTCTCCATTCAATAAAGGTAAGTTTCAAAATTGTAAATTTATATATATATATATATCTAAAACTTCAAATTCTAAAAATTTAACTAACAAGAAACATGAATTCTAATTTAAAATTTTCTGTTCTCCTTTTCTTTTCAAAAAAAAAATACAATACCTGTAGTACACAAGTTCTTTTTCATACCAAGGAGGTTTTGATCGGGTTTGATCAATAAGATTCATTGGAATCCAAGTAAGTGAACCAACTCTTCTTTAATATTATCTTAAATGTTTAAGTAATAGAATATAAAGATAGATAATGATCATGATAAGAATTCGATTAAGAAATCTGAAATATTGAAACCGAAACTTTTATACACGATTAATTGTTGATGAAATTACTAACGGGAAACGTTAGGAAAAAAAGAGATGGTTCATGAGATAAATGTGATTTATTGTGATTTGGGATATTTTAGAGTTATCAGCAAAAATTGATATGATAATTACATTGACGATTGTATTGATGAATATATTGATGAATTGTTTTAGGTGATTTATATGAAATTATTTTAACCTTGATTATGTTTTGGCAGGATAGTACCCTCTTTCACGTCAAGCAGGAAGTCCGAATAACATGATGACTTGACCTTTGAGAGCAAAGACAATGATTCTTTCGGTAGGACCTCAAGTCCGGATTTAATCCATAGGGCCCATGACTGTTGAGGATAAGGTTGTGTGCAATGGCGGGTTTGATGAGATTGGTTGAGCCGTGTGTGCTCCATAATATTGGTTTTGATGAGATTGGTTGAACTGTGTGTGCTCTCAGGTATTTTTACCATTAACGAATACTAGTTCTGTTGGTCTGAATTGTTTGATTGAATTACAAATTCTCTAGTATGAATCTTTCCTTGTAATTTGTGATTTTGCCTATACTTTTATTTTATTACTTTTGCATAGTAAATTTTATTAGGGCGGAGATTAGCTCGCTCACTGAAATATTTATCTCACGTTTGTGGATTAAACTACTCTATTTATTGTATTTAATTTGATTTAATTTCGAAGATTTGTTTTGGAGATTTATGATGTGAATTATGGTAGAAACTGATATTTAAAATTATGGGTTTATTTAAGTTGATGTGACTTTGTGAATGAATGAAATATCAAATTTTATTTTTAAATATTAAAATTGTAATTTGGGAGATTGCGAGAAATCCTAGTAAGTTGTCATCTTCCCTTGTATGAATATATGATATATGATTATAATGATCTATATTATTTACATTATAAATTAATATTTATTTTAAGTAATATTTGATATTTTTTATATATTTATTTTAAGTAGTACTCATTTGTAAATTAAAATTTAATTTATATTAATATTTACCTTAATTAATATTTATTCATATTTAAATGCTATTTCCTAATATTAACCTTTATTATATATATATATATATATATATATATATATATATATATATATATATATATATATATATATATATATTTATGAATATATGTATTTTTCAAACTCTGATTTGTCTCTATTTATGAATATTATGCCATTTGATAATTAAATAATAAAGAATATATGCTAAATATTTTATATAAGTAACAAAAGAGATTAGAATTAGAGACATTGGTTAGGCTTACATTGACACGAGGTTCGTGTCAGCGTGTCGATCACGTGCCCAGAAATTGGGTCGTGACAAATTAATGAAATATAAAAATCTACATCATTTTCTAGTAATTACACATCTAAAAGTGTTTTTGCTAACTAACATCTAAATATAAATCATATTCATGGTCTGCCCAAACTTAAGTTTAGTCAACTGTTTCAAATATAAATTACGTTCACTCAAAATCAATCGTACACATTATGATTTGCATAAACTTAACTTTGTCCAACTACATTTCAAATACAAACATAGTTAGTTTTTATAAGACACAAATGATAAGGACGTCAATTGCAATACCAGAATGGCCCAAACTGCACGTTTTGAAAGTTGGCGGATAACAATAAAAGAAAGAAACCGTTCTATGGGCCTTGTCAGAAAATTAATGTAGCCCAAAAATAATAACAAAAAAGGAGACGAAGCTAAAGGCCTAATATTTACCCAAAAAAATGTTATGGTCGGCTTCTTTTTTTTTTTACGGGAGTGTATTGTTCATCTAGTGCAAGTTCCAACGCAATGGAAATACTGAAATAGTAAGGTAAAGCAATATTTTAAAAATCAGACCAGTCATTAAACCAGTAGAGGAACCGATTCAAGGTTCAATGGTCAACTGCGATTAAGCTAGTACTAATTATATATATATATATATATATTATATTGACAAATAAGAATTATTCTTTTTTTAATAATAAATACTATTATATATATATATATATATATATTAAAATTAAAATAATATATTTTATAATAAAAATAAATTTTGTATACAAATTATAAATATTAAAAAAAATTAACATGCCCCATTTTCCAACACGATTTTGATAGCACAGTCATAAGGAGGCACAATATAGGGAGGCTCAGAAGCTTTAATATAGGAAGCTCTTTAACATTTCCCACTTTCCCAACTGTGTTTCAACTTTCAAAGCAATCTCTCAAGCTTCTTCTTCTTCTTCACGGAGGCAGTTCAAAGTTTTTGTCAGAGCTCTCCCTTTCCTTCTAATAACGCAGTCATGCCCGTCTTCTTCTTCTTCTAGCACCAGCAGATAGTAGTGAAGATTTTTTTTTAAAAAAAAATCACTGGACCGGTCAACCTATTGTAATACCCATAAAAAAATAAAATATAAAGGTGAGTGCTCGAACTATGGTTACTATTCTAGTATACGGTATTATTCACCTGTATAATATTATTCACGTATACTGTACTGTTCACTTAATGTCGAGTACTAGATGTGGTTTAGGCATAAAAGTAAACGAGAAAGAAATTCGTAGGATAAAATGATATTTTATGTGAGAAAATACCCTTAGGGACTAAAATGAAAGGACTGAATTGAAAAGAAACTTAAATGTTTAAGGTAAAAGGATAGTTTTCCCCTTAAGTTTTCAATAATAAAGTCGCCTTCGACTTTTCTGTGATTATACAGTAAACTAAATGATTAATATGCACAGTAAATTGAATTATTTTATTAGAAATGTCATTTCATGAATAGTAAATTGAATATTTTATTAGTGCATAATGTCAAATAGTACCATTGACTTTTCTTATAAATAGGCCCTTCTATTTTACTTCTAAACTCACACCTTTAACTTCTCTTCTTTTCTCCTTAAGTTTCTTTTGCTCCGACGCTAGGCCTCTGAGATTTTGGGCCTTTCCTTTTCAGTTTAGGTGAGGATACTATGCCCTTTCTATGTCTTTTAAATTTTAGAAATTATTTCTTAAGTATACTTTGTGGTTGCGGCTTTGACTGATCTTCTACATCAGAAAAATTGTCCTTAGCTGTCTAAATGTTATTTTGATTCTCTGATTACTAAAATAGGATGTAAACTGTAAAGAATACATGTCTAGGAAAGTTCTGGCTAAGGAAAGACCTGGTACTTAAGTGTGTCCATTGCGACCCTCCACTTTTTCTTGGGAACTTACTTGGTATACTTTTTTACATATTGTTTTCTCTATTTCTGGTATGAATAGTGCTCATACGTATGAATAATAACCGTATGTATGAATAGTAACTGTACATATGAATAGTAATAGTATGTATGAACAGTAACTATACGAAAACAACCCTAACTTGTTTTCTTTAATCTTTCATGAAGTCTTTGTAGCGGAACCTAAAATTCACCTGTATGCTCTTGTCCGTAACAACTTAAAGTAATACTCATATAGAATCCAGGTGAGTGGACGTAAATTTAATAATAGGATCATAGCACGATCTATCACGTTAGTGAACCGGGTTGAAATCCCAAGTTTCACCAGTTTAAGGTGACAACAGGATATTAGTGAGAACTTTGACGTCATTATTTCCAATATATATTATCTTTACATATTCGAGTCTTTTATTATTTGTATTATAACTTTTAACTTTTATGATACTTTAAAGTATGAATATTCATGAGATATTGAATTTTATTATTTTTTTTAAGAAAAGATGTATGGTATGTTTGTGATATTGGGTGGTACCCCCTTTCTGTGATGAGTAAGACTGGTTAGACATCGAGAAACGTTAGGGGAGACACAGTTCTTGTTAATGGAATAATGGTGTAGCATCACAAGGTCTTAAGACAACTGGAGGTTGAGCAGGTAGCTCACCGGGGTGGTTCCGCCTGAGTGATGAGTGTCAAAACCCAAGATGTGTACTTGGTTATTTATTTGTAAAAAAATTGCTAATTTCTGTTTATTCTCTACTTGTGCTCTTGGTTGATTTTATAGCCTTTGAGTTCACTATCATGATCGATTTTGAAATTTGTTCTTATTATTGATTTTATTGTACATTCACTGAGTTTTTTCCAAAAATTCACCTTTACGTTTTCCCTTTCAGATACAATTGCAGAAAGGAACTCCCACTAGAGTAGTAGCAGAGTGATCTATAGAATAAAGAATCTTCCCATTGTCAGGTAGGTTCAGTGATCCCATATCTATATTAAGGGCTCTGTGGTTATTAGGACTCCTAAAAGGTTATTTCAGGAATTTACATTCTGGATATTATAATCTTTATGAAAATGGTGTTATTATGGTTGTTCAACTGTACCTTCATAATTATATTAAGTTATGTATAATATTTTCATATATGTTAGCAATGACGTCATATATGTTTTTAATAAAAGTTCCATATGTTGTGAATAGATATGATTTTGAATAAATTTATAGATCTTACGTTTCTGCATAATTGAACTCAACAAAAGGGTAGAGTCAATAGGAAGGCTTACAGTGATGAGAGATTTATCATTGTGCCAGTCATGTGCTCAGAAAATGGGTCGTGACACCGGTAAACCAACCTGTTTGGCTAATTTTATTGGTTTGGAATCAGTTTAACTAGTTATGTACTGATTTTTCTTTTTCCCAGTCTAAATGCCCAACCGGACCAGACCCCTCATCAGTCACCAGTTTGGCCAACCGATTTGGTTTTTTAATCAATGGATAATAGTAATCTTCTGCCAATAAATAAAACGAATCCTCCTAAAAACCCTAGTAGAGAGAGCAAACCCCCTCACCACCTTCAGCAGCGCAATGGTAGCCCATATCCTTTTTCATCTCTTATGTGAGTGTTTTTCCCCTCTTTCGTGAGTGTTTTTCCCGTCTTCTCCGTGAGAGCCTTTCCCTTTTCCTTCGTTTTATTTTTTGGTCATCGCGGAATCGGCTTCTTCTTCAACGGTTCTATTGGTCGGCTCCTCTTTTGGCCCTCGATGGAAGAGTTCCTCGTGTCGTCATCGAGCAACATTGCCAGTTTCTCCTTCACCGACCCTGCCATTCGAGGAACAGGGAGTGAATAAAATGCAGATCTTAGGAAGATGCAAAATAAGACATTGACACTTTGTTTGTGGGTTTCTTGCATATCTGGTGGAGATGAAAATTGCAAAACTGCTGCTTCAATCTCCAGTAAGCCATGCCCTGCCCAACCTTGTCGGTCAATCTGTCAAAGATTGTGAAGATGCGCATGACGGTATCAATCTCTAGAATGTGTATGGCAAAAGAGTTGTAATACCCGTTAATTTCAGAATATAATTCGCTTAAGAGTATTTTAGAATTTTACAACGTTACTTTAGTTATTTATTTTGGTCATTTTTAATTTTCATATTTAATTGTTCTCTTTGAATATTATTTATGAAAATTGAGTTAAATGACTGGACTAAATATTTGCACCATGTGAGATATATTCTAAGAATGGTGAAATTCATGGAAAAGTGGTATAAGAATGGTCAATTAGTCCATTTATTGTAAATTGACTGGATGTGTTTGGATGTTGTGTTATGGATACCCATGGGTTATTCAATAACCCATTAGAAATATTTAATATAAAGTTTCAATAGTACCCCCCTCATTTTTTCTCACTCATCGAAGCAGCTGAAGTGAATAGTAAATTCACTTTCTCTCGTTTCTTCACCCTCTTCTCAAATCCTTTCCTTGATCTCAAGAATTTCGATTATCTATTCGGTTCAAAAGCTTTGTAAGGATCAAAGGTAAGCTTTAATCTCATTATTTTCCTTAAATTTCAGTTTATGTAGAAGATCAGAGGAGGTTTTGTTCTTGAAGATTTTAATGATAATTCATGAATCTCAGTTGTTTTATAAGTTATATTTGAGTTATAATCGGTTAAAAGAGTTGAGATTCTGGTTTTGAATCAAAAGAAAGGAAAATGATGAATTTTTGAAAGATTTTTCTGCAAAACTCGAGTTACTGTAGCGACCAGAAATTTCGGGAAAATCTGAAAATTTTTCTTCGAGTTACTGTAGCAGTACTGTAGTGTCGGCAGTCAACGGTACTGTAGCAGTCAATGTACTGTAGCGAACCGTACTGTAGCGAACCGACACTGTAGCAAACTGTTACTGTAGCAATCGTACTGTAGCAAACCGTTACTGTAGCAATCAGAAAATTTTGCGTATTTTCGTGATTTTGTTTCCTTTTTTATGTTTCCTTGTAATATATTTTACTAGGAAATTTTCCTACACAAATTCTAGTGTGGAACAAGGTAAACTTGGACAAACATCAAGGTGAGTGAATAACCTTGCTAAGCTAATTTGATATTACTAGTCAAAGTACAATATAAGTCTCATTTACAATATTATTTGGATAATAAGCAAATCAACTTTTCATATGGGAATATATGATGATCGGTAGAAATAAGAGTATGTAGAAATTATTTTATTTCATGGCAATTGTACTATGTGATAAATTCTCACTATCTTATTAATGAGTAAAGGTCTACGGAATCTAATACACGAGTTTGAAAGGGTTAAAGTCCCATACTACTCAGTGCATATCTATGAAACCTATACACGAGTTGAAAGGGTTAGAGTCTCATACTACTCGGCATATATCTAAGAAATCTTATTCACAAGTTTGAAAGGGTTAGAGTCCCATACTACTCGGTGTATACCTAAGAAGTCTTATTCACGAGTTTGAAAGGGTTAGAGTCCCATACTACTCGGTGTATACCTATGAGATCTTATTCACGAGTTTGAAAGGGTTAGAGTCCCATACTACTCGGTATATATCTATGAAATCTTATTCATGAGTTTGAAAGGGTTAGAGTCTCATACTACTCAATGTATAAGACAATTAATTATATGAGTAAATGTGGTATTTGTACTTTTGATATTTTATATAGTACAGTTATTTACTTACTGAGTTTTTAAATAAACTCACACTCCCTATGATTATTTTTTTTCAGATACAGAAAACAAAGAAGAAGAGTATCCGTTTGAGGATTAGAAGCCCCTTGGGATTATTCTCTATTTCAGTCTGGTGGGATACCAGTACATATTAATGTGAATACTAGAAACGCTCTGTACTTTCTATAGGTCTCCTAGGCTTGCGATGAGATAGAAATATCAGACTATGTATGTCTATATTTGCTTATCAGATGAATATAATTCTGTAGTGTGGAATGAATGACTAAGGTTGAATGTAAAACCTTACAGAATATATGTAAATAACGTATGTTTGAGAATTTTATCAAATGAGTAGTATCTTTTCACATGTTCAATTTTTGGGATGTGACAGGAGTGTGGCCCTGTGGTGGATAGAGATTAAGCAAAATCAGTAGGTCTCCTGACCCTCGCCTTAACTTAACCAAGCCGCTAGGGAATGTAGGTGGCACTGTCGTCGAAGTAGGTTGTGGCCTCAAGCTAGGGTTAGATGAAGTTTGGGCCTTCTCCAACACTGTAGCCTCAGTTCTTTTTCCTTTTTTTTATTTTGCTTTATCGAGCCTATGTATGCTAGGGTTCTGTTACACTAAAAAAAAATGGACAACTCTTTCGGCTAGGTTTTATTAGTCTTTACCTACTTGGTCTAGGGGTGTGTTATCTCTATTAAGACCTAAGTATTATTTTAGAGTGTTACTCTAAATTTATATATCTATTATCACATGAGTTTAGGTTTGAACTGTAATTATTTTATCTCTAGGCTATGTAATATCTCATGTATCCCCAGACTTAATATATTTAATGAAATTCATTTTCATTTGTTTTAAAAAAAAAAAGAAATACCGAAATAGTGAGATGCCTTTCAGGTAAACTTGTTGAGTTCCATAAAGTGTATGTTATTTCAATGATTAAAAAAAATAATGAGATAACGAACTGTTAAATGGGCACCCAAAATTTTTTTTCAAACAGTGATTTGATTGGGAGTTTTAAATTTTATACGGTGTTTTGATAAAATACCAAACACTATTTGTATTAATAACTAACAAGTAACAAAATTTGGTGATAAAGTATATTTGCCGCAGCCACTGAATTCTATTTCACAGGAAAAAATTCAGATTTGACGCAGATCTGAGTGTGACGTAGAAATTAAGAAGCTTTGGCAGGTGGGGTTCCAACATCCAACTTGTTTCCCGTATTTTTCAAATGTCGATGTTGCCCTCGAAACGAAGTAGTTTTTTATCAGATCGATCTCGGAGCGGTAACGTGGCAAAATTAGATAAATAGAGCAGCGTAACCGTATACAACTCGCAACCGGAGAGAGTCTGCAAATCTTCCATCTAGTCGCTACTGTTCTTCCTCTTCGTGCTCCCTCCTTTTATAACACACACGACGGACATAGCATCAACCATTTGAAGTTGCACCTTCTCTCTCTCTAGATCTAAATCATTCTCTCTCTCTCGATCTCTGACGCCATGGCGCTTTGGAGATCTCTTGCCTTTCGAACTCTGACGTTCGCTGCGACTCTCCTGCTTCTCATCCATGGGGGTCACTGTTTCTATCTTCCCGGCGTCGCTCCACAGGATTTCCAAAAGGTCAGTTCCATTTCTCTCTCGCCTATTCATTTGTGCTTGGATGTATTTGAACTGCTTGATCTGTGTTCGAATCTGGGATCTGTGCTAGATATGAATGATGCTAGGTTTTTTTTATTCTTCTTCTTGCTGTAAGATTGAAAGAGGGGGCGTGGGGAGTGTATAGGATGTTGGGAATTTAATTCTAGTAGATCGTCTCATTGAAGAAGATCCACTGGGTAACGCCGAGTTTGGTGTTGTCATTCTTTTGGTGTTATTGCCTATTTAATGCTTTCTGAGATTCTGAGGATTGTAAAATAAATATTCTATTGCTTGGCTTCATTTTCTTGCTAGCAATTTAGACAACATGTTGCACTTTGAACAAAATTGTTTCGGTGCGTCGAGGGCCTCTTGGATCACATTATTGTTTTCATTATTTTTTGCAATTGGAAAGAAATTTTGGACTTTTCTGAGGAGTCATATTTGCAATGGAGCTTTAGATATAAAATTTCCACAGAAATTAGCCAGCTGCCCTTGAAAGACGGTAGATGTTAGGATTTGCAAGTGAGGGTGTACAATTTACCATTTATAAATTTGGGTATGGTTGAAACCTTCCTTAATATCACTATGCTATTCTCTTAACAACTGATGGAGTATATAAAGCAGATAAAATCTATCTTTTTTCATTGTAATCTTTTAAAGTTGGCTATTATTTTGTTGGCCGTGTGCGCTGGATCTTTTTGTTGTAAGAAAGGTAGAGGTTTCAGTTAGTTGAATGTGATGTATGTCATTTTGGCATGTGCTGTTGTTATGCTCAAATTAAGGGAATATCTGTGATAAGTGAATAGATCTATGTCTTAACAGACTAATTTTGTATTTCTTCTGTGCAGGGAGATCCATTGCAAGTAAAAGTAAACAAATTAACTTCGACAAAGACTCAGCTGCCTTACTCTTATTATTCACTTCCTTATTGTCAGCCAGGAAAAATAGTCGATAGTGCAGAAAATCTTGGTGAAGTTCTTCGTGGTGACCGCATTGAAAATTCTCTTTATATGGTTAGTTTGATTATACATTATGTCTGACCTGTTAATTTATTAAGATGTTCAGCAAATTATAATTTAGTGAAATTTTGCAGTTTATAATGCGTGAGCCACAAATGTGCAATTTTGTGTGTAAGCTTACACTCGATGCCAAAACTGCAAAGGAGTTTAAAGAGAAGATTGATGATGAGTATCGGGTGAACATGTATGCATTCCCGTAACTGACCTATATTTTTCTGCTAGTGTTCCAGCACAATTTTGATATATCTTTTTATGGTACTGCCTTTTATGCATGCAGGATCCTAGATAACCTCCCTCTGGTTGTACCTATAAAGCGGATAGATCAAGATTCTTATGTATACCAGCTTGGTTTCCATGTTGGGCTTAAAGGGCAATATAGTGGGGTATTACACATTATTTTCTAGCAGATATCTCTTGTTTGTGAATGTCATTTACTTTCTTGTGATAACTTTGTCTAAATGCACAGAGCAAGGAGGAGAAGTATTTTATCCACAACCATTTGTCCTTTACTGTCAAGTATCATAGAGATGCGCAAACTGAATTGGCCAGAATTGTGGGTTTTGAGGTTAAGCCATTCAGGTCAGTGATTTTGAGCCCCACCTCTTCTGCATATCCATTCCTATTAACTAGTTTTATCTTTTTTGTGGCATGTAGTATTGATTTTCTTAATCCGAGTGTTGTGCTGCAGTGTTAAACATGAATTTGAAGGGAAATGGGATGAGAAGACCCGATTGACAACATGTGACCCTCATACTAAACGCATTGTTGTTAACTCCAACACTCCTCAAGAGGTTGAAGCGAACCAGGATATTATTTTTACATATGACGTTGAATTCCAGGTGAGATTGTGGAGATGATATAATGCTATATATATACCTTCTTTAGTTTAGAATGTTTATAAGCCAGCATCAGCAAAGGACTAAAGTATATGACTAGATTTGGAATCTGGTTTATGACAAATGAGACAAATTTTTGGTTGCCATTGCTTTTTTGAATGGGTATTCTCATCTTTCACATTATTGGATTATATATTAATTTTGTCTTATATTCCTTCTTTTCTGACATAAATCTGAATCTTGTTATTATTATTGTTACGAGAGATAATTGTTGGGTCTCATTCATAAGAGCTGCTTTATCCTTTGGTTACCTTCAGGAGAGTGATGTGAAGTGGGCTTCAAGATGGGATGCATATTTGTTGATGAGTGATGACCAAATTCACTGGTTCTCAATTGTAAACTCATTGATGATTGTTCTCTTCCTCTCGGGCATGGTGGCAATGATAATGCTGCGCACACTTTACCGTGACATTTCAAAATACAATGAGCTTGAAACACAAGAAGAAGCTCAAGAAGAGACTGGTTGGAAGCTTGTCCACGGGGATGTCTTTAGGGCCCCTAACAACTCAGATTTGCTGTGTGTTTATGTTGGAACTGGTGTTCAGTTTTCTGGAATGATACTAGTAACCATGTTATTTGCCATCCTTGGGTTCCTCTCTCCTTCAAACCGAGGTGGGCTAATGACAGCCATGCTCTTGCTTTGGGTCTTCATGGGAATTTTTGGTGGGTACTCCTCAGCTCGCCTATATAAAATGTTTAAAGGATCGGAGTGGAAGAAAATTTCCTTCAAAACTGCTTTCATGTTTCCTGCAATTGTAACTTCTATTTTCTTTGTCTTAAATGCTCTCATATGGGGCCAAAAATCATCTGGAGCTGTGCCTTTTGGTACAATGTTTGCTCTGATCTTTTTATGGTTTGGGATCTCGGTTCCACTTGTATTTGTGGGTGGCTATGTTGGATTCAAGAAGCCTGCAATTGAGAGTCCCGTGAAGACAAACAAAATCCCACGGCAGATCCCTGAGCAGGCCTGGTACATGAACCCGGTCTTTTCAGTTCTTATTGGGGGAATACTCCCATTTGGAGCCGTTTTCATTGAGCTTTTCTTCATCCTCACCTCGATTTGGTTGAATCAGTTTTACTACATCTTCGGTTTCCTCTTTCTGGTCTTCATAATCCTGATAATCACTTGTGCAGAGATAACCATTGTGCTTTGCTACTTCCAGTTGTGCAGTGAGGATTATTTGTGGTGGTGGCGTTCATACCTCACATCTGGCTCTTCTGCGCTTTACCTGTTCCTTTATGCAACATTCTACTTCTTCACCAAGCTTGAGATCACAAAGCTCGTATCTGGTATCTTATATTTCGGTTACATGCTTATAGCTTCTTATGCATTTTTTGTGGTAACTGGTACCATTGGATTCTATGCATGCTTCTGGTTCACAAGGCTTATCTACTCGTCGGTGAAAATTGATTAGTGTTGCAGAATTGGTTGTTCGGGTTGACCTACAATACTTCTTTAAGGACCAAGAAAGTTTGTGTAAGGTTTTTGAAATTCAGTTTATTATCATGTTTAGAGGTATCCTATTCTATGCAATTTTGAATTGCGAAGACGCCATGGTTCTTTTGTGTGAATTTGAATGCATCATAATCATACTTTTAGATTTAACTAACATGTAGTACAATTAACCATATCAAAAATTGTGTGGTCTTTTCCCTTCAGTATGTTGCATTTAATGTCATCTTACAACTCTTTTTTTTGGGGCATAATTTAAGATATTCAAAGTCAATTAGCATGCTTCAAGGATACATAATCTTTGGAACAATAATTGCCATAGATTTTGTATTATAGATTTGGTTATAAACTTGTTGGAAAAAAGACCCGTAGAAATGTGCATGCTATTTCTTATCAATTTTTACTTTTAGACACAGTTTATAATATAGTTAGTTACAAACATAGCTGAAGATTACACCTTATAAAGTTTATAATGCTATTTTGAGTAGCCGGAGCACATATGCAATATGTGCTCCAAATTTACCTAGTTCAAATATCCACCATAAGATGCGCAGAAGCTATAGTAAAAACTTCAATACAAGTATTCAAGTATTAAATGCCGTTATATTATAAAAAACCAATAGCAAATATACCTTGTTATATTAGACTTAAAAACAAAAGAAATCGTTTTTTTTTTCTTTTGACATGAGAAATGTTATTAATATGACATCCAGAAGATATGAAAAAGCACAACAAATGGTTTTACTTAATAGGCCTCAACTTCTACTGTCAAAGGTACATAAATCAGGCAATACATACGAAGAGAAATTAATCAAAGCTGCTTGGCATTAACAACAATTTTGAAGATGAAATATGCTCTTATTCTCTTCCTCTCTTTTTTTTTTTTGGAGTTTTAATAGTATTAGTCTTCAAAACTCGATTTGAAGACTTCTATGCAGATTTAAAAATTTGAGGCACCAATATCAGGAGATAAGAAATCAATTAAAAAGTTAAGCATTTTCTATGATAAAAGAGGAGCTCAAAGAATGAAGATATATTCTATGTAAGCAGAAGAAAACTCTTATGATGAGTGAATATGTACAACAATGACCAAGAAACAAGAAGAGAACAAGAAAACAACAGAGGAAGAGGAGGAAATTTTAACAGCACGGGTCTTCAAAATAGAAATTACGAGAGGAACTTTTAATATAACGAAATTGTAATTGTTTTAAACTAGAACACCTCATACGCGAAACACATTTTAAACTAGCCAGAGTTGCAAAGGGTCCTGCAAAGCCAATTTCCAATGCGTGAATTATAGTAAAAGACGGTTGATTCGAATTCCATAATTTTTTCTTTTGCTACGATTAGCGAAAACGTAACAGAGATTCATAGCCACGACCAAGAAAAGTAAAAGCGCAGAGCAAAGAAATCAAGAACTGCAAAGAATGGGAATGGAGAATCGGAATAAACCGGTTATATCGCAACACGTATGTGAAACACTTAGGGCCTGTTTGGTTTGGATATTTTCTGTTTTTATTTTTATTGAAAACAAAAAACGGACTTGAAAATGCGTTTGGTTCAGTTAACTGAAAACATTTTTTTGAAAACATTTCTTAAAATATGCCTAAATTTAAAAACACTAAAAAGATGTTTTCACTGTTTCAAGAAATGCATTTCAGAAAATAAAGACTAAAAATAAAAATATGAAATGTTTTCATAAACCAAACAGACCCTAATCTTTCAGATCATATCTCTTGAAGTGCAAATGAATGATTGGTATGCAGAAATTCTGAAAAAGAAAATAAAAAATGAAGGAAGACTTTCTCCCTCTTTTGCGTAACTTGCAATTTGGTGGGAAATCACTATCGAAAGTGTTGATAATTAAAAAACAATAAATATAAATGAAAATATAAATACAAAAGGGAGACGAAGCTAGGAATGGATTTACTATTGTGTTGAATATCTCATTCAATGGTCATTATTAATTTATATTTTTTAAAAAACATATATGATTAATTTAAAAAAAAATAATATTAGACTTGTTAAAATTAATAATGTAATTTTTTTTAAAAAAAGATAGATTAACGATGGCTATTGGCCAAAATCTAGCGTAAGAGGGAATAGGCCCCTTCAGCGCTCGAGGGAATCCATTCCTGACGAAGCTAGCCTGTGATAAGAATCGATTAGCTTTAATATCAGAGTTATCAATTTTTTGATATTAGTTGTCTGATTGCTAATGGACATGAAATATTTTTTTAGTGATTTATTACTAGTAGTCTGATTATCATCAAGAACCAATGACTCTAATGCTAAAGCTAATAAGTTCTTGCTCGCGACTAGGGAGAAGTGGTGAATGATTACATCGACTCGCTTAGTAATTGTTTGGAATTGAAAATATATTGAGGTCCCTATAATTTCACTTAATAATGAATTTAGTTCTTATACTTCAAAAATAATGAATATAGTCATTGTAGTTTTCAAAATCATAAAATTAGTCCCTTGGAGTTAGTCAAATATTAGTCAACTATTAGTCCAATACATGCGACGCTGACTATGATGCTTACTTCACCACTAAGAGCTACATCAGTATCACATGTGGCAAGGTAATATATTGACATGGCACCACGTAATAAATTTTTTTTTCTTTTCTCTTTTCTTTTCTCTTTTCTTTTTGTACGACGTCGAAGATTGAAACTAAAACTACAACCTCCTTACTGCACCAGTACCTCTTTCCTGAAGAAGCTGTCAAAACTTATCAGTACCCCTCAAATGGTGACCACAGAAGGTGAACGCACTTGAAGCAATTTGTTATAAACGACAAGCATGCCATTCACTGATTGGAGATTTGTAAAGAACTTAGAATTTTTAACTATAGAGAAAGATAGAGAATGTGGGGTTTTTTTTACTGCAGCTACTTCTCTAGTGTAGTGGTCGGTGCCACCAAGTGCACCGTTGAAGGCCTCAAGCTTGCTTCCCGACAACCTCCGCCACGGATTCCACCGATCGCGAGCTTGTCGTTGCCTTGTAAAGCGCGTTTGTACCAAGTTCAGCTGCAACACTGTTCAAATCATTAGTACCCTTCAAATGCATGATCCCACTCTCTAGACCAACAAAGATCAAACCCAAGACGCTGAGCAAGTTCCCAAACCTGCGACCACATTGACCCCGTTAGACCAAATATACACAAGATGGGGGGTTGAATTATGTATATAGACAATCTCAACTTCGTTTTCCAAAATTCAATTTATCTTCTTTAGGAGGATGGATGATAAAAGTATAATGTAAACAAAGGTAAGAAAAGAGGAATTTTACACAAGGAGTTTAAAGAGATTTGAATCCCAACTACTTGAATTTTATATCCTACTCTCAATGCACAAAAACAAAGGAGTTTTCTTATAAACTTTTAATATCTTGAACTTTACAAGAAAACTTCATCATGAACAAGTTTCCTAAAGCTTTTACTTCTTAAAACTCAGATATACTTGAAATGCTTTCTCAAGAGAAACAAATTACAATATTTCAACTTAAAGGTTCAGCCTACAACTTTTACAACCCCTTAAAGCAAATCAATCAACAAGAAAGAGATAAAAACAATAAATGAAACTCTTTCTCTTAATTACTTTTGAGAACACTACCACAAACTCACACAGAGCACTAAAAAATAAATACAATGCAGAGAATTGGTGAAGAGATGAATGCCACAATAATTTTTGCTTCACTTCAGTCAATACCATCTCTTGACATGCTTTAAATAGGAGAGAGCAAGAACTAGTCGTTGGAGCCTCAACGTTTCTGTCATAAATGCAGTAGCACTTTATTTATACATGTCTTAGCTTGGTAAAGGAAGGAGCAAGTCGAAGAGAGAAGAAGTAGGTATTTCAGATTTAGGTCCTACTTTCCAGGAGTTGCCAAACACCTTTTCTGCCTCTTGCAATGTTGACTTGGCCATTACACTTTACTCAGTTGTCAGAATGAACTTTTCACGTTGAAAAGTGTGCAGGGAACAAGAAGGTTGATTTGTTGTCGCGAGGATTTCTTTCTCAAAAGTAGTGCACAGGAAGTATAAATTAAATTTTATCCAAATAATTATGAGTGGGCCAAATAAACTAAAATGAGCTTTAAGTAAGAGTTAAATAGAATAATCCAAATAACACAATGGTAGACATTATTAAAAAAAAATACAAGTGAGCCTTAAATATATTTAAACTAATTAGGCCTTAAATATATTTAACTCAACAGCCCCCGAATTCATAACACGGTTGACTCACAACTTGAGGGAGTTACTGGCCTCAGCCGCCTTGAGGCCTTCGATGATGCCCTTGGCGGCATTGACCACTGCAAGAGATAAGTAGCCACAGCTGGTGTAGTACTGGAGATTTTCACCTCAGGAGCAATGAGTTCTGGTGGCTTCTTTAGGAAACAGGTGCTCTAGTGCAGTAGGGAGGTTGCAAAGTTTCAGTTTCAATCTTCAACGTTGTACAAAAAGAAAAGAGAAGAAGGAAAAAAAAGAAGAAAAGAGAGAAAAAAATTATTATGTGGCACCATGTCAGCATATTATCTTGCTACATGTGATGCTGATGTAGCTGTTAGTGGTGATGTAAGTATCCTAGTCAATGCCACATGTATTAGTCTAACGGTTGACTAACATTTGACAAACTCCAGAAATCAATTTTATACTTTTAGAAATTATAGGAACTAAAGTATATGGACTAAATTCATTATTGGGTAAAACTATAGGAACTTCAAGTGTATTTTTACTTTGTTTAGAAATTGGACTATTTGTATTCTAGTCTTAGGTTAACAAAGATGAAGCCAAACAATGTTAATCTTATTTTTTTAAAATAAAAAATACTTATCAGTATTAAAAATATATACTTAATTATAAATAATTTAATAGGTTGAATCAAATAGATATAAAACTAATCATAACAAACAATATAAGTATAAATTTTGATAACAAAACTCTGTGTTGGGACAAAATATTAACTGTGTAAATTTGATTACCATTAGAAACATAAATTTAAGCAATTTTGCTTATTAAGATTGAAAATTGATCAAGTTTATGTTGGCAAAATTTAATGGAGTTAAATATATAAGATTAAATCTTAAGGAATTGGTTAAGGAAGTGTATTCTTTATTTTATTCACTTAGATTTTATGAGGCCTCACATTTAATTTTTTTAAAAAAATTATATAAAAAAATAGATTAACATGTTAATAAGTGATACGTATTAATACGAATTTAAATATTTTTATGTAATATTAGAAATGTGAAAATGATTATAAAATTTTCAATAATTATTAAAAGATCACAATTATTAATATGAGTAAACCATTAATTGGTCTTAATATATACATATTTTTGCTAGCGTTAATATATTATATATATACATACATATATATTATATTTATTTATTTTATACATAACTCTTAACGTTGAAATATATATGTGTGGATTGACATATTAAATTTTGTATATGTCTACATATTTTTTCTGGGTATATATATTAATGTTATCTTTAATTATGTCCACTATAAGATCTTTATTAATTTGTGTTTAGGGACATATTTGATATATATTTTTTTTAGTCTAGGGTGTTAGTGAAAATAATGTGTAGATGTCCAACCCTAAATAATAATAATAGTGATTGAATGTTATTATAAAATGAGTCGACCCATGAGTAGATTGATATAAGTAGTGGTTTCCGAGGATATATGAGTAGGCTCACTTTTGAACAAATGCTATTGCTTGTCATATTGTGTTTTCCATCAAAAAAAAGTAAGAGAGTGCCATTCATATCTTCCTAAAAGAGCCTATCTCTTTTGAATCGTGTTCGGGTTTACGATGGATCAAGGTGTTGGAGTTCATTATTATAAAATATTAAAATAAATAAAATATTAAATCTCTTTGATTGCCTTACATTGACATCCTTTTATGGTGATTAAAATTGGTGGCTTAAATGTATATACATATCTGTTGGGCACTTGATGTTACAATCTTAATGATTTTTTATTGTTGAAACATGGTTACATACAATTAAGTTGATTAAAAGTTTTTATTCTCAATCAATGACCAACGGATTCCAACTATCACTATATATATATATGTGTCATCGTGGAATGAAAAAAGAGGTAGAGAAAATATGGGTGAAAGATATATATGATGGAAAACACAAATAAGATATATATGAGATATACTTGTGTGATATTTTGGGTAGAGAAGGTGCATGAGAAATCGAGTCCGGTTTACTTCCTATGTGCAAAGGTAGTAAACAAACAGGCGAGTGCTGGATTGTTGTATCCTGAAGGTAACACGTCTATGTATTCCTGCAACGGATAATATAGCAAAATTAACTCGTGAAAAATTACCTTAAAGAAAGACGAGTTATTCAAACTTCAGCCAGTATCACACTAATTTATATTTTTACTCTAACCTTCAATTCTTCTATTTTTTGTGTTTATTCTTATTTTTCAGGTGCTACTCCAACAATTTTAAGGTAATATTTCATGTTGAATCTCACAAAAATAGCAAATGAAAAATAAGAGTGGTGAAGGAAGTGTAATACCCATTATATTTTTAAGTTATAAGTATTCAAGAATTACGATAAATTTATTTTGGAGAAAATAATTTTCCTATCTATTTAATTTTTGTATGCTTGTTTATCCATATTGTTGAAAATATAGATTTTCATTTATAGATTGCATAAATTATGAGATATGATGGATGTTGTAATATAAAATTTATCCCTTGGATAAAATATGGCTTGAGCATAAGTGGAATCTGAAAGAAACTGAGAGAAAATTAACTTAGCCGCCTCTTGATTGTACGGTAAAATGCATAATGCCAAACTGAATTATTAAAGCGCATAGTAAACTGAATTATTAAAGCGTATAATAAACTAAATTATTAAAGTGTATAGTAAACTAAATTATTAAAACGCATAGTAAAATGAATATTTTATTAGTGCATAGTACTCTGACTTCTCCTATAAATAGGCTCTTCCATTTCACTTCTAAACTCACACTTTCAGTTTCTCTTCTCTCCTCTCCTCAAAACTTCTCTTGCTCCGACGTTAGGGCTCTGAAATTCTGGGTCTTTCTTCCTTAGCTTAGATCGAAGGTAAGGATACTATGCCCTATGTTTTTTTGATTTTAGAAGTTATTTTCTTAAGTATGCTCTGTGGTTGCAGTTTTGGCTGATCTTCCACATCAGAAAAATTGTCCTTAGCTACCTATATGTTATTTTGATTCTCTGATCACCAAAATAGAATGTAAACTGTGAAGAATACATGTCTAGAAAAATTCTGGCGTAGGAAAGACCTGGTTCTTAAGTGTATCCATTGCAACTCTCCACTCTTTCCTAGGAACTTACCTAATGTACTCTTTTACAGATTGTATTCTCTATTTCTGGTATGAATAGTAACTGTACATATGAATAGTTACTGTATTATGAATAATAACGATACGTATAAATAGTATCCGTATATATAAATAGTATCTATATATATGAATAGTATCCATGCGTATGAATAGTGATCATACATATGAATAGTATTTTGGTACAAAAGCAACCCTGACTTTCTATATCTGATCTTCATGAAAATCTCCATGGTGGAACCTGAAATGCAGCTACATACTCTTCTCTGTAACAACTTGAAAAAGTGACTTGGATACGAAATTTATGTGAATGGATGACCTTGCTAACTGATTTTATTTACTTTTATTCCAAGTACAATATAAATCCTACCTCATATCACAATTAGATTCCCTATTTAATGATGATAGCTAGATAATCAAATTTATTATTATGTTGATGATAATTATGATTGCAAATATATATATATATATATATATATATATATATATATATATATATATATATATATTTAATGGTTGAGGGTTTGACCCAAGATACCAATGCATGTAATGATTATGATCATAAATACAATGGGAACTGAATTTCTAAACATAAATCAAATACAGAAGTATAGAAACCTTGAATATGAATATAACTGTTCTTATTGTGATTATGATTATGGTATTTGTACTTGTGACGCATTTATTATTGCATAGTCATTTAGTTATTGAGTTTTGATGAACTCACATTCTCCATGAACATTTTTTTTTAGATACAATGGATGTGAATGAAGAAAATATGCAGGAGAATTAGTATTCCTCGAGGATACTTTTCATATTATCTGGAGAACTTATGAATCCAAAAGCTTAGGAATACTCTGTATTCTCTATAGGTCACCTAGGCTTGGAAAATTGTATCATACTGTATGATATTTGGTTTGTGTTTACTGTTTCACTATGTCAAACTTTTTATATGTATATATGTAAAAATGTCTTTCTTGGAAAATTAAGTTATGCATTAATACTGATCAGAGATTTTATGGGATACCATATGGGTATACTCTCTAGTTTATAGAATTATTCACATGCTCAAAATTGGGATGTGACAATTTTGGTATCAGAGCTCAGTTTTTAGGTCCTCTATAGATTACAGAATAAAGTGTTCTTTGTGGGCCTTTTCCTATTGTCGTGATCTGCAACATGACCATGGAATTAGGTTCCATAAAAGACCTTATAGAGTATAATGTCTTTTGGGTTAATATGAGGTGATCTTGTTTGATCTGAGAAGTATTTGTTCTCTGTGTAGACTTTTGACTCTACGATGTCAGAGGGATCCTTAAATCATAACGAGCATGTAGGCTCAGGGAGGACTTTGATTCCACCAGTTAATACACAGGACAACCCTTCTGGCCATGTAGATAGTTCACATGCTCTAAATATTGAAGGTTCAACTGGTGGCTGGGCAGAAGGAGCTGGAATCGCCCAACAGATTAACGCTACTGTTGTCATGCAGATGTTTATCCTGATGAACGATCAGTTAGATCGTATAGAGGAAAAGCAGGGAGAACGAATAAATCTTGTTGATATACTGAAGGTTCCTCTTGCTATAACAGGCTAGAGAAGGCACAGTTAAGGATGTGAAAATGTTTGAGTTCCTAAAGATGATGCCACCCATTTTCACTAGCGAAGATCCTAATGAGGACCCACAACGATTTCTGGATGATTGTGAGACAATTTGTGATGCTTTGGGGTGTTCTGATATACGAAGAGTAGAGATTGTCTCCTTTCAACTAAAAAGGAGAGCCGGTAAATGGTGGAAGGCCTGGAAGAATGAGAGAACCCAAGGTGCACTACTAGTTACATGGGCGAAATTCCAGAAAATGATTATCAATGAATTCCTTCCAAAAAGTGTTCGATCCTCTAGAGTAAGAGACTTTTTAT
This sequence comes from Biancaea sappan, assembly GCA_037074585.1. Classification (NCBI taxonomy): domain Eukaryota; kingdom Viridiplantae; phylum Streptophyta; class Magnoliopsida; order Fabales; family Fabaceae; genus Biancaea; species Biancaea sappan. The sequence continues at coordinate 18,099,838 of CM073498.1, forward strand.
ATTTGAAACAGGGATCCATGATGGTAGATGAATACAATTCCCTGTTTATTAAGTTGGCAGAATATACTCCACAAATGGTGCCTATTGAAGAAGCTAAAGTGGAGAAGTTTGTGGAAGGTCTTCGCGATTCTCTTTATTCGTAGGTGAGTCCGAATATGGTTAATTATAACTCTTATTCTGCCGTTGTCGATACTGCATAGAGAATGGAAAAGAGGTGGAATAAGAAGGAAGAATTTAAAAACAAAAAGAGGTCTAGAGAAGGGAGTTATTTTAACCAAGGAGGGAACTCAGGAACCTCGAAGCCTTCCACCACGTCACAACATGTTCCGATTGCATCATCTAAACCCAAATTCTCCACGGCTAGTGCAGCTAAGCCCAGCTCAGAATATAGAGGTGGTTACAGTTCTTCAAGCAGGGGTGGTTCTCAAGCAGGTAGAGGGAAACCTCAATATCCTGAGTATGGAAAATTCTATTTTGGAGAATGCTTTAGGAAAATGGGAACATTAAGTTGTTTTCATTGCGGACAAGAAGTGCAATTCAGGAGGGAATACCCTCAACTTACTTTTGGATCTGGTCAGGCATCCGTTCTTCTATCTCACACCCAACCGGGAGTTACGCTAGTCCCTCATGCACTGACCACTTCTACTGAAAGAATCTTTGGGAGAGGATCTGGCAGAGGCCAAAGAGGTCGTGGGCAACAAGCTGCCAGTAGAGGAACTGCCAAAGTATATACCTTGACTCAACAAGATGCCCAGACATCCAATGCTATTATTCCAGGTACTTTATTAGTTGGCGCTTTAGTTGCACATGTATTATTTGACCCTAGTTCCACACATTCGTATGTGTCACCTCTGTTTGCCAAGAGATTTGAGTCTAAGCTAGTTAGACTAGAAGAATCATTTCTGGTAGCTACACCGATGGGGGAAGCCCTAGTAGTTAGATCTAGATATCGTTTTTGTAAGGTAACTGTTAAGGACATAGAGACGGAGGTAGATCTCATGCTTCTTAGTATGACAGACTTTGATGTGATCTTAGGCATGGACTGGTTATCCTCATGCCATGCTACATTGAATTGTCATGACAAGACCATTTCTTTTAATATACCGGGTGAACATAATTTCATATTTCAAGAAGACCGAAGTGAGGTACCCTGTAATATAATATTTATGTTAACCGCCCTACGTATGTTATGAAAAGGTTATCATGGATTTCTAGCCTTTGTCAAAGATACAGACAAGGAGGAATGAAGTCTTGAACAAATACCAATAGTTCAATTTCCAGAAAATCTACCCATTTTACCACCAGAGAGGGATATTGAATTTAATATTGAATTGGTTCCAGGGACTAGACCAATTTCAATTCCTCCTTACCGTATGGCACCCGCTGAGTTGAAAGAGCTTAAAGAGCAATTACAAGACCTGCTGGATAAGGGGTTTATCTGCCCAAATTTCTCACTTTGGGGTGCCCCAGTACTCTTTGTGAGGAAGAAAGATGGCTCTTTAAGATTGTACATAGATTACCGTCAGTTAAACAAAGTTACGGTAAAGAATAAATATCCTTTACCAAGAATTGATGACTTATTTGACCAACTTCAGGGGGCACAATGCTTCTCAAAGATAGATTTGAGATCTAGTTACTATCAACTGAAAATTAAGGAGGAAGACATACCCAAGACTGCCTTTCGGACGCGATACGGGCATTATGAATTTCTCGTAATGTCATTTGGGTTAACTAATGCGCCAGCAGCATTTATGGACCTTATAAACCGAGTGTTAAAACCTTTCCTTGATAGATTCGTGATCGTCTTCATTGATGACATTCTGGTTTACTCCAAGAGTTTGGAGGATCATACAAAACATTAAGGATGGTACTGCAAACTTTGAGGGAACATCAGTTATACGCTAAATTCTCAAAATGCGAATTCTAGATGAGTCAAGTAACATTCCTGGGGCATGTAATTTCCCAGGAAGGTGTTCATGTAGATCCAAGTAAGATCGAAGCAATGAAGCAATGGCCTAGACCAATAACTGTATCTGAAGTTTGGAGTTTCCTTGACTTAGTGGGGTATTACCGTTGGTTTGTCAAGAATTTCTCTAATTTGGCTCTTCCACTAACTAAGTTGACTAGGAAGAATGCTAAGTATGTTTGGGATGATGCTTGTGAGCAAAGTTTCTCTATGTTGAAGAAGTGTCTGACTTCAGTACCAGTTCTGGTTCTACCATCGAGACTGGGGGATTACACTATATATTGTGACGCTTCGAAGGTAGGATTGGGATGCGTGTTAATGCAACACGATAAGATCATTGCTTATGGCTCTCGACAGCTTAAAAAGCATGAACTTAATTATTCCACTCATGATCTAGAGAGGGCAGCTATAGTGTTTGCTTTAAAGATTTGGAGGCATTACTTATATGGGGAAACATGTGAGATTTTTCCAGATCACAAAAGCCTTAAATATATCTTCGAACAGAAAGATCTCAATCTAAGGCAACGGAGATGGATGAAACTCCTAAAGGATTATGACTGTACCATTCTCTACCATTCAGGGAAGGAAAATGTGGTAGCGGATGCCCTTAGTCGAAAGTCAATGGGGAGTCTAGCTCATATTACCACAGTAAAGAGGTCCTTGATTCGAGAATTGCATGAGTTAGAGACTAGTGGGGTATTCTTCGAGATTACTAAGTTAGGTGCTTTCTTGGCTCACTTAATGACTAAATCCTCCCTTGTAGAAAGGATGAAGTACAGGATTTCTCAGTAGATGAGGAAGGTATGTTATGGTTTAACGGGAGGTTGTGTATTCTGAACATTGAACCCCTGAAGCGGGAGATTTTACAAGAAGCTCACGGAGCACCATATGTTGTTCATCCTGGTGCCAATAAGATGTATCAGGACTTGAAACAAGTTTATTGGTGGGAGGGCATGAAGCAAGATGTGACTGACTTTGTTGCTCGATGCTTGACATGTCAGCAAGTCAAATCCGAGCATCAGAGACCACCTGGGTTGATACAAAGGCTTGAAATTCCCGAGTAGAAATAGGAATGGATTACTATGGACTTCGTGGTGGATTTGCCTCGATCTTTAAATGAGTACGACTCTATATGGGTCATTATGGATCGACCTACTAAGTTAGCACATTTCCTTCCTGTTCATACCACCTACAGTGTGGCGAAACTTAGTCGACTATACATGAAGGAGATAATAAAGCTCCATGGCGTGCCAGTGTCTATCATATCAGATCGAGGACCCCAGTTCACTTTCCGATTCTGGAAAGCTTTTTAGAAAGGTCTGGGCATTAGAGTAGATTTAAGCACAGCTTTTCACCCTCAGACTGATGGTCAGTCTAAGAGGACTATTTAGACTTTAGAGAATATGTTGAGAGTATGTGTAATGGATTTAGGTGGAAGATAGGAAGATCACTTGTCACTTATTGAATTTGCTTATAATAATAGTTATCAAGCTAGCATTAAGATAACTCCTTTCGAGGCATTATATGGGAGGCGATGTCAATCTCCTATTGATTAGTTTGAATTAAGTGAACCCAAAATAGTGGGTCCCGAGATAATACAGAAGGCCAAGGATAAAATTAAGCTGATCAGGAAGAGATTGTTAGCCGTTCAAAGTAGGTAAAAGTCCTATGCAGACAACTGACAACGTGACCTAGAGTTTTCTGTTGGTGATATGGTTTTCTTACGAATCTCACTGATAAAGGGAGTAATGAGATTCAGAAAGAAAGGGAAGCTCAGTCAAAGATATATTGGTCCTTATGAGATTGTGGAGAGAATGGGTAACGTGGCATACCACCTAACCTTACCTTCAGACCTAGAGGGAGTACACCCAGTATTTCATGTATCGATGCTACGTAAGTATCTTCCTAACCCCTTTCACGTCATCCAGCCACAAGACATACAGTTTAATGAGACTCTTATCTATGAAGAGATGTTAGTAGCCATCCTCGATAGGCAGGTCAAGAAACTTCGCACCAAGGAGATTTCCATTGTCAAAGTTCTATGAAGGAATTATCCTCACGAAGAGGCCACGTGAGAAATAGAGGATGAGATGTGGACGAAATATCCACACCTATTCCAATCATGAGGTAAGTTTTCAAATTCAGGAGACCGAATTCTTTTAAGGGTAGTAGAATGTAATACCCGCTATATTTTTAAGTTATAAGTATTCAAGAATTACGATAAATTTATTTTGGAGAAAATGATTTTCCTATCTATTTAATTTTTGTATTCTTGTTTATGCATATTGTTGAAAATGCAGATTTTCATTTATAGATCGCATAAATTGTGAGATATGATGGATGTTATGATATGAAATTTATCCTTTGGATAAAATATGAGCATAAGTGGAATCTGAAAAAAAATTGGGAGAAAAATAACTCAACCACCTCGTGATTGCACGGTAAAATGCATAATGCCAAACTGAATTATTAAAGCGCATAGTAAACTGAATTATTAAAGTGCATAGTAAACTAAATTATTAAAGTGTATAGTAAACTAAATTATTAAAATACATAGTAAAATAAATATTTTATTAGTGCATAGTACTCTGACTTCTCCTATAAATAGGCCCTTCCTTTCATTTCTAAACTCACACCTTCAGTTTCTCTTCTCTCTTCTCCTCAAAACTTCTCTTGCTCCGATGTTAGGGCTCTGAAATTCTAGGTCTTTCTTCCTTAGCCTAGATCCAAGGTAAGGATACTATGTCATTTTCTATGTCTTTCAGATTTTAGAAGTTATTTTCTTAAGTATGCTCTGTAGTTACAGTTTTGGCTGATCTTCCATGTAAAACTGTCCTTAGCTACCTATATGTTATTTTAATTCTCTGATCATCAAAATAAAATGTAAACTATGAAGAATATATATCTAGGAAAGTTCTAGCTAAGGAAAGACATGGTTCTTAAGTGTGTCCATTGCGACCCTCCACTCTTTCTTGGAAACTTACCTAGTGTACTCTTTTAAGATTGTATTCTCTATTTCTGGTATGAATAGTAATGGTACGTATGAATAGTATCGTATGTATAAATAGTAATCATACTTATGAATAGTATCCATATGTATGAATAGTGATCATACGTATAAATAGTATTTTGGTACAAAAGTAACCCTGACTTTCTATATCTAATCTTCATGAAAATCTCCATAGCGGAACCTGAAATGTAGCTATATACTGTTCTATGTAGCAACTCGAAAAAGTGACTTGGATATGAATCTATGTGAGTGGATGACCTTACTAACCGATTTTATTTACTTTTATTCGAAGTACAATATAAATCCCATCTCATATCGCAATTAGATTCCCTATTTAATGATGATAGCTAGATAATCAAATTTATTATTATGTTGATGATAATTATGATTGCAAATATATATACATGGAATAGTTGAGGGCTTGACCCAAGATACCAATGCATGAAATTATACATATAGAATCGTTGAGGGTTTGACCCAAGATACCAATGCATGAAATTATACACATGGAATGGTTGAGGGCTTAATCTCCTAAGATACTAATGCATGTAATGATTATGAACATAAATACAATTGGAACTGAATCCCTGAACATAAATCAAATACAGAGTTATAGAAACCTTGAATATGAATATAACTGTTCTTATTGTGATTATGATTATGGTATTTGTACTTGTGACGTATTTATTATTGCACAGTCATTTAGTTATTGAGTTTTGATGAACTCACACTCTCCATGAACATTTTTTTTTAGATACAGTGGATGTGAACGAAGAAAATCTGCAGGAGAATTAGTATTCCTCGAGGATACTTTTCATGTTATCTAGAGAACTTATGAATCCAAAAGCTTAGGAATGCTCTGTAATCTCTATAGGTCACCTAGGCTTGGAAAATTATATCATACTGTATGATATTTTGTTTGTGTTTACTGTTTCACTATATCAAACTTTTTATATGTATATATGTAAAAATGTCTTTCTTGGAAAGTTATGTTATGCATTAGTACTGATCAGAGATTTTATGGGATACCATATGGGTATACTCTCTAGTTTATAGAATTATTCACATGCCCAAAATTGGAATGTGACTGGAAGGTTTTTAAAAAATCATTTTTTGATGGGATTTTCTCAATTGTGAAATTTCTTTAAAAAGAAATTTTGTGATTCACAATTTGCGTAAATCAATGAAAATATTTTTGGTTTTTCCTTTTGGAGTTGTGAATTTATTTCACAAAGAAATTGCATAAATATTTTTGGTGGAATATTCATCTTTCTACAATAACTCATAAATTTTTTATGAGTTTTGGGAATTTATTTATATGGTATATTATGTTATAAAAATATACAAATTTTGGTAAAAATGTTTTATGGTCAATAGTTATTATTGTGAGCTTTCTAAAGCTATATGAAATATGAATTTTCACTTTGAGAATTTGTTTTCAAATCGACATTTCAATTTTTTGACCAACGGTCAAAAGAATTAAAAACGAAATGTGTTAGTAAAATTTTGTTTTAATTCTACTATTGTGGGCTTTATAAAGCCATGTGATAAATTATAATCTATGGAAAATATTTTGAGAAAACACCTATATCTATTTCATGAGATATTTAATGGTATGTGTACACATAAAAAGAAAGTTGTGATTGTGAATTTTTTGAGAAAATTCATTTTTATATAAATTGTAATTGTGAATTTTGAAAAAAAAATTCACTATATATATTTTGTGATTTCACATATATGATGTTTTTATAATGCTACAAGAATATTATATTTTTGGTGAACAACAAAAAGTTTGAAATTCTTGTGAAAAAGGTACAATACCCATCAATAGTGGGGGTATATAATATTGTAGATATCCAAAAATGAGTTTACCAATTAGACTGTAATTTTTATTGTTATGTTTTATATGCAATATTGTGAATTGCACATATCATCTTATAACTAATTTTTTTGTGAATATGTGACCACATATTTGTGATTTTTTGGCATATATATTTTAATTAAGAATACCATCTCATTGAAAATCTTGAGATGATGATAGATGTCATAGATAAATTTTTAAGGAAGCATTTTTTTTTATGCTATTATATTAGAACACTCCAATTGTACAATAAGGTACAATAGTGTTGAGAATTTTGGTTACAATTAAATTTGGAAAATTTTCTTAAATGATTATGTTTTTATGGATTAAATTATTATTTGGTCACAAAATTAAATTTGAGAAGTTCCATAAATGATTAAGTGTTCATAGATAAAATTATTATATGGTGGAAGAATAAATATTTGAATATATATTATGTGATTGTATACCCACCTATAATAATTATGAGATCACTTATTGTGATAAACACCGTCTTACCTAGATTCTTTGAATTATGAGATTTTCTAAAACAATAGCTATAATCAAAAAATCTAAAGGCATTGAGGGGGATGAATATCTAGCTCATTGGATTAAAAGTAACCTATGAGGATACCCTACCTTGTGACTAGAGATCCTAAGAACTTGGTTCAAAGGGAAAAACGAATCATAGGGTTATTTGGTGAATGCACATTTTTATAAGAGTTCAAACTCTTAAATTCATCCCTATGGGTGTCAGTGCATTTTCCTGTAGTGAATATGTGAGGTTGAGCTTTTAAAAACTCTTAATGAAATCTATAGCTCTATAAGAGTTGGGTGTCTAAACTGTAGGAACACTCTTGACAGAATTCACCTATTTGAATGTGGCGGAGTGGGGCCACTCGTACATGAGAATATACAAGGCGTATTCTCAGAACACATTTAAGAAATAGGATACGGACAAGGCCGCATAACCATGTCAGTTAGGGCTCATGATTTGCACCTAGGTTGTTATGTACAAGATATAGATCTTGTTTTCCCTAAGCAGTCTATAGTTCAAGGCGAATACCACTATGGCTCTGGATCAAGAAATATATTTTTGCGAAGTATAGGTTCAAGGCAAATTAAGCTACTTATATTATGCATAATAATCCACCTCTACCCAAAGTGCACATATTATTGTGTGCTATTTTATAATAATAAGTGGGGAATTGTTGGAGTTTATTATTATAAAAAATTAAAATAAATAAAATATTAAATCTCTTTGATTGCCTTACATTGACATCCTTTTATGGTGATTAAAATGGGTGGCTTAAATGTATATACATATCCGTTGGGCACTTGATGTTACAATCTTAATGATTTTTTATTGTTGAAAAATGGTTACATACAATTAAGTTGATTAAAAATTTTTATTCTCAATCAATGACCAACGGATTCCAAATATCACTATATATATGTGTGTCATCGTGGAATGAAAAAAGAGGCAGAGAAAATATGGGTGAAAGATATATATAATGGAAAACACAAATAAGATATATATGAGATATATGTAATACCCGTTAATTTCAGAATATAATTCGCTTAAGAGTATTTTAGAATTTTACAACGTTACTTTAGTTATTTATTTTGGTCATATTTAATTTTCATATTTAATTGTTCTCTTTGAATATTATTTATGAAAATTGAGTTAAATGACTGGACTAAATATTTGCACAATGTGGGATATATTCTAAGAATGGTGAAATTCATGAAAAAGTGGTTTCAGAATGGTCAATTAGTCCATTTATTGTAAATTGACTGGATGGGTTTGGATGTTGGGTTATGGATACCCATGGGTTATTGAATAACCCATTAGAAATATTTAATATAAAGTTTCAATAGTACCCCCCTTATTTTTTTCTCACGATCGAAGCAGCTGAAGTGAATAGTAAATTCACTTTCTCTCGTTTCTTCACCCTCTTCTCAAATCCTTTCCTTGATCTTCAGAATTTCGATTATCTGTTCAGTTCAAAAGCTTTGTAAGGATTAAAGGTAAGCTTTAATCTCATTATTTTCCTTAAATTTCAATTTATGTAGAAGATCAGAGGAGGTTTTGTTCTTGAAGATTTTGATGATAATTCATGAATCTCAGTAGTTTTAGAAGTTATATTTGAGTTATAATCGGTTAAAAGAATTGAAATTCTGGTTTTGAAACAAGAAAGGAAAGGATGAATTTTTGAAAGATTTTTCTGCAAAAATTCGAGTTACTGTAGCGACCAGAGATTTCAGAAAAATTCTGAAAAATTTTCTTCGAGTTACTGTAGCAGTACTGTAGTGTCGACAGTCAACGGTACTGTAGCGAACCGGTACTGTAGCGAACCGACACTATAGCGACCGTTACTGTAGCAAACAGTACTGTAGCAAACCGTCACTGTAGCAATCAGAAAATTTTGCGTATTTTCGTGATTTTGTTTCCTTTCTTATGTTTCCTTGTAATATATTTTACTAGAAAATTTTCCTACACAAATTCTAGTGTGGAACAAGGTAAACTTGGACAAACATCAAGGTGAGTGAATAACCTTACTAAGCTAATTTGATATTACTAGTCAAAGTACAATATAAATCTCATTTACAATATTATTGGGATAATAAGCAATCAATTTTTCATATGGGAGTATAAGATGATCGGTAGAAATAAGAGTATGTAGAAATTATTTTATTTCATGGCAATTGTACTATGTGATAAATTCTCTCTATCTTATTAATGAGTAAAGATCTACGGGATCTAATACATGAGTTTGAAAGGGTTAAAGTCCCATACTACTCAGTGTATATCTATGAAACCTATACCCGAGTTGAAGGGGTTAGAGTCTCATACTACTCGGCGTATATCTAAGAAATCTTATTCACGAGTTTGAAAGGGTTAGAGTCCCATACTACTCGGTGTATATCTATGAAATCTTATTCATGAGTTTGAAAGGGTTAGAGTCTCATACTACTCGATGTATAAGACAATTAATTATATGAGTAAATGTGGTATTTGTACTTTTGATATTTTATATAGTACAGTTATTTACTTACTGAGTTTTTAAATAAACTCACACTCCCTATGATTATTTTTTTTAGATACAGAAAACAAAGAAGAAGAGAATCCGTTTGAAGATTAGAAGCCCCTTGGGATTATTCTCTATTTGTGTCTGGTGGGATACCAGTACTTATTAATATGGATACTAGAAACGCTCTGTACTTTCTATAGGTCTCCTAGGCTTGCGATGAGATAGAAATATCAGACTATGTATGTCTATATTTGCTTATCAGATGAATATAATTCTGTAGTGTGGAATGAATGATTAAGGTTGAATGTAAAACCTTACAGAATATATGTAAACGACGTATGTTTGAGAATTTTATTTAATGAGTAGTATCTTTTCACATGTTCAATTTTTGGGATGTGACAAATTTGGTATCAGAGGATAGGTTTTATAGGTCCCCTATAGAGTACAGAGCAAAGTGATCTTTGTGGGCCCTTCCCTATTGTCATGAGCCGCGGCATGACCATAGGATTAGGTTCCATAAAAGACCTTGTAGAGTATAACGTCATTTTATAGATAACTTCTCAATGGGGCTAGTAAGTGATATTTTGTTTATGTCTAAAAATTGTTTGTTATGTGTGTAGATCTGTGACAGATCAATGTCAGAAGGATCTTCTAATAATAATGAGCATATGGGTCCAAGGAGGGCCATAAATCCACCAGTACATGTGCAAGATGATCCTAACCGTGGTGATAGTTTACATGCTCAAAGTACTGAGGGCGCAACTAGTGAGCAAGCAAGAAGAGTCGAACCTGATGCTCACGTTGGTAATGCAACTATTGCACATGTGATTAATTTGATGAATGAACGATTTGACCGATTTGAGGCTGAAATGAGAGGTCGAGCTGCACAAGCTAACCTGCCAGTGGATCCTCCTATTGTTGAAGCTGAAATTGTACCACCAGCTCCGTTAGCGGGAGGAGTTAATGTAAGAGAGGTAAGAATGTCTGAATTCCAAAAAATGAGGCCTCCTACTTTTTCAGGGGAAGATCCCAAAGAGGACCCACAATGTTTCCTTGAAGATTGTGAAGCAATATGTGATGCTATAGGGTGTTCTCCTACTCAAAAGGTAGAATTCACTTCCTTTCAGTTAAAGGGTAGGGCTGGTAAATGGTGGAGGAATTGGAAGAAAGCTAGAATTCAAGGCGCACCGCCAGTTATGTGGACAGAATTTTACAGATTGGTTATGGATGAATTTCTTCCGACAAGTGAACGATCATCTAGGGCCAGGGATTTTCTGTATCTACGACAGGGAACCATGACTGTTGATGAATATTCAGCTCAGTTTGTTAAATTATCTGAATATGCCCCTGAAATCATTCCTTCTGAAAGGAAGAAAATAGAAAAGTTTGTGGAAGGGCTTCGTGATGCCTTATATGATCAAGTGGATTCTAATATGGATGATTACTCTTCGTACTCAGAAGCTGTTGATGTGGCCCGAAGAATGGAAAGGAGGTCAAAGAATAAAGAAGAATATCGTCAAAAGAAGAAGGCCAGATATAGGAGATCTTTTGATCAAGGGGAAGACTCAGGGACTTTTACTGCACCACAACATGCTCCAGCCACTCCTACTAAGTCATCTTATTCTACAGCCAGTGTGGCTAAGCCTCGTTTAGAGAATAGGGGTGGTCTTAGCTCTTCTAGTAGAGGAGGTACTCAAGGTAGAAGGGAAAAACCTCAATGTCCTGAATGTGGAAAGTTTCACTTCGGAGAATGCAGGTTAAACACTGTTGGTACAGGCTGTTTTCACTGTGGACAAAAAGGACATTTTATAAGGGAGTGCCCTCAGCTCATGACAAGACCAGGTCAAGGGTCTACTTTGCCACCTCGGCCACAGTCTATTTATGCTTCTATTACTCGAACACCAACCCCTTCAATAGGGGGTAGTATAGGAAGAGGTTCTGGAAGAGGCCAAGGTGACCGTGGAAAACAAGCTGCTGGCAGAGGAAATGCAAGAGTATATGCTCTAACCCGACAGGATGCTCAAACATCCAATGCTATAGTTATAGGTATATTATCTGTTAATACTTTTGCTGCACGTATTTTGTTTGACCCCGGTTCTACTCACTCATATGTGTCACCCCTATTTGCCAAGAGATTTGCAATTGATTCGATTATTCTTAAAGAACCATTCTTGGTTTCCACACCGATGAGAGAGACTTTGATGGTTAAAACATGTTATCGTTCTTGTAAAATAATCGTTGGAGGCATGGAAACTGAGATAGATCTTATGATTCTCAATATGTTAGATTTTGATGTGATTTTAGGAATGGACTGGCTATCTTCTTGTCATACTACTATAAATTGTCGTGATAAAGTTATTTCCTTTAATATGCCGGGGAGGAGTAATTTTGTGTTTCAAGGAGATCGAAGTGATGTACCTTGCAACATGATATCTATGTTAAGTGCCCGGCGTATGTTGCGAAAGGGATGTCAGGGATTTCTAGCTTTTATCAAAGATTTAGAAAAGAAAGAACAGAAGTTAGAAGACATACATGTGGTTAATGAATTTCCAGATGTGTTCCCAGAAGATTTACCTGGATTACCGCCAGAAAGAGATATTGAGTTCAGTATTGATTTGGTCCCAGACACACGACCAATTTCTATTCCACCTTATCGTATGGCTCCTGTTGAGCTAAAAGAACTCAAAGAACAATTGGAAGATTTGTTAAACAAAGGGTTCATTCGCCCAAGATTTTCACCTTGGGGTGCTCCTGTTCTTTTTGTGAAAAAGAAAGATGGTTCTATGAGATTATGTATAGATTATCGTCAGCTGAATAAAGTCACAGTGAAGAATAAGTATCCTTTACCAAGGATAGATGATTTGTTTGATCAGCTTCAAGGAGCAAAATACTTCTCAAAGATTGATCTAAGGTCTGGATATCATCAGTTACGAATTAAGAGTGATGATATACCTAAGACTGCTTTTCGTACACGTTATGGACATAATAGTTTCTTGTGATGTCTTTTGGGTTGACAAATGCACCAGCAGCATTTATGGATTTAATGAACAGAGTGTTCAAATCATTCCTTGATAAGTTTGTAATTGTATTTATTGATGATATTTTGGTGTATTCAAAGAGTCATGAAGAACATACTGAACATTTGAGAATAGTGCTTCAGACCTTGAGAGAGCATCAGTTGTACGCAAAGCTCTCAAAATGTGAATTCTGGATGAGTCATGTAACATTTTTGGGACATGTTATTTCCCAAGAAGGTATTCATGTTGATCCAAGTAAAATTGAAGCAGTAAAACAATGGCCTAGACCAACAACTGTGTCTGAAGTACGTAGTTTTCTTGGCTTAGCAGGGTATTACCGTCGCTTTGTCAAAGATTTCTCTAAGACAGCTCTCCCATTAAATAAGTTAACCCGAAAGAATGTTAAATACATTTGGGATAATTCATGTGAGCAAAGTTTCACCCAATTGAAAGAGTGTTTAACTTCTGCACCAGTCTTAATCCTACCATCAGGATCAGGGGGTTACTCTGTATTCTGTGATGCCTCAAAGATAGGCTTAGGATGTGTGTTGATGCAACATGGTAAAGTCATAGCTTATGGCTCACGTCAGCTTAAAAAGCATGAATTGAATTACCCCACTCATGATTTGGAAATGGCAGCTGTAGTGTTTGCCCTAAAGATTTGGAGACATTACTTGTATGGGGAGACTTGTCAAATTTTTACAGATCACAAAAGCCTTAAGTACATTTTTGAGCAGAGAGATCTCAATCTAAGGCAACGAAGGTGGATGGAACCTCTGAAAGATTATGATTGTACCATCCTTTACCATCCAGGTAAAGCAAATGTAGTGGCTGATGCTCTAAGTCGAAAGTCTATGGGAAGTTTAGCTCACATTGCCATTATAAGGAGGTCTCTAATACATGAACTACAAGAATTGGAAGCTGATGGAGTATTCTTCGAGATCACTGAGTCAGGTACATTTCTGGCTCATTTAACAGTAAGATCATCCCTTGTTGAAAAAGTAAAAGCAACTTTAGAAAATGACATTGATATGGTCAAAATCAGAGATAAGGCAAGGCAAGGTCTAGCACCAAGTTTCTTGGTAGATGAAGAAGGAGTCTTATGGTTTAATGGGAGACTTTGTGTCCCCAACATTGAATCTTTGAAACATGAAATCTTAATGGAAGCTCATGGTTCGCCCTACGTTGTACATCCTGGTGCTGTGAAAATGTATCAGGACTTGAAACAAGTTTACTGGTGGGAGGGCATGAAGCGAGATGTGACTGACTTTGTAGCTCGATGTTTGACTTGTCAGCAAGTTAAAGCTGAACATCGACGACCACCAGGTTTGATGCAAAAATTAGATATTCCCGAGTGGAAGTGGAAAAGGATCACTATGGATTTTGTAGTAGGTTTACCTCGGTCAACAAAAGGAAATGACTCAATATGGGTCATAGTGGATCGACTTACTAAGTCAGCACATTTTCTTCCTGTTCATACCACTTTCAGTGTAGCAAAACTTGCTTGACTTTATGTTAAAGAAATAGTGAAACTTCATGGTGTACCAATATCCATTATATCAGACCGAGGACCTCAGTTTACTTCTCGGTTCTGGAAAGTCTTTCAAGAGGCTTTGGGTACCAAAGTGAATCTTAGCACAGCATTCCATCCTCAGACTGATGGACAGTCCGAAAGGACAATTCAGACTTTAGAGGATATGCTAAGAGCTTGTGTGATGGATTTCAGTGGAAGTTGGGAAGATCATTTGTCTCTTATTGAATTTGCTTATAACAACAGTTACCAAGCCAGTATTCAGATGGCACCTTTTGAGGCTTTATATGGGAGACGGTGTCGATCTCCTATAGGTTGGTTTGAACTTGGTGAAACCAAAATATTTGGACCTGAGATGATACAGGAAGATATAAATAAAGTTAAACTGATCAGAGAGAAGTTGTTAACTGCTCAGAGTAGACAGAAGTCTTATGCGGACAACCGACGACGTGACCTTGAATTTGCAATAGGTGATATGGTTTTCTTACGAATCTCACCTATGAAGGGAGTAATGAGATTCGGGAAGAAAGGCAAGCTTAGTCCGAGGTATGTTGGCCCATATGAGGTTGTAGACAGAGTGGGTAATGTGGCATATCGCCTAGACCTACCTTCCAACCTAGAGGGAGTTCATCCAATATTTCATGTGTCCATGCTACGGAAGTATCTTCCTGATCCTTCTCATGTCATTCAACCCCAAGAAGTTCATTTTGATGAAACTCTCACCTACGAAGAGGTACCAGTAGCTATCCTTGATAGAAAAGTCAAGAAATTGCGTACCAAAGAAATTCCTACTGTCAAGGTTCTTTGGAGAAATCATTCTCGCGAGGAAGCTACGTGGGAGGCAGAAGATGAGATGTGGAAAAACTATCCACATTTATTTGAAACTTGAGGTAAGATTTTAATTCGGAGGACCGAATTCTTTTAAGGGGGGTAGAATGTAATACCCGTTAATTTCAGAATATAATTCGCTTAAGAGTATTTTAGAATTTTACAACGTTACTTTAGTTATTTATTTTGGTCATATTTAATTTTCATATTTAATTGTTCTCTTTGAATATTATTTATGAAAATTGAGTTAAATGACTGGACTAAATATTTGCACAATGTGGGATATATTCTAAGAATGGTGAAATTCACGGAAAAGTGGTTTCAGAATGGTCAATTAGTCCATTTATTGTAAATTGACTGGATGGGTTTGGATGTTGGGTTATGGATACCCGTGGGTTATTCAATAACCCGTTAGAAATATTTAATATAAAGTTTCAATAGTACCCCCCTTATTTTTCTCACGATCGAAGCAGCTGAAGTGAATAGTAAATTCACTTTCTCTCGTTTCTTCACCCTCTTCTCAAATCCTTTCCTTGATCTTCAGAATTTCGATTATCTGTTCGGTTCAAAAGCTTTGTAAGGATTAAAGGTAAGCTTTAATCTCATTATTTTCCTTAAATTTCAGTTTATGTAGAAGATCAGAGGAGGTTTTGTTCTTGAAGATTTTGATGATAATTCATGAATCTCAGTAGTTTTAGAAGTTATATTTGAGTTATAATCGGTTAAAAGAGTTGAAATTCTGGTTTTGAAACAAGAAAGGAAAGGATGAATTTTTGAAAGATTTTTCTGCAAAAATTCGAGTTACTGTAGCATTACTGTAGTGTCGGCAGTCAACGTTACTGTAGCGAACCGGCACTGTAGCGAACCGACACTATAGCGACCGTTACTGTAGCAAACCGTCACTGTAGCAATCAGAAAATTTTGCGTATTTTCGTAATTTTGTTTCCTTTCTTATGTTTCCTTGTAATATATTTTACTAGAAAATTTTCCTACACAAATTCTAGTGTGGAACAAGGTAAACTTGGACAAACATCAAGGTGAGTGAATAACCTTACTAAGCTAATTTGATATTACTAGTCAAAGTACAATATAAATCTCATTTACAATATTATTGGGATAATAAGCAATCAATTTTTCATATGGGAGTATAAGATGATCGGTAGAAATAAGAGTATGTAGAAATTATTTTATTTCATGACAATTGTACTATGTGATAAATTCTCTCTATCTTATTAATGAGTAAAGATCTACGGGATCTAATACATGAGTTTGAAAGGGTTAAAGTCCCATACTACTCAGTGTATATCTATGAAACCTATACCCTAGTTGAAGGGGTTAGAGTCCCATACTACTCGGCGTATATCTAAGAAATCTTATTCACGAGTTAGAAAGGGTTAGAGTCCCATACTACTCGGTGTATATCTATGAAATCTTATTCATGAGTTTGAAAGGGTTAGAGTCTCATACTACTCAATGTATAAGACAATTAATTATATGAGTAAATGTGGTATTTGTACTTTTGATATTTTATATAGTACAGTTATTTACTTACTGAGTTTTTAAATAAACTCACACTCCCTATGATTATTTTTTTAGATACAGAAAACAAAGAAGAAGAGAATCCGTTTGAAGATTAGAAGCCCCTTGGGATTATTCTCTATTTCTGTCTGGTGGGATACCAGTACTTATTAATGTGGATACTAGAAACGCTCTGTACTTTCTATAGGTCTCCTAGGCTTGCGATGAGATAAAAATATCAGACTATGTATGTCTATATTTGCTTATCAGATGAATATAATTCTGTAGTGTGGAATGAATGATTAAGGTTGAATGTAAAACCTTACAGAATATATGTAAACGACGTATGTTTGAGAATTTTATTTAATGAGTAGTATCTTTTCACATGTTCAATTTTTGGGATGTGACAATATACTTGTGTGATATTTTGGGTAGAGAAGGTGGGGAGAAATCAAGTTCAGTTTACTTCCTATGTGCAGAGGTAGTAAACAAACAGGCGAGTCCTGAGCTGTTGTATCGAGAAGGTAACATGTCTGTGTACCCCTGCACCAAATAACATAGCAAAATTAACTCGTGGGAGACGTTAAAATTACCTTAAAGAAAGACGAGTTATTTAGACTTTAGCCCAGTACCACGCTAATTTATATTTTACTCCAACCTTCAATTCTTCTATTTTTTGTATTTATTCTTATTTTTCAGGTGCTGCTCCAACACAAGGTACGCTCTCTTTATGTTATTAATTTGTGTTTTTATTACTTATCAAAATTGACAAACAGTATGTTTATAGTTTAAATATAATTCGACATTTGTGATTCAATGAACCTTGACTATTTGGCTTTAGTTTATAGAAAATAAACTTTCAATTGGTATCAAAATCAGGTTCTGATAAGTAATAAGAACCATTTTGTGCTTGAAATTTGAATTTGGATTCATCAATTAAATATTTTTTGAAGAACAATACATATGTGAAATTTCAAACTTGTTAAAATTAGGAACTTTTAGGGTTCTGTGGTGTTAATTCCCTTATTATAGAGTAATTTCGCATCTAGTTATATAGGGTTTTTATGGATTTAATTAGATTTGGGAGAAATTTAAGGGGATTTTTGGCATAAACCCTAGAAAATTGAGATTTCCTAATTAAATGCAAATTTATCTGTTTTTTGATGATATTCACCTATTATTTGATGGTTTTAAACAAATTTTTGTGTTTAAATAAGTTAGGATTCGTGAATTTGGAGTGTTGGGTGTAATTTGGGGATTTTTGGAAAAAAAAAGTGGTTTTTTTTTTGTGTTTTTTCATATTGCCAGCGCTCACCGTTGGACCACTAGAAGAGGAGCCATGTTCTGTCAACCTAGTGCTGAGCATTACGAGGCCAAAGCTTAGTGCTGGGCCACCATAAGGCATTTGTTCTTATTTGAATCATAGACCTTCATTTTTTCCATAAAATTTTTTTAAATCTCACCATTTGTATTTCTCATGAATTCTAGTCAATCTATATTATATTTTCTTGTTAAAATTAGATTGATGTAAATTATTTAGTTACCAAAGTAGCTAATTTAGATATAGTTAACTTAGTTTTAACAAGAAAACCATGAAAGCCTATGCATGTTAAATATCTCAAAGGAGTTTAGTTGGCTAGATTTAGGGTAGTTAACTATTGTATGATATATTTGAGAAGCTTGCTTAGTATGTATCGGCCTAAAGGAAGGCATACTAAGTAAAGTGTGGTTATTCTACATTGGTTAACTACATTTTGTGAATGATGTGTTGTATCTTTAATTTTGGTAAATATAGAGATGTATTTCACATGTTTAAGCTTATATATACTTTGTGTGTGATGTGTGTATATATATATACAGATATATTTGAGTATTATCTTCAGTGTGTTATTGATTGTTTTTTGTTGTAGTATTTGTTATTTCTACTAATATGAACAACATTCCCATGTTGAATGGAAGCAATTTCAAAAAATGGAAGGAGTATGTTATGATAGTATTTGGTTGCATAGATCTTGACCATGCATTCAGGATTGAACGCCCTACACCTTTGACTGGCAGTAGCACTACTGATCAAAAGGCTCTATTTGAGAAATGAGAGCGTTCTAATTGCATGAGTCTACAGATCATACAACACATTATTCCAAAATCCATTCATGGTGGGATTCCGAAATAGAGTGATGCTAAGAGTTTCCTGAAAGCGATCTTTGGCCAATTTGCTCTAAACAAAAAAAGGTCGAAACTAGCACTATTCTGGCTAAGTTAGTTTCCATGAGATATAAGGGTAAAAGAGACATAAGGGAGACAGAGATGTCTAACTTCATCACAAAACTAAGAACACTTAAGTTGAAGTTGTCATATGACATACTCGTGCACTTGATTTTGTTTTCTCTTCCTTTTCAATTCAATTATTTCAAAATTTCCTATAACACTCAGAAGAAAAAATGGACACTGAATGAGCTTCTTGCTCAATGTGTACAAAAGGAAGAAAGACTCAAGCATGACAAGGTCGAGAGTGCTCACTTAGCAACCACTTCTCGTGCTAAGACTTCTTCTAACAAGAGGAAGAAAACTTCAGAGAAGGATAGTGCAGTACAAGGGGCATTCCAACATAAGGGTAAGAAAAAACAAGATATGGGTATTACTTATTTCTTCTGCAAGAAAGTTGAACATCTCAGGAAAAAATGTCCCAAGTTCACTCATGGATGGACAAAAAAGGTATGTATATTAACTTTGTCAGTTCTGAAGTTAATTTGCCTTTAGTACCCAATGATACTTGGTGGGTAGATTCAGATGTAACTACTCACATAAGTGTTTCTATGTAGGACTGTGAAACCAGCCGGAGGCCAATTGATGGTGAAAGATACATTTATGTGGGCAATGACAATCAAGTGATTGTGGAAGCTGTTGGATCTCTTATATTATCATTAGGAAATGAACATTATTTGAATTTAGAGAACACTTATTATACTGTCTTTTGGACGAAATTTAATTTCTGTTTCATATTTAGACAAATTTGGGTGCTCTTATTCATTTGGTAATGGAACATTTCATGTTTTCTTAAATTCATAATTAATTGCTTCTGGTTCATCGGTTGATAATCTATATTACTTAAATTGTGTTAGATCTGATAGCTTTGAGAATTTGTATTTTGTATGTTTTGGCACTAAACATTGATTAACTGATGATAGTTTTGCTAGCTTGTGGCATAGTTTTTTGGGGCATATCTCTAAATAGAGAATGCAAAGGCTTATATTAGATGGCATTATGCAAGTATCCAATATCAAAGGTATAGATATTTGCATTGAGTGCATTAAGGGCAAAATGACTAAAGTTAAAGAGACAAGTGATACTAGAGCTAGTGAGACTCTAGAGTTGATTCATACTGATATATGTGGTCCATTCTCTATGGCTTTTTGGAATGGACAACAGTACTTTATCAACTTCATAGATGACTACTCTAAATATAGGTACATGTACATGTTAAATGAGAAATCATAATTATTAAATGTGTTCAAAGTTTTCAAAGCTAAAGTTCATAATCAACTAGGCAAGAAAATTAAAATCGTCAGATTTGATCATAGAAATGAGTTTTATAGTAGATTTGATGGATTAGGGGAACAAAGTCCAGGGCTTTTTGCTAAATATTTGGCTAAGTATGGGATTGCGCTACAGTCTACCATGTCAGGGACTCTTAGTCAAAATGATGTTGTTGAGCGGTGCAATCGTATCCTAAAGGACATGGTGAGAAGTATGATTTGTCATTCTTCTCTACTAAAGTCACTTTAGGGAGAGGCTCATAAGACTGCAGTATATATCCTTAATAGGATACCAATTAAAGCAATACAGAAGACCCAGTATGAGTTGTGGACAGGCAAGAAGCCTAGTGTTAGACACTTGCATGTCTGAGGTTGTCCAGTTGAAACTAGGTCGTGCAAGCCTATTGAGAGAAAGCTGAACTCACGGACTGTGAGCTGCTTCTTTATGGGGTATCTTGAGAGATCGAAGGATTTCAAGTTTTATAACCATTCAACCAAGTCCTTCTTTGAGACCGGGAATGTCACACCCCAAAAATTAGGCACGTGAGTATAATACATCAATAGTCTTAATATCCACAACTATGCAAAATATCACTTTGTAAGTAAATGAAAATTACATAAATACCCTTATAAGGTTATTAAAACATACACCTATATTTTCAAATTCCTACAAAAATAGGAATACCATCAATTTCAATATAGCAAAACCTAGGTTACCTACTAGACTACAGAGCATTATCCTAAACTTTACAAAATTGGTTCCAAGAACCCTCTAATAAAAAATGGAGTATAACTCCAAGGAGCCTCCGCTCATCCTCTAGCTGGTAACTCTCTTACTTAACCACCGTATCTGAAAAAGATAACGCAAAAAATGTGAGTTTATCAAAAACTCAGTGAGTAAAAGACTACACAATAATTTAATACAACTCAAGTACAAATATTGTTTTCACCACCATAATCAAAACAACCTACCAAGCACCTACAAGCACAAATGAAAAACACAAGCCACGTGTACTACGCAAAATTGACTTGTGGCTTTCTATAAGTCTAAGTTCTTACAAATATTTCTCCTGTGAGCCTACATTCTCACAATCATCCTTTAGTGAGTCTACGTTCTCACAATTATCCTTCCATGAGTCTACATTCTCATAATCGTCCTCCCATGAGTCTATGTTCTCACAAATTCCTCATTGAATCGCAATTCAATGAAAATATGCTAAGGGTCTATATTCCCTTAGGCTTTAAACTTTCTGAGGTTCATCTATAAGGATTTAGTTGTCCTAGGACATACTATTTGGTTTCCACCCTATGCCCATGGGTCTACATTCCCATAATTCCCTTTCCTACATGTAGTCTATATATAATCTATATACACAGTCACAACACAATGCATATATCAGCCAATCTACCATTCTTGACTACATCCCACAATACATTTCCCCAATATCACAAGAAATACATACACAATCCTTTATTCACAAGAAAATCTCATATTCTAGTTAAAATCTTTAACTATGGAATTTTAGTGAATTCAAAAACAACTGTGGTGTGAGCGAGATTTACATTATACTTGAATTAAACAAAAAATTCAATTGCAAGTCAATCACTAACCTCAATGCTGATAAGGATTTATCATAAACAAAATCCCAAAAACACAATCAGAGAATCCTTTGCAACCATCTAGAAACAAATCCTAGAAATTTAGCCACAAATCCCAAAAGATGTGGAAAGTGCATCAAAGGATCCATCCCTATAAAGTGATCATGCAAAAATATGCTAAGGTCACAAAATAGAAAAATCCTTACCACTAATTCTGACATTTATTCACCCATTTGGTTATAACTCTTAACTAGTAAAGAATTTCCAAATAAAACTTATACCATTGGAAACTAGACTCAAAAATTTTTCCAATGATATAAAGTTTGCTAAAAAATGGAATGCGGATGAAAGAGTTATAGCCATTTAAAGAAAGTCCTTGCAACCTGACATCAGCATAATTTTAGCAATGTTTGGTGCCTGGGCGCCACAATCTTATTCCTTCCTTTCTCATCTGAAGTGTGGCACCTAGGCACCATAATCACGACCCACGCAACTTCCTCTTGGTTTTGGCTTAGATCCGACCAAATCTTTACCTTTTTCATGATTTCTTTTATGAGTTTTCATCCTTGGTGTCTAAAGAGCATTTAGACACCAAAACCCCTAATTTTCACCAACAATCCAAGCCCTAATCCTTAATTTTATCCCAAGAACCCAAAAACTCAAAAATAGGAAAAAATTCGAGAAATCAAAATTCCTACCTCGATTCCTTACTTTCCCTGCATTGGTTGGTTGTCAACGACTTGCCCCACCACCAGAGAAAGGCTTGTTGGAGCTAGTTGGTCGATTTGGGTGGAGATGGTAGAGAGAAGGTGGAGAGAAATAGAGAAGAGAGAGTGAGGAGAAAGAGAAAAGTGAGAAAATGAGGAAAAAGGGATGATGCCAACTATATATATATATATATATATATATATATCCGTCAATAGTGAAATTACTAGTTTACCCCCGGGTCAATCCCTAGTTAACCTCAATAGTGACTAATTTGTAATTTCTTCAATTTGGATATTTCTCTCCTCTAAGTGCCACCTTAATTCTTATTTCACTTTAATCCCTCTTTGGACCCCGTAGGCATCTGGGTCCCTCTACACCTCATGACTACTCTCTCTCTCTCAATATCCTGTCCCCTAACACTATTTCTGCTTCCCGATGTACTTCCTCTAGCCTTACTTTCCTTAGCAAATAACCATTCTCCAATAACTAAATTAATTGCATTAAAATAATACATTAAAAATAACGTCACTAAAATAATGTTATTAAAATCATGGCAATTTACGTTATTAGCACCATAATGCCGCTAATTATGTGATCCTAAAATTGGCGGGTATTACAGGGAATGCCAAGTTTATTGAGAATGTTAGTCATGGTGAGAATGATCAACTTGGAGAAATTGTGTTTGAAGACGAATACCCCAGTATTCCTATTATGGTCATGGGAATGTCTGATCAGGTAACATTACTTGAAATGGTTGTACCCGTAAATCAGGAACCTATAGATAACACAATTAATAAAGAAATCACTCCTATTTTGGATCAAGAGATTCATTCTTTTGAACTTGAAGAATAACAACAACCTCAAGAGGAAGTGCCTTGGAGGAGATCCAGTAGAGAGAAGAAAAATGTTATATCACATGACTATATCATTTATTTGCAAGAGCATGATTTTGATATAGGAATGCAAGATGACCCAGTCACTTGCAGGAAGGTTATGTCATGTGATAACTCTCAAAAGTGAATAGATGCCATAAGAGATGAGATGAATCCATGACAGACAACAAGGTGTGAGATCTAGTAGAGTTACTACATGTATGAGACCAATTGGTTGTAAATGAATATTTAAAACCCAGCAGGACTTGAGTGGTAATATTCAAAAGATATAACGCACGTCTCGTAGCCAAGGGTTTCACTCAAAAACAGGACATTGACTTTAAGGAAGCATTCTCTCCAGTTTCTATGAATGATTCTTTTGGAGTCATAATGGCACTTGTAACTCATTAGAATCTGGAGCTACATCAAATGGACGTGAACATAACGTTTCTTAATGGAAACATTGAAGAAACAATATACATGATACAACCGGAGAACTTTGAATCAAAAGATTCAAAGCACCTTGTATGTAAGCTAAAGAAGTCTATTTATGGTCTTAAACAGGCATCCCGAAAATGGTACTAAAAATTTGATAAGGTGATTTCATCTTTCAGGTTCAAAGAGAATCCAATTGATCAGTGTATATACCTCAAGATGAGTAGGAGCAAGTTTGTGATACTAGTTTTGTTTGTCGATGACATACCATTGGCTAGTAATGATATATCTTTTTTGTGTGAAACCAAATCTTTTCTTTCCAACAAATTTGAAATGAAGGATTTTGGTGAGGCGTTTTTTATTTTGGGGATTCAAATCCACAGGAATCGTACCAAACAAACTTCGGGTTTATTGCAAAAGACATACATTAAGAAAGTCTTAAGCTGATTTGGCATGCAAAGTTGTGCGTCGGGTGACACACCCGAAGTCAAAGGCAATAGATTTAGCTTGTTTCAATGTCCTAAATTGGACATAGAGATGAGAGAGATAGAGTAGATCACATATGCCTCAGCTGTGAGAAGTCTCATGTATGCACAAGTGTGTACACGTCCGAATTTGACGTATACTATAGGAATGTTAGGCAGGTACTAGAGTAACCTTGACATGGCTCACTGGAAGGTAGCTAAGGGGGTTATGAGGTACCTTCAGAGACAAAGGACTACATACTCACCTATTGAAGGTTAGATCGACTTGAGGTCTTGAGATACTTCGATGTTGACTTTGTTGACTACGTGGATACTAGGAAATCTACATCAGGCTACGTTTTCATGTTAGTTGAAGGAGCTATTTTTTGGAAAAGTATCAAATAGATACTTGTAGCTCCTTCGACTATGGAGGCTGAGTTCATAACCTGCTATCAGGCATCCAACTAAATGGTTTAGCTGAGAAACTTCATCACAGCTTTACAGATAGTTGAGGACATTGAGAGGCCTTTGAGATTGTACTGTGGTAATAAAGTTGTCAAGTTGTTTTGTAAGAACAACCGGAGTTCATCTCAGTCGAAGCACATAAACATTAATTTTCTGGTTATTAGAGAGAGGGTTCAAAGTCACATTTGTATCTGTTGATCACATTAGTACTGATCATATAATTGTAGATTCGTTGACTAAAGGTTTACCATCTAAGTTTTTCATAAGCATGTGGCTCATATTGGTGTGGTAAAACCTTTAGACATTTGAGTGTGAGTTAGTACATTTTCCTTTTGTACTTGATTAATGTATTTACTTTTGTGACACTTTGAGATATATATACATATATGACTATGTATTTATTCATATATGGTTTTGTGTATGTGTGTGTGTATTTGAGAACTTTGGACATATGTGTTATGCTTTCTCAATGTGGTTTAGCATAAAGTTGAGAAAGTATAAGAACTATATGGAAATATGCATGTTTGAAGATCCTAAACATGTAATTTTCATACTACACATCCAGGCTTGATCTATGTCGTTAGCTATATTAGTACTGTGATCATTGTTGGGTTTAGTTTCAATTCAACTGGTTATGAAAGTCTCTTTGATTCTGTGCTAATATAGTTAATGGACCAGATTGTTTGTGATATATTTGTTAGATAGTAGAATGTGCACACTTTAAGTTTATATATATATATGTATGATATATGCATGTACAATTTCAGAATCATATATTGTCTAAGTGGGAGATTTGTTGCGTTAATATTATATATATTTATATATATATATATTATAAATAACTATTAACGATGATAAATATACGTGTGGATTGACATATTAAATAATATATATGTCTACATATTTGTTTGGGCATATATATTAATGTTGTCTTTCATTAGGTCTACTGTAAGATTTTCATTAATTTGTGTTCAGGGACCTATTTGATATATATTTTTTTTTATCTGGGATATTAGTGAAAATAATATATATGTAGATGTCTAATCCTAAATAACAATAGTGATAGGGGTATTATTATAAAAAGTGTCAATCTATGAGTAAATGAATATGTGTAGTGGTTCCATAGATTATATGAGTAAGCTCACTTTTGGACAGATGTTGCTGCTTATCATTTTGTGTTTTCTATCAGAAAAAAGTGAGAGAGTGCTGCTCATATCTTCCAAAAAGATCCTACCTCTTTTGATTTATGTTTAGGTTTACGATAAATTGAAGTATGCTCTATTTATGTTATTAATTCGTGTTTTTATTACTTATCAATAATAACAAACAATATGTTTACAGTTAAATATAATTCTACATTTGTAATTTTATGAACCTTGACTGTTTGACTTCAGTTGATAGAAAATAAACTTTCGCTTTTATCATTTAGTCTCTAACATTTTAATATTGGAAGTTAATTTTTATAAGTTATAAACTCATACAAATTAGTGATATTGTATGACTAAATTGTATATTTATAAAAAAATTTGATTCAATAATGTCATCTCATAATGTTCAGAAATTAAATTAAATTAAGTAAAGATTCAAGGATTAAACAATCAAGAATAAATTCTTAATATAATCTTGTTAATATAGTGGAGACATAACAAAAATTAAAATCTATATTTTTGGGCTGTTATCCCTTTCATTTGTCAACAGAAAATAAATATATCAAAATCCAATCTGCTACAATCTCACCATAGAGGATATGGTAAGATTAACTGAAAAATTGTTTGAGTCATTTCTAGGACGAGATGCGTCGAAAATCAGAAGTATAAACGGTAAAGCAAGCCAAGAATGAGGTGAGACTGGTGAAGCATTGCAAATGGCTTTACCTATACATTCTATTTCTGCGACTCTCTCTCTCTTCGGGTGCAATGGCGATAAGCTCTTTTTCAGGTACTCCTGTCCTTAGTTGTATGTTTCTTTGTGCTTTCTTCATCTGCTTTTTCTTGTTTTTCGTCTGAAACCTTTATGGTGCTGGTCCTCCTCAGAAACCATAGCAGGATAATCATAAACCATACGAAGTGCAGAATAACCGACGAAAATCGAGAAATTTCATGTCGTCCTCTACAAAATAGTTCACAAAGCAGGATTCGCAGAAGGGATTTGGCTTTGGCGTTGTTGGGCCTCACTTCGGTTTCTAGAATTTTGCCATTTTCTGGTATGCTTAATCTGCACAAGGAGCTCTATTGTCGAATTATCTCTACTGAATTTACATTCTTCTTGAGAAAGTTATTCCCAGGCAAATTATCTGTGCTTCTAACTCTTTTTTAACTTCAGAGAAGGTTACTGAAATTGATAATGACATAGTCTTTTTTTGGTTCTTTACGTTTTAGACGAAACACTGCGGTGCATAGTTGTAGAAGAATTGGGATACGTTTGCTTTATCATTATTCTTTCCTACATCTCTCCACTCTTCATTTTTCTTGCAGTGGCTCTCGCTGCGGAAGAGCTGAAAATGGCTTCATTCCTTGATGACATAAATTCTTATTCTTATATGTACCCTGTGGAGTTGCCGTCTAAGAATTTTCTGTTCAAATGGTACGCCAATGACAGATTTTTATTTGTCTATTGTTTATTTTTGACGTAATTTGGCTCAGATTAACATGCTTATTTCTTTAGCTCAACTAGTATGGGATTTGTCGCACATTAGATTCTCGGTAGTGATTTTGTCACTATCCTTATGTCAACTATATTGATATTCACCTTATCCAACAATGGACTAACATTTGGTGCAAGTGCATGTTACTGAACTTTTCAGCTATAATTCGTAAACAACTTGGCAGTTTCCATTGACTATTTGCTTTCTTAGTCTTTTATTCCAAAAATCTAACTCTTCTCATGTATTAAAGGGTAGAATCCAGAAAGCCAGAACGATATTCATCAGCTGCACCACTTTCTCGTAAGTTGTATTGTCTTTTTTTGCACAAGGACAATTTAATCACATTAAAGATTTTCAGATTGAGGTTAATTTCCCTTTGAACTTACCACCAGCGTATACAATTTGTTCAAATCAGTGAACTCTCTTGGGCATCAATATATCTGAATGATTAGAAGTTTTAAATAACGACCTTATACATAATGATACTTTATGATTGCTTTGAAATTCTATGCAGCTGACGCACGCCTGCGCATTGTATCTGAGCGTGTTGATATTATTGATAATCTGATAATCTCTGTTACGGTATAATCTCAACCAAATACTTGTTTTCAGTTATATATTCAAGGCTTTGTCAATATTTCTGTCTTCTTCTGGCCATGCTAATTTTTTCTATCCAATTCAGATTGGTCCTCCGAATTCAAAAGTTATAAAATCAAAGGATAAGAGTATGTGGACTGCTAAAGATGTTGCTGATTCGGTTTTGTCTGACAAATCTGCACTGGTAACGTTGTCGCTTGATTATTACTTATAGGTCTTATGCTCCTGCTATTCTTACTCAGTTTAAAGCTTTTTATGTAAAACATGTTATTTATTAAAGCCAATTCTAATCGCACAGTAGCCATTTGCATCACGAAAGTGCAATGCCTGTGATCTGTGATGGAAATTTTTGAAATTCTTAACTGACAGCTAGAACATTTTGCAGCGAGTTACCTCAAGCCAGCGCTTAGCTGAGAGTTCAGTTCTTGATGCACATTCTAGTGTAGTAAGCTCCATGACTTATCTCCATTTTTTGGTTTCCAATATATGATGTATGCTATTAGGCAGAAATAGAAAAATTCATGAGCATGTTACAGTAAATACATTTCTGTTTATTAAAGGCATACATTATATACAGATATATCCAAACAAAGAATGGTAGAAAATTATCAAACATGTATGTATTTGTTTATCAATATTCTAGCGATTAAAGAAACATACTACAAGTGCATATTTAGATGGAAGGTTATCTGTATGGAGAGCTTACCTTTCTTCTCCTCACAGATTGATGGTGAGCCTTACTGGTATTATGAATACCTTGTCCGCAAATCACCAACAAGAATTGTAAGTATTTTCTCGACTTAATTACACACGTTACCACTACTTTACTTAGTAAAGCAACTTGGTGTTTTGTAGTTTCAATTACAGCAACCTTGGCCCTCTGTTTTTCTTTATTTGGACATTTTAGTCCTTTTAGCTCTAATTAGTCCAGTATAAAACTATTTCTCTAACTTAATGAAAGTTAGCTGTTGTCTCTCAAATCTCAGTTATTTTCTTAATTGATTTAATTTGATTTTTATGGCTCAATATTGATCTAGAACTAAAGGAGTAAATTGTTTTATGAATAAAATAGTGGTACAACATCAGTCATTTTGAACAGGGGGCCTAAATTGTTTTAATGAGCAAACTATAGGGATTAAAAGTGTAATTAAGTAAGCCTATCTTCTTTCTTGCTGAGATGATTGTTTTGATCTGTGTTTTGCAATCATATAGGCCCAAGAATCAAATATTTACCGGCACTATCTTGCTTCAACAGCCGAAAGAGATGGTAGATCCTCTAATTCATACAACTTTTGTTATTATGGACATGCTTTTCTGGAGACTGTCCTCTGCATACTTATATCAAGTACTTGACAGCAATGTTTTTCCTTTTTCTTTTCTGCTTCTCCCATTCAATGCTCGTTTTGGAAAAGAAAAAAAAAGGGGGGGGGGGGGGGGGGGGAGGGGGAGGGGGGAATTACTTTTATCTGCCCCTTCATGCTTTTGTGGGTTCTGTAAATTTTCTGTAAATTATCTAGTTCACACCCTGTTTCTTTCTTCTCGTTATTCCTCAGAACTTCAATGTATATTGTCTGTTTCTGGTATATCAGTTTAAAACACCTCATCTGCTATTACAGGTTATCTGTACTCTTTGAGTGCTTCAACTCTCAGCACACAGTGGCAAAAAGTACCTCTCTCTCTTCCTCCTCTGCATGGCGTGCACACTTGAATATTTATCTTTGCATTATCAGATATATACACTTGAATATTTATCTTTGCATTATCAGATATATATACCAGTAGCGCTAGCATTAAAAAACCTGACCTCTCTAAATTCACAAATGGGAATTTAAAATGTCTAGCACTTTTTCCTCTCCTGTGCAAAAAAATATATGTCTAACTCTTTAATTGACAATAGTTAGGCTGACCAAGGACATGTCATAACTGTTCTTAAAAAAATGGGGGAAAAAAAATAGTTTGATGGGCTTTAATGAGGTATTAGAAGTGCATAAATTGCGAGATGATAGATGTACCTATAATCACCAGAAACAACAAACTTGGTTTGATCATTGTCTATCTCCTTTATGAATTCTTAAGTGAACTCAATAAATGTTACTACGAGGATCTGATAGATGTCATTACATTTGATGCAGATGGGGCCATTCCTAAAAAAAACAGTGAATTCTTTTCGTCTTGTCAGCCCGACAGAAAATTATGTTCCTCCATACAAAGATCCTTGGAGATTTTGGTGAACACTACAAATTTTATTTAGATTGTATTTAGGCATCGTCATCATTCTTATTTAATTATTCTTATAGAAAGTGAAATTCTCGTAGTCTCTGGGTTTTATGTTGATAAGCTGAGAGTTGAGGACTGAACTTGACGTTTTGTATTTTTTGTCAATCCAAACATCATATGGACCAAACAAGTCATGATGTCTAGTTTACTTTATTATAGAGTTATTAATAATTCAGTTATGTAAAATTGTCCAGTTTGAAAAAATGGAAACAAAAATAGAATTAGTTTGTTTCCTGTTATATTTTCTTTAAGACATGAAAGCTACGTCAAAATTTATCCAAGCTTTATTACCATATCATTCCAGTTGAAAAAAAGACATGCAATTTACTGACGTAAAAAACAGATAGGGACAGATAGATATATACAATACTCTTACTTGGTATAAGCACCTATCTATCTAACCTAACCCAAATCGTATGTTTGGATTGGATTGAATCTAATTTTTTCAACATGCCAAATAACAGCTCAAGTGGCAAGTCGAGAATTTCTCAACCTAACCCTCTATATATATATATATATATATATATATATATATATATATATATATATATATATATATATATATATATATATTAGATTTTCTTCTCACTTCTTACTCTCAAATTCAGCCATAAGCATCACCATCTCTCTCTCTCTCTCTCTCTCTCATCTCCTTTGGTCCATCGCCATTTCTCTCTCTCTCTCATCTTCTCGACCGCCATCTCTCTCTGTCTCTGTCTCTCATTCCCTGGTTCTTATGAACCAATTTCTGGTTAACGAACCAAAGGGATGACCAGATGAGAGACAGAGAGGGATGGCGGCCGAGCCGAAGAAATGAAACATGCATGAGAGAGAGAGAGAGAAAGAGAGAGAAATAATAATAATTTAAAAAAAAAAAAAAAAAGAGCAACCTCCCAACCAACCGACCCACTTGCATTTGATAAGTTTGGAGTGATTGTTTTTCCATAAACTTAGCCCGACCCAACATTTGCCCAGCCCTACTCTTACCACACATGCCCCTCAAATTTTTGTTATAAATACCAAATAATGCCAAATTTCCTTTCATTATGGATTGAATTTCTGTACACATAAAGAAGCTCAATTTGAGCCCCAAAAACAAAAAAAGGTATTAATAAAATAATAGGGATATTAATCCTGGGATGTGGCAGAATACTCAAAAAGAAGGCGTTTGGATGGAGCTGATTGTAAGAGCACCCGCAGGCGACTAGTAAGCTGATAGCTCAATGTCCACTGCATTGCCATCTCTGACTCCTTCATTTGCCTGACAATCGAGGCCTGGTATAGAAAAGATAATAAGCTTTAGATAATATCAATAATACTAATAAAAATAATAAACAAGTACAAAAATATACAACTACAATTTGGAGCTGTAAAAGCCAGAGAAATGATTTGGCACTCGTTATATAACAAATGGACATATCTCCATGCAACAGCTACATTATCAGACAATCTTCTTCAAGTTGTCTGCTTAATGGAAACCAAATCACAGCCTAAACCCCACATGACTAAATTGTCAATCATAACAGTAGAGTTAGTCATCTGAAACAACCTAGGAAGTATTTTTGTTTATAAAGCAAATATTATACCTAATCTTATTCCTTTATTGCCGATCTATTTAATTTATACAAATGTATTGAGAAGTATGGCTAAAATAAACATTAACATGGGCCTTGGAAAATAAAATTTTATCATACTTACCTGAAGACGTTTCCCTAGCTGGACCTCAACTTCTGTACCAAACGATATATTACTGGCAAGTGACTTCAATGGATCCACTGTAGGATCAACAGAAACCAAACTAGGGATCTGAGGTGCATACACTAGCCTCCACCTAGCTTGGCCAAACTCCCCCTTCCCTTCTATTCTTGGCATTAATTTTTCAAGAGTTGCAGTAGCAAGCTTTTGAAATGCAAGCTGACCGTTGCCTTCCAAAATGGATTCAGCTAACTGACTCTCAAACCTTCTAGCAGCCTGCAGAAGTAGAAACAGTTATAGGACCAAGCTGCCTGAAGTACAGATTATGAAGATTTTAATTTCCCTGATGAAATTATTAATTGATTTCCACAACAAAAATGATGCAAATTTTAGAGCCAACAGAAAATTTAGAATTTATGTAACCAGAGCACAGTGGATCTATTCAAATCCACACAAAAGTACTGTGGGTTTTCCGTCCAGCTCCAGAGGGTTTTCTTTTAATTAGGTTTAAAGGTTTTAAAAATAGAGAGGGGTTTCTTTTACCTCAGTAGGTGAGAGCGCATCCTGTTCCACAGAACGTGTTGAAGTCACCACAAGCTTGTCCTGCCAATTGCTTGCTCGTCCTTGAATTCTAAATTGCCACTCAGATCCAACCAATGCTATATCTAGCATGGGGTCTAGTCCATATTCAGGCTCAAATTTTGCGACATTTGGATGCTCTCGTTTTAACCTCACCTGCATTTGAAATGGATAATACAACATAAACATTAAACAATGAATTAAGAGAATTTAAAATCCACAAAAAAAAAAAAAGGCTAGCCTATAAGATCGCCTGGGGTAACAGTTTACATCACAAAAGCTAAAGTACAAATTGCACAAACCTGAGTTGCAACTAGATCAACTTCACCATTCTCAAATGCTAGTATACCTCTAGGTTTTATCCATTTGGGATCGGCCAGACCATTCAACTCAAGTTCCCCACTAACGCCGAAATTAAGAATCAAGGGATAAACTATCTTCAACTCTGGCCCAAGCACAAGCTTCAAATCACTAAGGCGGATTTCTACATTTGGTTCAATCTGCACTTGCTCCATGCCCTTTTCAACTTGAGTTGACTTAACTGCATTATGAGATTTTTTGAAGGATTATGATAATATACAGAAAATTAGTTATCACTCAGATTTCAAAATATAACATAAACAAGATATTAAATTGGATTTGGCAGCTCCTTAGGTTTGTGTATAACTATGCTCTGCAGTTATGAATGGATTAAAATATAAAGGCTGCATAGAAACAATTTTTTTGTTTTTGTTGGGTTTCCCACAAGTCTCCCCATGAAAATTTGAATCTGGATTCCCACCTTGTGGGAGGCTAGCTCCTGTGAGACCCAATCCACATTGGTAGAAACAAAAATAATATGTAGGTGAGAAATCCAAGTGAAATAGTGCAGAATTCCCATTTTAATTCCCATTTTCTTAGGAGGATCCCTTGTCCTCCACCTATTGTAACCATTCCCTTTGTACCTCTCTTTTCTCCTTAATAATATTTCTTTTTCTATCAAAAAAAAATTTGGAAAAATAACAATAATCTTAGGTATAGTTACTGCTTCCATATCCACTAAGCATATAGAGGACAGTTTCTCAGGTTTGTTTCATGTTCCTCATCCTTTCTGGAAGATAAATCATGCACATGGAAGTAGCAGAGTTGTTTATGTTAGCTATTAATTGTTAATTTTAAAGTGATTTGTCATAAAATTGAAATGTTTGTTTATGTCAACTATTAATTGTTAATTTTAAAGCGTGAATCATAAAATTAAAATGTAACTACCCAAACCGTCACAGTCATAAGGGAGATAAAGGCAAGTAATGCACTTGTTCAAATTTAATATCTTCATGTACCATCAAACAAATTTTTAATTTAACACAACACATCATAATTCTTTTTTATAATTAATAGTAAGAGAGAAGGGATTTTTTTTTTCTTTATCAACTGTATTTTTACAATATAAGAAGGCATGCAATAAGACCATAGGTAACATGTCTTTGTAATTTATACATATAGACATTTTGGCAAGTATATTATCTTTCACTTTCAAAGTAAACCAATTAATTGTCATAATATGGAGGGACAGAGAAAAAACATCTCAGTTTGTGAAAGCTGAGGAATTAGGTTGGGAAAGAAACAGACGATCCACATCGTTCCAATTTTATTGGGCAGCCTGGTTGTTTTATTGACTCTATTGTCTCCTGTTTTTTTTTTTTCTAGGTTTGGTTATTTATTTTTTAAAAAGGTTATATGATCATTAGTCCTTGTAATTTTCTGATTCTCTATTCTAACAATTTGTACCTTTCTGATCCAGCTAAAAAAAAAAAAAAGAAAGAAATAATGACAATGTAAAGTAGGGTTACCCGAGGATTGAGAAACTTTGGTCCTCGAAGCAGCAAATTTTGAGCTGAAGAAATTTGAAACATATCGTGAAGCAACGGATTGACTAACACCACCAACAGGGAGCATAGAATGATCTGACGGGAATCTATTAGAAGCAGCAGCACCACCCCTATCATGGGGTAAATATGCTTCTCCCTGGCTAAGTTTAATATTCCCAGATATATTTGGTTCCAATATGGAACCACTTATTTGCACCTGAGAGTCAACCTGACCACTGAAAGTAGGGGACTTGTGTTAATGAAAATCTTGTATGCCCAAAAAAAAAAAGGTTACAGTACCATAAATCAATAATATGAATGATTGTTCCACCAATAAAAATTAATAATTCAAAGGTCACATCAGCTACATATACAATGAATAAGTCAAAACATAACTTAAGAACCCTTATGCTGAAGTTAAAATAACAACCTGAAAATATTTTTTGCTCGTACTTCCAGAACTTCACACTTCAACTCGATCTTGTCATCTATGGCTGCTTCACTATTTCTAAGAGGAAGGTTCCCTTTCACAAGCAGCTTTCCTTTTCTGCTTACCCTACTCTCCAGTGAGGTGATGCATAACCTGTTTGATTTTACGTGAACAGTTCCACCAAAGTTGGTAAGTGGCTTTCGGAGCACTGGTGAAGATATAGATGCCCTGTGGAATGATGCGTATCCATCAAGCACTGGTTGATCAACCGTACCTCTGACCTATTAAAAATGGAAATATGACATGACTTAGAGAAGTATGCACCAGTCAAATAAATAAATTGAGAGAAAATATAGACTTCACCCACTTCAAGCATGACATCAGCATTGCCCTGAAGCCAATTGGCATATGGAGATAGAGCTGCTAACAACATCATTCCCCCATCTTTTATATCAGCATCAATCCTGACTTCTCCAACATCTAAAATTTGCCAATTTAATCCCTTAAGGCTTTCTGCTAATTGAGTATTCCGACCTTCTTCGTTTCTATCTCTAGAAACTTTTTTGTCAATGCCATCATCACTGCTCCCTTTATTCTTCTCCTTTACCCAGTCAGGAACCCAAGTAGCCGCCCCACTTTTATCCAATTCTACATCTTCCTGTAACATGTTATTTTGCACAAAAGTGACAGGAATACTTCCTTGAATGAGTACATGACCATTTTGCATTATAGGTTCACATTTTGCATTGAACAGAAAACGACTGGTTGAGGTTAGAGAAGCAACAACTTCTGCTCGCCCAAGATCAATACCACCAATGGCTCCATCCAGGAGCCTTACTTGTACATCACATTCTGGTTTTGCTAAACTTCCTCTAAGATCTCCTTCCATATGCAATATACCCCTTATGGGTGCTAATAACTGCCGCAGAGAATGAACAACATCTGTTGCTGTAGATTCAATGACCTGAACCAGGGTTGGGACCAGACTAACAGGAAAATTCAAGACAGCAAAATGTAAGTTTGTTTTAGGCCCAAACAAAGTCCCATCTGCATGAATGGTGGCATTATCCTTCTGAATAAAAATTCTCTCCAGGTGCAGTCCATCATCATTACTGTAAGCACCAACTGCCAAGACACGTTGGGTTTTGTAATCTCCCCACTCCCAGTCCTCCCCATGAAAGTCAAATTCTGCCTGATAAGAAAAAGAAAACAAGTCTTACAAACACAAGTATTCATGCCAACTCCGAGAGTTACAAACAGAAAATATTATACCACAGTGTCTCCATTTCCTCCTCCACTAGCATCAAGAGAGCCATGCCACCGACCTTTAAGTTCAGATAAACCAGGCAGGTCTAAATCTTCAAGAACAACATCATTTGATGGAGCATGATGCCTCCTTGTTATCTGCAAGTTGTGTGTGTATATATATATATACACATTAATAACAGGCACTAGAGACTTCAACTTTTCCAATGCTTGCTATGAGACTCCTAATATGTTATGAGGGGGGAAAAAGAGAGAGAGAGAGAGAGAGAGAGATAACATAGGCACCTCAAGCTAGAATTATGAGCATAAACTTAGAAGCATTGGGTATTGCAATTTTGAAAGGAAAACAAGGTTATATGATCCCTTGAGAATACCTCAAGCAGCTGTTGCAGGCTTTCAGCGTATAATCCAACTGACTGCAAGCTCTGGATAAAAAAATCCTGCATATATTTGACATAGCAACATGAAGAGTCAATATAAACAAACTAAACTACAGTTTTGTTGAATGAAACCAGAGCCATTACGATATTACAAAGGCAGTGTCTGTATATGTAACAGCAGCACCAATCCACTTACATACATAACTGAAAATTGCAGTAAAATATTATTATATATTGATGAGTCAAAAGTCAAAAAAAAACTCCACTAAAAGTTGAAAAAAAAAAAAGAAAAAAAGAAAAAGCAGCTGATTAGGAAACTATCAGCGAATCAAAGGCATATAACTCTTACATATTCAAATACTCCATCCCATAAAGATCATCCTTGTTGCA
The DNA here is from genome assembly GCA_037074585.1 of Biancaea sappan. Classification (NCBI taxonomy): domain Eukaryota; kingdom Viridiplantae; phylum Streptophyta; class Magnoliopsida; order Fabales; family Fabaceae; genus Biancaea; species Biancaea sappan. The sequence goes on from CM073498.1 coordinate 18,136,767, forward strand.
TCTTTGTTTTTTCCTATAATATATTCCTACTTCCCCAAATTGAGTAAGATATGCATTCAACAGGTTTATTTCCATAAAGCCAAATTGCATTAATGACTTTTTAACTACAACTGCCATCTCTTGTAGACTTCCCAAAAAAAAAAAAATCCCAATGTAAAGAAAAATAATTATTTTTGGATATAGCAGGTTGTACCAATACTTTAAACAATAATATTACCAGTAAACTCTAAGAAAATTAATCCACAAACACATGCTCACAGACAATACCATAACTAGCTTAAAAGAGAGCATGAATGACCTTTGATCTTGAATGATCAGCAGGATCTGTACTTCGAGAAAGAAGCCTTGCAACGGGAAGCATCTCAGCAACCTCAGCCCTACAAACTTCAAGTTTCATTCTCCACCTGCCCATTGAAGATATGACACTACCAAGATGCCCAGACATTAGTTTCTTGAAAAAGCCTCCTCCTTCTCTGCCAACAGGGATACGATCTCGGGAACCAGGCAACACATATTCACCTTGAAGTTCATAACGACTGTAGTGTTGTTCCAAAACAGTTTTCTCAATAGTGATCTGAACAGTAGTGCATCAACTAACAATCAGTATCAAACATGAACATCATTCACAGTTTTCCATTTGTGCAAGATGAAAATAAAAATAAATAAATGGAATCCATATTAATTTGTAAAGTTCAAGAAACTTAAGGTCAAAATTTTTAGAGTCAATTATTTAAAAAAACGTTGATTTTATTACATGCATAACCAAAAAGGATCTTGGACTATTGTCGGCAAGCATCCATAACAGCAAAGAAGTCATCAAGCAAAGCAGATAATCAATTAAGCACCTATATCATTTCAAGAAAATCAAAGAAATATTTCCATGCACATAATATTAGAATTATGAAATTCCTTTAATGACTATTACATAAAAATTTGTTTAAGAATTAAACAACTAGACGGCAGCAGAGATATCAACATATTGGTTGTCACAGATAGCAAAGATTAAGAAAAATAACTCAGAATTTGATATTGCATAAGTCAAATTCTAAACTAAAGAAGAAATATAAACAACTTTGTTAGAATCAGACTGATGCAAACTCATACATATATTTCATAACCGACTCTGGGTCTTGCAATACAGAATTCTTTATTGAAATCCCAGGATAACCATAACTCAACTAACAAATCAAATTCAGGTACGAACAAATAAAAGATTGGGCTACCATACTCACAACATCTCCACTCCATCTAGCTGCTACATCAAGGGCTTCACCAAGCACACCACTGAATTTTGGCCGCAGAACAGATAGAACTCCATGTCCTCTTCTTTTCTGAAGATTCAGCTGGATTTCTGCCTGAAAGCAAACAAGTTACCAGCTGAACAACAGCATATACTTCTCTTCATGACACTATAATTAAATGATACCTTAACCAGGTTATCATTCAGGCAAGCTGAACAAAAACTGGATGGTGGAGCAAACAAATCTGTAACAAGTCAAATTTCACTTTAAATATGATTTCTAATTTCTCAACTAACTTTTATGCTACTTATCAAGTCCGTCCCCCCCCCCCCCCCTCTCCAACTGAAATATCTTAATATATGTATTTTTTCTATTAATAAAATATATTTTTTACTTCACATGCTTTGTGCTTGACACTAAACTAATGGCCTTCCTGTTAGTGACCCTTCCATTTACCAATGGTATACTCATGGAAAATATAGGAGGATTTGACAAAAACAACAGTAGAATAGCATCATTCCAGATTGCTGTAGTTAGCATTGGTTATATCTCTGTTTTTTAGTTTTATAATGTGAAACTTTGTTTAATTATATTGTTAATATGTTTTAATTATGTTTTTTTTTTAAATGGCAGTTATTAGGAGAGGTTTAGTTTAGTTTTCTGCCACTAGAGGAAGTTATCCTGAATTCAAGGGGGAGTTATTCCCTCTTGAGTTGTATTTAAATTTTTCTGTTTATTAATAAAAGGTTCCGAGAAAAGTTATAACAAATTTAGAGTATTAAAGTCAAGTGATCTTAGTTCTCACTTCCCAACCAATCTAAGGAGATTTTGGTTCTCTCTTCCCAACAATGAACCATAACCAAATCCCGTAACGAGATCCTCCGCTAACAAGATCCTTGTTATACTTAATTAACTTAGCCATCCCAAAAGATCCAACAATTACCAGGAGCCATACTTGAAAAATTAATAGTAAAAATTCTACATGCTTTTTGCCAGATATATAAATGAGGGCCACTAGCAGATTAAAGAGCATTGATTCCTCACTGTAAGGCAAGAGGAAGTGCCGTTACACCTGTTGGAGATTTTAGAGAAACATTAAACTAGACTATAAGGCCTACTTTACAAGACAGAAATAGCTAAAAAAAGTCAAAAAAGAAAGATAGCCAATCTTACACTGAAAACAAACTATAATATTAATCAAGTCCCAAATTTTCAGGTTTGACGAATATTTCATGGTCACACCTAGCTGAACTTCTCGGACAGAATACATAGTGAGTACATTGCCTATTGATTCTATTCTTGCCAGACATAATTGGACAAACCTCTTATGATCTAGATATTGATAGAAGATTACAGCAGCAAAGGACAAAGATGACAGGAAACAATGAAGTCAAGTGGACACATAACATCATACCCTTTGTATAGTTCCCCTGAGAGAAGCAAGCTCCAACTCATCAAGTGGAAAATGCCGTACCTACAAATGTGCATCACAAAAGAAGGAATGAAGAAAAGGATTATTATAAATACCAACTTTTGGCCTGACATGAAGTGAGTCACAATTTTGCAAGTGGAGAAACCAGCAGATTCCAAACTGTGGACCCAACATTAAAATGCAGGTACCTCCAAGTTAGCTGAATGAAATGGTTGAAAACAAATGTTAGCCTTTAGATGCCCCTTCTGAAGGAAAATGGACAATAGTTTTCCGCTTTGTGCACCATCTTCACCACTGGGCTGTAGTGGCCCAACAAACTCCAATGCAAGACTTTCATCAGCCCTGCCAGAAGCATCCAACTGTATTCCTAGAAAAATGGGAAGTTAGGAAACTTTATATACTAAATAAAACCAATGTTAGGTTGGAACAGTAGAGATATTAACATATTAAACTAATCTTCTTTTATAGTTAACTTCTTTAATGATACTGCCAAGCAGTCCAGTATATTTTAAAAAATCCATATAATCTTTAGATAGAAAGATATTTAAGAGGAGAAAGTTTAATGCATCACCTTGATACACTCAGGAGAAACTCTTAGCAACCCCGACAGTTGGGGTGCCAGCATCAATTGATTCAGTTTGAGACCAGCGATTGAAACCTCACCAACAAGGCCATCTGCACTTCCTTTCTCCAATATTTGCACATGATGTCTGTCCTCAAAATTCTGTTCATTAGAAACACTACTCGGTTTTAAAACCTTCCCCTGAAACTTGATCCTTCCAGTTGTCTTCAGATGCAAAGGCCTCAGAGAATCAAAAGTATAGGGAGAAACCAAACTGAAGAATTCAAAGCCATGCATACGCAAATCCAACTCAACTCCATCAATGGTAAATGGAATGGCTTTTGTTGCATAATACTCTTCTCTTTTAATTAAAAAATCATCAATATAAGACGTTTGAACTCTTGTATACAGATCAAATGCAGCTGAGGAAGAATTAACAGTAAAGAATTCATGGGAGATAATGATATCTCCCCTGGCATCACTAAAAGACCCTTCCGCTTTGGCTGCAGTCCATCTTATATCAAATCTCCTGTATTAAAAATTAAAAAATTAAGAAAAATATTAATAGAAGAAGACATTTTATGAGGAAAGAAGTATCAAGGAGAAAAAAAAAAATGAAGCCAACTTGAAGTATAAGAGCAGTATAGACAGGAGGGGAAAAAAAAGCAAAAAAGCATATGATATTGCAAGCAAATATATTGAAATTCAAAAATAAAGAAGGTCTAATCTTACGGTCTTAAAAGAGATCCCGAAACTTTTGTCTCTCCATTTAAGTCCCCTAATTTGAGTGACATCAAGTGATAATAACTCGGTATATAACGAAGCATGATTTTATCAATGGCCAAACTTCCAGAGAAATTCACATCTATTGCTGTCTCATCATCCTCCCCCTGAAGGAACAAAATAGTATACATTAGAACAGAGGCAGAAACCATAGGAGACATGGCTTCCTTTTCTTAGGGAGGGCAGACTAATGGGAAATGATATTTACAACGTGAAGTTCCTTCCAGCCAAATGGCTAAGACCCTGATAGAAACCAAGAACAGAAATCCAAATAGAATCCAGAAAAATGGTATTGAACCAGAAAAACCCAGTACAGGATCAAATTATATTACTAAGGAAAATAGAAATAAACAGAAAGCAAATGAAAGATTACACAAAGATAACCTTTCCCCAGAGCTAAGCTCCTTCAGAACAACTCCTAAGAGTATTCTGCCCACAGCATAATGCCTAGCACAATGCTCATAACAAACTTCTGACAATATTCTTCATGCCTCCCACATACCCCTCTATCTCCTATTTATAATAAACAGACTCACTAATATTACTTTACTGCCCTTCTACAAACTAACCAACTCACGCAATACATGCCCCAGGTATCTATCAATACTCCCCCCTAAAATTAGCCTTGTCCTCAAGGCTGGAAAAGGAAAAAGAAAAAAGTACAGTCAACCTATTCCATAGGTCAAGAATAGGAGCTTTAACTGTGATACTTGCAACCACGCAACAATGAACACCTCCATTTTCCAAAAGTCCATCAAATCTTCGGAGATGGATCTCATCCTCCACAAAAGGTTTGTCAAGTCTGCAAACAAATACACCCTAGTTGCTGTTGACCTCACTGAAAGATGCAGGCAAGGAGCAAGAAATTGAGTTGGCAAAACTTTCTTTGTTTTCTCCATATGGCAATTTATCACTTTCACGCAAGCACTGTTTATCTTTTCACCATTTTTTTTTCTGATTTCCCACAATATTCCTTTTAACTCTATAAGCCAAGGCTCGGAGATTCACAGGAAGATCTAATCTAATAATCCTTTCCAAGAAAATAGCTGGGAAATTGAATCTTGGTATCACATTAACTTCATAGGATAAAATAGTTGTTGACGACCTTGTTCCAGATTTTGAAGACCATTGTCCATCAAACTTCTTAAAAGTCCCCATCAACCATGGAAAAGTAAAGCTCTCGATCACATGCCCAGAAATAGCATTGAGAAACAGAGATCACGACTGATTTATCAGAAAAAGGATTTAGGCCTGACGAAGGAGAAGATCCTAGACCCGTCGACAATGGCCCTGAAATAGGACTTGGCCCACGCATCTTATCCAGTTCAAACCTAGGGGCATCAGTTGCAGTTGACAAAGATGGTGCATAATATGGCCCATGAGTTTTACCCAATCCAAACGAAAGAGCAGCAGATGGAGATGAGAACGAATTTGCAGAGTATGGGTGTGACGCAGCAGATAACCCAAGCTCATTGTTTCTTCGACGATCCTCCTCGTAGCCCATTGCCATGATCCTATGTGCCGTTGTCGCCGGAGGAGGTCTATCGGTGTTGCTTGGTCTGGGATTCGTAGAAGTGAAAGACAACGATGATGCAATTGATGGAGCGATCTCGATCTCGGAGCCTTGAGCGTGAGATGCCGATGCGTACTCAAAATCAAGGATATGAGTCAGGACTTGCCCCATTTTCAAACCCGTTTGTATGTGGGCTTGGCCCAAACCATACCCAGCCTCATTTGAAAACATCTGGCCCGTTGAGCAATTACCCATTAAGGACTGGGTCAGATAACCCGATTTTAAACCCACCTCTTCATCTCTTTTCCCGTACGCGTCATCTTCTCCATACCGCTTCCTTGTCTCGGCTTCAAGGTCTCTCACCGAGGAGTCCTTCTTTGTCTTCCTATTCCGGATACTCATAGAACTCTTCGCCGGCGTGCTCTGTGATGTCGCCACCATTGGGAGGCTTCTGGAATTGTTTTCCTGAGTCACTGGAGATTCCCCACCAATGCGATGGTCCCGCCTCCAAAGCAAGAGATGAAATCTGTTCTTTATCCTTCTATGCTTCGCCATCCAACGTTCTGTGCTTCACGGTGTCCAGAATTTGTTATGTCTCTCACTCTTGCATTTTCTCTCACTAGCCGAGATTCTCTTCTTCCTCTTTCTCTTCACTGCCGAAGTCGAGCTTCAACTTCCCGTCGCCTGAGACGAAGCAACATCTCCTCCTCCGTGCGATTTTGCCTCACCGAATCCCTTCTTACCAGCAAATGGATCATCATTAATGAACCCATTCTCCGTCCGAAATTTTCCTTTAATCGCAGCAAATGTCGCCTGTATCCTTTCTCGATATCGGTCGAACTCTCTATTAATGATTTATTTCAACTCTTCTAATGTTTCTTCCCACCGTTGGTCTGACATTTTGGGTGATATCGCTGGCTCTCCTCTAGGAATCGAAAGATGAATATCCGGCAGGTCGGACCAATTGATAGAAACCAAGAACAGAAATCCAAATAGAATCCAGAAAAATGGTATCGAACCAGAAAAACCCAGAACAGGATATTACTAAGGAAAATAGAAATAAACAGAAAGCAAATGAAAGATTACACAAAGATAACCTTTCCCCAGAGCTAAGCTCCTTCAGAACAACTCCTAAGAATATTCTGCCCACAGCATAATGCCTAGCACAATGCTCATAACAAACTTCTGACAATATTCTTCATGCCTCCCACATACCCCTCTACCTCCTATTTATAATAAACAGACTCACTAATATTACTTTACTGCCCTTCTACAAACTAACCAACTCACGCAATACATGCCCCAGGTATCTATCAGACCGCCTACTTCCGGGATTTGTGAATGCAAGATTCACTATCACTACCTTTGACTGTGGAAGTATCATTTCTCTGTGCCATGCTGCACACTCATGAGGAGGATTAAATTAGAACTCCTAGCAAACAGAAAGCTCACTCCCCCCCCCCCCCCTTTAGAAAAGGTCAGTGAGTGTATGATGACATTCCCACATTACATAAGAATGCTAATGCCTCCAAATTACCCACGAGAAGAGAACAAAATGAAAAAATGTGAGCCCTTTGCTTAACCAAGGCATAGTATTTCATGGCTAAGCTAATAAAATACAGGCTTCCAAACAGGCAGCTAGATACCTCTGGACAAATCCATGCATTGCCAGCTCCTCTAATTTCACCACCATCTACAAGGCTTGCTCTAATTCCATATAAATCGGCAACCTGTTACATGCAGAGTAGGTGTGTTACCAGAATAAAACATGACACCTTTACAATGAATCAGTACACTAAACTGGCCTGTGCTTGCTATTATGTAAACTTACACAGTTATCAGTATTGAAAGTAAAATTGGCAGACACATAAGAAAAAGGAACACGGTCAAACGCTGCCAGTGCACCAGCCTCTTTACTTTTAGCAAGTGCTTCAAATGCTGCAGATGTAGAAGTGTCAACATGTAATTGAGAGAATGTCCTAGAAACCATTCCACTACCCACAAATACAGGAGCATCCAATGGGCCTTGACAATTAAATAGAGCAGTTACTGAACCAGCAATCTGCAATCAATAAACCCTAATTGAGGAATACAAGGACAAATGTTGGCTAAGCTCAAACAATTTTTGGATGGAGGATCATGTATTAATATGGGAAAAAAAAAATGCAAACTTCCTCTTACAGCTTTCCAGCATTTTTGAAACTTTCAATCTATTCTTTTATCCAAAAAAAAAAAAAAGTATTGATTAGTCACTAACAATTAACAATTAGCTAGAAATGAAACTCCCCTTGCAATACAAAAAAGGTAAAAACAAAGCAAATGAATATTGGAAAATTGTTCATAAAATTATCTATTTCTATTTCTAATTTCAAAATTGTAAAACACAGAAAAATAACATTAAATGCAAACAGTGTAGTTTATTCAAAACTATAAAGTATTATAATTAATGCCTTGAACTCAAGACAAACATACTGGGAATAAGAGAGGTCTCATCTTAAAAGTTCTCATCAGGGCATTCACTTCGACACCAGGAACCTGGAAATTTGAACGTGTAAAATATTAGAAGATAAGGGAAAACAATTCCAATTGTCTACCATCATTTGAATGAGATATGGAATAATCAAAGTAAACTTAAACATCTGCCAGAAATACAGGACAACTTCCTGAAAAGTAATTGCTTAATTAGAGAGACCTATAAACTGAATCAACTCTTAAAGAAAGTATCTGTCTTCAACTACACCTGACACATAAGATGGAATTCTCCTTCTTCAGGATGAATGCCAAAATCTCCTGATGCTTCTAAAGGAACGCTGCCAAACCAGCCATTTGCATTGTGTAAAAATATTCTTTGACCACGAAAACATAATCCTACTGACACGTTCTGCAAGAAAAGGCATTCACAATGCAAACCAAATTAGATAAGAAATCAAATTTAAATTTCAACTTCACCATTATGAACAATATTTAGTATGTTTACAAGCCATATGCCTAAGCACTGCACATGTGATCAAAGATTAGGAAGTCATCAAAAGCAAGCATAATATTCTCATGCTATCTATCAACTGAACAAAGTACCAAGGAAATGTAACTCCAAAAAACATTAAATTACTTCCCCTGGCAATCTTGCAAGAGGACAAAGACCCTTTAAATATGGCCAACCCAACCATTTATTTTTCACCTTTCCAAAAAAAGGACCAGCCCACCACAATTATATTCCACTTCTAAATATAGAGGGTTAGTTCGAAGGGTAACAATATCTATTCTCCATCAATAATAAATTCCTTAAAAAGCATTAGCTTAAGGCCAATATATGTGCCCTTCTGATATTTACTGGCTGTACACCTCTTTCTACTTGCATAGTTGCAAATTCTTCAGGAAAGGATGAAAAAGGTAGTATAAATAAAGAACAAACAAGAAATACACATCAAGCAAGCAAAGCATGCCAATCTTTCTACATGATATAGCCATTAGCCAAGCACCATAAGGAAGCTTGTCAAGGACAAATTCATTCCAAAAGCTTAAGAGGTTAGGAGTAGAACCACAACTAGTTTTATTCAAATCTCCTAACACCTTTTCAGGACCCATTGGGCTTTGTTGAGAAATAGAGACAGCACAAGGTAGGAAGAGAAGGAAGAGACACCAAACTAAATGTATATAATTGAAAGACTCTGAATCTCAACCTCTATTTACGCTAATACTATACACAAAGATACTGGTATCCTTTACTTTTGGTACACTACCTATTTCCTTACCCTACAAAACTTTCGTAAAATTCTCAATACCTCTTATAAGGTCAACTGTTTTTCCTAAATTATCAAGAACTCTTAAGTAACACCTGAATATATCACTTTCCTCCTATATGTAGCATCATCTCAACCAAATAATTCTGGTTTTCTCTTTGCTCATGCTACTAACCATATCTATTCTCAATGCATCATCTACATGTTCATGGCTCGTATACCACCTTGACATAAAGCATTTTTTGAGAGAGCAATATAAACTGCATTTAATATATCCTTTCAGAAACATGCAGTTTTACTTTTGTTTTATAATAATTCACAAAATACAGAATTTCCAATATATGACAAATGAAAGGATAGTAAAAAGCATTCTAAAACAGATGAAAAGTAAGACATACAGAAAACGATGATGGAGCATCCAACAAATGGAAGTCCAAACCCGTCACATCCAGCTGTCCATGAAGATTTGGAAATATTTCACCCCTTGACATGCACAAGTGAACCTAAGCATAGAGATACAATATAACAGATTGCTGAAAATATCAAGAATAATTAACAAAATATCAAAATAATTATAACAGTCTAAAAACATGATGTAACATGAGATTTAAAGCTACCACAACTGAAGCCCAAAATATTTAAGTTCATGTGAAAACACTATAAGTTCAGTATCTAGTAATCTAATATGTAGTTGAATCTAGGGAGGAATAAAGAGTGCACGATGTCACATATAAACCAAAATTACAATTCTAACTACAAATTATCAAATCAGTCTAGAAATAACATCCATGAAATTTTGACGTAGTATATGCTAAGACATTATAGCACAAAAAAAAGCTCAATAGCCCATAATAGAATTAAGGATAGTAATAGATCAGCTGGTTTCAACCATGCCAGACCATAAATCTAAGCAAAAGCTAAGAAAGATGTCTTATAGGATAATACATGAGCTGATTAAACTAAAGTACCTAATCAAAACCAACCAGTCTGACTTTATTTTTTACATTTTCGTTTTGATTGTAAAACAAAAAATCTTTTGATGAAGCAAAAAAGATGACAGTCAGTTACATTGTTCAGGTGCCTTTAATTTTCTTAATTCAGGGATTCATTGTAATGCAGAAGACAGTTTTCAGGTAACCACTGACAGTCAACCAGGCACAAGTGTATATATATATATATATATATATAGGGTGTGTCTGGGTGTGTGGCTGTGTGCATCTATTTATGTCCGTAAGTATAACATCATAGATATGGCAGAAATTACTTTTTAACTGGATTCCCCTAAGAATCTTTCCCACAGGTCCCAACTTAAAAGAATCTTACCAAATTTTTGTATAAAAAGGGAAAGTAGTTGAAAGTTAGAAAAGCACCTCACCACTTGCCCTCCCTTTAGACCACGTGATTGGAATTTCTAGGATTCTTTCAAATAGCTGCACAGAACACGAGCACACAAATTACATTAGCAATCCATAATACTTACAGGGAAAAGTAGGGACATGTTGAAAAATAAATTACTATATATCTTACCGGTACAAACAGATTGTCAATTTTTAAATTAGCATGCCAATTCTGCTCAATAATGTCAACAAAAACATTGGCAGACAACCAACCACCATCTTCAGACACCATATTTGATCTCCAAGTCTTACAATTTCCACTCAATTGTACATGTACACGGCTATAGTGGTTCTCGAATTTCACATGCCCATTGACATACTCCATCTCCCTGACAGCATAACATTTATTAAAAAGAAAAAAAAAAAAGATGCAGACCAGCACTTCTAGCATAAAAAATTTAATTTTCAATCTAAAAGCATTTTTTTGTGAACAATCACTATTACTTCACATCCCAGTTTGAAACTTCATATCAAAATATAACAGTCACAAAATTGGCTGTACCAACATGACAATAAAATACACAGATTGAAAGTTCTCAAAAGGAGCACATGGGAGCAACCAAAAACAAAGCCTGAAATAGTAGAATAAATTATTCATGCAGTTTTGAACATTCCACGCCAGGGATTCGGAGTATAATTTTTTTAATTTTAGGGCATTTCTTGTAGAACTCTGCCTATGTTGTATAGCCGGTCCCAAGCCCGCGTAAAGGAAGAGGGTTGTGTTAGGCCCTCGACAACCAACGTAAAACTTTGTCGAATCTATCATGAATATGGATCAATGACAATATTATGCTAATGCTAGGACGTTGCACGGAAGCAACGCACTGTATGGCTCGAGTACAGTGACAAGTGAGCTAGAGCCGCTGCATCGGCACCCGGATGTAGTTTTAAATGAGCAAAGGTCCACTAATACTAGGTCGTTGCCCGGAAGCAACGCGCTGTATGGCTCGAGTACAATGTCAAATTAGAGCCACTGCATCGTCGATCGAATGTAGTGTCTCAAGAGCATGTTCCTAGCAAGTTGACGGTAAAAAAGCTAGTCCAAGAGAGCAAAATCAGGATTGGTACGTGGAATATTGGGACCGTGACAGGAAAATACATGAAGGTTATGGACACTATGAAGAGGAGGAAAATTAACACCTTGTGCCTTCAAGAGACTAAATGAGTTGGAGAAAAGGCTAAGAAGTTTGACTGTTCATGCTTCAAAGTTCTGGTACACGGGAAAAGTAAGGACAAAGAATAGTGTAGGTATTATGGTTGACAAGGAATAGACGCTGAGTGTGATGGAGGTAAAAAAGATTGGGGATAGGATTCTATGCTTACGAATGATTGTTGTAAGAGATACTATCCATATCATAAGTGCCTATGCACCACAAGTAAGGACGGATGCATATCTTAAGGAAAAGTTTTGGGAAGATTTGGAGGGATTGGTCAAAAGCATACCTTTAGAAGAGAAGATTTTCATCGGGAGGGCCTTAATGGACACGTTGGGAAAGAAGCAGGACAGTATGAGAGGGTTCATGGTGGCTTTGGTTTTAGAGAGCTTAACGAGGAAGGACAGTCTATACTTGATTTCTCTATGACTTATAATTTCAAGGTTGTCAACACCTGCTTCAAGAAGCGAGTGGAGCATTTAATCACATACAAGAGTAGAGCTTTAAGGTCACAGATTGACTTCTTTTTTGTAAGAAATTCAGATAGAAAAATCTATCAAAATTGTAAAGTTATCACTGGAGAACTCGTGGCAACTCAAAATAGGGTTTTTGGTCCTTGACGTGATTATTAAGGGTCGGAAACAAAAGCATCGACAGGTGATGAACCCTAGGATCAAGTGGTGGCAACTAAAAGGGGAGAATCAACAGACCTTCAAGAGAAAACTGTTAGAGGAAGGATCTTGGGAGTTACGAGAAAATGCTAACATCATGTGGAAGGAGATGGCCAAGAGGGTTAGAAAGGTAGCTAAAGCACTTTTAGGAGAATCAAAAGGTTTTGGACAAAGAAATAAGGAATCTTAGTGATGGAATGAGACCGTTCAAGAGAAAATCTAATTTAAAAGAAAATGTTTTAAAACTTTCCATCTGTGCAATAACTCGAAAAATTGAAAAAGGTATCAAAAAGCTAATAAGGAGACTAAAAAAGCAGTAAGTGAAACACGATCTAAAGCGTTTAAAAAGTTTTACAAGGATTTAGGAACGAAAAAATGAGAACAAAAGATTTACAAGATTGCGAAAGCTAGAGAGAGGAAATCTAGATATTTGGATCAAGTAAGATGTGTTAAGAATGAAGAAGGAAAAGTTTTGGTTACAGATAAAGATATTAAAAACAAATGGCAGGATTACTTTCACAAGCTCTTTAATGACGAAACAAGTTCGACTTGTGATATGGAAGATTTAACAACCTTAGAGAGAGAACAAAATTTGGTATATTATCGCGGGATTAAGGTTGATGAGGTCAATGAAGCTCTTATAAGAATGGATAATGGTAAAGCCGTTGGTCCTGATAGTACTCCTATTGAAGTTTTGAAGTGTTTAAGGGAGAATGTTACTATCTGGCTAACTAAGCTCTTTAATGAGATTTTAATGTCCAAGAAAATGCCCGAGGAATAGAGAAGTAGCACTTTATTGCCTATATACAAAAATAAAGGAGACCATCCAGAATTGCGCAAACTACCGAGGGATTAAACTTATGAGTCACACTCTAAAATTATGAGAAAGAGTGATTGAACGTAGGTTAAGAATGGAGACGAGTATTTCTGAAAATCAATTTGGATTCATGTTAGGGCAGTCTATTATGGAAACTATTTATCTTCTAAGAGGATTGATGGAAAGGTATCGGAGTAAACAAAAAGATTTGCATATAGCATTTATTGATTTGGAAAAAGTTTATGATCGAGTACCAAGAGAGATGGTGTGGAAAGCCTTGGAACAGGAAGGTGTACGGGTTGCATATATTAGAGCTATAAAAGATATGTATGAAGGGGCTACAACTAGTGTGAGAACGTTTGGAGGGGAAAGTAGAGACTTTCCTATTAAGATTGGCTTACATCAGGGATCATCTTTGAGCCCTTATTTGTTTGACTTGGTTTTAGATGTTCTGACGAAACACATCCAAGAAGAAATCCCTAAATGCATGCTTTTTGCAGATGATGTTGTTCTCATAGCAGAGTCAAGGGAAGAGATTAATTTTAAGCTTGAGTTATGGAGAGCTACTTTGGAATCGAAGGGTTTTCGTCTGAGCAGATGTAAGACAGAATATATACATTATAAGTTTAACAAACGACAAGCTAGAAACGAAGTGGAAGTTAAAATTGGTGATCAGGTTGTATCACAAATGTCAAAGTTTAGGTATCCAGGATCAGTTATACAAGATGACGACAAAATTATTGGAGATGTAACACATAGGATACAAGATGGGTGATTGAAGTGGAGAATGGCATCAAGAGTTGTTTGTGATCAGAAAGTACCTGATAAGCTCAAATGAAAATTTTATCGTACTCTTATAAAACCAGCAATTTTATATGGGAGTGAATGTTGGGCGATAAAAGGACAACAAGAACATAAAATTAAAATAGCGGAAATGAGGATGTTGCGTTGGATATGTGATCATACAAGAAGATATATGATCCGTAATGATCATATACAAGGTAGAGTTGGAGTGGCACTTATTGAGAAAAAAATGGTTGAAAACCGTTTAAGATGGTTTGGACATGTTCAAAGAAGATAGTTGGAAGCGCCAGTAAAGAGAGTTGAGCAGATGGTTTGGAGCCATGTGAAAAAAGGTTGAAAAAGACCAAGAATAACACTTAGAGAAGTTATTGAACGGGATATTTTGGTAAATGAAATACCTAAAGAGTTGGTCATTGATAAAGCTCAATGACGTCGTGCGATCTATGTAGCCAACCCCACCTAGTGGGATAAGGCATTGTTGTTGTTGTTGTAAGGCATTTCTTGTAGCTTCTGTAAGGCAGATATCTTATACTTTTTCCACTTCCGAATAAAATTTCTTCTTTTATTACACACACACACACACATATTTGATTGAACTCCTTGTACATGCCAATAAGGATGTCTCATCAAACACGTCAACATAGTTAATTGTCATACCACAAAAGAAAAAGGGTTCAACAATACCTTTTTGATATTTTCAAGTAACATTAGAATTCTAAGCTAGTTGAAAGGCATGCCCATCACATTATCTTTAGACTGAAGTATTTATATGATAAGTGATGGAGAATGGGAAAAGAATACAATACTAATTCTTAGATTTTATTACTCCTAGAATAGTTCTTCTATCATTTAACATTAATAATATCACTTTAATTATTCTTTTCCCATTCTCCATCAATAAGATTGGGGCTCACCTAACTTCTCTGTCACCATATGCAAGCAACATCACTGTTGCACCTCTGAAATGAACAGAATCCAATGTAACTGGAAGCATATTAGTAATGCCTACAGACTGCATGACATCTACACCGTCAACATGTTCCGCAACAATATCTTCAACTTTCAGACCCATATCAGACTTCAATTTTTGAATGGGACCAAAAAGAAAGCAAGACAAGAACTCCTCAATATTTCTAAAAAATGAGGTCAAACCAAATTTCAGAATCAAGGATCTGATAGGAGCTTGAAGATATGTTGCCATTATAAGCTTAAGCTTCACCAAAACTGCATTTTCAGATGTCCAACCACTTTGAGCCCCAGCCATATCATCAACAACTTGTTTGTCTTTGACATCAGGTCCCAACACCTCTTTTTCCTCCGTGCAACTATTAACGTTAACAGGTTTTGCAGCATCCCCACTGGTTTGCAAATTGTCACATTTACTCTCTTTCGTCAACGGAATCGAGTCATGGTCACTATTGACATAATCTGACAGACCATTAAAATTTTCATGTACTGAGGGAGACCATGTCCTCAGATCTCTGACTTCTCTCCCATTTTGGCTACCATCACTTCTATTTACATCGCCACTGGCAACAGGTTGTGCATTTTTGTCAACCTCACTTGTCATCAAAAACTCATTATGGTTCATAAAATCATAACTTTCGGAAGGTGATGAAGCCTCCCCAAATTTCCCATGTACACCACGAAAATATTCATTAGCTGCTAATGCACTTCGTTCAAAAATTCTTTTTTTGATGGCAATACTATATGCACAGATGTCACTCCCATTAGCTTTCCTCTTAAATTTGTGCGCCCTGCCCCTTTTTATTACTCTGCACCAGAATCTAAGCCCTGAACCAGGAAATTTCCCACCAAATGATTTTTCCAAATTTGCATGCTTTATATCATAATCAACACCTGTGTCCCTGCAATGATGATCATGCTTCTCCTCTTTCATACAGAAAAAGGATTTGGTGTCTGCTGGCTCTGTTGAGGGAGTTGCATTCTCCTTTAAATTATCATCTTTAGACAGACCACAACACTCAGAAACAAAGTAGCCCATCTCTGCAGCTTCCTTAGCTGCATCATCCCTTTCTCTTGCCCAACGAGCAGCTGCTTCCTCTCGTGCAAGCCTCCTGGTTTTTGTCCGATGATCAATCCCTTCCTCAGTTGATAAGTGCCTCTGTATGCCACCGTCAGATGGTGGTATTCCTAACCAAGTATAGTCCTTCTTTTGTACTACCAAAACACTTGGATGTGACAAAAGAGCGTCAATCACCCACTTTCCCCTCCTCAGACTAGCAAAAGGACGAAGACGAAGCTTGACTGTGGGAGCCTCACCGCATGAAAATTCTTCCTTGTGTGGCCCAAATGAACATGACTCCAATGTAATGCTTAACGGTGATATTCTTCGGACCCTGCCAAACTCAAGGTCACGCTGAATGTATTCACTGATTGCTGAACAAACCGAAGGCAATAGCTTGGCTTCAATGAAACCCTTAGCTTTGTTCTGTCCATACCATGTCAATAGACATATTCCGGATATAATGGCTGTATAAACAGAGGCCCTTAATAAAAGGAGTCCCTCTTCCCATAAAGGGGTCAAATAACTTAGCAGAACCTTGCTTCGAGAAAAAGGTTCCTTGATGCATTTCAACCTCGACCCATTTCTCAAAATAAGGTTTCTCCTAAAAAACTCCAAATTTTGTCCACAAAGATGCGAAAACCTAAATCCTTGGTTTACCGGATTGTTGTGTTTTGCAGATATACCGCACCTACTACGATCCCGTTTTGGCAAATGCCTTATCTCCCGATGAAAAGCGTTCCTATTGCTGCCGGTACCTTCCAAAGCGCTATGAAGCTTATTCCCAAGAAATGTGCTGTGACCTTTCACGCTCATCATCTTACCTCATAAGCATCCACCAAATTGTTCGTGCGTCATATAACAGGGACCAAGAAGATGTTCTTCTCAGTCCCTCAATAACTCAGAAGAATCCAGAGTGTTCAGACATTCAGAACTGTCGAAGTAACCAGCTATCTCGCTTGATTTGCTTCTCCGGCGAACATTAGAGCAAGGGACAACGTTGTTAGGCCGACCAAAAAGAATGATTGAAGTAGCCTAAAATTTTTCGGCTTGTGCTTCTTTTTGTTTCTTCGGGACTCTGCTTTCGTATTTTGTGAACTTAAATTGTTTGGCCCTGTTTTCTTCTTTTCTTTTGTAGGCTAATTGTTCGGCTCTGTTTGTAGGTGGGATGAAATGAAATTGTACTGCTGGAGAATACTTGGAAGCATGGCTGGACGGAAAACCCATTGCAAATCTTCAAAATGACGAAAATGCTTTATTTCCTTGCCATAAAAAAAGAAAAAAGTGATTATAAATAAAATTATATCAACCTAATTATCCTCGTAATAAAAATCTAATTTATACATAAATGAAGTGTAAGAATCAATTGAATATCAAATTAAATTTTAGATAATAGATGTAAGTGAAACTTGTTTTTATAATTAAGAGCTAAACGCGAAAGTCGATTATTTTCTCACAAATCTAGTTTTTGAACCCTTCTAAAATTTGAGAGTTTAAGTGTGTGTTTGAAAATTTATGAGGTAAACTTAAGTTTGAGTATAATTGATTTTGAGTAAAATTAATTTTATATGAATGTGATTTATGTTTGAAAATTATTATCAGAAAAGTGATTTTGAAAAATGAATTTCGTTTGGATATTGATTAGTAGAAGCATTTTTGAATATATAATTACCAGAAATAGTATAAATTTTATATTATTTTATTTCATTTCACTATTGGCACTAAAATTTTAAAATTATGAATGTTATAATAAAATAAATTTATTTATCTTTAAATTAGTTTTAACTATTTTTAATAATTATTTAAAAATCACTGTTAGAATTAAACAAAATAAAATCATCAACCTCACATAAAAAATAAGTCTTATAAAAAATAACATATAAAATTTAAAAAATAATTAATTAATATATTAATAAGTCAAAAGTTATGTACATTTATATTTATAAAATTTTCAAATTCTCAATTCTCAAAATAAAAAGTCAATTAAATTAAATACGATCATGCTTTTATATTTAATTTAATTAATTATTAATCAAATATTTGAGTTATTTTACAATATAAATTTAGATCTCACTTCATAATTAAAAATTATAATTAATAAATAATTAAAATAAAATTAAAAATATTTTATAATTAATCTTTTTTTTCAATTTCTTCGAAAACCAGTGCCCCCACAATTTCAGCACACTCAGAAAATACTTTCCTTTCAACCCTCACAATCTCCTTTCACTCTCTGGTCTCCACATGCACAGAGGAACCCACACAAAGGCAGAAGGGCGACGCAACGGAGATGGAGACAGGTGACAAGCGATCGCGACGGAGATGACGGGTACTTTTACTGGTAAGTCTCTCGTCTTGTCTTCTCTCTCTCTCTCTCTCTCTCTCTCTCTCTCCCTTTCATTTTCTTTACGCTGGAGAAATTGCACAACAATAAATGAATTCACACAGAAATTACGAAATCACAATAGTGGTTAAGGCAAAGAAATGGCGAAGGTGGATGGAAGAAAGATAGAGGAGAGGGTAGTAAAGGAGAGAAAAGGAAATATGGAAATTAATTTTTCATCAGCTATAATTGATTTTCAGAAGCTACAAAAAGTAACGTTGATCAAATCTTAGATTTCCAGCCATAATCGATTGTTAAATATCTTCTCACCGCAGAACCAAACATCTAATATTTTGGTGCAAACGTGAAAATCAGCCTCCAACACACGTTATTTCTCTCCCACTGCCAAACCAAACATATACTAAAACGAATATACATTTTCACATGAGCTTAATATTCCAACGAAGTCAAACATGTAATTGTCTCTTTTATCGGCCTTCAAAATTTTAAAATTTAATACGGTCCTCTTTTTGCGATAATGATGGTATATAATATTTTTTTAATGTTTTATACAATCATTAAAATTATTATAAGAATAAAATTATAATTTTAAGAATTTAAAATGCTAAAGACGATGAGATAGCTTCATTATAGTTCATACCATTTTAAATATTATTTTATATTTTCTAATATATTTGAGGACACTGCACATATTAATGTATTAGATATAAGTATTGAATGTTATTGGATGTCTCTGAAAGAACTAGAAATAAGCACCTTTTGAGTATCATTTGGTAAAATATTTACAATATATGAAATAATCATTTTTTAATGAGACCAATGCGCATTTATTATTCTTTTAAAAAAATATCACAGATAGTTATATTATACATTCAACAATGAAACTAAATGTAAAACGTCACAGATAGCCATTCTTTTAAATAACATTTAAAATTCAAGAATGAAAACAATTCATCTTTTTATCGTTATGATTAGTCGTTAAAATTTAAATATAAAATATCAAAGATAGTTAAATAATAATTCAACAAATCAATGATACACTTTAAACCTCATGAAAAACAAACTAATGATAGATCAAATAAAAAAGACTAAACTATAATTTATATTTTTTTTATTAGTTTAACCTTCTAAAGGATTATAACCAAATTCATAAAACATTTATTTTCCATAACTACGTTATACCAGCACAATAACATGGACACAAAAAGAAAAAATGTATGGTGTATTCACAAAATTATAACATTTTCATTTTAAAAAAAAAAGAAGCATATACCAAATATAAAAATATAGCATTATGGCGTTATAATCCAGGCTAGCGTTAGCTTAATAATAAGTACTCACAAATCCGCCTCCTCCTCAGAGGGATCTTTATATTCAACATAGTGTCAGAAACCACATGTCCGACGATGCCGTCACTCTTCCCATTGAACAACACATAAAGATAGATGTAAAATAAAATAAAACTAGTTTCGCAAAGTCAACAGAAAAACAAAAGACATTCTAAAGGAAAAATCAACAACTCTCATTTAACTAATTGATCAGCCACAAGGACAAAAGAACAGCAATACAGAGCCATGTAGTTCTCCTAACATCTCAACGCTAAAACTTTCCGTCGCAAAAGGACATGTCCATAACAATTGAGCAACGCTTAGTTCCCAAAAAAACCAGAAGAAATTTTCTCAGGTCCATGACAACACAACAAGAGTCAACCAGAGCCTAGAGCCCACTGTTTATTCGGCATCATCATATGAACAAGAAGAAATACATATTCATATATCAATGTTAGCAAACAGGGTACTTTTACCGCACAGGCTGCTGGTTATAATGGTTCTTCTCTTTTTTCTTTGCTGCAGCAAGCTTTGCACTCCTTGCAGCAGCCTCTTGGGCAGCAGCCCTTGCAGCAGCATCCATTTCTTTACTAGATTTCTTCTTCTTTGAGGATGCAACTTTCTTAAGACGCCCTTTGACATCAACAGTGGATGTATCCTCCACACTTTCAGCAGCAGTGCCCTCATCATGCCCATTGTTTGCATCTACACTGTTAGATTGATGCTGAGATTCTTTCACGTCCTTGGAAGCTTTATCCTTCTTTTTCTTCTTCTTAGCAGTTTTGGACTCTGCAATCGCATTTTCCTTCTTTTCTCCATCTCCGTCAGCCAGGGCATCTTTCTTATCCTGCTGTGCACCTGTAAATGCAATATGACAATTAACTTTTTTCAGCAAAATTCAAGAGCAAGTAACCTTAAGTAATTGCAACTTGACAAGCAAGAATTTTACTTTTCTCGCCAAAGATGTAGTTTAAACAAAAGAAAGAGTTAGAGTCAAACAGAACAAATCTAATACGTCAAAAGGAAAATAAAAAAAAAATAGAGAGGAACAAACTTACAAGCAAAAACTGAAACTTTTTCAATTGATAAATCATGGGTAAGAAAAAAAAAGTATGCCATAGCACTCAATAACCAAACATTATAGAAAAACTTAGTAAATTATAACTTTCTATGCATTAGGCATATAGTTCTTAATTACCTTGTAACTCATCTTGACTGCTGTTTTCTTTCTGTGTAACACCAAAATCAGCCAGAAGAGCCTCCAGTTCTTCAAGTTCTTTTTTCTTCTTTTCTTTTTTGGAGAGTTGCCGTTCTGTCTCCTTTGGTGCCACAGGAACTTCAGTAGGCTTCTTAACCTCATGTTCAGGGTTCATAGAGAGCTCTGGTTCATGATCATGCTCTTCCTCCACATCATCATCCCCTTCATCTAAAATATCTTCCTCGCTCTCACTATCCTGTAATCAGAGAAATTATCAATTCTCACATAAATCCAGAATGATGTCAGTACACCACGTATACACCAATCACTGCCATGGAGCCAATCTCAAAAATTTACTATCATGACAATATTGACAATTTTAAGCTTAATAATTTTATTTATGGAACCTCCATTTTGCCATAATAGACAACCAAGGCAAACCAAATATGACCTAGAAAGAAACAATCCATTCTTTCCAAAAATAAAGCCTAAATGCATTGCATAACTCCGAGAAAGACAAGCATGTAAACCCCCAGGTTTCCTAAACCTAGGAACGGACACCCAAAAGGACCTTTCAGTACATTCCCATGCCACATTATGGACACTGAATTTTTATAGACAATTACCAAGCCTTTTACAGGATTAAAGATTCACAGTATCCATTTCATTGCTAAGTATATCCATATGGGATCAATTACAGATATCCATAGTGTACAAATATTATTTTGATCAATTCATGCTTCACCAAGTTACTACCTACATCCATCATGCTACAAAGAACAAACAAACATAACTTTTAAACACACACACACACCCTGTACTAGACTACTAGTTCTTCTTTCATTGACTTTTAATTTCTCACAAAACAACAGCTAAAAGCATCTCATATAATTTTCACTTTCATAATAAATAGTTATGTTGTTACAATTTATGATGAGATCTAAGAATCAGTGAGCCGGACAAATCCACCAGACAACATAGCCACCATACATGGGGAACAAGACGAACTAAAATGGCACCATCTAAAGACCGGCTCTTTTTAAAGTTGTCACAAAGCTCCTTTTTGACATGTCCATGCTTCATAAATTAGTTCTGTAATTTTACAAGTCCAGTTTTCTACTAAGATATGTTTTCTAAAAAATAAAAGAACTAAAGAATAAAAAAGAAGAAGAAAAATTACAGTCAATTAAATCATCTTATATTTCTATCCACGAAGGATTTTCTGTTCTCTCTTTTTTGTTTTCTAATATTTTCCCCTTGCCTTACCAAGCAACAAGTATTAAAGCACAAGAATAGCCTTAATCAGACTCTCCAACTATAGACACGGATACGTTGTAATAAGAACATAACGGATATGACACACAAAAGACAACCCACGCTAGGTCTTCTTGTTCTTACAAATATCATCAAAATCCGGATCAAATAAATGCATTCGACAAAGATACATAACCTAAAAAGTAAACGTTTCAGTAATTTTTTTTGGGTCATGTTTGTTAGGTTCAATTAATCCAAACCAAATTATTCTCTTGGAAGGTAGAATAACACTAGAACTGAGCCACAGCCCACTAGTTTGACAACACAAACATCAGTAGACACGTATACTGCCGATTCAATTTCAACAACATATTTCGATCATATCAATGAACAGAAAATAAAAGATAATTATCCACACCTCCAAATGGCTCGATTTCTCCTTGCTCTGCTGCGGCTCGGAGACGCCCCAGACAGACTGAGGGGGGGCGGTAGTCGCATAATAGTCATCATCGTCATCAACGTCAGCCCAAGATTTAGCATTCAATGGAGTGGGAGCCCAGAACACCTGGGGTTCGGGTTCCTTAGAGTGAGCCTGCGATTTAGACGACCCTTTGCTCTTGCGCTCCTTATCGGACTTTTTCTTCTTTTTGAGAGCATCAAGCGCTGCAAATACATTCGTGTTGTTAATCATCAACGAACCTTCGTCTCTCCTGCTTCCACCCCCTACCATTTCTTTGTATGTCCAGATCAACCAAAAAGCACACTAATGAAGAATTAACAAAGATAGCAAGTGATACGTATAATCTTCAAAGACCAGATGTCCCAAGTGCAAATTTATCCTGGTAACCTCTAGGACTGTCGATTCAAATCAAAAGAGTTACTCAGAATAAGATACTCGCCGAATGAAGATCAAGAAGCCTTGTCAAGAATGCAAATATCGGGTGACAACCTGAAACCCCTATTTGCTATAAATAACTTATACCAATTTCCAAAGATAAATACGGAAAGACTCTTAGAGATCTGATATTCGACGAAGACTATAGAATTCTCGATAGAAACAAGTCAATAATGGGGCTTCAATAAAATTTTCCAAGGAATACAAAAGAATAAGTCAGAAAAGGTTAGGGTCTGATTGCCTCAAGATAGAGGGAGAGAGCGAGAGGAAGCGAGTAAAAGACAGAAAACGGAAGAGAGGTACCAGTTCATCCCATTAATTATAGCTAGGGTTACGACGGAGAAGATAACGTAATGAAAGGAGCATGAAAAAAAGCTTTTATAGATAGTGTGGAATTTTCAGGTGTATTGGGCTGCAGGGCTTCTAGGCCGGCCCCGGTTTGGGCCTCTTGTTCTTCGGATTTTGCAGGTTTGTCCCCAAAAAAAAGATTTGTGGAATTCACCGAATATTGCGTTTATTTTTTTATTTTTGCCAATAAATATTTAATTACCTGCGAGCTAGATTCAGATATTCCCAAATTCGGAAATAAACTATTTTTTTAATATGGAAATTTTCCATGCTAGCAATAAAATTGGTTCAATTGAAAATCAACTAGCCATGGACCATGCGCACGGATTTATTTTGTTTTTATATAATCCGTCATTATAAGTTCAACTTTTTCATCGAAAAATCTAAATTTTTAAATATCATACTCTCAATTCACAATATTATTATTATTAGGTTCTTCTTATTTTATAAAAAATTAGTCATTTTTATTAATAATAATATTTAAGCAGTTCTTTTAGCTATGTATTAGTTATTCATTAAGATTATTGTGAAATCATATACTCATAAGCTTAGTGATAAAATATAGACTATCAGTAAAGTGTAATGAAATCCGCGAAAGACGAAAGTCTAATGTACTATTTCAAACGTGAAAATTTTACCTTTTTTTTAATAAGGAATAAATTATTTATAAGAGATTTAAATAGAATATATTAAAAAAAAACTGAACCTTATGTGCAGTGTATATTATAAATAACATACAGATGAAATTATTATTTGTATATATCAAATTCAATTTTTTTTATAAATCAATTTTCAAATATATAAAAATAATAAAATTATCCTAATTATCAAACGTCTCTAAGAGCTACCAATTTCTATTCATTGCTTATTTATCCAGTGACGTTTTACTTCCTGTGGTACAAACTAGTATTTAAGTCATTGAAAATTTTTAAGAAATTACAACCTGAGATCCGAAACAACACTTAATTATCGTGTAAGTCAAATACAGTTTTGAGATTGAAACCTAACATTCCAGCTAATCATACATGGAGCAAGTCTCTTATTCATCATAAATATGAGATGCTTATAATGAATTGGAAACCTACACTAAAAATGAAAAGGCTACACGGTAACTTCGTTACAATACAACATTTTTGCTCAAAATAATTGGAAACAATTTTGATCGGCTACTTAATAATAACTCACTAACAAATATTCCCATATTTAAACAACCACCATGCCTCACCACTGAAAAAATGCACTGCTAGCAACCTAATATTAGAAAAGACAAGCAAGGTGTGTGTATTGCAAAACAATATCTTATTATTTTCATTTGAATTTTTTTCCCTGCATTTAACTTATAAACAGAGACATCCTCTAGTCCAAAGTTTTCTTTACTTCCAGACATTGATATGAATATTAATAACAAAGCTTGTACTGAATAATAATCATACTTCACGAGACTTAACAGACATGACACAATTCTCATAGTTCGTAACCTTGTTACATGCGTCAGTAAGTACAAGTAGTATAATTGCCAAACTCGGCGCTATGCTTAAATCTGCAGGTACAAACATATAATTAAAGCACAAAATATTAATGAAATATGACTTGTCACCAGTAAGAAGACCGCATAGGTTTTAATTTTCATTTCTGCGTCTTTAGAATGACTATGCCACAAAAAATAGGAAAACCATGAGGAAAAATATTAATACAAAAAATATCTTGATCATCAGCCACCTATTAGAAGATATGCTGTTAAGATACTTCAACAAAGCTCCCTGTGCCCCCTCTACGTTTGCCAATGTATCATCCATGTTCTCATCAATCCTGTAAATAAGTAACTTCCTCAATCCCGTTGTCTAAATCCAGTAGCCAGTGCCAGACAAGAAAAAGTAAAACTCTATCAACCATCAAGAAATTGAAAACAGTTCACCTGGTCAGCAATCAAAGTATATATATGTGATTTTCACACGCTAAG
Source organism: Biancaea sappan (assembly GCA_037074585.1). Lineage (NCBI taxonomy): Eukaryota > Viridiplantae > Streptophyta > Magnoliopsida > Fabales > Fabaceae > Biancaea > Biancaea sappan. The sequence goes on from CM073498.1 coordinate 18,162,234, forward strand.
CTAACAACGGTTTTAATTGATTGCAGGATTTTCCCCTTTTTCACTTTTATATACACCAAATTGTCTTCATTCAGAATAATACACATTGTGATGGGGACAATTCAGTTGTAGCTGTCCTCTCTTCCCGTCTCATAAGAATACAGTAAATATAAATCAGGCATTATTGATTATATGGTACAAGAATCTGAAAACAAAGCTCACTAACTCTAGCGTTTCCATCAACCAAAATCTCAAAGCCAGTCCTCATCAAAGATTTGTTTAGGGCTTCAGGCATAGTGCTAATCATTTGAAAAAGTCCAAGATGTTAAAACGCATGCTCATACAATAGCACTCACAAGTTACTATCAGAATAACAAAACCAAAGAAAAAAAACTCAACCAAGGACAGAAGAGGAGATGAATTAGAAAAATGAACACCCCGATATCTTCTTCACTGGTATTATCCAACTCAATCCCCCCAAACAAAGATGATAGAGTAAATTAACTAGTCCCACATAAGAAGGAGCAAATAATTCTATGCCAGAACTGTAACATATCAAATAAATCAATAGGATCAACAACAACAACAAAGCCTTATCCCAGAAGGTGGGATCGACTATATGGATCGCACGATGCCATTGAGCTCTATCAATGATCAACTCTTTGGGTATCTCATTTACCAAAAAACCCGTTCAATAACTTCTCTAAGTGTCCTTCTTAGTCTTCCTTAACCTTTTTTCACAGGACTCCAAACTATCTGCTCAACTCTCCTTGCTGACGCTTCTAACGGTCTTCTTTGAACATGCCCAAACTACTTTAAATGGTTTTCAACCATTTTTTCCTCAATAGGTGCCACTCCAACTCTATTTCGTATACAATCATTACGGATCATATCTCTTCTTGTATGACCATAGATCCATCGCAACATCCTCATCTCCGCTACTCCAATTTTTTGTTCTTGTTGTCCTTTGATCGCCCAACATTCACTCCTATATAAAATTGCTGTTCTTATAGCATTACGATAAAACTTTCATTTGAACTTATCAGGTACTTTCTGATCACAAACAACTCTTGATGTTATTCTCCACTTCAACCACCCAGCTTGTATTGTATGTGCTACATCTCCAATAATTTCACCATTATCTTGTATAACTGATCACAGATACCTAAACTTTGATACTTGTGATACAACTTGATATCCAATTTTAACCTCCAACTCATTTCTAACTTGTCAAGGAACAAAATTAAAGCAATCATAGGAAGACTAAGTTTGGTTTCACGCACATGAATTACCATCAATGAAGGAATGAAAGGTTTAAAACCTTTTTAAGTGCAAGCACCTGGGATCAATGAAATCATAAAAGTTCAAAAACGCTGATATTTTACATCTAAAGTCTTTTTTTTTTTTGAACCCAAGGTATCCCCAAATCACTTCGGACTTGAAACTAATCCATATTTGAGAATTAAAGTTAAAGCCTTCCCAACAAGTGCACTTCACAGGATTTGAACTTATATTTTCCTCCTTACGGGGTTGAGACTGTTTACCATCTCAACCAACAACTTGTTGGTACATCTAAAGTAATTCACTTTATACTAAAAACAGATTTCACTCATCCTCTATCAAAATTTCAAAGACAACACAAAACAAAATTACAATGAATACAGGACAGGAATGTATGACCTAAGTCCCTTGGAAATGTAACATAAATGAACCACTGTAAATATTCCCCCTTCTCTGTCGTTAATCTTACTTATAGATAACATTTCCCTGATTAGTAAACTGTAAATCAAGCAACTCAAAGTTCCTAACAGATTAGCATCCACCAGCTTGCTAGTCGACACTCAGAAGTCATCTCAAGAGAATGCCTAAATACCAAAGCAATACTTTACCCAAACCCCATGGCATTCTATGTAAGACTAGCCAGGCTTACTCAAATCAAGCCCCAAAATCACCTCACAGTTCATTTATAGGCTTAAGCAGTTAAGCTCATTAGATAATGCACATTATTACTTAAGGATCAGGTGATATTGAATACTAATAGAATAGAAAAATATTCATCCATTGTATGAGAATACAAAGTGAAAAGGAAATTGGCAGGAAGTAGATATGTAGAACACAACCGAAACATATCAAAACCTGATAGCAAGCTCTCCTTGTTGGGAAACAAGTGTTGCCAATTGGTTAAAGATGCTGCTTAGCTCATGAATAGTGGACTCAACATTCTGAAGAGCTTCAGCTCTGCTTTGCATGTAACTATCTTGCAATGGAACCATTTGCTGTTGCTGTTGCTGCTGCTGCTGCAGCAAAGGTTGACTCTCCCCATCCTCCTGTTTCCTGTGAATTTAAAAACCCGGTAACCAAAGAAACAAGTTTCACTTATATGAAGCTGGAATTCCAAATATAATTTCAACTCAACATGGAACAACCTTCCCATAACTAGGTGTGCATTCATAGAATAGAAGTTTTAATTAAAAAACAAAACAATCCCAAATCATGACATAACTGAAGGCAAGAGATTAAATTAAGCCAATGAAGATCCCAGTGAAATGAAAGGATGTGAATTTCTCCTTCTATTTTGATGAAACTCACAATACCATCACATCAGAGGGAAGGAGATTGGGATTTAGTAGGTTATGTATCAGAGAACGAAAAGAACATTGGTGCAATAGCTGTGATGCAATACAGTGATCTAAAGGCACACTTCAAGAACATTTCTTGGAGAAAGATAAAAGAAGAAATTGTAAGCCTACAATCGACAATCATAATGATCCAGTTATCTCACAAAAGCTGCACTGCAGAAAATTAACAATAACAAATTATATACTTAAAAATACCATAACTTACTTAGAAGATAGCTGGGATGAAGATTTTGACCCACCGGCCCACGGGGGAGCTGGGGCATCAAAAGAACTAGCAGCCGTTCTTGAAGCCAATGGTCGTTGACGGACAAAAGGGTTTGCAGAATCCTTTGAAGCAGTGGAAGAAAACAATTGTCTTCTGTTCTCATGTACTTTCATGTTCTTTATAAAAATAGAAATAATATCAGACATCAGTCATGGGATCATGATATAAAACGTGTACAATGTCACATAAAGTGATAGGTACCAAGTAGGAATATAGTGTGTGGGCTGTGGTGTAATGCATGTGAGTTTGTTAAAGGGCTAATTCAGGAAATGTAGTGGGTCAAAGTTAGTTATAAATAAAGGAGTAAGTGTGTGAAATGTTTGGACAGTGTAGTGCTATGGGCAGAATACTTAGTATTCTGAAAGAGCCTAGCTCTAGGGGAGGATTAGTTGCAATCCTTCATTTGTATTGAATCTCTTAGTCTATTTCTTTCTATTTCTGTATTTCTGGGGTTATTATTCTGTAATCCTTCATTTTGCCTTCAATATTACAGTGATATATTTCAGTGTTATTTCTTGGGTTCCATCAATTGGTCCGACTTGCCGAATAGTCAGATACCGAGAGGAGAGCCAGCGATATCACCAGAATGTCAGACCAACAATGGGAAGAAACATTAGAAGAGTTGAAACAAATCATTAATAGAGAATTCGACCGGTATCGGGAAAGGATACAGGCGACATTTGCTGCGATTGAAGGAAAATTTCAAACAAAGAAGGAATTATTCGTTGTTCTGAAGGGATTCGGAGGGGCAAAGTCGCACGGAGGAAAAGATGTTGTTTCGACTCAGGCGAGGAGAAGTAGGAGCTCGACGTCGGCAGTGAAGAAGAAGAGGAAGAAGAGGATCTCAACGGGCAAGAGAAAATGCAAGGACCTGCAACCGCGAAGCACGGAATGTCAGACAGCAAAGCTCTCTGATAAAAAGAGAAGGAATAGAGGTCGTTGGTGGCTCTGGAGGCGAATCCAATGCAACAAGATTTTGTCCTCTCTCGGTTTTGATGTAATCAAAGATAACTCAATTGCAGCCCAAGAAAGGGAGAACACTTCAATTGGGCCTCAAACTCGTTCAAGGGCTAAAGGGCTTGGATTGGGCTTAACCACATTGTTGAAAGTAGAAGAAGTGTGAATAAGATTGCATGTAGGATTGTTGCATTTGTTGAATATAGTTGTAGTCTATTACCTATGCATTTATTGTCTTTGACATTTAGCTACCTATACATTTATTGTCATTGACATTTAGCTACTTATGCATTTATTGTCTTTGACATTTAGCCTACACTACTTGACTTTTAGTTGATGCATTTAATACATTAGTTGGAGTCTTTTGTCTTTTATTTTGGAGACTCTCTATAAAAAGGGTCATTGCCATATGTTGTAGACCATCCTTGAATCATATATGAGATATTGGCATTTTGCTTTCAAGAGGATTATTGAATTCTTTCTCTTATCTAACTTAGATTAGTGGCGAGAGCAACTAGATTTCTTATCACTCACGTTCTTCTTTCTTGAGTGTGGCGAGATCAACCCATTTCTCTTAGATGTGGCGCCCTTTGACTTATCAATTGAGTGATTTGGTTTTCTTTATTTATTTCTTTCAACCTATCCAAAAAATCGATTAAGTGTTTTCCCTCTGGAAATCACATCATATTGGTATCAAAGCCTGGTTCAAATCAGGTTCTATTATTTGTTTTGTGTTTTGCCCCTTCGTGGAAGGCTTAATTTTTTTACATTTTATTTTCTGTTTTGCCACCTACATGGAAAGCTTAGTTTTCCTTATATTGTATTCTGCCACCTATATGGAGGGCTTAGTTTTCCTTATTTTGTAATATGCCACCTACATAGAGGGCTAATTTTCTGGTCTATTCATCTTTGTTTTTATTTCTATTCTTGTGTTGTTCTATTTTATTCTAGCTTTTTTATTAAAAAAAAAATTCATCGTTACTGTTCATTGTTAATCCGAGTGTAAACACTTAGAGAGTGAACCTACCCTTCACCAAACTTAAACCGGCAATTACAAAATCACTATGACAGGAGAAAATAGTTCTGAAGTTCCTCTTGAGCTTAGCCTATAACAAGCTCAAATTGTTGGCCTACAAAGAGGTCAAGAAGAAATAATGGAACAAATAGCTCAACTAACCACTCAAATGGCTAGATTTAGGGAGTTGCAACAACAACAACCAAGAAGAGGAGCTTATGTTGAACACCATGGAGAAGAATCTAAAGCTGAAGAAGGTGAACAACCTAGGCAAAGAAGGCAGCAGAGGGAACGTGATACCAACATCAAAATGAAGATTCCTCCATTTAAGGGAACAAGTTCTCCTGAAGAATACTTGGAGTGGGTGCAACGAGTAGAGAAGATTTTCGAATATCAAGAATATTCAGAAGCTGCCAAATGCCGTCTTGCAACCCTTGAATTCATTGATTATGCGAATATATGGTGGGAAAATTTGAAGAATCAACGAAGAAGAGATGGAGAGGAGGAAGTTCGAAATTGGAGATTGATGAAAAGGCTCATGCAGAGGCGTTTTGTACCTAATTACTACAAGCAAGAGCTTTATTTTAAGCTTCAAAGCTTGAGGCAATGAGGTATGTGTGTTGAAAATTATGTTAAAGAATTTGAAACTTTGATGATTCAGTGTGAGCTGAATGAACCCCAAGAGCAAACCATAGCTCGATTTCTTGGTGGTTGAACAGAGAAGTTGCTGACTTAGTAGAGTTGCAGAATTATGTCTTCTTATAAGATGTAATTAAATTGGCAATTAAAGTGGAGAGATAGAAAAAGAGAGTTTATGGAAGAAACAATGGAGTGTCTAAACCATTGGGAGTAATAAGGAAATACGGAAGAAAGATCCGAACAAATCTGAACGTTCTAAGGGGAAGGATAAGAGAGAAGACAACCAACCCTCTAAAAGAAGACGAGACATCAAGTGCTTCAAGTGCTTAGGTCATGGCCATATAGTATCGGAATGTCCTAATAGAAGAGTGATGATCTTGAAGGAGAAATAAGGGGAAATAGAGAGTGAAGATGAAGATATTGTGGAAGAATGTGAAGAGGAAGAATATTCTGAAGAAGAAGTTGTTGAGTATGCTGATGAAGGTGCTGCCTTGGTTATTAGACGTGCCTTGAATATCCAAGCCAAGGTAAAAGAAGAACAGAGGGAGAATATTTTTCAAACAAGATGCACTATCGGAGGCAAAGTTTGTAACGTGATAATTGATAGTGGGAGCTGCACTAACGTTGCTTCAACCACCTTGGTTGGCAAATTGAAGCTACCTATCATCAATCATCCCCGTCCATACAAGCTGCAATGGCTGAATAATCATAGTGAGATGAAGGTCACCAAACAAGTAAAAGATACCTTTCTCTATAGGGAAAAATTACAAAGATGAGGTGTTGTGTGACATAGTCCCTATGGATGCTAGTCATTTTCTACTTGGGAGGCCGTGGCAATTTGATAGAAGAGCACTACATGATGGCTTCAAAAACACCTACGCTTTTGAGAAGGATGGAAAGAAGATTGTGTTGGCACCCCTAAAGCCAATACAAGTACAGCCGAAGGAAGATGTAATCGAGGAGAAGAAGCCTAGTTGTTTGCTTCTAAGAAAGAGTTAAAGAAGGCAATAAAAAGGGATAACTTTGTATTATTGCTAATTCTCAAGAAGCTGAATCCAGAACTTGCAGAAAAGCTTCCTAAGTTTGTGAGGGAATTAATAGAAGAATTTGCAGATGTCTTTCCGAATGAGCTACCTAAGGGATTGCCACCTTTAAGAGGAATTGAGCATCAAATTGATTTGGTGCCCGGTGCTGCCTTACCAAATAAGCCAGCATACAGAATGAATCTAGAGGAGGCTAAGGAGCTAAAAAGGCAAGTTGATGAATTGATTGAAAAGGGTTATGTAAGGGAATCCATGAGCCCTTGTTCTGTGCCTACGTTATTAGTCCCTAAAAAGGATGGATCTATGAGAATGTGTGTGGACAGTCGTGCTATAAATAAGATCACCATCAAATACCGCTACCCAATTCCAAGATTGGATGACATGTTGGATGAGCTGAATGGTTCCAAGGTGTTTTCAAAAATTGACTTAAAGAACGACTATCACCAAATCTGAATGCAAGAGGGAGACGAGTGGAAGACAGCCTTCAAGACAAAGCATAGACTTTACGAATGGATGGTAATGCCATTTGGGCTATCTAATGCCCTTAGCACAGTTATGCGATTGATGAATCATGTACTTAGATCTTTCATTGAAAAATTCGTTGTGGTATATTTAGATGATATTTTGATCTACAGTCAAAGTTATGAGGAGTATGTGCAACATTTGAAGGAAGTCTTGGAAGTGTTGCGAAAGGAGAAACTCTATGCTAATCTGAAAAATGCTACTTTTGTCAAGACTATGTGATTTTTCTTGGCTTTGTAATATCTCAGCAAGGAGTGGGAGTTGATGAAGAAAAGATGAAAGCTATCAAAGAATGGCCCGTTCCAAAAACTATATCTGAAGTAAGAAGTTTTCATGGGCTTACCTCTTTCTATAGAAGATTTGTAAGGAATTTCAGCACCATCTTAGCACCCATAACTGAATGTATTAAGGCAGGAAAGGAGTTTAAATGGAATGATGCAGCCCAACGAAGTTTTAAGCTTGTCAAAGAAAAATTGTGCAATGCACCCACATTGGCTTTGCCTAATTTTTTTAAGACTTTTGAGATTGAATGTGATGCTAATGGAGTGGGAATTGGAGCAGTACTTCTTCAAGAAAGGCGTCCCATAGCTTATTTTAGTGAGAAGTTGAGTGGAGCCTGTCTTAACTACTCTACCTATGATAAGGAGTTCTACTCTTTAATTGGAGCTCTTGAGACATGGCAGCACTACTTGTTACCAAAAGAATTTGTAATTCACACAGACCATGAATCACTCAAACACTTGAAAGGTCAGAGCAAGCTGAACAGAAGACATGCAAAATGGGTGGAATTTCTTGAAGCTTTTCCTCATGTGTTAAAGCATAAGAAGGGAGAAACCAACATTGTTGCAGATGCCTTATCAAAGAGATATGCCTTAATTTCCATGATGAATGCTAAATTGTTTGGATTTGAATATATTAAAGACCATTACATGAAAGATTCGACACTTGCTGAAATTTATCTCGCTTGTGAGAAAATGGCATATAAGGGATATTATAGATCTGAAGGTTTTTTATTTCGCTTGGGGAGGCTTGTAATTCCTAACTGTTCTATAAGGGAATTACTTACACGAGAAGCTCACGGAGGAGGATTGGTTGGGCATTTCGGCGAAACCAAGACATTGGAGATGCTGAAAAAGCATTTTTATTGGCCTAATATGATTAAAGATGTGCATCATGTGATTGAAAGGTGTATTGTTTGCAAAAAAGCCAAGAGCAAGGGAGCAGCCCATGGACTTTATACACCTCTACTTGTTCCAGATCAACCTTGGACTGATGTTAGCATGGATTTCGTGCTAGGCTTACCAAGGACACAAAGAGGTAAAGATTCGGTCATGGTTGTTGTTGATCGTTTTTCAAAAACGTCTCATTTTATTCGATACCATAAGACCGACGATGCTGTGCACATCGCCAATTTATTTTTCAAAGAAATTGTGAGATTTCATGGCATTCCAAAGAGTATCGTGTCAGATCGTGATGCCAAATTTCTTAGCTACTTTTGGAAGACTTTATGGAGGAAGCTGGGAACAAAGTTGCTCTTTAGTACTGCCTGTCACCCACAAACTGATGGGCAAATTGAAGCAGTGAACCGAACGCTTTCTACTTTGTTAAGAACTATCATTGGCAAAAACTTGAAAAATTGGGATGAATGCTAGGCCTATGCTGAATTTGCTTACAATAGAAGTGTACATGGTACTACTAAACACTCTCCTTTTGAAGTAGTTTATGGATTTAATCCATTGAGCCCACTTGATTTAGTACCATTACCACTTGACGCTCGAGAATACATAGATGGAAAAAAGAAGGCTGACATGATAAAGAAGTTACATGAGAACATAAAACAGCAGATTGAGAAGAAGAACTCCACCTATGAGAAGACTGCCAACTGCCAACAAGAGAAGAAAATTTGTTCAATTCAGTCCTGGGGATTTAGTGTGGGTTCATCTTCGAAAAGAAAGATTTCCAAACCAAAGGAAGTCCAAATTAATGCCAAGGGCAGATGGTCCTTTCCGTATCATAGACAAGGTAAATGATAATGCATACAAAATTGATTTGCCTGAAAACTATGCTGTTTCTACTACTTTCAATGTGAGGGATCTTTCTCCGTACTTAGAAGATAGAGAAGACTTGGATTTGAGGCCAAATCTATTTCAATCAGGGGAGGATGATGTAATCAAAGATAACCCAATTGCAGCCCAAGAAAGGGAGAACACTTCAATTGGGCCTCTAACTTGTTCAAGGGCTAAAGGGCTTGGATTGGACTTGACCACATTGTTGAAAGTGGAAGAAGTGTGAATAAGATTACATGTGGGATGGTTGCATTTGTTGAATATAGTTGCAGTCTATTACCTATGAATTTATTGTCTTTGACATTTAGCTACCTATGCATTTATTGTCTTTGACATTTAGCTACCTATGCATTTATTGTCTTTGACATTTAGCCTACACTACTTGACTTTTAATTGATGCATTTAATACATTAGTTGAAGTCTTTTGTCTTTTATTTTGGAGACTCTCTATAAAAAGGGTCATTGCCATATGTTGTAGACCGTCCTTGAATCATATATGAGATATTGACATTTTGCTTTCAAGAGGATTCTTGAGTTCTTTCTCTTATCTAACTTAGGTTAGTGGCGAGAGCAACTAGATTTCTTATCACTCACGTTTTTCTTTCTTGAGTGTGGCGAGATCAACCCATTTCTCTTAGTTGTGGCGCCCTTTGGCTTATTAATTGAGTGATTTGGTTTTCTTTGTTTATTTCTTTCAACCTATCCAGAAAATCGATTAAGTGTTTTCCCTCTGAAAATCACATTAGGTTTGGCAATACGAAATCCTTCGCACGAGGACGCTGATGGATTCTCGCCACAAGGAAGCTCAACCAAGGGGCAGACGACGCGGACGATGGTGCAAGGGTCTCCAGCGAAGCTATCTGAGGAAGAATGGCGAGGACCTAAGGCATGCGTGGTGTGGAATCATTCGCACAAGTCTTCATACAGCCTATCGTCTCAGTGAAGCCTCCTTCGAGGGGCGACGACACCGGCCACAGCGCATGAATCACCGGCGAACAGCACCGGCAGACCGCCACCAACAAAGAAGGCACAGAGGACCACGGCGAGAGATCTTGAAACCGAGTTCATAAAGCCCTTTGGAGAGGACGGCGATGATGCGAGTATCAATAGAGAAAGAAAACTGGGCTGGATAATTAAACCCCATTCCACGTCAGGCTCGAAGGTACTTAGCGATAGGTATAGCAACATGGGTCAAGCCCAATTCGGCGTCTCAACAAATATGGGCCAAGTCCAGACTTGGTTGAACACTAAAAGAGGGCAGAACCCAATTCAAACTAATCAATTGGACTCCTCGTCGAGCATACAGGGACCCATGACCAATTCTGCAACTGTAGCTGTGTCTCTAACGCTGTTTTCTTCTGTGATAGAAATCAAACATCTGCTGTATTCTGAGCTCATGGAATGGAAGAACCGAGGACAGTGCCTCCGTTGCAGTGAGCATTATCAACCATTGCATCGTTGTGCCGATCGTCAGTTGAAGTTAGTGATTATGGATGATAAGAAGCTAAATGATGATGTGGAAGTGATGGCCATTGAAATCAACAGGGGAAGAGAACTGGGTTGGAAACCAAGCTTCCATGTAGATGATTCAGAAGTCACCTTGAATATTTGCTTGGGAAAACAATTTTCAGGTGGAGAACTATTCTTTCGGGGTGTTCAATGTGATTAACATGTGAATACAGAGACCCAACTAGAGGAAATTTTTTATTATTGACATGTTCCTGGACATGCAGCTCTTCATAATGGTCGGCATCAACATGGTGCTAGAGCTACAACATCGGGGCAATGGATCAATTTAATTATATGGTGTAGAAGTTTGGTTTTCCAAGAGATGAATAAATATCTAAAAGAATTTTCTAGCTGGTGCGGGGAATACAAACACAAGAAGAAAGAGAGAGAACATCTATCAGTTGGTGGCCCCCTTCGGACAATGAAATTCCATTCCACGTCTTGGTCTTCCAGAACTTATTTCTCTTCTCTCTTCTGGCCCAAAGTCTTTAAGTGTCACTGGATCGGATATGAGACAAGCTCATTTTGGGGTGGATATGAAAACATTATTGGAAAGAGTTGGAATGGGCTGAATGAAGCTAACTGTAATTTTCCTATTTCAGCCTTGTGGACAACAATGATTTTAAGGGGTGGGTAATGATAGGTACCTAATAGGAATATAGTGTGTGGGATGTGGTGTAACGCATGTGAGTTTGTTAGAGGGGTAATTTAAGAAATGTAGTGGGTCAGAGTTGGTTATAAATAAGGGAGTGTGAGTGTGAGTGGCGCAGGCAGAAAGAATGTTTGGACAGTGTAGTGCTGTGGGCAGAATACTTAGTATTCTTAAAGTGCCTGGCTCTGGGGGAAGATTAGTTGTAATCCTTCATTTGTATTGAATCTCTTAGTCTATTTCTTTCTATTTCTGTAATTCTGGGGTTATTATTCTGTAATCCTTCATTTTGCCTCCAATATTACAGGGATATATTTCAGTGTTATTTCTTGCGTTCCATCATAAAGAAAAACAACTAAACTGGTGGAATATGCCAAAGGAAAACAAATAAATAAAAAAAAGCAGCAAAGCAATACGAAACAATAATTTTTTCTGAGCATAAACACAATTGTCTCACATTATACCTCGGTTCGCATGGTTAGGACTTCTTTAAACTCTTTAGTGGCACCCATTAATCGATTTTTAAGGTCATCTACAACTGTGGTTGAATGGCTAGTAGTGTCACTAGAGATATTTCCACTCTCATTTCTTGAGTTGCTCAGTAGCTGAAGATCCACGACAGCAGAGTTCAGTGCAGTAATATCTTGCTTAATAATTGCTGTAAGCTCTTGGATTTCCATAGTGGGGTCATCAAAAACCGAAGTCCTTTTTGCCACTAAGAATCCAAATGAGCAAAAAACAATTCGTCATTTTCTGCGCGATAACATTGTAAAAGCTACAAAAAATAGCATCGGCAACAGCATTCACCGCCAATTTGAGAGAAACCCACTTTCCCTTTCTCTTCTTTTATTTTTTGGCAGTGCAGATGTCAGCAGAAGGAAGATAATCATCATGCACAAACAGAAATCTGAAAATACTTTGTCTACATTATTACAATTTTTTTAAGCAATTCAACCTGCTTAACTAATGCTTTATTGATTATGAGGCTCCAGTCCAATGGGCGCGCGTGTGATGGCGGGAGGAAGGAATGCACAAAAGTGTAATCATATTACAGAAAACATATTCTGCGGATCAGTTTAAATACTTACACTTGGCCAGCTTAGCAAGCTTCTGAGACGTCTGGTGTATCCCATATCCAATCTTAGAAGCCCTCCGATTGAACTCTGACTGAATTGCGACATTAGATCGCTGATCATCTGATCTCGAACTACTGCTTAGCCCATTTGGGCCTAATCCTGATGGCAATGACTTCTTTAGCCTCTCCGCAATACTCTGAAATTCTTGTGTCCGATCCCGAAATGATGATTGCGCCGATTTGACAGACATTTTCACAGCCCACGTTCAAATTCAGAAATTCGGCGAAACACCAAATATCAACTACCTCGTAATGCAAATTCGTAAACCCAGCACCGGGAACCCGATTTTGCTCCGGCCGGGAACGACGAATAAAGACGAAAGGGGGACCCTAGGTATGTAAACCAGAAACATCAAATTGGAAAACGGTTCTGCATAGCAAAGGGCGAAATTGATAACTAATAAAGAATGAGCTAAACTACAACAAAATTTACGTTCAGTATATTGTGAAGGCTTCTAAAAAAGTAGAATGGTAAAGGAAAATGGAATATTACTGCTAAAATTATGTTCCGAATGACATAAGAAAATAAGATATAAGAATAAATAAAAAGAATTTATTTTATTTTATTTGATATGTAATAAAATAAAAGATATGAAAGATTTTATTATAGTTTTATTAAATTATCTTTCACAATAAAATATATTAAAATAAAAAAAACAAAACAAAACAAAACAACTCATTAGAAGCTCTCTCTCAAACGTTCTTCTCTCTCTCTCTCTCCTTAATCTTCTTCTTTTTTCAGGATTAGAATCTTCAAGAACTAAAACCAATCGGTGGATTGCTGCCTCAAGTGAGTGTTTCGCCATCACAACATGAGCAAAGAATCTAATTACTCAAAGGGGTGTTTCGGCATTGACTACATCAAGGATGTTGACAAAGAACATAAATGATGTGGTAAAGAAGAAGAGGCAGTAGCAATGAATCAGTGATGAGGGAAATTTGGTCTTCCATTCTCTCATTTCATAGATTGAAATTGGATTCCTTGACATTTTTTGTGGAATTCGATTCTATTAAAATTCTTTTTTTGGAAATCCCTTTCCCAAAGAATAAATGAGTACTAAACATGAAAATAAAAAAATTAGAATCTCTTTCTCATCTATATCTATATATCTATATAATAGAATAAAACAATTCTATTTTAGAGCATTAATTGCCGATATTTTATTAAATTATGTATAATAGATTTAACTCTAGGACATTAATTGCCAGTATGTCATTAATCTGATAAGTTCGAAAGTTCTTCAAAGAATCAAAGAGAAATTTATCCTCACAAAAGCATTCTAATTTTTATTGAATGAAAATGCTTATTTAAAGACATTACAAAGGAAACTACCAAAACAGAAAAAAAAAAAAAAACTAATTCAAATGGCACTAAATCAAATGGCACATGTCTTAGTTGTGTAAACTCAAAATAGAAATCAATCTCAATGCAATATTCGCGATTAATCCCACAATATTAGAAATCATTGGCTAGATTATTCTAGAACGTGAATTATGTTGAAAAATCTTTATTGATTATGCAAAACATGTTCCATGGGCCTACATGAAATAGCTTGAGCCCAATCCTCTTGCATCAGCCCATTCAATGCCTTCCTGAATCTCTTTGCTCTTGCCTTGTAACTGGACCAGGTGGTACCTCAAGCTAGTCCATACTCCATTCGATAACCACATTTCCATCATTCCCCTCCTCTTGAAAATGATTTGTCCTCAAATCTTCATCTACATCAAAAAGACTTAAATCAGACACATTAAAAGTAGCACTGACATTATACTCACTAGGCAAGTTTAGCATGTAGGCATTGTCATTGATCCTTTCAGCGACTTGAAATGGGCCATCTCCTCGAGGTAACAACTTTGACTTTCTTTGTTCCAGAAAGCTCTCCTTTCTCATATGCACCCACACCCAGTCGCCAAGCTCAAAGATTCACTTATGACACCCTTTGTTGGCTTGTTTGACATATTGTTCAATTCTCCGCTCAATGTTGAGCCTTGCTTTTTCATGAATCTGCTTAACAAAATTTGCTTTCTTTTTGCCATCTAAATTAACATGCTCAGTCACAGGTAAATAAGATAAATTCAAAGGAGTTATTGGATTAAAACCATACACATTGCAAATAGTGAAAATTTAGTAGCATAATGAATAGTACGATTGTAAGCAAACTCAACATGTTGTAAATAATCTTCCCACATTTTGATGTTCTTTTTTATGATAGCCATTAACAATGTAGACAAAGTCCTATTCACTACTTTGATTTGACCATCAGTTTATGGGTGACAAGTAGTGGAAAATAACAACTTAATGCCTAACTTACACCACAAAGTCTTCCAAAAGTAACTCAATAACTTAGCATCTCTATCCGAAACTATTATTCTAGGCATCTCATGTAATCTCACAATCTCTCTAAAGAACAAATCAGCAACGTTGGAAGCATCATCAATTTTATGACATGGAATAAAGTGTACCATCTTAGAAAATCTATCGACAACCACAAACACATTATCCCTCCCATGTTTAGTTATAGGCAAACCTAACACAAAATCTATCGAAATATCAGTCCAAGGTGCACTAGGAATGGGTAGTGGTATATAAAGTCCATGGGACTGTACTTAAGGTTTAGCTTGTTTACAGGTGACACATCTACCACAAAGTTTCTCAACATCTCTTTTCATATGTAGCCAATAGAAATGTTCTTGCAAAACAGCTTAAGTTTTAACTACCCCAAAATGACTGATCAATCCTTCACCATAAGACTCCCTCACTAACAAATCCGAATTGAATAATTTGAAATGCACAGTTTATTTTCTCGAATAAAAAACCTTCAAACCTAAAAAACTTACTATAGGCTGCCCTTTTACACAAAGCATACTCTTCACTAAAATCTTTGTCTAAAGGATACAACTCTTTAATATGTTCAAAACCAAGCAATTTTGCATCAAGAGTAGAAAGAAGTACATACTTGCGAGAAAGTGCATCGACAACCTCATTCTCCTTACCTTGTTTGTATCAAATGATAGAGGGAAATTGTTCTATAAACTCCACCCAATGTGCATGTCTCTTGTTCAACTTGTGTTGACCCTTTAAATGCTTCAATGACTCATGATCAGCGTGGATCACGAAATCCTTAGGCCAAAGATAATGTTGCCAAGTTTCTAAGGCCCGAACCAATGCATACAACTCCTTATCATAAGTAAGGTATTTTAAGGCAGCATTACTTAGTTTCTCACTAAAATATGCAATTAGTCATCCTTCTTGCATAAGAATAACATCAATACCTATACCTAAAGCATCACTTTCAATCTCAAAATTTTTTACAAAGTTAGGTAAAGCAAGTAAAGGAGCATGAGTTAATTTTTCCTTAAGCAGTTAGAATGTTTTTTCTTGCTCTTCTCCCAATTTGAACCCAACATTTTTTTTGATAACTTCGATTATCAGTGTGGCTATGTTACTGAAGTCTTTCACAAATCGTCGATAAAAAATAGCAAGTCTATGAAAGCTTTGAACATTACTTACACTTGTTAGACTTAGCCACTCTTGGATTGCATGAATCTTTTCATCATCAACCTGTACTCCTTGTGCACTCACAACAAAACCAAGAAACACAAGCTTATCGATGCAAAATGTGTACTTCTTTAGGTTAGCAAATAATTTCTCTTTCCTAAGCACATCAAGAACAGATTGTAAATGCATCAAACGGTCTTCCAAATTTTTGCTATTAATGAGTATATCATCAAAATAGACAACTACAAAATTTTCAATAAAAGCACACAAAACATGGTTCATTAATCTCATGAAAGTACTAGGAGCAATAGTTAAACCAAACAACATGACTAACCATTCATATATACCATATTTTGTCTTAAATGCAATTTTCCAATCATCACCTTATTTCATTTTAATTTAGTGATACCCACTTTTTAGATCAATTTTAGAAAAGACATAAAAACATGCAACTCATCTAATATATCATCTAAACGAGGAATAGGATGATGATACTTTACCATGATATTGTTAATTGCTCGGCAATATACTCACATCCTCCATGTCACATCCTTCTTAGGAACTAAAATCACTGGACCAGTGCATGGACTCATGCTTTCCCTCACATACCCATTTTCCAACAACTCACCTACCTGCCTTTGTATTTCCTTTGTCTCCTCAGGATTACTGCTCTAGGCTGGTCGGTTTGGAAGGGTAGCACCAGGTACAATATCAATTTGATGTTCAATCCCTCGGATCAGAGGTAATCCATTAGGAATTTCCTCAGAAAAGACATCCTCAAAATCCTGCAAGATAGAAACAATTGAACTAGCCAAAGCATCAACAAATTGGTTAGTATTCAAAAATGCCTCTTTGTACAAAAATACAATCATAGGCTGATTAAGAAACATTGCTCTCCTGATTTCACTTGCCTTTGCACAGATATTTGTTTTTCTCTCTACTTTTCTCTCAACTTTTTTAGTCTTTCTTTCTTTTTCTTTCTGATTGTCTCTCAATTTCTTTTTACCGCTCTCTCTTTCACTTTTGTTATTTTGTTCACTCTCTTTTTGCAACCTCACTTCATCTTCATAAACATGTTTAGGTGTCAACGGTACAAGAGTGATTAATCTTTGATTGTGAACAAATGAATACTTATTGGTGAATCCGTCATGCTTAACTCGCCTATCAAATTGTCATGGTCTTCCTAATAAAAAGTGCTCAACTTGCATGGGAGCTACATCACACAACACCTCATCTTTATACTTCCCAATGCGAAAAGAAATAAACACTTGTTTATTCACCCGTACCTCCCCATTATCATTTAACCATTGCAATTTATAAGGTCGAGGATGCTTAATTGTTAGCATAGCTAACTTCTTCACCATGGTAGTGCTAGCAACATTAGTATAGCTCCCTCTATCAATAATCACACTACATACCTTGTTTTGGACATGACATCTAGTATAAAATATATTCTCTCGTTGTACTTCATCATCTTCTTTAGATTGCAAACTTAAAGTTCTTCTTGCTACCAATAATTCACCTTGAGCAGCGTACTCTTCATCATCAGCGTTTGTCAATGGTGGCATAGAGTCATTGTCTGATTCATGGTCAGTTTCAATTTCACCATCATCTTTCATAACCATAACTCTTTTGTTTGAACATTGACTGGCTATTTGACCCCTACCTTGACATTTACCCTGAGTTTCTTGGCTAGCCACTACTTGCTTTTGCTTAGGTTTTGGCTTCAGAGTGGAATCTTTTCATCTTGCTTCCATTGTTTTGACTTCCAAGTGGGTGTACTTTAGCTATGGCTCGCATGTGTACTGCCTCCTCTTGAGTTGACTCTTAATTTTAATAGTCATGTGCATCATGTCCTCCAACTCTATATAATGCTACAATTCCACCGCATTTTGAATTTTTCTATTCAAACTAGCCAGAAACCTTGCCATAGTAGCCTCTTGATCCTCTTCAATGTTTGCTTGGATCATTGTTACTTCCATCTCTTTGTAGTAATCCTTTACACTCTGATTTCCTTGCCTAAGGCTTTGCAACCTATTATACAATTATTGATAGTAGTAAATAGGCAAGAATCGCTTCCTCATTATAGTTTTCATTTCTGTCCACGTCTCTATTGGACTTTCCTTATTTCTCCTCTTGTTCAACAATAATTAATCCCACCAAATAATAGTATAATCAGAAAATTCAATGGTAGCAAGTTTTACAAGTGGGGATTGAAACGCCTAAGCTGCCCTCTTGTTTCTCTATTGGACATTCCTTATTTCTCCTCTTGGCTAGCCACTTCTTGCTCTTGCTCTTAAATCTCTTTGCTCTTACTCTTATGGTGTAGATTAAAATGCCTAGGCTGCCTTCTTTGGAAATTGGACACTATTCGCTCTAGTCTTTCATCCATACTATCAAACCTTAGATTAAATCTTTTTAAGGTCCCATAAAGGGCCTTCAGAAAAAGTTTAATGTCTTCCCCTCTTGGTTCCTCATCCATCGCGCCTTTTGTCTCTACTTTGAGACATGTTTTCAATTCTGCAAAACAAGGTTAGAATAAAACCTCACTCGCTCTCTCACGTGTTTGCACTCAAGTAATGTCAAACTCTTATGTTTCAAAAAATAAATCAAACAAAAAGCAAAATTTTTGTAAGGTTGAGATTTTTTCTTGAAAGAGAAAAAAATTGGGAATTCAAGGGAAAAAAAGGAAAAACAGAGAATTGGAATATAGAAATGATGAAACAAAAAAAATTTTAACCAAGAAAAATTGAATGAATAGTAACACGAATGAACAGTAATGGGAATAAACAGTGTAGACAAGAACATTTTTTTTTGAAAAAGAACTGGAAAGAAGAAGAAAGCTATGATTGAGATAAGCATGAAGAAAATGCAATAAATGATAGGTGAACTTGAGACTAGAACCGAGCTCTGATACCAACTGATGTGAACTTCTCCAAACAATGCTGAGAGACCCGACAATAATATTTTGATTCACAAACTCGGACACAGATTCAAAACTCAAAGAAAATATAATTTATTAAATAAAACATAATAACATAAGAGTGGATAGAGACTATTGACCCCTTGGTTATAAAGAACTAGGAACCAATAATATAGACTCTTGAATCTAGACCTATTGGCTATAGAGAGCCAAGAACCTAAGGTATAATCCCAAAAAGGAAAGACTGATAGACTCTTGAACCTAGACTTATTGGCTATAAAGAGCCAAGAACCTAAGGTATAAACCCCAAGAGGAAGGGCTAAATGCCACAAGGATCTACCCTTGATAAGTTCGGAGGTTCCTTATTTCCATAATACTTAAGACATAAGGACAACCTCAAAGTCTATACTGCTCCATAAAGTCTAGAAAATCAGGATCCTCACAAAGAAGAAATGTATTAAAGCCAATATTGTAAAGATAAAAGAAAGGAGACTTGATCCTTTACTGGATGCTTGTCGCCTAACAAGATGTGTTGGCCCAATATAGTCTGTTGGTTTTTAGAATCAACAGTCTAGATTTTAAGATCGTGTTTTTCTTCTTCTTTTTTTAATGATCCTGAAATATGAGACATTGGTCATGGAAATCAATGGTCCAAATTAGACTAACACAATGTTAGCTGCGTCTAGCAACATATCTAAAGGCTAAATGTCACATCCCAATTTTGGGCATATGAGTATTTCTATAAACTCAAGGGTGTACTTCTATGGTATCCCATAAAATCTCTTATCAGTACTAATGCATAGCATAATTTTTCAGGAAAGAGATTTTTGCATATATACATATAAAAAGTTCAACATAGTGAAATAGTAAATACAAGCCAAATATCTTACAGTATGATACAATTTTCAAAGCTTAGGTAACCTATAGAGATTACAGAGTTTTTCCTAAGCTTTTAGATTCATAAGCTGTCACATCCCAAAAATGTGACCGGCACGTTAGTGGATTTGTTTTCCATCATGAACCAAAAGGCACATTAATATGATAAATTTTAACACTATACATTTCCAAATATATGTCTATGCTGGTTCAAGTTCTAAAACTAGGTTCTCATTGCTTTAGCGTGCATAAATATATACTGTAATATTTCCAAATCCAAAACATTGATAAGATTTTAGTTTCTTTACAACGAAACCGCAAACGGCATAGTATAGCGTCAAATTTCACATAGTTCATCCACAACATCCTAGGAGGCTTATGTGATCACAGAGAAACTTCTAAAGTTTACAAAACAAATAAAGTACAGAAGCCAACCCAAAAATACAGGGAAAATGGAAGAGATAGACTCGCTACTGTCCTGGAGAGCCCTCTGCTTCAGCACCGACTTTGAAAATTCTAAAAAAAACAGGATGAGTAATGGAATACTCAGTACATGGATAACATTATCTATCACGAATAAATTATCATTTAATTTCATAAGGATATCAACGAATTTATAACTACACTAGTTATGAATGATAAGCATAGTGTAATGCATATAGTGTGTAATACAAGTCCCAAACCAACCGGGTCGTCCACGGTACCAGTGAATCGTTGCCCACGGCCCTCTGGCCGCATCCGTCCTTATTTCTCCATAAAGGGGTATCTCCACCCGTATAACTCCCTTAATTCTCCCATGGGGTGTGTAATGTCTATTAAAATTATACTAGCTTTGTACAATTTAAGAAAATTGTAATAAAGATCTTGTGAAAATTATGGTTAAAACCATGAAACTTTTCTGAAAAACCTGGCAAACTATCTATTTATATAAAAATAAGGCAACTTTGGGACCTTTTTGTAATTTACAACTTGGCAGAGGATGATCGGTCGACTGATCTAAGGCTGTCGGTCAACTGATAGTTTTTAGAGTTGCATTTATCTAAAATCGAGAGATATCAGTTGATTGATTCATGGACATCGGTCGACTAATGTGCCCTGAGCTTCAGATTTCAGAAAAAGTTAACTTGAAAACATGGTAAAATTATCTAGTTTCATTATGCACATGATCTACAACACTTCTTCAACTCTTCTTTGCAAGTTCTCTTCTAAAATGAAGCTATAATACAAGGAACTTACATATAAATCATATTTCTATGCATGTACACAAATTATGCATAGATTTCTAAAGGTTTACATAAGAAATTAACATTACATTCTTTTTCTATGTGTAACTACCTAGCAACTATGTTAGCTTGTTCATTGCTACCTCTTGTTTCTTTACCTCGACTCCTTAAATGGTTAGTTAAAACATAAAACATGAGATATATAATCTCAGTAGCTAGTTTATTTAGAGAAAACATTTTAAAAACCATTTCAGTCATAAAAGCAATTCTCAATAAGAAATTCACACTTCCATGAACATAAAAGAACTATCATAAAAGCAATCTCAATAGGAAACTCACTCTATAAAATATAAACTAACATACTAACACATAACTTGTGTCTTAACTTATTTCTCAATATAGTACACTATTCTTTGACTACTTTAGCTACTCTAGCTACTCTAGCTACTTTAGCTACTCTAGCTATTTTAGCTACTCTAACTACTTTTTCAAGAAAAGTACTCAATGTCCCATGAGGAATTTCTGTCATCCCATGAGGAATTTCTAGGGTTCTATCTTTCCATAAGGATTTTTACATCCTATGAGGTATTTCTGTCATCTCATGAGGAATTTCTGGTTTTGTCATCCCATTAGGATATAATCTCTACTTTTCAAGAGAAAGTTAATTCTATATTTTCATGGAGAACTTCCACATATCTATACTTGTTGAATCATGAAGGATATGGTAAATAACTAAAGTAGCTTGCTTTCTAGCTTTCTTTTGAAGAGAACTCTTCATCCTATGAGGAATTACTATATCCCATGAGGAGTCAAGTTCCATATTCATAAGAAAAACATGTTCTCAAACATTCATGGATAGTTTTATCATAAAACTATAGCATATCATACACAAGAATGATAAATAACTGAAAATAAATTGTTCTTATGAATAACTAGCTACCTTGGATTCTTCCTATAACTAGACTTGTAGATTCTCTCCTAGTTTCTCTCTAGCTCCATTTGCTTCCTCAATTTTTAGACTTTCCTTTCTTCTATTTTCTTTCTCTTAGTCTGAAAATGGCTATTCTATGAATTCTCATGCACTAGAATCCATCTAAACAAGGAAAATTAAGTTAGGAAGCTTACCTTTAATGGTTTTCTTGTTAGAAACCTAACTAGAAGTCCCTTCTCTTTCTTCTTTTTCTCCTCTACGTTCTGTCACGTCCCAAAATTTGAGCACGTGACCGGCACGGAAAGTGAATTTCATTTCACCTCCGTAAGCCTATCTTTCTCTTAAAAATCATACAATTCTTTTTCATGCAACCAAAACGAGTTCTTTATACATACTACAATTACTCACATTACATCAGTGAATGAACCTACCCGATTACAGAGATTTCTAGATTTATACAACTTAGAATAAAACTTAACTATTATACCTTTATCCTGAACAAATGAAAAGGTAATCATGGACTAAGGATCCATAATTCCTTGTTCCGATATTTACCTTCAGCTGTCAACTCTGAAAAAAAATATCAATAAGAGGAGTATGAGCAAACCACGTGCCCAGTGAGTAGATAACACAACATTATGACAAAAAAATATCATACATCATAATGATAACATGCAGCAATCATACGTAAATCGATCATCATATGATATGATATTATTCGTAGTACTTCACGACAATATCCAAATAAATCAAATACATTTCAACATAATTCAAAAGTTCACAACAACAATCGGTGAAATCAATTTCACACAAATTTCCCGTACCAACCGGGTCGTCCAGAATACCTCTGGATCGTTGCCCGCGGCCCCTGCCGCATCCACCCTTATCGCTCCATTTATAATCTCCACCCTTATAACTTCACATAAATTTCTCCATGGGGTGCACCACCATGCCTTTCCTTTCCAGTCAAACACAATCACAATCATATATAAAAACATCCTCAATCATAATCTTGAGCCACATACACAACTCAGTCATTTACAATTCAAGCCACAACATAATAAATGTGGTTCCAGCAACATAGCATGTATACAACATAACCCATAATATAGAACAATTATTCAACTCAGTTCACATGCCATTCACAATCCATTATATAACCTCCATTCATGGGAAAATAAGAAAATATAATTATATACATTACCAGACACGTTCCACAATTGTTTATGCCTCATCGTTCCACATCATCCTCTTCAAACTTGGATATACAACATATTTCCACTATGATGCAAAAAGTCAATAACAGATATTTAATCATAGCAAGTATTAACCCACTCACCTGGATTTCACGCTCTTGGCACTCCCACTTTGCACCTTGACCATTCCTATTGTAACCAGACAAAAACCATTAGGGTTACGAAATAGAGAAATTTCCTACCACTACTCTCGACCTTTACTCACATCTTAAGTCATAACTCCTAATCGGTAATGAATATCTAAATGAAACTTATACCATTGGAAACTAGACTCAAAGAGCTTTCCAACGATATAAAGTTTGCCCAAAACGGAGTCCGGATGAAGAAGTTATGGCCGATTGAAAATGAGCTAAGGTTTTTCGACACACCTGGCGCCTGGGCGCCACCCATGCCCGGCGCCTAGGCGCCCCACGTGGTGCCTGGGCGCCATGCCTTTCTCTTCCCCACATGTCCTTGGCGCCTGGGCGCCACGATCGCGACCCTTCGCGACTTTCTCTCGGTTTTGGCCCGAATCTGGCCAAATCTTCACCGTTTTTCATGATTTCTTCCATAGGATCTCACCCTTAATGACTAAGGAGCATTTAGACACCAAAATCACCAATTTTAATCGAGAAACGAAGCCGGAATCTCGATTTTTCCTCAAACACTCTTAAAACTAGAAAATAGGGAAAAGCTTAATAAATAGAAATTTCTACCTCGATTCCTTGCTTTCCCTACATTGCTTGGCTCCTAGAGGCTCGCCCCGTAGCCCGAGATCCGCCCTTCAAAGCCCGGTTGTAGAGTTGGAGAGTAGAGAGAGAAATTAGAGAGAAGAAAGAGAGAAGGAGAGGAGAGAAAGTGAAGAGAGAGAGAGGAAAGGAGAAAAATGAATAAAAAATAGGTGAGGCCACCTATATACTCGCCCGGGGTGAAATTATCACTTGCTCTGCAATTGACCCTCAGTCAAGACTAGCAAAAGCAAATTCATAAAATCTCACCTCAGGTGTTTCTAAATCCTCGGTGCCCCACAAATTTCCTTATTCACTTTAGTCCCTCTCAATATCTCAAACTTCACTTTAACCTCGAATCCATCATCTTTTCGGTACCGGACTCATAATTCATTCCCATAAGCTCTATTCTTCTTCTCGGGTTCCTACTTGGTCATTTCTCAAAAGTCCTCTATACTTTCTTTTCTTTTCACTTTAGTCCTTGAGAATTTGTAAAAATTTCCTAAATTAAAAATAAAAATTTCTATTTCCACATTTTCTTCACTAATTCAAAAGGAAAATTTTCCACATAATTAAATTTTTCACTAAACTTCAAATCAGACTTTAAATATTCATAAAAATTCTTGGGATATTACACGTTCTCTCTCTCTCTTTTCTCTAATTTTCAGAAAAAATGCTATTTTTCTCTCTTTTCTTGTTTTTAAAAGATCTCAAGAGTCTTCTTACCATGAAAAACTCTCTTTTACCCCTATTCTCATGTTTCTGAGCTTCATTGGCATATTAGGGGTATTCTAGTTAATTTTCCATTGATTTTTCAGTTGGAACCGACTTACTTTCGCACTCCAGCAGGCGATTAGTCGACTGATTTCTCATGATTAGTCGACTGATTTTAAATTAGTCGACTGATTCAACCCGATTAGTTGACTGATTGGTACAGGACCCAAAATTTCAGCATGACAGAGAATCATCAGTCGACTGATCTCTCCTAATTAGTCGACTGATTGCAAATATCAGCAACCTAGTCCTTTTCTGATGCTATCAGTGGACTGATTTATTACATTAGTTGACTAATTCCTTCATAACTTCATTTTTCTTGTATTCTTAGCTCATTTATCCTAATTTCTTATGTCTTTTCTTGATTACTTGTTTCTAGGCATTCTAAAAGTATATTTTACTATTTTCTAACATCATTTCTAACTTAATAAAGAAAAATATAACTTTAATAGAGAAGAATATGGAATGTTACAGGGTGCACCACCAAGAAAACATCATAATAATATTTAGTTGTCACACAGGTTTTCACAGAATTTCAATAAAACAACATCAGTAATAACATCAACCTTAAATACAAGGAATATAATTCTCTTAAAACGAATACACCGCACATTGCTTAGACTCATTCACAAATTTCCCTACAATACCTATGATAATACTTAAAAAAAATGTTGATAAGATAATGTTACTGCACTCACCTCGAATCTGGTACCAACTACCTTAGTTCTTGTAGCTAATTTATAGGGGTGCTAGGAAATAACTTCCAAAGATTTCCTAATATGCAAATAAGATAACAATTAAAGAGCACATTAGAGTTGAAACTTCTAGTAAGTAGAACAGAGTTTATATAGGAAGTGTTTATATTATCCTAATAATGAAGTTTTACTATAAAGTTTCTATAGAATTTCCTTATGGTATCTAGCCATTAAATAGCATCACATTCTACAGATTTTGCTTTGTTTAACTATCCAAACTGTTAGCCATCTTACAGAATTATTCAGTTAGTATACTGCTCAATACTACTGCTCTAAGGTGCAGAATCTATAATAGTCCACGACATAATATGACTATTTCAAAAGTAATTCAACCTAAAACTCTTTTTCTTCTTCCTTTCTATCCTTTCTATGGAGAAAGACCTCTAAAAATCACACAATTCAAGAGTTTATGGCATAATAATCATTTATGTTTTACTAAAACATAATTTTTATATTCTTCTTACCTAGGGTTTTTAGTTAAGGAGAAGAAGAAATGAAGGAAAGAAAGATTAATTTTAAGTAACTTCATACTTGCTTACCTTATGTTTTCTACTAAGATTGAAAGGAGCATAGTGAATCTTCGGTTGTCAGAAGGAAA
Organism: Biancaea sappan; assembly: GCA_037074585.1. Taxonomy (NCBI): domain Eukaryota; kingdom Viridiplantae; phylum Streptophyta; class Magnoliopsida; order Fabales; family Fabaceae; genus Biancaea; species Biancaea sappan. The sequence continues at coordinate 18,188,194 of CM073498.1, forward strand.
GAAACATCCAGCATGAGCAGAAAAATGGGATCCAGCAGAAAAAATAGGAAAGAAATGATCAATTCTGGTATATAAGCAGATTTTCGCGACCTAGCGCCTGGGGCGCCACGTTCAGAGCTTAGACAGCGAGTTTAGGGCTTGGTGCCTAAGGCGCCACCTCTTTGGTGCCAGGCCGAGAGTTAAGGTGCTGGCGCCTGAGGCGTCCTGAATAGCGCTTGGGCACCAGCCATCTGATTTGCTTCTCCAAGAATTAATTTGGGTCCTAACACAATCCTATACAACTATTGGTCCCATATGGCAATAACTCAGTCATAAAATATATTTAAACTAAGTTGTCCTAATCCGACTATGAAAACATAGTAATCTACACATGAAATATAATAGTTTCAATAGTTTACATATAATAATAATAATTTAGTTAATTTTTTTCATATTACCATAACTAATTACACCTTGAAGGACAAGAATATTACAAAACTCCCCCTTAAGAAATTTGGTCCCCAAATTTTATTACCTTACACTATGAATAGGTGTGGGTAAATAGATTTCATTTTCTCTTCCGATTCCCATGTCGCTTCCTCCTGGACATGATTTCGCCACAAAACTTTCACAGACGGTAACTCTTTAGACCTTAACTTCTTTATTTGCCTATCTAAAATTGCCACTGAAACCTCGTCATAAGATAGATCTTTTTTTAACTGAATCTCCTGTGTTTGAAGAATGTGGGAAGGATCATAAAGGTATTTTCTCAGCATGGAGACATGGAACACTGGATGGACCCCCTCTAAATCAGGTGATAAGGCTAACTTGTAAGCTACATTGCCAATTTTCTCTAATATTTCAAAAGGTCCAATATATCTTGAACTAAGTTATCCTTTGATCCCAAACCTTAAGTTACCCTTCATGGGGGACACTTTTAAAAAGACCATATCACCTACTACAAACTGAAGGTCCCGTTTTCGATGGTCAGCATATGCTTTTTGCCTACTATGAGCTGCAAGGAGACTTTCTCGAATGAGCTTTACCTTTTCCAAAGGGTCTTGTACTAGATCAGGTCCAATTAATTTATTTTCTCTTGCTTCGAACAAGCCAATGGGGGCCCTACTTCGCCTTCCATAAAGTGCTTCAAAAGGCTCCATTTTAATACTTGCTTGATAACTATTATTATATGCAAATTCGATCAAAGGTAAATATGCATCCCAATTACCTCTAAAATCCATTACGCAAGATCTTAACATGTCTTCCAAAATCTGAACAGTGTGTTCAGACTGGTCATCCATTTAAGGATGAAAGACTGTACTTAAATTTACCTGCGTGCCTAAAGTTTCTTGAAAAGTTTTTCAAAAACGAGATGTAAATTGTATGCCTTTATCAAAAATAATAGAGGTAGGTACTCTATGCAATATAACTATTCCGTCAATATATAACTGAGCATACTTAGTAGCACCAAAGGTGGTCTTTACTAGTAGGAAGTGTGCCACTTTTGTCAAACGATATACTATTACCCACACAGAATCATATCCCTTTTGAGAACGAGGTAGTCTTACCCCCACTTACTTCATCTATTAATTTACAAAAAGAATGCACCTGACTTAGAAATTTCAAACCACAGTCCACTAGCTTCCAGCTCGTGTAACTCGTGAATCAATGGCCTTCTACACAAGGTAATATGTGCCAAACTTCCCATACACTTATGTCTTAAAGCATCTACAACAACATTAGCCTTTGCAGGATGATAAAGAATTGTACAATCATAATCTTTAAGAAGCTCCATCCATCTTCGTTGCCTCAAATTCAAATCCCTCTGTTGAAAAATGTACTTTAGACTTTTATGATATGTGTACACTTCACAAGTTTCAACATAAAGATAATGGCACTAGATTTTTAAAGCAAACACGATGGCTGCCATTTATAAATCATGAGTAGGATAATTTTGTTCATGCCTTTTAAGCTATCTGGATGCATAAGCTATTACCTTACCGTGCTGCATCAAAACACACCCTAACCCCACTCGGGAAGCATCATAATATACAGCAAAACTGCTTGAATCGATAGGTAAAGCAAGTACTAGGGCTGATGTTAAGTATTCCTTAAGCTTAGTGAAACTCTTCTCACAAGCCTCAGTCCAATCAAACCGAATGTTTTTTCTGAGTTAATTTTGTAAGAGGGACAGCTATTTTTAAGAAATTCTTCACAAAATGACGGTAGTAACCAGCTGACCCCAAGAAGCTCCAAATTTTTGTCACTGTAGTAGGTCGAGGCTATTTCTGTACTGCTTCGATTTTGCTGGGATCAACATGGATTCCTTCCTTTGAGACTACATGTCCTAAGAAAGTTACTTGTTCCAGCCAAAATTCACACTTTGAGAATTTACATAAAGCTGGTGTTTCCTCAAAGTTTGTAACACCATTCTTAAATGTTGTTCATGCTCTTCAAGACTTTTCGAATATACTAGAACGTCTTCAATAAAAACAATAATGAACTTATCCAAAAATGATTTAAAAACTCGATTCATGAGATCCGTAAAGGCTGCTGAAGCATTTGTTAACCCAAATGACATTACCAAGAATTCATAATTCCCATAACGCATACGAAATGCCGTCTTAGGTACATCTTCAGTTTTGATTTTTAACTGGTGATACCCCGATCTCAAATCGATCTTAGAAAAAACATTGAGCTCCTTGCAGCTGATCAAATAAATCATCAATCCTGGGGAGGGGATATTTATTTCGTATTGTCACCTTGTTTAGTTGCTGGTAATCAATACATAATCTTAAGGATCCATCCTTCTTCCTTACAAACAATACCGGTACACCCTAAGGTGAAAAACTGGGCCAAATAAAACCTTTATCCAAGAGGTCCTGTAACTGCTCCTTAAGTTCTCTAAGTTCTGCATGGGCTATGAGATAGGGCGGTACAAAAATAGGTTGAGTGCCTGGGATTACCTCAAACTAAATTCTATCTCATGATTAGGAGGTAACCCAGGTAATTCTTCAAGAAAAACATTCGAATACTCTCTTACAACTGGTACATGATCAATATTCACCATATCTTTTTCAATGTTCCTAACAAAGGCCAAGAAACCTGGACATCCTTTTCTTAGCATATGTCTAGCTTGGATTATGGATATAATGTTATTGGGTACATCACTCCTGTCAAAGATACATCCCTTACTACCCCATCCTTAACAAGAAGAGATGGGGGAATTACTGAACGTGCCAGAAGAACTGCAGTAGGAGTAGAAGTGACAGGGGCATTTGTAGCGACCACCTGTCTCTCTAACAGTGTGGTCAAATTAACCAAACTTCCTTGTAACGCAGTCTGACCCTCTAATAAGGGGTCAAACTAGTTAATAAAGTAGCTGAATCTATTTGTGGTTATGCCCCATGTCCTCAAGGCGTGCCTCGTTCATCTTGCCCTTGTTCACTCTCACCATGTTCCTCCTGATTTCGATCATGGTTAGGAAGGGCCGGTCGCGACGAGGCTCCTTCAGAACCTGTATGCTCCACTGCCTCTCGAGATCCTTCAAGTTCCATCAAGATCTATCAACAACACCACACAATTTAGTCCCAAAAGAAATCAATATTAACTACAAAGACAGGAATAAAAAGAAAAATATAACAACACCTATAAGACCTTTAATTGGCCTTCACCCCTATGGTCATGCTGCTGTTCACAGCGATAAATGGATGCCCAGCCAAGGTTACCTTGCTCTGTGATCCATAAGAGACATAAGAAACTTGCTCTGATACCATTTTGTCATATCCAAAAAATGTGATCGGCACGTTAGTGGATTTCTTTTCCATCGTGAACCAAAAGGCATATTAATACGATAAATTTTAACACTATACATTTCCAAATATATGTCTATGCTGGTTCAAGTTCTAAAACTAAGTTCTCATTACTTTAGCGTGCATAAATAAATACTGTAATATTTCCAAATCCAAAACATTGACAAGATTTTAGTTTCTTTACAACGAAACCGTAAACGGCATAGTATAGCGTCAAATTTCACATAGCTCATCCACAACATCCTAGGAGGCTTATGTAATCACAAAGCAACTTCTAAAGTTTACAAAACAAATAAAGTACAAAAGCCAACCCAAAAATACAAAGGAAATAGAAGAGATGGACTCACTACTGTCCTGGAGAGCCCTCTGATTCAGCTACCGACTCTGAAGGTTTTAAAAAAAAACAGGATGAGTAATGGAATACTCAGTAAATGGATAACATTATCTATCACGAATAAATTATTATTTAATTTTATAAGGATATCAACGAATTTATAACTACACCAGTTACGAATGATAAGCATAGTGTAATGCATATAGTGTGTAATATAAGTCCTATATCAACCAGGTCATCCACGGTACCAGTGGATCGTTGCTCGCGGTCCCCTGGCCGCATCTGCCCTTATTTCTCCATAAAGGGATATCTCTATCCGTATAACTCCCTTAATTCTCCCATGGGATGCACCACCAAGAAAACATCATAATAATATTTAGTTGTCACATAGGTATTCACAGAATTTCAATAAAACAACATCAGTAATAACATCAACCTTAAATACAAGGAATATAATTCTCTTAAAACGAATACACCGCACATTGCTTAGACTCGTTCACAAATTTCCTTACGATACCTGTGATAATACTTAAAAAAAACGTAGATAGGATAATCTTACCGCACTCACCTTGAATCTGTTATTAACTACCTTTGTTCTTGCAGCTAATTTGTAGGGGTGCTAGGAAATAACTTCCATAGATTTCCTAATATGCAAATAAGATAACAATTAAAGAGCACATTAGAGTTGAAACTTCTAGTAAGTAGAACAGAGTTTATATAGGAAGTATTTATATTATCCTAATAATGAAGTTTTACTATAAAGTTTCTATAGAATTTCCTTATGGTATCTAGCCATTAAATAGCATCACATTCTACAGATTTTGCTTTGTTTAACTATCCAAACTGTTAGCCATCTTACAGAATTATTCAGTTAATATACTGTTCAATACTGCTGCTCTAAAGTGCAGAATCTATAATAGTCCAAGACATAATATGACTATTTCAAAAGTAATTCAACCTAAAACTCTTTTTCTTCTTCCTTTCCATCCTTTCTATGGAGAAAGACCTCTAAAAATATACAATTCAAGAGTTTATGGCATAATAATCATTTATGTTTTACTAAAATAGAATTTTTATATTCTTATTGCCTAGGGTTTTTAGTTAAGGAGAAGAAGAAATGAAGGAAAAGAAGATGAATTTCAAGTAACTCCATACTTGCTTACCTTGTATTTTCTACTAAGATTGAAAGAAGCCTAATGAATCTTCGATTGTCAGAAGAAGAGAAACATCCAGCATGAGCAGAAAAATGGGATCCAGCAAAAAAAAGGGGAAAGAAATGATCAATTCTGGTATATAAGCAGATTTTCGCGACCTGGCGCCTGAGGTGCCCTGTTCAGAGCTTAGACAGAGAGTTTGGGGCTTGGCACCTGAGGCACTGATAACATACTTTTTCCATTTATTTTAATCACTATTTTAGTCCTTTTTGCCTCTTTAATTTTGTCAATTCTCTAATTTTATTATGTTTTGGAATTTATTGGGTATAAACTATTTATGGATTGAATGTGTCTCAATTTTTATATTTTTAGAACTTGAATTGTAAAATGCTCAATTTAATTCCTACAAATTTTAATTTTGGAGAGAAAAGTGTTGACATGGACAAAGATGATGATTTGGATGCTAATGTGGCACTTTTTGGGTGATGTAGATGCTTACTAGGATATGCTGGATGTGGGGTCCACTTGAACTCTTATTCAATGCCATGTAGTCAGAATTTTTGGGCAAAAATATTAATTTTCGTAGGTCAAGAAAAGCATGGCTGAAATATTAATTTTGCCATGATATTCTGCTGCTGTTTGTCACTTTCTGCTGCAGAAATATTAATTCTGCTGCTGCTGCCATACCATTCTGCTGCTGCCATACTTTTCTGCTGCTGCAGAAATATTAATTTTGCTGCTGTTTTGCTGTCAAAGTGCTGCCATATCATGGAAGAGGCATCCAAGGAGGCATCTAGGGCAGAATATCCCTTTAGGCATGTGTTAGATCAGTTTTATATTTGCAAAAATCGAAATTTATTAAGGAGGCTAAGTCATTTTTCTGGTGGGAAGTCCTAGCACCATTTTTCTGCCTTCCTTGGGCAGCAGTGGTTGGGAGCAACATAGAGGCAACTCTCTAGCTTGGTTAGAGGGAAAGGAAGCCTTCCCACTTGGGAATGGCTCTCCTTTTCCCATTTTCTTTCCTTTTCTTCCATTTTCCTTCATAGTTTCTTAGATTTCTGCTGTATTTTCTATTTTCTGTCATGTTCTTCTTCTCTTCCTTGTAATTTCTGAGTTTAAGGATTGATGTAGTTCGGTTTTATGAAGCTTTATTGTTGAACATATTCAGTTTTAATGCATTTTCGTTTAATGGAATGGATTTTACCGATTATTCTTCCTCTTGAATGTTTGATGAACCTTCAATGAGTTTGGGATTTTTATGTCTATGCTAGAGTTAGCTAGATATTGAGCTTGACCTTGTGATTTCCACCATAAATTAGATTATCTAGATATAGATAGTTTTATTTATGTGGCTTGAATAATTTTCTTGAGCTTCATGACTTAATTGAATGGTTGATCTAAGATTTTAGTCAATTATTTTGGATAAGTTAGATTGTAATTTCAAAGCTTTTGGATTCAATCATATTTTAGAAAATTGGCCAACATTGAATGGATTGTAATTTAATTGAATTGTTCTTCAATGATTCAAAGATTAATTTGTCTATGAATTAATCGGATTAGACCAACGAAATCAATCTCATTTTCTTGTGTAGTCGGTCATTTGATGAAATGGAAATTGTACTTTAATTCATTTGGACCAATGAGTATTTTCTTGGCCAAAGTTCTATTTTATTTATTGTTCTATGAAGCTTGTCATTTATACATGCATGCGTTTGCTATGTATTTGTAACGAGTAGGACAAGAGATAACATGTCATATGCGATTGCGGGGCATTGATGTAATTAGGACTTCATCGGATTATATTTGAGTTATAGATTAGTGAAGATCTTCCTAACTATAATTTTAATATAATTCAGTCTTAGAAGACTTTCTGAGAATTTTAGATTGAAGATTACATAATAGAATTAGCCAAGAATATTCAAAGGAAATGATGATGATGTACAATTCCATGAAATTTGTGACCAATCCACATCTTTTCTCTATTTTGTTTTCTATCTAGTTATTTAAATTTCAGTTATTTATATTGTGTTGTTTCAATCATCACCCCCTCTTTTTTTGTGTAACTTCTGAAATTTCCTTCATAAGTCTTAATAGCATTTCACTTAGCATAATTGAATTTTATTTGATACCTTAATCTCTGTGGGACGATACTCTACTCATCACTTTATTACTTGTTGCGACCCAGTATACTTGCTGGAATATTTTATGTGCTATAAATTATACGCACCAGGCACCCTGCGTGGTGCCTGAGGCGCCACCTGTTTGGTGCCAGGCCGAGAGTTAAGGTGCTGGTGCTTGAGGCGCCCTGCATGGCGCCTGGGCGCCAGCCATCTGATTTGCTTCTCCAAGAATTAATTTGGGTCCTCACACAATCCTGTACAACTATTGGTCCCAGATGGCAATAACTCAGTCATAAAATATATTTAAACTAAGCTGTCCTAATCCGACTATGAAAACATGGTAATCCACACATGAAATATAATAGTTTCAACAGGTTACATATAATAATAATAATTTAGTTAATTTTTTTTTTCATATTACCATAACTAATTATGCCCTGAAGGACAAGAATATTACATAGGCCCTCTAGACAACATGGAAAGTATCCTCAAGAAATACTAATTTTCTTGCGAATTTTCTTCATTCTCATCCACTGTATCTAAAAAAAGTTCATAGAGAGTGTGAGTTCATCAAAATTCAGTGACTAAGTGACTGTGCAATAATAAATGTGTTATAAGTATAAATACCATAATCATTATCACAATAAGAATAGTTATATTCATATTCAGGGTTTCTATACCTCTATGTTTAGTTTATGTTCAAGGATTCAGTTCCCGTTGTATTTATGTTCACAATCATTATATGTATTAGTGTCTTGGGGGTCAAGCCCTTAATCATTACATGTGTATTATATACTCAATCATAATTCTCATCAATATAATCTTAAATCAAACAATAAATTTCATTTTTTTTAGTTATCATTATTAAATAGGGAATCTAATTGCGATATGAGGTGGGATTTATGTTGTATTTAGAATAAAAATAAATAAAATCGATTAGCAAGTCACTTTTCCGAGTTGCTATAGGGAAGAGCACGTAGCTGGATTTCAGGTTCTGTTACGAAGATTTTCACGAAGATCAGATATAGAAAGTTAAGGTTACTTTTGTACAAAACGCTATTCATACGTATGATCACTATTCATATGTATGAATACTATTTATGTCTATGGATACTATTCATACATACGATTACTATATGTACGTATACTATTCGTATGCATGGATACTATTTATACACATGGTTAATATTCATATGAATAACAAACATAAGCCGTAAAAGAGTATACCAGGAAAGTTCCCAAGAAAAAGAGTGGGTCATAATAGACACTCTTAAGTACCAAATCTTTCCTTAGCCAAACCTTTCCTAGACATATATTCTTCACAATTTTATACTTTATTATGATAATCATAAATAATTTTCAAGCAGTCGAGTATAATTCTTTTCTGATGTGGAGGATCAGCTAAAGCCCCAACTACATAGCATACTAAGAATTTAACCTTTAAATATTTACAAGAATTTAAAGAAGCATAGTATTCTCACCTTTAAAGAAGCATAGTATTCTTTTCTTAGAAGACTTTCTGAGAATTTTAGATTGAAGATTACATAATAGAATTAGCCAAGAATATTCAAAGGAAATGATGATGATGTACAATTCCATGAAATTTGTGACCAATCCACATCTTTTCTCTATTTTGTTTTCTATCTAGTTATTTAAATTTCAGTTATTTATATTGTGTTGTTTCAATCATCACCCCCTCTTTTTTTGTGTAACTTCTGAAATTTCCTTCATAAGTCTTAATAGCATTTCACTTAGCATAATTGAATTTTATTTGATACCTTAATCTCTGTGGGACGATACTCTACTCATCACTTTATTACTTGTTGCGACCCAGTATACTTGCTGGAATATTTTATGTGCTATAAATTATACGCACCAGGCACCCTGCGTGGTGCCTGAGGCGCCACCTGTTTGGTGCCAGGCCGAGAGTTAAGGTGCTGGTGCTTGAGGCGCCCTGCATGGCGCCTGGGCGCCAGCCATCTGATTTGCTTCTCCAAGAATTAATTTGGGTCCTCACACAATCCTGTACAACTATTGGTCCCAGATGGCAATAACTCAGTCATAAAATATATTTAAACTAAGCTGTCCTAATCCGACTATGAAAACATGGTAATCCACACATGAAATATAATAGTTTCAACAGGTTACATATAATAATAATAATTTAGTTAATTTTTTTTTTCATATTACCATAACTAATTATGCCCTGAAGGACAAGAATATTACATAGGCCCTCTAGACAACATGGAAAATATCCTCAAGAAATACTAATTTTCTTGCGAATTTTCTTCATTCTCATCCACTGTATCTAAAAAAAGTTCATAGAGAGTGTGAGTTCATCAAAATTCAGTGACTAAGTGACTGTGCAATAATAAATGTGTTATAAGTATAAATACCATAATCATTATCACAATAAGAATAGTTATATTCATATTCAGGGTTTCTATACCTCTATGTTTAGTTTATGTTCAAGGATTCAGTTCCCGTTGTATTTATGTTCACAATCATTATATGTATTAGTGTCTTGGGGGTCAAGCCCTTAATCATTACATGTGTATTATATACTCAATCATAATTCTCATCAATATAATCTTAAATCAAACAATAAATTTCATTTTTTTTAGTTATCATTATTAAATAGGGAATCTAATTGCGATATGAGGTGGGATTTATGTTGTATTTAGAATAAAAATAAATAAAATCGATTAGCAAGTCACTTTTCCGAGTTGCTATAGGGAAGAGCACGTAGCTGGATTTCAGGTTCTGTTACGAAGATTTTCACGAAGATCAGATATAGAAAGTTAAGGTTACTTTTGTACAAAACGCTATTCATACGTATGATCACTATTCATATGTATGAATACTATTTATGTCTATGGATACTATTCATACATACGATTACTATATGTACGTATACTATTCGTATGCATGGATACTATTTATACACATGGTTAATATTCATATGAATAACAAACATAAGCCGTAAAAGAGTATACCAGGAAAGTTCCCAAGAAAAAGAGTGGGTCATAATAGACACTCTTAAGTACCAAATCTTTCCTTAGCCAAACCTTTCCTAGACATATATTCTTCACAATTTTATACTTTATTATGATAATCATAAATAATTTTCAAGCAGTCGAGTATAATTCTTTTCTGATGTGGAGGATCAGCTAAAGCCCCAACTACATAGCATACTAAGAATTTAACCTTTAAATATTTACAAGAATTTAAAGAAGCATAGTATTCTCACCTTGAATCTAGGCTAAGGAGGAAAGACCTAAAATTTCAGAGTCCTAACGTCAGAGCAAAAGAAGTTTTGAGGAGAGGAGATAAGAGAAACTAAAAGTGTGAGTTCAGAAGTGAAATAGAATGACCTATTTATAGGAGAAGTCAGGGTACTATACGCTAATAAAATATTCATTTTACCATGCACTTTAATAATTTAGTTTACTATGCACACATGATTTTCTCGGCGGCAAATTATTGATTACTATTGGGAACTAAAGAGAAAATTATCCTTTCTCATAAATCTTTAAGTTTCTTTTCACTTTTGTCCTTTTCAATTTAGTCCCAAAGGGAATTTTCTCATATAAAACATTATTTTCTCTCAGTTTCTTTCAAATTCCTCTTATGCTTAAGCCATATTTTATCCAAGGGGTTAATTTATCATAACATCCATTATATCCCATAATTTATACAATCTATAAATAAAAATTCATATTTTCAACAATATGTACGAATAAACATACAAAAATTAAACATATAGGAAATTTATTTTCTCCAAAATAAATTTATCGTAATTCTTGAATACTTATAACTTAAAAATATAGCAGGTATTACACTAAAAGAGGATGAAGATTTTACAGCGTTGGCTATTTTGGCAAACATAGGAAATCTTTGCATGAAATTTGAAGTCATTGTTTTAGCTAAATTATGAATACACACCTTTGGACTCATACGCTTTGCAAGTTTGACAATCTTACCCCAAGGGATGGTTAACAACTCCAACTTCCTAATTTTTTGTTCCATTATAATGCCAACAAAGATTAAAGTATGAGAATTTTCTAATTATTTGTGAATTCATTATATTTTTTCCCAATTTATCTTGCATATTAGCTTGAATAACAAAATATTTTTCATACACACGATAATTCCACAACAAAAGAAAAAAGACAATAGGCCTATTTGGTATGCAAGAAAGAAATGGAAAGGAAAAGGGAAAAGAAAAAAGAAAGTAAATATGGAAAAATGTATTTGGTATGTAATTAAAAAAACAAATGAAACAAGAAAGATGTATTTGGTATGGAAATGTTTCAAGGAAAAAAAAGAGGGAAATAGTGAAAAATTGCTAAAATACCCCTTCTTTTATAAAATAATATTTACAAAACTCTTTTTCGTCAGTTTCTCCACTGTAAACAATTAATTACAAAATTTAAAAAAAAAAGTTTCTCCACTGTTTTTTTTCTATGCCTGCTTCCACCTGCATCGCTACCACGTTCACTATCTACAACTCCAACCTCCACAATATTGTTTCAACTCCGATTGTCGGATTCATCCTCTATTGTTCAAAGCCATATTGTTCCTTTCAATTTGCCCCCTTACTGTCTAGATCTGGAATCCCATACACATGAGGACACGTGAGGGACATGGATTGGGTTAATCTTCTTTTCTCAAATGTTGAAGACGTTCTCGACAAAATTCCAGATCTTCTTTTCTCTCGGTCTCTCTCACCATCGTGATCTCTCTTGGCTTCACACATACGTGGACATTTTCAGAATTTACACAAAAGTATAAGGGTATTTTGGTCTTTTCAGTAGTTTTCCAAATGGAAAAATAGGTTTTCTCCCTTTTTTTCAAGGAAAATTGGCTACTGTTCATGATCAGGATTCCAAGCTTTTTTTTTTCATCTCCCACTTAAGAAACGTACCAAACAAAGGAAAAGGTTTAGGATGTTGGAATTCCCATTTCTTTTTCCTTGAGAAAAGCTACCAAACATGCTCCATATTTTTGTACACTTGAAAAGTGATATATGACAGAGTCAGTATTAATGAAATCATACTTTCATTCACTTTTACTATATTAGCAAAAATATCTATAAAGGTGTATGAAAACTATTTCATGAATAAACGAAAGTAAGGGGAGAGCAAATCCTCTTGCCTTAGCCCATTGATGGCAACGAAAAAAATTGTTCTTGTTCCACAGTATAAAGAATGACAAAGTAGAGGTACAATGTATTATTAAATTCACAATATGGTGCTCAAAACACAAAACTAGCAATAATGCTTTAAAAAATAGACAAAAGTACACTTCGTGTCTCTAACGTTTACATTGGGTTTCATGTCGTCCCTAATTTTTTTTATACCAATTGTATCCTCAATTATGTTCTTAAAGCATAACCCTGTTAACACAGTAACTAAAAATGCTAACATGGCTGGACATGTCATATCATGTTTCATACAAGTGGCGGCCACGTTATATATAAGTCAAAAAGACAATTTTGCCTTTAAATTGTTAATCTCTTTCACTTCTATCTGTCCCTAATTCTCTATCTCCTCTCTCTCTATGTGTCTCTCTCCCTTCCCCTCTCTCTCATATTTGATCCATTCTTTTCATGCACTGGACTTTCTCACATTGTTACCCACTCTATGTTCTGTCTTCTCACTTCATTTTCTCTCAAATCACGCCCTCTCTATTTCTTTGACACTGTGCGCCACAATCTCTATTTCATGGTAGGAAAACAAGGGGGAAATTTGATCTTTAGGCTTCCTCTATGTCTCTCTACTTGTAATACCCTGGTATTACGGAATAGTTAAAAGTACACATATTCATGAGAGTGAAATTTTATTTTATTTTTTGTAAATTTAAGAGTTTTGATTAAGGAAACGAAGGACCCTAAAGTTTAATTATACTAATACTTGCCGTTGGTCAGGTAAGATTTCATCGAGAAAAGGAAACATGTGTAGTGAGTGTAAGAAGTACATTCAAGGACTAAAGTGAAAGAAAATAAAATATGTACTCTTGAGAAAAGACCAAATAGGAACCCGAAAGGGAGAATAGATCTTATGAGAATGAATTATGAGTTTGATACCAAAAGGATGATGGATTCGAGGTTAAAGTAGAGTTTGTGACACCGAGAGGAACTAAAGTGAATAAATGCATGATTTTGGCATTTTAATAAAAATAGAATGTGATGATGTGTATTTTATGGAAGTGTATTTGGGTGCCTTATGTATGATCAAGTTTTTCCAATTCCCTTGCAAGATTCTAATTTTACCAAAGGGACCAAATTGAAAAGAAAATTAGCGGGGCCCATGCATACACTCACTTAAACACTCATCCTCTTCTCTTCCTATTCATTCATTCTCTTTCCTCTCATAGCTCTCTCCAATCCTTCATGAGCTTGCTTCCGATCAAGTCTTTGGTGGATTCCTCCTTCTAGCAACCTTCCTCTATGTTGGAAAACTCTTGATTTAAGGTAAGTTTCATCAAAATTTCCCAATTTCTTTAATTTTTGTAAATATTAAATCCTAGGTTATCAATTTGAGAAATCTTTATATAATGTTTCTATGGATGAATTTAAGTATGGGTGATGATCTAAAATGTTCCTACATGGTTTATGATGTTATTGGAAAAAGAAATTTAGAGAAAACTATGAGAAATTCATAGAATTCAGATATTTGAAAAAGTTAGCGTTCTTAATAAAAATTTGATGATTAAGGCTTGGATTGTTAGTTTAAATTGGGGGTTTTGGTGTCAAAACAATCCTTAAATATTAAGAATAAAAAACCATGGAAGAAATCAAAATAAATGGTGTTTTGGATGTAGTTTTGGAATTTTTGGATGAAAAACACAAAGAATGTTACTGTTCATTCTGAAAATTTTTCAAAAAACACTATTCATCAAGAAAATGTTTCCAAATTTTTGCGGATATTGTAGCATTGACTCGGCCAATGTACTATAGCATCGGCTCGGTCAACGACACTATAGCATTGACTTTGGTCAAAGTTACTGTAGCTACGTTGACTATTGACAATTATTGTAGCATCAATTTTAAAATGTTCATAACTCTTTCATATAGACCCTGTTTTTAGCAAATAAGATACCGTTGGAAAGCTCTGAGTCTAGTTTCTAATGGTATAAGTTTTATTTGAAAATTATTTATCATTTGCGAGTTATGTTTAGAGGAGTGATCAAATGTCAAAATTATAGTAAGGAATTTCCCTATTTTGTGACCTTGATATGTTTTTGCATGATTATCTTATAGGGATAGATTCTTTGATGCATCTTCCACATATTTTTGAATGTTGTGGATAGTTTAGATGTAGAGGAAATTACCTTCCATCATCTTACACATCTTCGAGGAAGGTTCAAGTTAAAATTGGACAAATGTCAAAGTGAGAGATCCTGCCTTACCTTGTTTGCTTATTTTATGTATATATATTAAAAGTGTACTATAATATATATGTTTGTGTGTGTGTGTGTATGTGAGCCATGAAATTAATGCATTCATGTTATGCATTAAAATGTGCAAATGTGAAACTATTATGATTTCATCTAAAAATTTATGTGCATGAAAGTACTTTTATAAAGTTGGAATGTATAGTGATAAATATTGTGAACTTTTCCTGAAATGTGATGCATATAGTTTCCTATGTTTGCGTAATGTGATTGTGTTTGATCTTGAAAGAAATGAAAATGGAGTTTATGGGATCCTATGGGATGAAATTTAATTATAGATTTGTCCATTTGAGGACAGGGAAGAAATAAAGGTGGAATGAAATCACTATGGCCACATGGTATTAAATATGATATTCGTCACTTTATGGGCCAGGTGAAATAAGGTTGGATTACAGATTCATCCCTTTGAGGGCGGGGTGAAATAAGGGAGGATGCGGCGAGGGCCGCAGGGCAACGACTACTTTATGTAGACAAGACCTGAAAAATGTCTGGGAACTTAAATTGAAATTATGTGAATTGTTTGAAATATGATTTGACTTTATCTGGAATATGTCTGTTAATGATTACAAGGTGTTTTTATTGTGTGGTTTGATAAATATCTTGTACATCAAAATTTAGGTGATTGTACTATCAGATCAAATATGTATATATGCATGTATATATATTTATGTATATCTATATTGTGTGTGAATGTGATAGGATTCTCTCAAGTAGAAGCTGTCTTCAGTTTCAGGTAAGGAGAACTTCCTAGTTCGATAACATTCACATCAAGATTACATTTCCATCGGTTTAGGGTAAAGGTACAATGTTTAGTTCTTATTCTTAGTTATATAAACCTAGAAAAGCTCTGAATTGGGTAAGTTAATTCTGCGATGTAATGTGTATAACTGTAGCGTGTATGAGAAACTCAGTTTAGCTATACTTTCTTTTTTTTTTGTGAGAAGGGAAATAGTTCACCTATTTTAATTCTTAAATTATGCAATTTAAATTAATTGCATTTAAAATAATAACCAAAATAAGGATTAGTATTGTGCTTAAGAAAAAAATAGGCTTACAGATATGAGGTGAAATTCACTTTATGTGCTGGTCACATGCTTAGATTTTGGGGCGTGACACTGCTTCTCTCTATTTTCTTTCTCCTAGGTTCTCTCTATCCCGATGCTTTCTCTCACCTATCTTTGCCTTGCTCTCATCTCTGTCTCCCTCTCACTTTTGCATGCTCTTTGTCCTTCTCTCGGGTCCTTTATTTGGTGGTCACACTGTAATACCCGTTAATTTCGGAATATAATTCGCTTAAGAGTATTTTAGAATTCTACAACGTTACTTTAGTTATTTATTTTGGTCATTTTTAATTTTCATATTTAATTGTTCTCTTTGAATATTATTTATGAAAATTGAGTTAAATGACTGAACTAAATATTTGCACCATGTGGGATATATTCTAAGAATGGTGAAATTCATGGAAAAGTGATTTCAGAATGGTCAATTAGTCCATTTATTGTAAATTGACTGGATGGATTTGGATGTTGGGTTATGGATACCCATGGGTTATTGAATAACCCATTAGAAATATTTAATATAAAGTTTCAATAGTACCCCCTCATTTTTCACTCAGCCGAAGGAAGGCAGAAAAGCGTTTTCTCTCTTCTTCATCCTCTTTTCAAATCCTTTCCTTGATCTTCAGAGTTTTGATTGTTTGTTCGGTTCAAAAGCTTTGTAAGGATCAAAGGTAAGCTTTAATCTCATTATTTTCCTTAAATTTCAGTTTATATGGAAGATTAGAGGAGGTTTTGTTCTTGAAGATTTTGATGATAATTCGCGAATCTCAGTTGTTTTAGAAGTTATATTTGAGTTATAATCGGTTAAAAGAGTTGAGATTCTAGTTTTGAATCAAAAGAAAGGAAAGGATGAATTTTTTTGAAAGATTTTCTGCAAAATTCGAGGTACTGTAGCAACTGGAAATCTGGAATTTTTCTTCGAGTTACTGTAGCGACCAGAAATTTCAGAAAAAAAATCTGGAAAATTTTCTTCGGGGTACTGTAGCAGTTACTGTAGTGTCGGCAGTCAACGGCACTGTAGCGAACCGTTACTGTAGCGAACCATTATTGTAGCAAACCGTTACTGTAGCAATCAGAAAATTTTGCTTATTTTCGTGATTTTGTTTCCTTTCTTATGTTTCCTTGTAATATATTTTACTAGGAAATTTTCCTACATAAATTCTAGTGTGGAACAAGGTAAACTTGGACAAACATCAAGGTGAGTGAATAACCTTGCTCAGCTAATTTGATATTACTAGTCAAAGTACAATATAAGTCTCATTTACAATATTATTTGGATAATCAATTTTTCATATGGGAGTATATGATGATCGGTAGAAATAAGAATATGTAGAAATTATTTTATTTCATGACAATTGTACTATGTGATAAATTCTCACTATTTATTAATGAGTAAAGATCTACGGGATCTAATACACGAGTTTGAAAGGGTTAAAGTCCCATACTACTCAGTGCATATCTATGAAACCTATACACGAGTTGAAAGGGTTAAAGTCCCATACTACTCGGTGTATATCTAAGAAATCTTATACACGAGTTTGAAAGGGTTAAAGTCCCATACTACTCAGTGCATATCTATGAAACCTATACATGAGTTGAAAGGGTTTGTAATACCCGTTAATTTCAGAATATAATTCGCTTAAGAGTATTTTAGAATTCTACAACGTTACTTTAGTTATTTATTTTGGTCATTTTTAATTTTCATATTTAATTGTTCTCTTTGAATATTATTTATGAAAATTGAGTTAAATGACTAGACTAAATATTTGCACAATGAGGGATATATTCTAAGAATGGTGAAATTCATGGAAAAGTGGTTTCAGAATGGTCAATTAATCCATTTATTGTAAATTGACTGGATGGGTTTGGATGTTGGGTTATGGATACCCATGGGTTATTGAATAACCCATTAGAAATATTTAATATAAAACTTCAATAGTAACTTCTCATAATTCGATTCTGAAGCGAAGCAAAAGGAACAGTAACTTCATTTTCTCTCTCAGTTCTTTATTTTCTTCTCAAATCCTTTCCTTGATCTTCAGAAGTTCGATTATTTGTTCGGTTCAAAAGCTTTGTAAGGATCAAAGGTAAGCTTTAATCTCGTTATTTTCCTTAAATCTAAGTTTATATGGAAGATTAGAGCAAGTTTTGTTCTTGAAGATTTTGATGATAATTCGTGAATCTCAGTTGTTTTAGAAGTTATATTTGAGTTATAATCGGTTAAAAGAGTTGAAATTCTGGTTTTGAAACAAGAAAGGAAAGGATGAATTTGTGAGAAATTTCTGCAAAAACTTCTGCAAAACCGAGTTACTGTAGCGACCAGAAATTTTGAAACAAAATCTAGAAAATTTTCTTCGGGGTACTGTAGCAGTACTGTAGTGTCGGCAGTCAACGTTACTGTAGCAGTCAACGTACTGTAGCGAACCGGCACTGTAGCGAACCGTTACTGTAGCGAACCGACACTGTAGCAAACCGTTACTGTAGCAACCCGTTACTGTAGCAGTCAGAAAATTTTACGTATTTTCGTGATTTTGTTTCTTTTCTTATGATTCCTTGTAATATATTTTACTAGGAAATTTTCCTACACAAATTCTAGTGTGGAACAAGGTAAACTTGGACAAACATCAAGGTGAGTGAATAACCTTGCTCAGCTAATTTGATATTACTAGTCAAAGTACAATATAAGTCCCATTTACAATATTATTTGGATAATAAGCAATTAATTTTTTATATGGGAGTATATGATGATCAATAGAAATAAGAGTATGTAGAAATTATTTATTTCATGACAATTGTACTATGTGATGAATTCTCACTATCTTATTAATGAGTAAAGATCTACGGGATCTAATACACGAGTGTGAAAGGGTTAAAGTCCCATACTACTCGGTGTATATTTAAGAAATCTTATACACGAGTTTGAAAGGGTTAGAGTCCCATACTACTCAGTGCATATCTATGAAATCTATACACGAGTTGAAAGGGTTAAAGTCCCATACTATTCGGTATATACCTATGAGATCTTATTCACGAGTTTGAAAGGGTTAGAGTCTCATACTACTCGGTGTATATCTATGAAATCTTATTCATGAGTTTGAAAGGGTTAGAGTCCCATACTACTCGATGTATAAGACAATTAATTATATGAGTAAATGTGGTATTTGTACTTTTGATATTTTATATAGTACAGTTATTTACTTACTGAGTTTTTAAATAAACTCACACTCCCTATGATTATTTTTTTCAGATACAGAAAATAAAGAACAAGAGTATCCGTTTGAAGATTAGAAGCCCCTTGGGATTATTCTCTATTTCTGTCTGGTGGGATACCAGTACTTATTATTGTGGATACTAGGAACGCTCTGTACTTACTATAGGTTTCCTAGGCTTGCGATGAGATAAAAATATCAGACTATGTATGTCTATATTTGCTTATCAGATGAATATAATTCTGTAGTGTGGAATGAATGATTAAGGTTGAATGTAAAACCTTATAGAATACATGTAAATAACGTATGTTTGAGAATTTTATCAAATGAGTAGTATCTTTTCACATGCTCAATTTTTGGGATGTGACAAATTTGGTATCAGAGGAAAGGTTTTATAGGTCCCCTATAGAGTACAGAGCAAAGTGATCTTTGTGGGCCCTTCCCTATTGTCATGAGCCGCGGCATGACCATAGGATTAGGTTCCATAAAAGACCTTGTAGAGTATAACGTCATTTTATAGATAACTTCTCAATGGGGCTAGAAAGTGATATTTTGTTTATGTCTGAAAATTGTTTGTTATGTGTGTAGATCTGTGACAGATCAATGTCAGAAGGATCTTCTAATAATAATGAGCATATGGGTCCAAGGAGGGCCATAAATCCACCAGTACATGTGCAAGATGATCCTAACCGTGGTGATAGTTTACATGCTCAAAGTACTGAAGGCGCAACTAGTGAGCAAGCAAGAAGAGTCGAACCTGATGCTCACGTCGGTAATGCAACTATTGCACATGTGATTCATTTGATGAATGAACGATTTGACCGATTTGAGGCTGAAATGAGAGGTCGATCTGCACAAGCTAACCTGCCAGTGGATCCTCCTATTGTTGAAGCTGAAAATGTACCACCAGCTCCGTTAGCGGGAGGAGTTAATGTAAGAGAGGTAAGAATGTCTGAATTCCAGAAAATGAGGCCTCCTACTTTTTCAGGGGAAGATCCCAAAGAGGACCCACAATGTTTTCTTGA
Organism: Biancaea sappan; assembly: GCA_037074585.1. Lineage (NCBI taxonomy): Eukaryota > Viridiplantae > Streptophyta > Magnoliopsida > Fabales > Fabaceae > Biancaea > Biancaea sappan. The sequence goes on from CM073498.1 coordinate 18,208,343, forward strand.
AGATTGTGAAGCAATCTGTGATGCTATAGGGTGTTCTCCTACTCAAAAGGTAGAATTCACTTCTTTTCAGTTAAAGGGTAGGGTTGGTAAATGGTGGAAGAACTGGAAGAAAGCTAGAATTCAAGGCACACCGCCAGTTATGTGGACGGAGTTTTACAGATTGGTTATGGAAAGGAGGTCAAAGAATAAAGAAAAATATCGACAAAAGAAGAAAGCTAGATATAGGAGATCTTTTGATCAAAGGGAAGACTTAGGGACTTTGAAACCCTTTACTGCATCACAACATGCTCCAGCCACTCCTACTAAGTCATTGTATTCTACAGCCAGTGTGGCTAAGCCTCGTTCAAAGAGCAGGGGTGGTTTTAGTTCTTCTAGTAGAGGAGGTACTCAAGCTAGAAGGAAGAAACCTCAGTGTCCTGAATGTGGAAAGTTTCACTTCGGAGAATGCAGGTTAAACACTGTTGGTACAGGTTGTTTTAACTGTGGACAAAAAGGACATTTTGTAAGGGAGTGCCCTCAGCTCATGACAGGACCAGGTCAAGGGTCTACTTTGCCACCTCGACCACAATCTATTTCTGTTTCTATTACTCAAACACCAACCCCTTCAACAGGGGGTAGTATGGGAAGAGGTTCTGGAAGAGGCCAAGGTGACCATGGAAAAAAAGCTGCTGGCAGAGGAAATGCAAGAGTATATGCTCTAACCCGACAGGATGCTCAAACATCCAATGCTGTAGTTACAGGTATATTATCTGTTAATACTTTTGCTGCACGTATTTTGTTTGATCCTGGTTCTACTCACTCATATGGTCACCCCTATTTGCCAAGAGATTTGCATTTGATTCGATTACTCTTAAGGAACCATTCTTAGTTTCCACACCGATGAGAGAGACTTTGATGGTTAAAATATGTTATCGTTCTTGTAAAATAATCGTTGGAGGCACGGAAACTGAGATAGATCTTATGGTTCTCAATATGTTAGATTTTGATGTTATTTTAGGGATGGACTAGTTATCTTCTTGTCATGCTACTATAAATTGTCGTGACAAAGTTATTTCCTTTAATATGCCGGGGAGGAGTAATTTTGTGTTTCAAGGGGATCAAAGTGATGTACCTTGCAATATGATATCTATGTTAAGTGCCCGGCGTATGTTGCGAAAGGGATGTCAGGGATTTCTAGCTTTTATCAAAGATTTAGAAAAGAAAGAACAGAAGTTAGAAGACATACATGTGGTTAATGAATTCTCAGATGTGTTCCCAGAAGATTTACCTGGATTACCGCCAGAAAGAGATATTGAGTTCAGTATTGATTTGGTCCCAGACACAAGACCAATTTCTATTCCACCTTATCGTATGGCTCCTGTTGAGCTAAAAGAACTCAAAGAACAATTGGAAGATTTGTTAAACAAAGGGTTCATTCGCCCAAGATTTTCACCTTGGGGTGCTCCTGTTCTTTTTGTGAAAAAGAAAGATGGTTCTATGAGATGATGTATAGATTATCGTCAGCTGAATAAAGTCACAGTGAAGAATAAGTATCCTTTACCAAGGATAGATGATTTGTTTGATCAGCTTCAAGGAGCAAAATACTTCTCAAAGATTGATCTAAGGTCTGGATATCATCAGTTACGAATTAAGAACGATGATATACCTAAGACAGCTTTTCGTACACGGTATGGACATTATGAGTTTCTTGTGATGTCTTTTGGGTTGACAAATACACCAGCAGCATTTATGAATTTAATGAACAGAGTGTTCAAATCATTCCTTGATAAGTTTGTAATTGTATTTATTGATGATATTTGGTATATTCAAAGAGTCATGAAGAATATACTGAACATTTGAGAATAGTGCTTCAGACCTTGAGAGAGCATCAGTTGTACGCAAAGCTCTCGAAATGTGAATTCTGGATGAGTCATGTAACATTTTTGGGACATGTTATTTTCCAAGAAGGTATTCATGTAGATCCAAGTAAAATTGAAGCAGTAAAACAATGGCCTAGACCAACAACTGTGTCTGAAGTACGTAGTTTTCTTGACTTAGCAGGGTATTACCGTCGCTTTGTCAAAAATTTCTCTAAGACGGCTCTCCCATTAAATAAGTTAACCCGAAAGAATGTTAAATACATTTGGGATGATTCATGTGAACAAAGTTTCACCCAATTGAAAGAGTGTTTAACTTCTGCACCAGTTTTAATCCTACCATCAGAACCAGGGGGTTACTCTGTATTTTGTGATGCCTCAAAGATAGGCTTAGGGTGTGTGTTGATGCAACATGGTAAAGTCATAGCTTATGGCTCACGTCAGCTTAAAAAGCATGAATTGAATTACCCCACTCATGATTTGGAAATGGCAGCTGTAGTGTTTGCCCTAAAGATATGGAGACATTACTTGTATGGGGAAACTTGTAAAATTTTTACAGATCACAAAAGCCTTAAGTACATTTTTGAGCAGAGAGATCTCAATCTAAGGCAACGAAGGTGGATGGAACTTCTGAAAGATTATGATTGTACCATCCTTTACCATCCAGGTAAAGCAAATGTAGTGGCTGATGCTCTAAGTCGAAAGTCTATGGGAAGTTTAGCTCACATTGCCACTATAAGGAGGTCTCTAATACATGAACTACAAGAATTGGAAGCTGATGGAGTATTCTTCGAGATCACTGAGTCAGGTACATTTCTGGCTCATTTAACAGTTAGATCATCCCTTGTAGAAAAAGTAAAAGCAACTTTAGAAAATGACATTGATATGGTCAAAATCAGAGATAAGGCAAGGCAAGGTCTAGCACCAAGTTTCTTGGTAGATGAAGAGGGAGTCTTATGGTTTAATGGGAGACTCTGTGTCCCCAACATTGAATTTTTGAAACATGAAATCTTAATGGAAGCTCATGGTTCACCCTACGTTGTACATCCTGGTGCTGTGAAAATGTATCAGGACTTGAAACAAGTTTACTGGTGGGAGGGCATGAAGCGAGACGTGACTGACTTTGTAGCTCGATGTTTGACTTGTCAGCAAGTTAAAGCTGAACATCGACGACCACCTGGTTTAATGCAAAAACTAGATATTCCCGAGTGGAAGTGGAAAAGGATCACTATGGATTTTGTAGTAGGTTTACCTCGGTCAACAAAAGGAAATGACTCAACATGGGTCATAGTGGATCGACTTACTAAGTCAGTACATTTTCTTCATGTTCATACCACTTTCAGTGTAGCAAAACTTGCTCGAATTTATGTTAAAGAAACAGTGAAACTTCATGGTGTACCAATATCCATTATATCAGATCGAGGACCTCAGTTTACTTCTCGGTTCTGGAAAGTCTTTCAAGAGGCTTTGGGTACCAAAGTGAATCTTAGCACAGCATTTCATCCTCAGACTGATGGACAGTCCGAAAGGACAATTCAGACTTTTGAGGATATGCTAAAAGCTTGTGTGATGGATTTCAGTGGAAGTTGGGAAGATCATTTGTCTCTTATTGAATTTGCTTATAATAACAGTTACCAAGCCAGTATCCAGATGGCACCTTTTGAGGCTTTATATGGGAGACGGTGTCGATCTCCTATAGGTTGGTTTGAACTTGGTGAAACCAAAATATTTGGACCTGAGATGATACAGGAAGATATAAATAAAGTTAAACTAATCAGAGAGAAGTTGTTAACTGCTCAGAGTAGACAGAAGTCTTATGCGGACAACCGACGACGTGACCTTGAATTTGCAATAGGTGATATGGTTTTCTTACGAATCTCACCTATGAAGGGAGTAATGAGATTCGGGAAGAAAGGCAAGCTTAGTCCGAGGTATGTTGGCCCATATGAGGTTGTAGACATAGTGGATAATGTGGCATATCGCCTACACCTACCTTCCGACCTAGAGGGAGTTCATCCAATATTTCATGTGTCCATGCTGCGAAAATATCTTCCTGATCCTTCTCATGTCATTCAACCCCAAGAAGTTTATTTTGATGAAACTCTCACATACGAAGAGGTACCAGTAGCTATTCTTGATAGAAAAGTCAAGAAATTGCGTACCAAAGAAATTCCTACTGTCAAGGTTCTTTGGAGAAATCATTCTCTCGAGGAAGCTACGTGGGAGGCAGAAGATGAGATGTGGAAAAACTATCCACATTTATTTGAAACTTGAGGTAAGATTTTAATTCGGAGGACCGAATTCTTTTAAGGGGGGTAGAATGTAATACCCGTTAATTTCAGAATATAATTCGCTTAAGAGTATTTTAGAATTCTACAACGTTACTTTAGTTATTTATTTTGGTCATTTTTAATTTTCATATTTAATTGTTCTCTTTGAATATTATTTATAAAAATTGAGTTAAATGACTAGACTAAATATTTGCACAATGAGGGATATATTCTAAGAATGTTGAAATTCATGGAAAAGTGGTTTCAGAATGGTCAATTAATCCATTTATTGTAAATTGACTGGATGGGTTTGGATGTTGGGTTATGGATACCCATGGGTTATTGAATAACCCATTAGAAATATTTAATATAAAACTTCAATAGTAACTTCTCATAATTCGATTCTGAAGCGAAGCAAAAGGAACAGTAACTTCATTTTCTCTCTCAGTTCTTCATTTTCTTCTCAAATCCTTTCCTTGATCTTCAGAAGTTCGATTATTTGTTCGGTTCAAAAGCTTTGTAAGGATCAAAGGTAAGCTTTAATCTCGTTATTTTCCTTAAATCTAAGTTTATATGGAAGATTAGAGCAAGTTTTGTTCTTGAAGATTTTGATGATAATTCGTGAATCTCAGTTGTTTTAGAAGTTATATTTGAGTTATAATCGGTTAAAAGAGTTGAAATTCTGGTTTTGAAACAAGAAAGGAAAGGATGAATTTGTGAGAAATTTCTGCAAAAACTTCTGCAAAACCGAGTTACTGTAGCGACCAGAAATTTTGAAACAAAATCTAGAAAATTTTCTTCGGGGTACTGTAGCAGTACTGTAGTGTCGGCAGTCAACGTTACTGTAGCAGTCAACGTACTGTAGCGAACCGGCACTGTAGCGAACCGTTACTGTAGCGAACCGATACTGTAGCAAACCGTTACTGTAGCAACCCGTTACTGTAGCAGTCAGAAAATTTTACGTATTTTCGTGATTTTGTTTCTTTTCTTATGATTCCTTGTAATATATTTTACTAGGAAATTTTCCTACACAAATTCTAGTGTGGAACAAGGTAAACTTGGACAAACATCAAGGTGAGTGAATAACCTTGCTCAGCTAATTTGATATTACTAGTCAAAGTACAATATAAGTCCCATTTACAATATTATTTGGATAATAAGCAATTAATTTTTTATATGGGAGTATATGATGATCAATAGAAATAAGAGTATGTAGAAATTATTTATTTCATGACAATTGTACTATGTGATGAATTCTCACTATCTTATTAATGAGTAAAGATCTACGGGATCTAATACACGAGTGTGAAAGGGTTAAAGTCCCATACTACTCGGTGTATATTTAAGAAATCTTATACATGAGTTTGAAAGGGTTAGAGTCCCATACTACTCAGTGCATATCTATGAAATCTATACACGAGTTGAAAGGGTTAAAGTCCCATACTATTCGGTATATACCTATGAGATCTTATTCACGAGTTTGAAAGGGTTAGAGTCCCATACTACTCGGTGTATATCTATGAAATCTTATTCATGAGTTTGAAAGGGTTAGAGTCCCATACTACTCGATGTATAAGACAATTAATTATATGAGTAAATGTAGTATTTGTACTTTTGATATTTTATATAGTACAGTTATTTACTTACTGAGTTTTTAAATAAACTCACACTCCCTATGATTATTTTTTTCAGATACAGAAAATAAAGAACAAGAGTATCCGTTTGAAGATTAGAAGCCCCTTGGGATTATTCTCTATTTCTGTCTGGTGGGATACCAGTACTTATTAATGTGGATACTAGGAACGCTCTGTACTTACTATAGGTTTCCTAGGCTTGCGATGAGATAAAAATATCAGACTATGTATGTCTATATTTGCTTATCAGATGAATATAATTCTGTAGTGTGGAATGAATGATTAAGGTTGAATGTAAAACCTTACAGAATACATGTAAATAACGTATGTTTGAGAATTTTATCAAATGAGTAGTATCTTTTCACATGCTCAATTTTTGGGATGTGACAGGGTTAGAGTCTCATACTACTCGGTGTATACCTTTGAGATCTTATTCACGAGTTTGAAAGGGTTAAAGTCCCATACTACTCGGTGTATATCTAAGAAATCTTATTCATGAGTTTGAAAGGGTTAGAGTCCCATACTACTCGATGTATAAGACAATTAATTATATGAGTAAATGTGGTATTTGTACTTTTGATATTCTATATAGTACAGTTATTTACTTACTGAGTTTTTAAATAAACTCACACTCCCTATAATTATTTTTCAGATACAGAAAATAAAGAAGAAGAGCATCCGTTGGAAGATTAGAAGCCCCTTGGGATTACTCTCTATTTCTGTCTGGTGGGATACCAGTACTTATTAATGTGGATATTAGAAACGCTCTGTACTTTCTATAGGTCTCCTAGGCTTGCGATGAGATAGAAATATCAGACTATGTATGTCTATATTTGCTTATCAGATAAATATAATTCTGTAGTGTGGAATGAATGATTAAGGTTGAATGTAAAACCTTACAGAATATATGTAAACAACGTATGTTTGAGAATTTTATCAAATGAGTAGTATCTTTTCACATGCTCAATTTTTGGGATGTGACACACACACTCCTCGAGTTCTCCGTTCATGACATCTCTCCTTCTTATCACCATGCCTACATTGCTCTATTTTATAACTGAAAAATAGAGCAATTTACACTATGTCCCTTGTGCTTTCCCTCTCGCTCTTTACTCTATTGAACTCTCGGTGTATGCTTTCTATTTCTTTTTCTCTCTCATCTACTCCATCTCACTTGCTTCTCCCTATTTTATCGCACATATGGCTTCAGGTGGTGATCGAGGTTAACCAATCGAGGCGTTGGCTACTACTTGGTTGTGTGCTACATTATATTTCGAAAAAGACGAGGGCGTGGATGCAGTTTTCAAAACAATGATGGTTGGACACAAAAATGTGTGTGTGCGTGGTTTAGGATCATGACGTGTATGATGGATGAGGGAGATGATGTAAGTGAAGAAAAAATGTGTATGGGGGGGATTCAGATCAGCTCCTGTGAGCTGGAGAGTCCATTTCTTTTTAGTCACGGTTATAATCGTAACTATTTTTGCAACATTTTTAGCAACAATTATAACTGTGACTAAAAGTTATAAAATCGTTGCTAAAAAGAGCTAGACTCTCTAACTTATAATAGCTGATCTGTGTTCCCGTGTCTGTGTGAGAGAGAGAGATCTAGATCAAAGACGCGAGAAAGATAAAGAGGGAGGAGGGGAGAGAGATGCGTAGAGATAGAGAGGGATGAAGACAGAAAGGGAAAGAGATAAAAAAAAATGCAAGAACATCCACAGTGGTAGTTCTTAAGAAGTTCTTAAACTTAAGAACCTGTTCTTATTTTAGTTTACCACTGTAGTTCGCCACGTTACCTATCACGCGTAACGATTTTTATATAAGAATTGATTTTTATACAAAAAATAATAATAAAATAATCAATTCACAATAAATGTTAGTGGAGAATAATAAATGCTAAAGTAGTTTAGAGTTGATTATGAGACTCATTTATGGATTATTAAGAAGTTCACTATTATAGTGGGGAGTTGCTTAAAGTAATAGGGAGTTATTTAATCTTATGTGATATTGTGAGACGTACAGTAAAAGCTCAAATAAAGTTTACCACTGTAAATACTCTAAGAACAAAACTATCTTTTTTTACATATATATGATGTGGCCACCACTTGATAATCAATATGTGTTTTGTTATCATAAACCATTTTTTTATAGCGCTAATATAAAAGAAAATGCCTTAGCAAATTACTTTCTTGCAATTAAGGATTATGACTCAGCAAAATAGGAAGAGAGATATTTTCTTTGCTATCCATTTCCGTCGCTCCCTCTTTTTTCTCACTTTTGTTTGGTCTAAATTTTCATGGCAACAAATGAAGCATTGCATCTTATACCCCAAGAGGATATTGATAATGCACATATCATTTATTTACTATTCCGTGAGATTGACTAGTAATTTTAATTATTATTTAGTTAATGCTTCATATAATAATATTATTATTATTTAGAGTTCACATTATTACTTGGAGATCCACCAAGCTACCATTTAAGCTACATGTTATAATTTATGTAATGCTAAATTAAAAAGAATCAGTTTATTCTAACCAAACCAACTCATTCACGTATTGATTAAATTAGTTTGATTTAAACAATAATTCTTAAAATTCAACAAAATTTAATATGCGCCTCACTTGATTGACTCAAGTTAAAAATTCACTAAAAAGAAACAACCTAACTTATTAATGTCCCAATGCTCAATATAGCGTAGTTAATGATCGCATAATGCTACGCATTTCTTAGAGAGAATTGAGCTGTTATTATTGTTATTTCTAAATAGTTTCAAGATACATAAATTGCATATTACATCTTAATTGTTTGATAGGTGTAACAAAGAAATATGATCTCCATCAAAGTTGTTAAGAGTTTACCTAAATTTGGTGAGTAGGTAAACTCGACTTGTAAATTCGTAAGAGTTTACATATATCTTTCATTTCAATAACTTATATGTATATATATATATATATATATATATATATATATATATTGCATATTACATCTTAATTGTTTGATAGGTGTAACAAAGAAATATGATGTCCACCAAAGTTGTCAAGAGTTTACCTAAATTTGGTGAGGAGGTAAACTTGATTTATAAACTCGTAAGAGTTTACATAAATATTTCATTTCAATAGACTTATAATATATATATATATATATATATATATATATATAAGTGTATTGAAATGAGTTTATAAGTCGGGTTTACCTCCTCACTGAATTTAGGTAAACTCTTGACAACTTTGATGGACATCATAGTTCTTTGTTACACCTATCAAACAATTAAGATATAATATGCAATATATATATATATATATATATATATATATATACATATTCTAACACAATAAAACTAGAGTAACAAATATAGTATGTTAGGTTCATAGTTCCTAAACAAATTTTAAGAATTATATTTACTAGGTATCAACATGCTCATTATCCTTAAAATGAAATAATTGAGAATAACCTCTGATTCAGTATGTACACAGACAATAAAGTCTATAGAACTAGACATTAGAAGTCATCAATGATCCATTAATATTTCAGTCTTTTGTACATGTAAAGTTAAATTTGCTTAAAATAGAGTTCAAATGATAATTATGAATATTTAAATTAAACTTGAAAATTGCAAGTTGATTGGTAGCATTCAAAAGTCTACTGCTTCTGATCTTTGGTAATTTTTTTGGTCATATTTTATAAACGGTAAAGAAATTTTTGATTAAATTTATTTTAATTGAAAGTAGACTCAAAGGCAACGATATATCATTTACTTAAAATGGAGTGCAAATAAAAAAAATTAGAATTATTTAAAGTAAAATTAAAAATTGCAAAAAGTTGACTATTTCTGACATTTAGTTACTCTTTTGATCATATCTCCTAAACCATAAATTTTTTTTAATGAAACTTGTTTCTTTTGAAATTAGACTCAAATATATTTCTAATGGTATGTTATTTGCTCAAAATATAGTTCAAATGAAAAGGTTATTAGTGTTTAAATTGGACTGTTACTATTCAAACTCGATTACTCGATCTATTTTGACCAATTTTTAAATTTAGAATCGAGTTGACTCAATTTTTAGATATAAGATCATGAGCTCGTGTTCATGATTTTGACAATTATGATCTCCATTATCATTTTTGTATTTTTAGACAAAGGAAAAAAAATGTACCATTCCGTTACTTTTTACAAAATGAAAAATTTCTAATATCTACTTTCACATAAGACAATTCCTTACGCATGCGCGTAAAATACAAGACGACAAAACCTTTTATATACAAAACTCGCCCCTTCCCATATTCTACGTTTGAAATTGAAACAATACTATTTTATAAATGTAATTATTTTTTTGTCATAAATGTAATTATTTATTACTTATTGATTTATGTATTTTAACATAATAAATAAATATTATATATTACCTATGATATTTTGTAGATTACACGAGTCACAAAGGTTAGTTTATATACAAATCTCGCCCCTTCCCATTTTTAACGTTACTTGAAAAATTGGATCATTTTCATTATTGTACACAGTGCGTATTAAAAAAAGTAGAGCAGGCTCTACAGACACCAAAAAGAGTAATGTATGAAATATATACTATATTTTTTTCATATATTTTTATTTCATCTTGTCAAAATTTTTTAATGATTTAAATCATTATTTAAATGGTTTCTTTCTAACTTGAAAAAAAAAAAATGGAACTCCAACTCTCTCAAAGTTTGGAGCATACTAAGGAGGTAAAGTACCAGAACAAATATGTTGTTTATTTTTAAAATTTGGTACAGATTTGAGTGATGATTTTTTTTAAAAAAATATTAAAATTTGTATCGTTGAATTTCAAATCTAACAATTCATAAAAAGATAAATATATTATTTATCTTTTGAACTAAATACTATACAACCGGAAAAAGAAAATATAGGCTTAAGGAGCATTTTTTAAAAAAGTAAAATATTTGAATTTGAATGCATAACTACATATTAAGATATTATCTTTAAATTTAAATATTAAATAATTAATGTATGAAATTTTTTTACTTTGTATGAGATTTAATATATTTAGCGCTATTAAGTGTTTAATAAAATTAAAAAATACATTTAATAATATGAAATTTGATCATTCAGACTTTTCTTAAGTGTAAATAAATATTTTCTTAATTTTCCAAGTTTTGTTATAAATGAATAAGAAATAAATTGTTTAAATAATTAAAATGTAATAAGAGAAATAAGAACCTATTAAAACATTAAATGGACATGTGCGTTCGGTAAATTTATGTATTTTTATTTATTTCATTGGCTGCCCTAAAAACAAAATTGTACTGATTCATTAAAAAAAATTGTGCTCACGTGTGAACTGTGAAGTGCAGGTCAGTTTAAGAATTTAAAATTATATATACGTACACGCGCGCATGAGTGAGAAATTATCGTTATTCAAGCTTTGAACATGCCACTAATACGAGTTTCAATAGTAAAAACGAAAAAAAAAAAAAAAACAGGTAGTTAGCTATCTAAGTAGTGTTAGGAAAAAATATGGTTTTAAAACGTGATAAGTCATTTTCTTTAAAGAGTTTATATCTGCGTATTGGGGAATCACAAGCAAACCCTTTCAGGATACAATAAAGCCCTCTTGGAACCAAGATCTCACCGTAGAATTCTAATATGATATATATATATATATATATATATATATATAGAGTTTGAACAGTTATGTCTGTTCAATTTGAATAGATGTGTCTTTCTATTTCTAACAGTCATGTCTATTCTATTTTGAATAGTCATGTCTATTCAATTTTCAAAAGTCATGTCTTTTTTTTTATTTTGAATAGATGTGTCTATTTAATTTATGTCTTATTGAATTTTAAAATAAGTTTAAAATTCAATTTCAAATAAAAGATACATCCTTTCAAATAAAGACACATCTTTTTAATTTAAAAGATACATCTTTCTTTTTAAATAAAAAGACATATCCCTTCAATTTAAAAGAGACATTTCTTTAATTAAGAGACACTTCTTCTTAAATAAAAAACACATCTTTTAAATAAAAGACACATATTTTCAATTTAAAAGATACATCTTTTCAATTTAAAAAATACACATTTTCAAATAAAAGGAACAACAATTAAATTCCTTTTTTAAATATCATACTTTATCCAATACAAGACTCAATATTACAAACTATATAACAATCCCCCACTAGTTTGTAATATTTCTACATGATATCATACATAATAGAAAGTATCTTTACAGAGATTTGAACTTCCTAATAGTGTAACACTTTAAAGTTTTGACGAAGTTAGTTGTAATATCCCAAGAATTTTCATGAATATTTAAAGTCTATTTGAAGTTTATTGAAAAATTTAATTACATGAGAAATGTTCTTTTTGAATTAGTGAAGGAAATTTGGAAATAGAAATTTCAAAAATTTTAATTTGGGACATTTTACAAATTCTCAAGGACTAAAATGAAAAGTAAAGAAAGTATGGAGTACTTTTGAGAAATGACCAAGTAGGAACCCGAGAAGAAGAATAGAGCTTATGGGAATGAATTATGAGTCCGGTACCGAAAGGATGATATATTTGGGGTTAAAGTGGAGTTTGAGATATTGAGAGGGACTAGAGTGAAATAAGAAAATCTGTGGGGCACCTAGGATTTAGAAACACCTGAGGTGAGATTTTATGAATTTGCTTTTGCTAGTCTTGACTGAGGGTCAATTACAGAGCAAGTGATAATTTCACCCCGGGCGAGTATATAGGTGACCTCACCTATTTTTTTATTCATTTTTCTCCTTTCCTCTCTCTCTCTTCACTTTCTCTCCTCTCCTTCTCTCTTCCTTCTCTCTAATTTCTCTCTCTACACTCCAACTCTACAACCGGGCTTTGGAGGATGGATCTCGGGCTACGGGGCGAGCCTCTAGGAGCCAAGTAACATAGGGAAAGCAAGGAATCGAGGTAGAAATTTCTATTTCTTAAGCTTTTCTCTATTTTCTAGTTTTAAGAGTGTTTGAGGTAAAATCGAGATTCCGGCTTCGTTTCTCGATTAAAATTGGTGATTTTTGTGTCTAAATGCTCCTTAGACATTAAGAGTGAGATCCCATGGAAGAAATCATGAAAAACGGTGAAGATTTGGTCAGATTTGGGCCAAAACCGAGAGAAATCGCGAAGGGGTCGCGATCGTGGCGCCCAAGCGCCATGTGTGGCGCCTAGGCGCCAAGGTGAGATGGGAAGAAGAAGGAATTGGCGCCCAGGCGCCAGGTGTAACGGGAAATTTTAGTTTATTTTTCAATCAGTCATAACTTCTTCATCCGGACTTCGTTTTGGGCAAACTTTATATCGTTGGAAAGCTCTTTGAGTCTAGTTTCCAATGGTATAAATGTCATTTAGAAATTCATTACCAGTTAGGAGTTATGACTTAAGATGTGAGTAAAGGTCGAGAGTAGTGATAGGAAATTTCTCTATTTTGTAACCCTAATGGTTTTTTACCTGGTTACAATAGGGATGTTTGGGGCGCAAGGTGGGAGCGCTGAGAGCGTGGAATCCAGGTGAGTAGGCAACCTTGCAAAATTAATTTAATAAATTAGTCAAAGCACAATATAAATCTCATTTGCGTTATTTGTGAAATTGAGAAGATTATCAGTGTGTGTTCAGGTTGAGAAAAAGTACAATATCATTGGAAGGTATTTTATTACCTTTGAGAATTGATTTCTCTAGTTAACTAAAGAACTAGATGTGATTGTTCCTTGAATAAATTGGAACATTTTGTAAGTGAATAGCCTTACTAAATTAATGTGATCTTATTAGATAAAGTACAATACAAGTCTTGTTTATAACATTATTGAAGTGAGAAATAATCAGTCTCGCTGTTGATAATATATGATGATTGTTATGGTTGATGATAGACATTCAAGGGAATAAAAGTATGTGTAAGTTCATTTATTTCATAGTAATTATATTGTGATAAATTGTCACTATTTTATTGATGAGCAAAAGATCTACGAGATCTAATACACGAGTTTGAAAGGGTTAGAGTCCCATACTACTCGGTGTATAAATGTGAAAACCTATGCACGAGTTTGAAAGGGTTAGAGTCCCATACTACTCGGTGTATAACTGTGAAAACCTATGCACGAGTTTGAAAGGGTTAGAGTCTCATACTACTCGGTGTATAAATGTGAAGACCTATGCACGAGTTTGAAAGGGTTAGAGTCTCATACCACTCAGTGTATAACTGTGAAACTTATGCACCAAGAGTTTGAGGGTTAAATTTCCAAGTCACTCAGTGCAAGTATCTATGGCATATAATGCAAAGTGATTGAGGGATTGATCACCCAAGAAATCATACGCAAATTCAGACAAGTGTAATACTATAATTATTTACAATAAATGATATATTGATTGTATTAGTAAATGTGGTGTTTGTGCTTATGATATTTTCATGTACAGTTGTTTACTTACTGAGTTATGATAAACTCACACTCTCTATGATTATCTTTTCAGATACAGTGGTTGAGGAGAAGAATTTATAGCCTTTAAGGATATACTCCACTTTTGTCTGGTAAACAATTAGTAAGGATTAGGAAACGCTCTGTAATCTAGTAGGTCACCTAGGCTTGGGAGGTTGTATAGTACTGTATAGTGTTTGAAGGTTGAACATTTTCTGAATATGTATACAAAATATCTTTCTTGGAATATTTATGATTCACATAATTATGGATATTAAGAATGTTCACAGAGATTATGGGGTACCACGGAGGTACACCCTAGGTATTTTATGTTTATATCATATGTAAGTTTTGGGATGTGACATTAGTGGTATCATAAGATTTGAACCATAACTCCATTTGCCAAAACCGAAAGTACAACACATATGACATCATTAACTTTGTGAAGACGTTCCGGTAATCTCGCTTTAGCACTTTTATGGCCATGAGCTAATCCTGGTTTCATGAATATTTACAAGATCAACCCTTTTAAATCTTGTTTGAAGCGGCACCACTTCAATATTCATATAGGTGGTATTGTTATTATGTCCCTGTTACTCCAGACATTTAACAATACCATTAAGACCTTTGTCATCCTCTTTTTGTAACAGTATGCACAACTCTTGACATAATATTTTGTAGTACATTCTTGAACGAGGTCTCAATTTTAGAGTCCGTGCCTCAAACAACACTTAGTAACTTGTTATTACCCATTGAACTTTTATTGTTAGAGTGTATACTAACTCAAAGTTGGGTTCCGTTAGTAGTGCTTTATTTTAAGGGTTTTAACCCCATTCCAATACAAGTTTGTTGTACTACATCTCTGGGCAATGGTTTGGTCAATGGATCGGCCAAATTTTTATTTGACCTAATATAAACAATTGTCATTGTTCCATTTGTGACTAATTCCCTTATATAAGCATGTCTTAAGCTTATATGTCTTGATTTCCCATTGTAAATTTTGTTGTGAGCTATACACATAGTAGCTTTACTGTCACGACCCATTTTCTAGGCACATGACCGGCACAATGATGAATATCCCATCACTGTAAGCCTTTCGATAAATTCTTCCCACAAGTAAAATTGTTAGTCATTATCTCTATATTCTCAAAATACCATTCCTTAATAAATACAAAGAAAATACATCAGATTTTCTTAATTAAAAATAATATATCCTCAGTACAAAATACATTATCATACTGAAATACAAGCCAAATACCAAACCCCTGACCTAGATGTCCTAGACGGTTACAGAGCAACATACTGTATAACAAAAGAAGGGCCTACCCGACAGCGGGAAGGTCCAACGTGATCTACTCCTCTAGTGGATGTACTTCGGCGGCAACCTGATCTGAACAAAAAGTTTGTACAGAGAGTGTGAGCTTTTAAACTCAGTGAGCAAATCGGCCTCGCGTTAATAAAATTCAAATACATCACCAGTCATGCAAGCATATCCGAAGGCTCAAGCTCAACCAATAAACATAGTTAGAAATTACATACAAGAAAATTTCATCCAATTCAACAAACGATACTAGTACTCGTCAATGACAATATATCCCGGAGAGCGCACACAGGCCAGCTCACCAATTTTGTATTTTTCCGCTATGACGCACAACCTCATCCTCTTAGCTAGGGCGCCTCACGGATTTATCACCAATCCGGGCTATATCCCTACTGAGGGAATCGTTGTCTCCACACTCATTGGTCAAGACACCCTTTAACCCGGGTTTTTCGCCTTGCCGTGAGATGGGGTACTGTACCGTTCAATCACAATCAATAGTACAACAGTTCATATCATAATCATAAGCACAATATAATACTCATCCATATAACAGGTATAGTATATAACTATATGATTCAAATTTCATATCATCATGAGATACTTGCTTTGTCTTATCCATACTTCTGGATTAATTATCTCATTATATTCGTCATTCTGAATCCAATTTCTCCCTATGAATCTTGGGAGTGTCCTACGACATACTTTTTATCACCAGTAATGCTAAAACTCTATTAAAACAGGGTCGTTTCACTCACCTGGATTCCGTACGAGTATCACTTCTCTAAATCGTTACGGACAAGAGTACACAGGTGAATTTCAGTGTTCCGCTACAGAGATTTTCATGAAAGATTACAGAAAATACGTTAAGATCGTTTTCGTACAGATACTGTTCATACGTACGGGTACTATTCATATAGTCACTATTCATATGTATGGTAATATTCATACGGTCACTATTCATACGTACGGGTACTATTCATACCGAAAATACAGAATACAATCTGTAAAAGAGTACACCAGGTAAGTTCCCAGGAAAGAGTAGAGGGTCACATTGGACACACTTAAAAACCAGGTCTTTCCTTAGCCAGAACTTTCCTAGACATGTATTCTCCACAGATTATATTCTATTTCGGTAATCAGAGAATCAAAATAACAGCTAACGACAGTTTTTATGATGTGAAAGATCGGCCAAAGCCGCAACCACAGAGCATACTTAAGAAAATAACTTCTAAAATTTGAAAGACATAGAAAGGGTATAGTATCCTTACCTAAGCAAAAACGGAAAGGCCCAAAATCTCAGAAGCCTAGCGTCGGAGCAAGAGAAACTTAAGGAGGGAAGAAGAGAAGTTGAAGGTGTGAGTTTAGAAGTGAAATGGAAGGGTCTATTTATAGTAAAAGTCAAGGGTACTATTTGATACTATGGGCTAATAAAATATTCAATTTACTATTCATGAAAATGACATTTCTAATAATATAGTTACTGTGCACCTTACGCGTACGATGGAAAATTTTCGTTTATTTACTATTAGAAACTTTAAAGGGAAAACTATCCTTTCACCTTAAACCTTTAAGTTTCTTTTCAATTCAGTCCTTTCAATTTAGTCCCTGAGGGTATTTTTACACATAAAACGTCATTTTCTCCTACAAACTTCTTTCTAGTTTTCTCTTATGACCAAACCACATCTAGTATTTGACATTTTGATTGTATAAATGAACAATACCATATACGTAAATAGTAACAGTAGTTTGAAAACACGCATTTATATTTTATTTTTCATGGGTATTACATTCACTATCACAAAATACAGAAATGGCTGGCATAGGTTGTGGCCACAACTTAATGTCTAAAAACATGTTTCTCAGTCATTCTGCCTCTTTTCCAGCAGCTGCCAATGCAATAAATTCAGATTCCATTGTGGAATGGGAAATACAAGTTTGCTTCTTAGATGCCCAACTTATAGCACCTCCTCCCAAGGTGAATATCCAACCAGATGTGGATTTATTATCATTAACACTTGTGATCCAACTTGCATCAGAATAACCTTCTAATACAGTAGAAAAACCACTATAACAAATTTCCAAGTGCTTTGTTCTTTTCAAATACCCAAACACTCTAGAAATTGCTTTCCAATGTTCATTACTTGGATTACTTGTAAACCTTGAGAGTTTACAAACAACAAATGCAGTATATGGCCTAGTACTATGCATTGCATACATCATACTACCTATTGCACTTGCATATTCTAATTGTGCTATATCTCCCTGAATTTTCAGTCAATTTTATACTAGAATCATAAGGAGTATTAAACTCCTTTATTCCTAAATATTTGAATTTATCAAGCATCTTATCTATGTAGTGTGACTGTAACAAAGTCACTCCTTTGTTATCTCTTTGAACTTTAATACCTAAAATAGTATCCACTTCATCCATATCTTTCATTTTAAAGACTGAAGTCAAATACTTCTTAGTTTCAGAGATACTAAACATATTTGTTCCAAATATTAACAGGTCATCAACATACAAACATATAATAACACCATATTCTACAAAAACACTTTTAATGCCCCTAGGTCCTAATTTAGTTCTTTGAAGATCAGGAACCCTATAGTATGAAATACACCCCTACACTTTAAAATAATTTAAATTTGGTTTTCTATTATTCCAAAGTTCATAAGATGATGTTTTCAAACTCTTTGAAGGCACTCTATTAAGTGTATAACATGCAGTTAAAAGTGCTTCACCCCATAAATTATGTGGCAAACGAGCATTCAATAACATAGCATTAACCATTTCTACCAAGGTTCTATTTTTTCTTTCTGCCAACTCATTTTGTTGTGGAATATAAGGTGCACTACTTTGATGTATTAAACCATGCTCTTCACAGAATTTATTAAACTCAATAGAAAAATATTCTCCACCTCTATCACTACGAAGGATTTTTATTTTCCTATTCTTTTGATTTTCTACTATTGATTTATATTCTTTAAATTTTTTTTGAAAATCTTCATCTTTGGTTCTTAGTAAATAGAAAAATGTGAATCTAGAGAAATCATCGATAAATGTGATAAAATATTCTTTACCACCTCTTGTTATTTCTCCATTTAATTCACAAATATCTGAATGCACCAAGTCTAATAAATCTGTATTTCTTTCAACTTTATGAAAAGATTTTTTAATCATTTTTGCTTGTATACAAATTTCACATTTTTCATTATTTTTGAAATTGCAATTGATGTAACCATTTTTGGACATAAATTTCAAAGAACCAAAATTCAGATGTCCTAATCTAGCATGCCATAAAGTATAGTCAGAGTCAACAATATAAGCAAAATCAACATTTATTGCATTAGTACTAAGTTTGAACATGCCATCAGAATTATAACCCTTTCCTACAAATGTTCCACTCTTAGACACTATAACATTGTCAGACTCAATTACAATTTTAAAACCTTTCTTAGATAGTAAACTAGCAGACACTAAATTCTTTCGAATTTCTGGTACATGAAATACATTTAACAATGTCAATTTCTGTCCAGATATGAAGTTGATCTCTACAGATCCCTTTCCAAGCACTTTCGCAGTAACATGATTTCCCATAAGCACCTTTTCAGAATCTTTGACTTCTGTGTAGGTCTTGAAGAAATCGCTATTGTTACAAACATGGACGGTTGCACCCGAATCAAGCCACCAGTTTTGGCTTTTCATTATTGCATTAGCCATGTTCACTTCGGTAATCATACCAATGTGAAGTGTAGACACCATGACCACCATTTCCGATATTGTGCTTTCCACCAAGTTTGCTTTCTCAGTCTTTTCATTCTTTCCATTATTGAAGTTAACTCCAGCCTTTCTATATCTACACTCACGAATAACATGGCCCTTTTTGCCACAATGGAAACAAATAATATCCTTTTTCTTTTTCTTAAAGGATTTCTTATTTGCTTTTAAATTCTTGTTTCCCTTGTGAATATTCTTTTCATTAACAAGATTAACAGTAGAACTTGAAGCCATAATTAGTGCTTCTCTTGCACGAGTTTCATATTCAATTTGAATATGAGTAAGAAATTGTTCTAATGTTAATTTGTCAGTGGAGTGCAGAATTTTTTTTCTATAATTATTCCAAGAAGAAGGCAATTTAAAAAGAATTGCACCAATTTGCAAAGCATCTGGAATTTTGACTTCAACATCCCTTAGTTTTGAAACTAGGATTTGGAGTTCATGGATTTGATCCATGATTGGTTTAGTGTCAACCATTTTAAATTCAAAATATTGTAGGGCTAGAAATTTGTTAGTACCTCGTTTTTCTGTCTAGTAGGCAGTTTCTAAAGTAGACCAAATTGCTTTTGGTGTCTTCAAGTTTGAATACAGATCATATAAACGATCAGTCAGGGTATTCAGAATGTGTCCTCGACATATGAGTTCATCCTCTTCACGTTTCTTTCTTTCTGCTTTGAGTTGATCAGATTCTTCAGGATTAGGATCTGGCAGCACAGGCAGATGAGAGTCTAAAACATAGTGAATCTTGAGGGCAGTGAGCAAGAAAATCATCTTGTCTTTCCAGCGAATGAAATTAGTGCCATCAAAGCGATCCAGTTTGATGAATTCTTTTGGATTCTCCATAACAGTGAATGACAGGAATATAAACTCTTTAAAATTGTTAGGAAAAAATATGGCTTTGAGGCGTGATAAGTCACTTTCTTTAAAGAGTTTATGTCTGCGTATTGGGGAATCACAGGCAAACCTTTCCAAGATACAACAAAGCCCTCTTGGAACCAAGATCTCACCGTAGAATTCTAATATGATATATATATATATATATATATATAGAGTTTGAACAGTTATGTCTGTTCAATTTGAATAGATGTGTCTTTCTATTTCTAACAGTCATATCTATTCTATTTTGAATAGTCATGTCTATTCAATTTTCAAAAGTCATGTCTTTTTTTTTATTATTTTGAATAGATGTGTCTATTTAATTTATGTCTTATTGAATTTTAAAATAAGTTTAAAATTCAATTTCAAATAAAAGATACATCCTTTCAAATAAAGACATATATTTTTAATTTAAAAGACACATCTTTCTTTTTAAATAAAAAGACATATCCCTTCAATTTAAAAGAGACATCTCTTTAATTAAGAGACATTTCTTCTTAAATAAAAACACATCTTTTAAATAAAAGACACATCTTTTCAATTTAAAAGATACATCTTTTCAATTTAAAAGATACATCTTTTCAATTTAAAAAATACACATTTTCAAATAAAAGGAACAACAATTAAATTACTTTTTTAAATATCATATTTTATCCAATACAAGACTTTTAATTCTACTCAATATTACAAACTATATAACAAGTAGCACTGTTTAAAAAGACCGTGACCTGCGGATAAGACCAAGATCATTCATAAATGGACGATCTTGAATTCAAAAATTTATGCCCATTTAGACCTGTGGGATGGCCTGATTATTACTTTATTTTTTTTTTCTTCTAAATCTCAATCCAACCTCTAATCTCAGCCACTCTTTCCCTCTCTTGACTCTTCAATCTTCACAATCAATCTTCACTCCGTCTTCAGTCTCTCTCAGTCTCATAGGCTTAATGTCATCCTCGTCTCTCGAAGCTCCTCGGTCTCACAGGCTCAATGTCGTCTCTTGTCTTCTATGGTTTTCACCGTCGTTGAAGCTCTCTCTGCCTCTCGTTCTCGTCGTCCTCCATGGTTCTTCTCTGATCTCTCCATCTCATCTTTCACTCGCTCTCGGCCTCGCAAGTCACACCGGCACTGGCACAACATCATTGTCTTTCACACTCATCTCCTTGCTGTGAATAGTGCCTCATTTTAGTCCCACATTGAGTGGGTTAGTGAAGTGGGGGGGCTTCCTTTGGCTATAAAAGGGAAGCTCTCCTATGTATATCCTCACCCCAAAACTAAAGCCTAATATCCCTTCTAAGGCTTAGTTTTCTTTTCTCTCTCTCTCATAAATATATTTTGGTAGTGTCTGAGGACGTAGGCAAAATTAGCCGAACCTCGTTAATTTCTGGTGTTCTCTTTATTTAATTTTTGCTCTTTATTTATCTGCTTTATATTTGCCTCCTATATGGTAGGCTATTTTGTTGGGTATTGTTAATTTATTATTGGTGAAAAATAGCCCGAATTTCCACAACAATTGGTATCAAAGCCTTGGTTGCGAAAACTCTTGAAATTTTAGTATGCTCTTGTGGTTGCAGTTTTAGCTGATCTTCCACAATCAGAAAATTTTTTTTGAGAATTCATTTGAAATTTTTTTTTGGGTGAAATTATTAGTAGTATATTGTCTAATTGAAGTGCATGTCTAGGAAAGGTCTGGCTAAGGAAAGACTTGGTTTTTAAGTGTGTCCGTTGTGACCCTCCACTCTTTCCTGGGAACTTTCCTGGTGCATTTTTTTTTGGACTAGAGTATTACTAGTAATTTTCATATTTGGAAGCTAAAATGGCAGATAATAAGGAGCAGAGAACCACTGTTTCCACCACAACGTCAGCAGCTTCTTCGTCGTCATTTTTTACGAGAATTGCTGCCCCAAATCCAAGATTAGCGGTGGAGATTTTTGACGGTACAGGTCATTTCAGCATGTGGCAAGGTGAAGTTCTAGACACTCTTTTCCAGCAAGGTCTAGATATTGCTATTGAAGAGGAAAAACCAGATGAAATTGATGAAAAAGATTGGAAGACCATCAATCGGTTGGCATGTGGTACTATTCAATCATGTCTTTCCAGAGAGTAGAAGTATTTGTTCACAAAGGAAACTTCTGCTAGTACGTTATGGAAGGCATTGGAGGACAAATTCCTAAAGAAGAGCGGCCACAACAAGCTCTATATGAAGAAGAAATTGTTCCGGTTTAGTTATAAACCCGGTACCACCATGAACGATCATATTACTGCTTTTAACAAGGCAGTAGCTGATTTGATGAACGTTGATGAGACTTTCAAAGATGAGGATTTGGCCCTGATGTTGCTGTTTTCTCTTCCTGACGAGTACGCATTTATAGAAGCTATGTTACTTCATGGGAAAGAGAAAGTTTCCCTTAGTGAAGTGTGCAATACTCTATACGGTCATGAATTGAGAAAGAAGGATCGAGAGGAAAGCAAGCAAGCAGAGGTGGTTGCAGAAGCGCTAGTGGCAAGAGGCAGACCACAAGGCCAGAAGAAAGGAAGGAAAGGGAGATCGAAGTCAAAAGGCAGACCGAGCAAAGATGAATGTGCCTTTTGCAGAGAGAAGGGGCATTGGAAGAAGGGTTGTCCAAAATTGAAAAATAAGAGCAAAGATGATAAAAGCAAATCTCCATTAGAAGCAAATGTGGCTGAATTTAGTGATGAAGATTCAGATCTTTCACTGGTTGCTACAACATCAACAAGGCGATCTGACAAATGGATGTTTGACTCAGCTTGTAACTAACATAATTGTAATACCCAAGAAAAATAAAATATAAATATTTGTTTACAAACTACTGTTACTATTTCAGTATACGGTACTATTCACCAGTATAATACTATTTACGTATATGATACTGTTCATTTATACAATCGAAATGTCAAGTACTAGATGTTGTTTGGTCATAAGAGAAAACTAGAAAGAAGTTCGTAGGAGAAACTGACGTTTTATGTGTGAAAATACCCTCAGGGACTAAAGTGAAAGGACTGAATTGAAAAGAAACTTAAAGGTTTAAGGTGAAAGGATAGTTTTCCTTTTAAGTTTCCAATAGTAATAACAGAAAAATTTTCCATCGTACGCGTGAGGTGCACAGTAACTGCATTATTAGAAATGTCATTTGCATGAATAGTAAATTGAATATTTTATTAGCGCATAGTGTCAAATAGTACCCTTGACTTTTGCTATAAATAGGCCCTTCCATTTCACTTCTAAACTCACACCTTCAACTTCTCTTCTTCTCTCCTTAAGTTTCTCTTACTCCAAAGCTAGGCGTCTGAGATTTTGGGCCTTTCCTTTTCAGCTTAGGTAAGGATACTATGCTCTTTCTATGTCTTTCAAATTTTAGAAGTTAATTTCTTAAGTATGCTCTGTGGTTGCGGCCTTGGCTGATCTTCCACATCAGAAAAACTGTCCTTAGCTGTTTATATGTTATTTTGATTCTCTGATTACCGAAATAGAATGTAAACTGTGAAGAATACATGTCTAGGAAAGTTCTGGCTAAGGAAAGACCTGGTTTTTAAGTGTGTCCAGTGTGACCCTCCACTCTTTCCTGGGAACTTACCTGGTGTACTCTTTTACAGATTGTATTCTCTATTTCTGGTATGAATAGTGACCGTATGTATGAATAGTGACCGTAAGTATGAATAGTGACCGTATGAATAGTAACCGTATATATAAACAGTATCTGTACGAAAACAATCCTGACGTATTTTCTCTAATCTTTCATGAAAATCTCCGTAGCAGAACACCGAAATTCACCTGAGAACTCTTGTCTGTAATGACTTAGAGAAGCGATGTTCGTACGGAATCCAGGTGAGTGAAACGACCCCGTTTTAATAGAGTTTTAGCATTACTGGTGATAAAAAGTATGTCGTAGGACACTCCCAAGATTCATAGGGGGAAATTGGATTCAGAATGACGAATCTAAATGAGATAATTAATCCATAAGTATGGATAAAATGAAATAAGTATCTTATGATGATGTGAAGTTTGAATGTTTTCAAAAATGGATTAATTGTTATCTTGATATGTGGTTTATAAATCCATAATATAGTTATATACTATACCTGTTATATGGATGAATATTATATTGAGCTTCTGATTATGATATGAAATGCTATTGATTGTGATTGAGCGGGACAGTACCCCCTCTCACAGCAAGGCGGAAAACCCGGTTGACAGGGTGTCTTGACCAATGAGTGTGGAGACAACGATTCCCTCAGTAGGGATATAGCCCGGATTGGTGATAAATCCGTGAGGCACCCTAGCTAAGAGGATGAGGTTGTGCGTCATGGCGGAAATATACATAATTGGTGAGCCGGCCTGTGTGCGCTCTCCGGGATATATTGCCATTGACGAGTACTAGTAACGTTTGTTGAATTGGATGAATTTTTATCTTGTATGTAAGAGGATGATGTTGTGCGTCATGGCGGAAATATACATAATTGGTGAGCCGGCCTGTGTGCGCTCTCCGGGATATATTGCCATTGACGAGTACTAGTAACGTTTGTTGAATTGGATAAATTTTTATCTTCTGTCTATTGGTTGAGTATGAGCCTTTGGATATGCTTGCATGACTGGTAATGTATTTGAATTTTATTAATGCGAGGCCGATTCGCTCATTGAGTTTAAAAGCTCACATTGTTTGTACAACCTTTTTGTTCAGATCAGGTTGCCATCGAAGAATATCTGCTAGAGGAGTAGATCACTTTGGACCTTCCCGTTGTCGGGTAGACCTCTCTTCTGTTATAGATTATGTTGCTCTGTAATCGTCTAGGACATCTAGTTCAGGGGTTCGACATTTGGCTTGTATGTCAGTATAATAATGTATTTTAAATTGATAATCTATGATTTTCAGATAAGAAAATTTGATATATTTATCGGAAGGCTTACAGTGATGAGAGATTCATCATTGTGCCGGTCATGTGCCCAGAAAACGGGTCGTGACAAAGTTGGTATCAAAGCAATGGTTGTTAGGTCTCCTAGTGATTACAGAGCAAGGTAACCTTAGTAGGACCTCCTCTATCGTTGTGAACCCGGGCACAACTATAGAGAGACGGCTCTACTGAAGGTCCTGTAGAATGTTTTCATTTCCTTTCCCTCCGAGACTTATCTCTTCTTAGAAATTATGTTGTCAGGTTTAATTTTAGATAGATGTGGCTACACTTTTGAACTTAGTAAAGGAAAGGTTATTACTTGTTTTGATTCCGTTGTTGTCGGATCAAATTTTTATATGGTGGATTTTATAAGCTGAATTCATGATTGAATTTGTGTAGCTATATTATTTTAGGGTACCAGCCAATAAAAGAAACCACTCGCATTAAAAACAAAAAAAACTGAAGGATTACATTGCAAAAAAGAAGAAGTTTACTCATGCATGAGTAATCTAAAAGCGAGGTGGTCTCGGATTAGGAGGGTTGTATTGTATCATTACCCCTCGACCATTCCTTGGAGCAAGGGACATAGCAATGTCGCGGAGGGTAGTGTAAATCCCATTCATACAATCAACACTTCTTTGTTGTTGATTGCAGAAGCACTGGGTAGACCAATAGAAGAACCTGTCTATTCTTGAAGTCATTTCTGCATGATTGCGTTTAGTTAACTTCTCCAGGTCTCCTATCATCTTTTTCAGATTTTTCACCTCCTGCTCTAGACAGGCGATTTTGTCCTCCGAGGTATGGCCCGTGCTAGTCTCCTCAGCTTCCTCGATCTTCTTCATTTTCTTCTCCTTCTGTTTCTCTGGAGACCCCTCAAAAGGTCTTTTGCCCTTGTCTTTGCCCAGACTTAAGTTTAAGTCGAGCTCTTCTTCCTTAGCCTCTACTGTGAGATCAATGTACTTCCTTGAGGCCATGATTTGGAAAAATTTAGAAATTTTTGTAAGAGTATGAGGCGAGAGGAATACTGGGGGATTGTAGGCTCGGAGATTATTACTCTTTGTGGTGTGGTAACTAAGAACGCTGAGAAGGTTTTTATAGAGAAAAAATTTGGACTAAGAGACAAAGAAGATATCTCTTCACCGCACCCCTACACGATCAACCTATGGATTTCTGCAAGCTGGAAGCCAGAAGTCTGGGTAGGCGTGCACACCGATAGCGCGTTGCATTAATGCCAAAACCACGAAAGTCAGTATTCGGTGGATTTGCGGCCGATTTTACTCGGTTTTCCCATTTCTCCCGTTGGCATTTTTCGAAATTCAAAGAAGTTAATGATATAGCCATTAAAGATTGCCTTGGATGCTTTTATGATGAACTGAAATACATTTCTCCGTTTTATTGTGTTGTTCTTAAGAGCCTTCAGTTGAGTATAATATACATAATTGATTGAATCATGTTGTAATTACATTTATGTATGTTATTCATGCATAATGAGTGAAGGCTACGATCAAGGAGAATATGTGATGATCCTACATATACTCATAGAGATGTGAAATCAAAATGACTTGGATAGAATGAAATGTGTAGATGATGATATATTTTCATGGTTACACATACTTACATATAATGCTCTCGTGGGCAAATGAAAGGCAGTGATTTCCTTACATCATGATAATGCTTAAGGCATGTGACCATAAGCAGTTAACTTTGTTTTAAAATGTATATATTGATATACATATATTATGTGTAAATCCAGAATAAAGACACCGATCAGAATCTAAGATAAGGCTAATATGAGATTACCCGATCATAGAGGGACATCGTGATATGGGATTACAGGATAAAACAAGTTAGAGGGAGAAAATCTCAGACTGAAGAGCGTAGTTAGTCAAAAGTTTGAGAAAGGTCAAGATTAGCCGAAAATTTTTTGAGGAAATCTTTGACTTATGTTAATTATATTTACTATTTACTTGCATGTCCGACATTAATTGCTGGCATTGCGACGTATGTGATCTGTAAACCTTATAGCAAGCGGCGTATAGGTTGTGGTGGCTTTAGCTCCAGGGGCTTCGGGTTGTCTATAAATCTTGTATGCCCGTTACCCTACTCATCGCACCAAGCAAACCTACTTCTTTCATTACATACCTATTTCTCAATCTCCATTCCTTTCTCATTCGAAGTTATTTCTGAGATCCCTAGAGCAATGGCCGATAATAAGTCTTTCAACTTGAATTTTGAGACTGGCAATGTAGAGCTTGATTTAAATCTAAGTCTCGGAAACAACAAAGGGAAGAGACCTGTAGACAGGTCACCAGAAATTAAGAAAAGAAAGAGGGATGTAATAGAGTTGGAGGAGGACAGTACTGCAACATCCTCAGAAAATAAGCTTGCATTCCTGGAGCGTAAGATCGAAAATCTGGAGCGTAAGATAGAGAGCCTGGAATACAAGACAGAGGACCAGAAGCGACTAATAAATCGTCTCTTTGAAAACCAAGAGAAACTGATAAACCGTCGTTTCGGGGAACTGGCTAATCGAGTTGATAGACATTCAATGTTTGCAACTCAAAATTTTCGTGACCAACAAGCAAGGTGTATTGACTGTATGAACGGAGTGACTTATGCTCTTCGCCAAATTTCTCAGGTGCTTCCTCCAGAAACCCTTTCTAGGCTGCAACGATTAGCTTCCTCCTTAAGGTCTGAAGCACCTTCCTCTTCTAGACCTGGAGCACCTTTTACATTTCAAAAGCCTCCTCGTCCTTAATTTATTCTTTCTTTTGTTTGTAGCTAAAGCTACATTTGGTGTAAGCTTCACGTATTAAAATTATCTATGTACTAGAAATAAAATTTAAGTTAGTATCTAGATCTTCTTTGTTGAAGTGATTCATTTTACTGAAAGAACTTGAGGAATGAGAAGATATTGGACTTGTTATATTTCATACTTGATTCTAAAGCATAGTATAGTAATATCTTTTTGACTGAGCAGAGTTACTAAAATGATATTTCATTGCACTTCTGAGCTATGGAGGAATGCTGAATAAGTATTTTATGAACCTATATATAGAGAACTATGGGTTTGCCCTAAGCATTGAAGGGATACGACTCTATATGAGTCATTGAGGTGAGAGGAATTTCTATATATATTTATTTTATAATTATGCATGAGGAGTATGTTATTTACTTAACTCATTTTCTGGGATTGTTCTTCCTAGAGAATTATGTAATAATTTTACATGATTTTTCCTTTTATATGACGCCATCAGCTGAGAGTGTTGCCTTAAGGTAGAAGGATCGCCTTCGGGCAAGAGTATTACCTATGACCAAAATGATGCCTTCGGGTAGGGTACTTGTATTCGTAAAAGTTATAAGCTATGTGTATGGTAGCTTGTGTTCTGATATTCAGTATAAACTGGAAAGACCACGTGCCACTGTTGAGAAGGCACCTATTTGAGGTTTTACATAGAGACAGAGTTCGTCTCTGATTAGGTGGTTTGAGTTTGGTAAAGGTTATGAGGATGAGACACTTTATGGTACAAAAGGTTGTGGAGAAGATTAAACTGATAAGGAAGAGATTACTTGCTGTTTAGAAAAGGCAAAAGTCTTATGCAAATTATTGATAATGCGGTTTAGAGTTCACAGTCAATGGTATAATGTTCTTGTAAATCTCACCAAGGGTGTGATGAGGTTTTGGAAGAAAGAGATACAAAGAATGAGATATAGACGAAGTAATCACACTTATTTCAGTATTGAAATGAGTTTTGAATTCGGGGGACCGAATTCTCTTAAGGGGGTGATAATGTAATACCCAAGAAAAATAAAATATAAATATTTGTTTACAAACTACTGTTACTATTTCAGTATACGGTACTATTCACCAGTATAATACTATTTACGTATATGATACTGTTCATTTATACAATCGAAATGTCAAGTACTAGATATTGTTTGGTCATAAGAGAAAACTAGAAAGAAGTTCGTAGGAGAAACTGACGTTTTATGTGTGAAAATACCCTCAGGGACTAAAGTGAAAGGACTGAATTGAAAAGAAACTTAAAGGTTTAAGGTGAAAGGATAGTTTTCCTTTTAAGTTTCCAATAGTAATAACAGAAAAATTTTCCATCGTACGCGTGAGGTGCACAGTAACTGCATTATTAGAAATGTCATTTGCATGAATAGTAAATTGAATATTTTATTAGCGCATAGTGTCAAATAGTACCCTTGACTTTTGCTATAAATAGGCCCTTCCATTTCACTTCTAAACTCACACCTTCAACTTCTCTTCTTCTCTCCTTAAGTTTCTCTTACTCCAAAGCTAGGCGTCTGAGATTTTGGGCCTTTCCTTTTCAGCTTAGGTAAGGATACTATGCCCTTTCTATGTCTTTCAAATTTTAGAAGTTAATTTCTTAAGTATGCTCTGTGGTTGCGGCCTTGGCTGATCTTCCACATCAGAAAAACTGTCCTTAGCTGTTTATATGTTATTTTGATTCTCTGATTACCGAAATAGAATGTAAACTGTGAAGAATACATGTCTAGGAAAGTTCTGGCTAAGGAAAGACCTGGTTTTTAAGTGTGTCCAGTGTGACCCTCCACTCTTTCCTGGGAACTTACCTGGTGTACTCTTTTACAGATTGTATTCTCTATTTCTGGTATGAATAGTGACCGTACGTATGAATAGTGACCGTACGTATGAATAGTGACCGTATGAATAGTAACCGTATATATAAACAGTATCTGTACGAAAACAATCCTGACGTATTTTCTCTAATCTTTCATGAAAATCTCCGTAGCAGAACACCGAAATTCACCTGAGAACTCTTGTCTGTAATGACTTAGAGAAGCGATGTTCGTACGGAATCCAGGTGAGTGAAACGACCCCGTTTTAATAGAGTTTTAGCATTACTGGTGATAAAAAGTATGTCGTAGGACACTCCCAAGATTCATAGGGGGAAATTGGATTCAGAATGACGAATCTAAATGAGATAATTAATCCATAAGTATGGATAAAATGAAATAAGTATCTTATGATGATGTGAAGTTTGAATGTTTTCAAAAATGGATTAATTGTTATCTTGATATGTGGTTTATAAATCCATAATATAGTTATATACTATACCTGTTATATGGATGAATATTATATTGAGCTTCTGATTATGATATGAAATGCTATTGATTGTGATTGAGCGGGACAGTACCCCCTCTCACGGCAAGGCGGAAAACCCGGTTGACAGGGTGTCTTGACCAATGAGTGTGGAGACAACGATTCCCTCAGTAGGGATATAGCCCGGATTGGTGATAAATCCGTGAGGCGCCCTAGCTAAGAGGATGAGGTTGTGCGTCATGGCGGAAATATACATAATTGGTGAGCCGGCCTGTGTGCGCTCTCCGGGATATATTGCCATTGACGAGTACTAGTAACGTTTGTTGAATTGGATGAATTTTTATCTTGTATGTAAGAGGATGATGTTGTGCGTCATGGCGGAAATATACATAATTGGTGAGCCGGCCTGTGTGCGCTCTCCGGGATATATTGCCATTGACGAGTACTAGTAACGTTTGTTGAATTGGATAAATTTTTATCTTCTGTCTATTGGTTGAGTATGAGCCTTTGGATATGCTTGCATGACTGGTAATGTATTTGAATTTTATTAATGCGAGGCCGATTCGCTCATTGAGTTTAAAAGCTCACATTGTTTGTACAACCTTTTTGTTCAGATCAGGTTGCCATCGAAGAATATCTGCTAGAGGAGTAGATCACTTTGGACCTTCCCGTTGTCGGGTAGACCTCTCTTCTGTTATAGATTATGTTGCTCTGTAATCGTCTAGGACATCTAGTTCAGGGGTTCGACATTTGGCTTGTATGTCAGTATAATAATGTATTTTAAATTGATAATCTATGATTTTCAGATAAGAAAATTTGATATATTTATCGGAAGGCTTACAGTGATGAGAGATTCATCATTGTGCCGGTCATGTGCCCAGAAAATGGGTCGTGACAATAATTGTCATATTCGGGAATGGTTCACTGAATTTGAAGAAGTAGCTGGTGGTGTTATTTACATGGGAAATGACACATATTGCGAATCAACTGGTATTGGTTCAATCTACTTAAAGAACCATGATGGATCGACTAAAGTTCTAACAGAAGTTAGATATGTACCAGACATGAAGAGGAATCTCATCTCTTTGGGAGTCCTGGAATCCAAAGGATTAGCAGTGACGATGCGAGATGGAGTTCTAAAAGTCATTTCTGGAGCTTTAGTGATGTTGAAAGGTACCCAAAAGAATAGTTTGTATTACTACGACGGTAATACAATTGTTGGGACAGCTACAGTTGCTACTCTTGATGATGATGGGTCAGATACAACTAGGTTGTGGCACATGCGGTTAGGGCATGCAGGTGAAAAATCCTTACAAATTTTGGCGAAACGAGGATTGTTGAAAGGTGCACAAACCTGTAAGATGGATTTCTGCGAACATTGCGTGATGGGAAAACAGAAGAGAGTGAAATTTGGCACCGTAATCCATGATACCGAGGGTATTTTGGATTATGTTCACTCTGATGTATGGGGACCTTCCAAGACAGCTTCTTTGGGAGGTAAACATTATTATGTTACTTTTGTTGATGGCTTCTCTCGACGAGTGTGGGTGTACACTATGAAGTCAAAGGATGAAGTGTTAGATTGTTTCCTTAAGTGGAAAAAAATGATAGAAACTCAGACTGGCAAAAAGATCAAACGACTCAGAACAGACAACGGTAGTGAATACAGGAGTGATCCGTTTGACAAGGTTTGTCAGGATGAAGGCATTGTTCGACACTTCACAATTAGAAATACACCACAGCAGAACGGGGTGGCCGAACGCATGAACCGAACATTGCTGGAGAAAGTTCGGTGTATGTTGTCCAATGCTGGGTTGGGCAGACAATATTGGGCTGAGGCAGTGAGATATGCAAGTCACCTTGTTAATCGTTTACCATCAACTACTATTGGTGGCAAAACACCTCTGGAGGCTTGGTCTGGAAAACCTGTTACTGACTATGATTCGTTACGTGTGTTTGGTTTCGCTACATACTATCACGTTAAAGAATCAAAATTGGATCCAAGAGCAAAGAAGGCGCTCTTTATGGGGATCACTACTGGTGTGAAAGGATACCGTCTATGGTGTCTAGAAACACAGAAGATAATCTTTAGCAGGGATGTTACCTTTAATGAATCTGCCATGTTGAAAAAGGTAACAAAAGATGATAGTCAACAGATCAATGGTGCACCACAGCAAGTGGAGGAAACTCCAAAGCCGGTGGAGTTTGAAAGTAGAAGAATTAACCCAGCAATCAGTAATGAGGTGATGAAACTCCTATGGCAGAAGAAGAGTTAGAAGAAAAGGAGGTTCCAACCCAAGAACCTCCACAACAACAAGAACCAATTGCATTACAAAGGCCACAACGAGTAAGACACAAACCTGCTCGATTCGATGATATGGTGGCTTATGCATCTATAATTGTCAATGATGAAATTCCCACCACCTACCAAGAAGCAGTACAAAGTTCAGAAGATGAAAGGTAGAGGAATGCTATGATTGAAGAAATGCAGTCTCTTCAAAAGAATCAGACATGGAAGTTAGCAAGTCTACCGAAGGGAAAGAAGGCAATTGGATGTAAATGGGTATATGCAAAGAAAGATGGATTTCCTGACAAGAAAAACATTCGTTACAAGGCGAGATTGGTGGCTAAAGGCTACGCTCAGATGGAGGGAATTGACTATAATGAAGTTTTTTCTCCAATGGTGAAACATTCCTCCATTAGAATCCTATTAGCCTTGGTAGCTCAGTTGGATTTGGAACTAGTTCAACTTGATGTAAAAACTGCGTTTTTGCATGGAGACTTGGAGGAGGAAATCTATATGACTCAGCCAGAAGGGTTTAAGGTTGCTGGTAAGGAAAATTTGGTTTGTAAACTTGAAAAATCCTTGTACGGATTGAAGCAATCACCAAGACAGTGGTACAAGCGATTTGACAAGTTTATGTTGAGGCAAAAGTACACAAGGAGCAAATACGACCATTGTGTATATTTGCGCAAGCTACAAGATAGATCGTTTATCTATCTTCTCATATATGTTGATGATATGCTTATAGCTTCAAGAAATTAAGGAGAGATTGAGAAGTTAAAGGCACAGTTGAAGCAAGAGTTTGAAATGAAGGATCTAGGAGAAGCTAAGAAGATTCTCGGCATGGAGATAAGCAGAAACAGAAAATTAGGGCAACTTTGTCTGACTCAGAAACAATATCTAAGAAAGGTACTGAAACGTTTTGGCATGGATGATAAGACAAAACCTGTAAGTACCCCGCTTGCTCCTCATTTGAAGCTTAGTGCTAATTTATCTCCAAAGAATAATGCTGAACGAGAATATATGTCGAAATTTCCATATGAAAATGCGGTTGGTAGCTTGATGTATGCTATGGTGTGTACAAGGCCTGACATTTCACAGGCAGTTGGGGTTGTGAGCAGGTACATGCATGATCCTGGAAAAGGACATTGGCAAGCTATCAAATGGATTCTGCAGTATATTCTGAACACCGTGGATGTTGGTTTAGTGTTTGAGTGGGATGTAAAAGCGGGTCATTGCGTAGTTGGATATTGTGATTCTGACTATGCTGGTGATTTGGACAAACGTCGATCAACTATCGGTTATGTGTTTACCCTTGCAAAGGCACCGGTCAGTTAGAAGTCTACTTTACAGTCAACAGTTGCTTTGTCTACCACAGAGGCAGAGTATATGACAGTTACAGAGGCTGTTAAAGAGGCTATTTGGCTTCAAGGTTTGCTGAAAGATTTGGGTGTTGGTCAGAAGCACATCAAAGTGCATTGTGACAGTCAGAGTGCTATTTGTTTAGCAAAGAATCAAGTCTATCATGCACGAACGAAGCATATAGATGTCCGATATCATTTTGTAAGGGAAATTCTTGAAGAATGAGAATTACTATTTTAGAAGATCCACACAGCTGAAAATCCTGCAGACATGATGACCAAAGTTGTGACATCAATCAAGTTTCAACATTGCTTGGACTTGATTAATATTGTGAAGATTTGAAGATGAATAACGCCTTAGGCGCATTTGAAGACACTACTTTTGAAAATTTTTTAGTGAGAGTTTTTTGTATTGAGACTTGAAATTCGACAAGGTGGAGATTTGTGAATAGTACCTCATTTTAGTCCCACATTGAGTGGGTTAGTGAAGTGGGGGGCTTCCTTTGGCTATAAAAGGAAAGCTCTCCTATATATTTCCTCACCCAAAAACTAAAGCCTAATATCCCTTCTAAGGCTTAGTTTTCTTTTCTCTCTCTCTTATAAATATATTTTGGTGGTGTCCGAGGACGTAGGCAAAATTAGCCGAACCTCGTTAATTTCTGGTGTTCTCTTTATTTAATTTCTGCTCTTTATTTATCTGCTTTATATTTGCCTCCTATATAGTAGGCTATTTTGTCGGGTATTGTTAATTTATTATTGGTGGAAAATAGCCCGAATTTCTACAACACTTGCGTCGTCAATCGTCAATCATCATCTCCTCGCAAGTCGTAAACCACACCGGCACAGCACAGAGCATCATCTTCATCTCTCTCAATCCCTCGGTTTCTTGATTTGATTTCTTCCCTGATGGTTGATTCCTTCATTTTGTTGTGTGATGTTTGTTTTATGCTTGATCTGATCTTTCTTCCCTTAGGTTTGGGATTTTTTTTTTCTATGCCTAAAAGCCAGAACTAGTGTGGCCACAAAAAACAAGTTGGACATATAAAAAAAAAAAGAAGCCCGAGGGCTGGACTGTTTAACTGCGGTCCAGCCGCGGACAAGGTTGGTCTTCTTATATGTGGCCCATTTGTAAACGGGCTGGCCCGTGATCAACCCACTTATGACCAACCCATCACGTACTGGCCCATGATCAGTTCATCCGACATGTTAACCAGTACTATACCTAAGCCTTCACAAAGTACACTCTCTCAAGTCCTAACTAGATATGGATAGCGATTTGTGTTGACCTGCCTAATTTACTCGTTTTTGTTGATTTAGTTTGAGTTGATATGTTGGGTTGGATAAAAAATTTTAAACCTGACCCTTGGCAAGGTCGGGTGAATGGTTGAAAGATTATCAACCTAATTCGATCCTCCAACTCAATATATAGTATATATAATATATATTCTTATAGTTTATGACTTGACTTAGCCTATGTTGAACTTGAAGCCTTGAAAATTTCATTTCTATTATGTTCTCACTTGGCGCTGACATGCTCTCAGCCTCTCATTCACTCGTCATCTCTGGTCTCTTGTTCGTTGTTGGTTTGCTCTCACTTACTCGTCGTTTCTTTGGTCTCTCGCTTGGCGGTCCCTTCCTCTCCAATCTCCACGACGCAGCTCTCGATTCTCCACTGAACTTATGAGTTCTCCTTCATTCTCCATTGACATCTCTCTCTCTAACCATAAATGCATCTTTGTGCGTTCGGAAATATCTTTGTTTCAAAAAAGTATGACCTGTTTAGTTTGGATATTTCTTATTTTTATTTTCACTAAAATCAGAAATAAATTTGAAAATGCGTTCGGATGAAAATATTTCTTTAAAAATATTTCTTAAAATGGGTTCAAATATAAAAATACCAAAAAATTGTGTTCAGTGTTTACTTTTAAAATTTTGAAAATGAAAAAATAAAAATAATGTAGCATTTTTTAAGTTAAATTAAAAATGCAATGGCATTTTTGTAATTACCTGAAAACCATTGAGACAGATTGAAAAAGAAAAACGACGCTTCTGTTCTTTCTTCCTTTTCACAGTCGACGGTCTCCTGCACAGAAAAATCGAGGAGCGCGAGAGGAGAAGGGAGAACTGAGGTGATTTGGAAGAAGAGGTGAGACATTGAAATTAGAGGCAGATAAGCGAATTGGAGAAGAAGACAAGAAGAATCGAAGAAAAAGTGTGACAAAGTTATCCCTTTCCTGTTTTCCTTTGTTTTGCATTCTTCTGATTGGAGTTGAGGTGTCGGTGGCTATGGTCTCTGTCTGAATCTTTGAAAATTCCTTTCTTTTCTTCACTTTGAGTCCGTTGTTCTGAAGTTTGCTTTGGTTCTGAATTTCATAGGTGTGTGTGGAGTGATATTTCTAAAATTTTTCTATCTCATGTAATGTTGTTATAAATGCCGATTATTGGGTCTCATTTTTTACCAGTATAAATTTTCTAAAAATTTGTTACTTTGTCTAGTGGTTTGAAATAGTTGTTTCTTACGTTGGAATATATCTGAGGAATCGCTTGAAATCCAAAAAAATATATCTTTCTTGATTTGGTAATATGTGCTTCCTCCTCTGTTTCTATGAAATTCTAGTGCTTAATGTCCTTTCCGTTGTCAAGAGATCGTCAT
The DNA here is from genome assembly GCA_037074585.1 of Biancaea sappan. Taxonomy (NCBI): domain Eukaryota; kingdom Viridiplantae; phylum Streptophyta; class Magnoliopsida; order Fabales; family Fabaceae; genus Biancaea; species Biancaea sappan. Next base: position 18,244,805 of record CM073498.1, read on the forward strand.
GATCAAATGCTTCGACCTCTGTTTCTATGACTTGTCCATCTGTTATAACCCAAATGCTTTAGGAGTCATATAACCAAATGGGATCAAGGTAATAGGCATGTGAGGTATGATAAGATGTATGGTTTGTGTTTGACTGGCCGGTGCTTAGGATTCAAGCTGAACGAAGATGTGAAAAGGCAGTTGAAGGAGCATTGTAGCTTACATTCCTACTCTATTGATTGGATTCAAAAAATTGAGGTTCTTTATTAAAATGTATAGACTTACAGTTGTGGGGTTGTTGAGTTGTGCTTGTCAATTAAGTCCATTCAAAGGCTCGTAGCTATGTTAAAAAAATTCTACAATTTTATTTATTGTTGAATTGTGTTTCATATTATATAGATTCAAATTGGTTATAATATACCAATATGTCGTTGGTCCAACTGGTACCGAGATCTCGGGTTTAAACTTTGTGTATGGAAAATAATACGGTTGGGAGGAACATTTACCGGCTAATATCCTGACTGAGATTAGTCATCAGCAAAACCGATGAACACTCAGGGTCAAAGACCAAAAAATTAGTTATTATATATTTTTCCAATTCTCATGGAGGTATATCAACATATTAAAATATTATTAGTAAAAATTGATATTTTATTATCATTTGAGTTAACTTATCAAATCATTTGTTTTTCTTTTAACAGACCTATTTTATCTTGTTTATTATAATTATCTTAATATGCATGGATATCTTGCTTCAGCCAAAGATACCATTTACAAGATTATCATGGACAAATTCGACTTAGGAGTAAGTATGAATTGTTTAATTATAGACACTTTTTATTACATAATATCATCAAAAGGTGCTTTGGAATATTGAAGGCAAGATTCTCCATTTTAAAATTAATGCCAAATTATCCAATAAGAAAACAAAGACAAATTTCTATGGCTTGTTGCACTATTCATGAGTTCATTAGGATGCAACATGCTACCAATAGGTTGTTTGCAGATTATTCTCCATAAGGTACACAATACAAGGAGAATATGGATTAGGTCACTAAAAAAGCATTGCTATTGATGTTGCTCAGAAGGTTCAAATGGCACAAGTTAGAGAAAACATTGCCCATGAAATGTGAAAAAATAGAACTCGTTAGTATTATTTTTACATTATAAAAACCCTGATTAGTAGAGCTAATTTTATGTAATTGATATGATTTGGTTAAGTTTAATTAAATATATTATCTTATTTAGCAGTCTATATAATAATATATTATATAATAAAATATATAAAAAAAAGAATAAAAAAAATCTTTTTGAATCTACATCTTCAAAGTGATTCGATTTAGAGATGAATTATTAAAAAAAAAAAGATAATCACATTCTACTCTTGGCGGATGGCTAGTAACCCAAAGAAAGGAAAGAATTGTTATATTTTTCATATGATCTCCTTTTATAGGTAGACTGATTATCTGTAATACCCAAGAAAAATAAAATATAAATATTTGTTTACAAACTACTGTTACTATTTCAGTATACGGTACTATTCACCTGTATAATACTATTTACGTATACGATACTGTTTATTTATACAATTGAAATGTCAAGTACTAGATGTGGTTTGGTCATAAAAGAAAACTAGGAAGAAATTCGTAGGAGAAAATGACGTTTTATGGGTGAAAATACCCTCAGGGACTAAAGTGAAAGGACTGATTTGAAAAGAAACTTAAATGTTTAAGGTGAAAGGATAGTTTTCCCTTTAAGTTTTCAATAGTAATAACAGAAAAATTTTCGATCGTACGCGAGGTGCACAGTAACTACATTATTAGAAATGTCATTTTCATGAATAGTAAATTGAATATTTTATTAGTGCATAGTATCAAATAGTACCCTTGACTTTTGCTATAAATAGGCCCTTCCATTTCACTTCTAAACTCACACCTTCAACTTCTCTTCTTCTCTCCTTAAGTTTCTCTTACTCCAAAACTAGGCCTCTGAGATTTTGGGCCTTTCCTTTTCAGCTTAGGTAAGGATAATATGCCATTTCTATGTCTTTCAAATTTTAGAAGTTAATTTCTTAAGTATGCTCTGTGGTTGCGGCCTTGGCTGATCTTCCACATCAGAAAAACTGTCCTTAGCTGTTTATATGTTATTTTGATTCTCTGATTACCGAAATAGAATGTAAACTGTGAAGAATACATGTCTAGGAAAGTTCTGGCTAAGGAAAGACCTGGTTTTTAAGTGTGTCCAGTGTGACCCTCCACTCTTTCCTGGGAACTTACCTGGTGTACTCTTTTACAGATTGTATTCTCTATTTCTGGTATGAATAGTGATCGTACGTATGAATAGTGACCGTACGTATGAATAGTGACTGTATGAATAGTAACTGTATATATGAACAGTAACCGTACATATGAACAGTATCTGTACGAAAACAATCCTGACGTATTTTCTCTAATCTTTCATGAAAATCTCCGTAGCAGAACACCGAAATTCACCTAAGAACTCTTGTCTGTAATGACTTAGAGAAGCGATGTTCGTACGGAATCCAGGTGAGTGAAACGACCCCGTTTTAATAGAGTTTTAGCATTACTGGTGATAAAAAGTATGTCGTAGGACACTCCCAAGATTCATAGGGGGAAATTGGATTCAGAATGACGAATCTAAATGAGAAAATTAATCCATAAGTATGGATAAAATGAAATAAGTATCTTATGATGATTGTGAAGTTTAAATGTTTTCAAAAACAGATTAATTGTTATATTGATATGTGGTTTATAAATCTATAATATAGTTATATACTATACCTGTTATATGGATGAATATTATATTGAGCTTCTGATTATGATATGAAATACTATTGATTGTGATTGAGCGGGACAGTACCCCCTCTCACGGCAAGGCAGAAAACCCGGTTGACAGGGTGTCTTGACCAATGAGTGTGGAGACAACGATTCCCTCAGTAGGGATATAGCCCGGATTGGTGATAAATCCGTGAAGCGCCCTAGCTAAGAGGATGAGGTTGTGCGTCATGGCGGAAATATACATAATTGGTGAGCCGGCCTGTGTGCGCTCTCCGGGATATATTGCCATTGACGAGTACTAGTAACGTTTGTTGAATTGGATGAATTTTTATCTTGTATGTAAGAGGATGATGTTGTGCGTCATGGCGGAAATATACATAATTGGTGAGCCGGCCTGTGTGCGCTCTCCGGGATATATTGCCATTGACGAGTACTAGTAACGTTTGTTGAATTGGATAAATTTTTATCTTCTGTCTATTGGTTGAGTATGAGCCTTTGGATATGCTTGCATGACTGGTAATGTATTTGAATTTTATTAATGCGAAGCCGATTCGCTCATTGAGTTTAAAAGCTCACATTGTTTGTACAACCTTTTTGTTCAGATCAGGTTGCCATCGAAGAATATCTGCTAGAGGAGTAGATCACTTTGGACCTTCCCGTTGTCGGGTAGACCTCTCTTCTGTTATAGATTATGTTGCTCTGTAATCGTCTAGGACATCTAGTTCAGGGGTTCGACATTTGGCTTGTATGTCAGTATAATAATGTATTTTAAATTGATAATCTATGATTTTCAGATAAGAAAATTTGATATATTTATCGGAAGGCTTACAGTGATGAGAGATTCATCATTGTGCCGGTCATGTGCCCAGAAAATGGGTCGTGACATTATCTTTCTATTACTTCTAATATATTCTATCTGTATTCTAAATTCTTATTATATATTGATTTAAAATATTATATATGATCATTATAATATATATATATATATATATATCTATTTATATATTCTAAATTCTACTAATAAAAAATGAAAAATAATAGAAATGCATTTAATTAATATATTCTTATTATATTATTTCTTATTCATGGATCATACCCTACATTCCACCTCGGATCAGAGTGATTTGTAAAGTTTGAATAGATTTGTTTTTTGATTTGTCTATATGTGTGTTTGTATAAATATGATAACAAATTATTTCAAACCTTAGTTTAAAATGGATAAGAAAAAAATAAATCATATTTTTAAAATTTTCATTTATTGAAATATTCATACCAAACGTATTTTTATTATCTGAAAACAATTTTTAACTATACAAACCAAACATGCTTCTTCAAATAATAAAAATTGAAAATGAAAATATATTTTAAGAGATGCAGACTACAAATAAAAATAAAAAATAATTTTACAAACTAAATAAACCAATGGTAATTCAACCTGACTCAATTCAATTGGTTCCGATTAAGATTTCAACTCATCTCAACCGTGACCGATCCACCTATAGTCCTAGACGCAAGCGGATCTTTTGCTTGGAGAAAATCAAAGCAGAGGTCTGTTCAGTTTTTAACAATGATTTTTATCGTTGTTAAAAAATCTTAGCAACATTTTAACAACAATAAAACTGTTGCTAAAAAACCGTTGTTAAAAACTGAGCAGAGGACCCGGCCCCGTCCCAAACACGTGTTACACGTATATATTTCACAGCCTATGCCATTCTCATGACATTGGCCACGCGTCTTTCGCTAAACCGCGAGTATCAAACCTCACCGCCCCTTCTGTGAGTGACTCTACTAAATTCTAACTCGATGGCATTTTCGATATTTCCGTGACAATTAGGGCCAAAACCAATATCTAAAATGGAATTAATGGCATTGAGGTATTTTCTCATCAAAAGCTAGTTTGCTTAAATCTTTTCGCCCAAACGGCCAAACCACACACAACTGCCAGATCGTTTCTGAATCCTTGAGCTCGTTGTCCGCAAGCATCGAATCCGGCCGTTCATATCTCAGTCAATGGTTCGAAAATTATATCTTTGACTTGTTTGTTGTAGACCTCAATGTAGAAAACCCTAACCCATGCCGAATGTTTTCAATCTAACGGGTCGTAGTCTCCCACGTGTTGAATGGAAAAAAATTAATATTTTCGATCTATTTCCATTTCAACCAGTTCATTTTTTCTGTTGGTTATTTTCGATCTAAATTCTAAACCCTGACTCGTGAAACCCTAGGCCTCGTCCGTCTCTCGCGGTTAAAAAAAAAAAAAAGAAGAAAGAAAAAGAAAAAAGAAAAGGGGAATAGAAATTATCGGAAATTCAATTTCATAGTTGAGGACACTTTTAGCAGATGTGAGATTCAAACCCTAATCCATGATTCGTGATCGTGATTTTCATGATTCGTTCTAAGAATCGACTACTCCCTGGTCTGTCGGTCGAGGTATGTAATTTATTATAATTTTGTGATTAATATGTCTGGTGTTGTTTGATGAAAGAATCCCAGTGCATGGGACATTGGGTATGATCTTAGTCTGTGTGTCCGTTGGATGATTATTTGTGATTTTTTGTCGGTTTGGTGTTACAGATCTGTAAAACGTGTACGGGAATGTATGATGGAATGTGAAAATTTGGAAACTTCGGTTTGGGCGTCTGTACTGCGACTTGTTAATGGAAGATAGAACAGAGCACTCCCATGGCACTGCAATCCCCAAAAAATCGAGATCATTGGATATTAAAAGTTTATATAATCTAAAAGTGTCAGAAGAGACTCCAAAGAAGAACTTAAAGAGGAAAGGTAGTAGTCATGGGGGTGGTGATGAGAAGAGGAACAAGAAAAAGAAAACTAGAAAGGAAGTGTCTCTCAGTAGCTTAGAAAATGCTGATGGTAACACTAAAAAGGTTGTTGATGAAGAATGTCGCCCTGAGCCAAGTTCTGGTAGGCAGGATATGTGTGACTTGCAGTCGGGTACAAGTCAGAGATTAAGTAGCAGTAATGGGTTTAATGGAGTTTCACTTTGTCTTGATGATAATGTTGTTCATATCCCAAAGCGAAAGAGGGGTCTTGTGGGGCGGAAGAAATTTGGAACTGGCCAAGGACAGAATCTTGCTGGGCAGACTAGTGGTAAAAGTGTCCATGTTGATCAGATGCCTAAGCTAAGTAGTGATGATTTGGACCAGGCGCTTGCTTCTTCAATGTTTAAACAGAAGAAAGATTTTGATGAATTTAAAGAAAACAGGAACAGTGATTCAAATTCAGTTGTGCATTTCAAGGGGAATGAAGACTCTTCCTGTCATTCTGCTGTAAATAGTGGTGATTCTTCTTTAAAGAAGCCACAGAAAAAGAACAAGAAACGGAACCTTTTGGCTTCAGATAGTTCTGGTGTTGCCAAGGAGGGCAAACCTGTGAATGATAGTAGTAAAATATCTTATAATTTGCAGGAAGACAATGAGGAGAATCTTGAGGAGAATGCAGCAAGGATGCTGTCATCAAGATTTGATCCCAGATGTACTGGCTTTTCTTCTAGTAGCAAGTCATCTGGATTGCCATCAGCAACCATTTTGCTATCTTCTGGTAAAAAAGTTGTTAGCCATGGGTCGAAGTCTCTGTCAGGTTCAGAATCTGCATCAGTTGATGCTGCAGGTAGAGTCTTGAGGCCAAGGAAACAATACAGAGAAAAGGGTAGTTCCCGGAAGAGGCGTCATTTTTATGAAATTTTCTTGGATGATTTGGATGCATATTGGGTATTGAACCAAAGAATAAAGGTTTTTTGGCCATTGGACCAGAGTTGGTATTATGGCATTGTCAATGACTATGACAAAACAAAAAAGCTCCACCATATTAAATATGATGACCGAGATGAAGAATGGATTAATCTCCAAACTGAGAGGTTCAAACTCTTGTTACTTCCAAGTGAAGTTCCTGGAAATGCAGGTCGGAAAAGAGCTGTAATGAAAAATAGAAATTCTGTTCAGCAAAAAGGAAACAAATCCAAAAAAGAAAGGCGAAAAAAATTGATTGCCGAAGATGATAGCTGTGATGGAAGCTTTAAGGACTCAGAGCCTATAATCTCTTGGCTGGCTCGATCTTCTAATCGGGTCAGATCTTCTCCTTTTAATGGCATTAAGAAACAGAAAACTTCTGTTGCACCTTCCAAATCAGCCTTGTCATTGTTAAACGAAGAACCTGTCAGAGTACAGGGATGCTTACCTAAGAGTTCTTTGAGGGAAGGTAAAAGTAATCTATCTAGTGATTCTGTATTGCTAGATAAATTAGGTGATGGTTGTAGGGAGAAGTCCTCATTGCAAAGTCGTACTTGCCCTGAGGATTGCAAAATGCCTATTGTCTACTTTAGAAGGCGGTTTCGCAGGTTAAATCCAATTGTAAGTGGACATGGTTCTGTTTCTTTTGATCCTTTGGTTGGCAGGCTCAGGGATGTAAATGAACCAGATGATAAAAGGTTTAAGACTGACGGTCCTTTGTGCATAACTTGCAATGCCAGAGGAGTATCAGAAATAGGTTTTCTGGACTTGGAATCAGCAGCATTTAGAATTGACATAAACCTTCCAATACGATTGGTGCTGAATTACTTATTTGAATTGGAGAGCTTGTGGTTTATCCGTGCTGTACTGCTGCTTCAGTCTGGTGCAGTTATGACCAAGTGGCCAAGAGTTCATTTGGAGATTCTCTTCGTTGATAATGTGGTTGGGTTGAAGCTTCTATTATTTGAAGGCTGCTTGAAGATGGCTGTAGCCTTTGTCTTTACAATCCTTAGGGTATTTCATCAACCTGATGAGCAAGGGAAGCATAATGACATGCAGGTGCCGGTTACTTCAGTTAGATTCAGGTTTTCAGATGTGGATGACGTCAAGAAGCAAGCTGTGTTTGCATTCTACAACTTCTCTAGGTTAAAGAATTCAAGGTGGATGTACTTGGATTCTAAACTCCAGAGGCATTGCCACCTCAGTAAGCAGCTCCATCTCTCTGAATGTACATATGATAACATCAAGGCACTTCAAAATGGATCAAGCAAGTTCCCTATGACTTCCATCAAGGGCAAGTCATCCTCATTGAAGGTACCTGTTTTGTTATTATTATTTTTAAAACATTTCCCAATTGCTAATTTCATCTCTTCCTCCCCCCCTTCTGAAAATTTATTTTAATTGTGATTTTGTTCGTTGATCCTCTATGTTTAATATATATTGTTATTGGTCAACATTGTATCCTTTCAAAGCTTTCAAGTTCCAAAATTCACTTCAAGTTAACTTAAGTTGGGTTTTGGCTTGAATCAATCTGTATAACTTTTCCATGAACAGGTCATACGGAAGAGGACTAGGTTAGGGATTAATATTATGGGAGTTTCCAAAGACTCCTCTCAGATTGATACTAATCAGTCTTCTGATGCTGGCAAGAGGAAGCTGCCTCCATTTGCTCTTTCTTTTGCTGCTGCACCTACTTTTTTTCTTAGTTTGCATCTAAAGTTGCTGATGGAGCGATCAGTAAGTCATATAAGCTTGTGTGATCACACACCAGTCAATGAACATGAAAATGGGTACTGTAGCACTGATGATTGCTCTCACAGGAATTCGGAATTTAATTTAAAGAAAAATATGAAGACTTTGTCAAATAGATGGTCTTGTGATGTACCTGAGCTCAGAATTAGTCCCTCTGGTTGCAGTGGTGGAATTGCCTCTTGCAGCTACCAGAACATTGGTCTTAGTGATGATGACATTTCTGGTTCCCATGGTTCTGAGAGGCTTGGTACTATTCAGTTACAGGACTGGCAATCCCATAATTCAGAGTTAGAACTATACTCATTACCTTCAAGCTCCTTGGTTGACAAGGATAAGGCTGATGATGGTTCTCATTCTTTTCCGGGTGACCTCGATGTTCAAATTCCTTCAGTTGACCAAACCAAGAAATCTGTGAATGGTGATTTGCAGAGTGGTCATCATTCTTCTGATTTGTCTTGGAATGTAAATGAACATGTCATTCCAAGTCCCAAATCAACTGCTCCTAGAAGTTCTTGGCATCGAATCAGAAATAGTTCTTCATCATTTGGATTCCCATCACATGGGTGGTCTGGTGGAAGTGCTGACTCTTTTCACAATGGTTTTAGCAACGGTCCCAAGAAGCCACGAACACAAGTATCCTATTCACTACCTTTTGCAGGTTATGATTTCGGTTCAAAGCACAGAAACCTTCATCAGAAAGGGTTTCCTCACAAGAGAATTAGAAAGGCAAATGAAAAGAAGTCATCAGATTCTGCTAGAGGTCCTGAAAAGAATTTGGACTCCTTATCTTGTGATGCAAATGTGTTGATCACCCTTGGTGATAAAGGGTGGAGAGAATCTGAGGCACAAGTTGTACTTGAGCTGTTTGATCATAATGAATGGAAACTTTCTGTAAAACTTTCAGGGATTACGAGGTATTCATATAAAGCACATCAGTTTCTGCAGCCTGGGTCCACAAATCGTTACACACATGCTATGATGTGGAAAGGAGGGAAGGACTGGACTTTGGAATTTACTGATAGGAGCCAGTGGGCCCTCTTCAAGGAGATGCATGAGGAATGCTACAATCGGAACATTCGTGCTGCTTTGGTTAAGAACATACCTATTCCCGGTGTTCGTTCAATAGAGGAAAATGATGACAATGGGTCTGAAGTAACATTTGTTCGTAGCTCCAAGTATTTTCAACAAGTTGAAACAGATGTTGAGATGGCGTTAAATCCATCTCGGGTATTGTATGACATGGATAGTGAGGATGAGCAGTGGATTTCAAACAGTCAAAATTCTGAAAAAGATGACAATAGCTTGCATGGAATTTCAGCGATTTTTGAGAAGACAATGGACATGTTTGAGAAGGCTGCATACTCTCAACAGCATGACCAGTTTACACCTAGTGAAATAGAGGAAATCATGGTTGATGTTGGGCCCTTGTGTGTAGTAAAAACCATCTATGAACATTGGCAGCGGAAAAGGCAGAAGAAGGGAATGGCTTTAATACGACATTTTCAGGTACTTTCCAAATTATCCTTATTTAAGTTGTTTATCATTTTTCAGGACTGTTATTTTTAGGACCATTTCATTATTGAATATAAAACTGCCCTTTTAGAGATACATGAGGAGAGTAGGTAGGGGGAGGGATGCAAAGACAGATTGAAGTTAGAGCCTCAACTTTGTTAAACTTTTAGGTTTAGGATAACATGAGAAAGAAGCACAATGAAGGAGGATTAGAAGTCCTTCTATAACAACCCCGAGAAAAAACAAATCAAAGGAAAACAAAAAAAAGGAGGAGAATATATAAGTTATTTTCTGTAATGGCTCTCAAATCAGTCAGATAACCAACCCCCCCCCCCCCCCCAAAAAAAAAAAAAAACTGAAAAAAAGTAAAAAGAAAAATAATCTCCCTTGACACCCAGAGGGAATTTAGAAAAAACTGTCCAACAGAAGATAGGAGGGGGAAAAAAAATATCTTATTAAAAATTCTGACATGATTTTCTATTCATAAAAATCACAATCCTCTAAAACATTAAACTTTCAAAGAATTTTATAGTCCTTCCTTTTACCCGAGCCTATAAAATGAATAGACAATCCTTCTGATGTATTTTTCTTTTTCTTTTGCCTTTGTTTCTCTCTCTTCTCATTAATAAAATTTCTTTTTCTATCAAAAAAAAAATGAATAGACAAAATGTTTCAAGGAAGCAAGATATCTGTGACCTATGAAATTTTATGGTAAATGTTTTGTAGGCTTTATGTGGTTTTTGGTGGTAGTTTCTTTTTCTCATGTTTTGCTGGGTAGCTGTTCATTTTACAGATATTGGTCATTAATGCTTGCATGAATTGCTGCAATGTATGTACGTATATTTGGGGCTCAATTCTATCAATTCACCTTTTTGAATGCTCATACTAATACTATTGTGCTCATTTGTTATAAAAAAAAGGTTTACTCATTTATTTGTATCAAGTGTAATTATCAAATTGTGATTTGAATCGTGGATCGCTAATTTAAATTATGAATTGTGAATTATATCAAATTGTAAAATTTACGAATATAATAAAAAAAATAATTATAGATATGTTTCATAGCATAAATAAGATACTTATTTTCATAAGTTTAAACCATAAATAAGCTATAAACAAGCTTCATATACAAAAATGAGTAATTTCTATTGTCAATTCATAGTAAACCAATATATCAAAAGATTCAATATAAGTCATAACATAACTACATAGGTAATGAAACCAAGTTTAAAAGTCTCAAAAAACTAATTATCCTCCTATTAAAAAATATTAATCAGAAATATTTGGCAAAGAAAAGATTGAAAAGTAGAAATGTGGCTGGCGGCAGAGGCTTCTTTTTGGCACTGGCAGAGGAGAATCCATGGTTTTTTTTTTTTAAAAATTCTTTTGAACTTGAAATTGAGTCTTTTAGCATGTTTGGTACAAAAGTTGGTTGTGGAATGGGTGAAGGAAAAAGGACAATAGTGTCCAAATTACCTTCCTAAAAAACACTGTTATAATATTCCTTTTATGGTTTTAGCGTTTTGGCACCATAATATAATACACATCTGTTCTGTGCATGTAACTTTTTCGTCCATTTCCTCTTTTGTGATTGATTTTAACGTATCAGAATTGATTCTATAAGATCATTTGCAGTTTTTCCATTTCAGAGTATCTAAATGGCAGTGTTTAAGGCACATTGTGTTAAGAAAAAAAAAAAAAACTGTATCGTCTTGGGTTGCGTTAGGTCACGAAGGACCTTACTTTGTGACCCAACGGAATTGCTGTTTCAGAATCGCCGGAACCATGTGATTTGGTGATTCTGGCTCAAATCGCAACATTTTGGCAATCCTGCTTGTGATTCAGGAGCAAAGCCGATTCACCCATCGTATGTGTTGCCAACCACTTGATGGATATTGGATTTGATGAATCAACTACTATGAACAATGATTAGGGTAGTTGTATGATTGGTTAGTTAAAATCTTGAAGTCTGATGGCTTTGTTTAGGGTTTAGGGTAGTTGTCTGATGGCTTTGTTTGATCTGCCTATTCCTCCCCCTCCCTGGAAAAAAAAAAAAAGAAGTTCCCAGCACAATTTGTTTGAACTCCCAGTGACCTTTAGTGCCATTTTTCTTTTGTACATGATCTATATCACCAGTTATTATTTTTGGTATATATAATCTTTAATTTTATGCTTTGTTCAGCCTCCTCTGTGGGAGAGGTATCAACAAGAAGTCAGAGAGTGGGAAATAGCTATGACTAAGAATAATACCCCCACTGTTTATGGATGCTTTGATAAGGTTGCAGCCTTGGAGAAGCCACCCATGTACGCCTTCTGTTTGAGACCAAGGGGTTTGGAAGTACCAAATAAAGGATCAAAACATAGATCACAGAAAAAATTTGCAGTCTCTGGGCATACAAACAGTGTTATGGGTGAACAGGATGGTTTTCATCATACTTTGGGTGAGTGTTTGATTTTCATCCTGATGTATCAGTATTATTATCTGATAAACATATTATGAACCTTTTCCTTACATCTGGTTGTTGTTCACTCAGGAAGAAGACTGAATGGCTTTGTGTTTGGTGACGAAAAGTTCACATACCTAGGCGATAATTATGACTCTTTAGATGATTCCCCATTAGCACAGACCTCACCTAGGGTATTTTCACCACGGGATGCTGGCAGCAGGGGATATTTTTTGATGAGCAATGATGGGTATGATAAAAATCGTGCCCAGAAATTTCAAAAAAGCAAGTCAAAGAAATATGGATCATTGCTATATCATAATGAATCACGGATGATGGCTTCTCAGAGTCACAGAATGCTAGGAAAGAGAAATGGGGTTAGTAGTTGGAATATGGACTATGACTCGCCAATCCACAGGCAGTACCTATTAGATGGCTCTCAAAGGCACGGGATTGAACCGTTAGATGGTTCAGACATTGATGAATTTAGGCTGCGTGATGCCTCAGGTGCTGCTCAGCATGCACTTAACATGGCTAAGTTAAAGAGAGAGAGGGCTCAAAGATTGCTCTACAGAGCAGATTTAGCAATTCACAAGGCTGTGACTGCTCTCATGACTGCTGAAGCTATGAAAGCATCTGAGGACTCGAATGGTGACAGGTAGATGACACCATAAGGTATTTGACACTGGCGACATCGTGGATCCCTTCAATTTGCAGCAGAGCTGCAGAGAGTCAAGTAAGTAGATTCTGCATTGTTTTTGCTTTACATGGGTCTGGTTTCTTTGTCAATGGTGGTTCCCTTTTGTCATTATCCAGATGTTCTGTGGTGAACTTCAGTCATGAGGTCTGAGAGCAATGAGACGAAGGAGATTTTGTTGCTTCAAATTGCGCTCCTTAGCCAACTCTGGCTGCCAGAACTTGTCCAGGTTGAGATCTGCAATTCAGGGTAACTGTTGCACTAATGGGCGTATGGAATTTTGGCTGTCAATATTTGTACAGATTTTTGTTTTTGCGTTTCTTCCTGCTTTTCCCCCCCTTAACCTCAGGTTCAAATGTTTATATGAAAAGAGAAATGGCCAAATAATACAACACCACTTTGAATGGAATTATAGTCCCGTTTTTATCGTAGATTAGGTAATAGTAGACTAGTCCAGCACATGATTCGCAGGCTAGTCTGCTGTGTCTTATGGTGGTACATGACCCAGAGAACGTGGTTGCCGATTGCTTTCTCACCTTTTCCATTTCATCCTCCCTGCATCCGTTGCACTTAAAGATCACATAGCTAGACATCGACCAACAAAAGAGAAATTTATCGGTATTGTTTTGCTGATTTATATTGTACCAAAGCCTTGTGGATGTGGTGGTTATGAAGTGAATTAGCTATGGCATAGTATATGGTACATATTCGACTCTTCTTGTATATGTAAACATTGGTATGGCCTTTCTGGTTTATATTTAACCATACTTTTGAGGATGTGGTTCTGAAATTAATTCGCTATGGCATAGTGGCATGTATCCCGTCAACCATACCCCCCTTGTTAACGTCTTGGTTTTCTGCTCTTGGACTTGGTAAAATATTGTGTAATTGATTGTGTCCATTATGATGTTGGAGAATCGAAATGATCCTAGACCAACTGGAGTTGGTTTGTGCAGTGGAGTTAACCTCCTAAGAATTATTAAAGATCATAAATATCTTCCGTGGTGCTTTTACAGGAAAAATCCAATTATCAAGGGGTCACTGATGAGCTGATTTTCTCAACAGCTAAATGGTTATCTGTGTTTGTACACTAATTTTTGTATGATAATGCGACTCAATTCAAATGTTCTCCTCACTTATCTTACTAGGGGACAGTGTAAAGAGAAATCTCCTAATTATTACAATAGCTGCGAAAGAGTATGCAGTGTTGATTGGTATCATTCCGGGAAAGATTTTTTGTTCTTGTCGCAGAGGAGGCATTTACCATGGCCTTACCATCGACTTCTACAAATGGTGTCATATTCTGTCTCATTTCAGATTGAACCTTTCCTGTTCCTGCCTCTATCGTTATAATTTTAAAAATAAAAAAGTATCGTATATCACTTAAATGTTAGAAAAAGTATGTTTAGTTTACAAACTAAACACAGTAGTTTGCTGCACCAGCGCTTTGTTTAGTTTCCAAACTAAATATTATATTTGTCTTTATTTAAACTATTAAATTTAAATCTAATGATTTAAGTTTTAAATAATAATTATAGTATTTTTAAAATAAATATTAAAATTTAGACTATTAAATTTAAAATTTAATGGTTCAGATAAATAATAAATGTGATTCTTTTTTGTATAAGACAAACTTCAGGTCCGTTATCACACACCCCAACCTCGCACGTGACATGGGTACATTTCACACTGCAATCTCAGCCATGCGTCTATTATTAATTTATTATTCATTGAGTTACAACTAATCTCCGTTAGAGTAACTCTACACGAAGTTCTCAAGGGCGCTGGAAAACATAAAAAAGATCGATGGCATTTTCGATATTTTACTGATAATTAGGGCCAAAATCCAATCTCCACAAATTAAAAGCCCTTTAATATTTTCTCGTCAAAAACTGTTTGCTTAAATCTTTTCGCCCAAGCCACAGACAACTACCAGAGCATTCTGAATCCATGAACTCCTGGTCTGAAAACATAGAATCCTGGCCGTCCAAAACTCAATTTATTGCTCGAAAATTTATATATTTGACTTTTTTATTGTAGACCTCGACATAAAAGATCCTAACACACCCCAAAAATTTCAAATCAAACGGACCTTAGGCTCCCACATGTTAAATCAAGAAAAATATATTTTCGATCTATTTTCCATTTCAATCGGTTCATTTTCTGTTATTTTCGATTAAACCCTCACTCGGGAAACCCTAGCTCTCGTCCGTCTCTCGCGGGAAAAATAAAAAACGAGAAATCGAATTATAGGAAATTTAATTTAATTTCATAGTCGCTGGCCCTTTTAGGGTTTCAAATCGCAGGTGCGAGATTCAAACCCTAATCCATGATTTGTGCTCGTGATCTTCATGATTCGTTCTAAGAATCGACTATTTCGTGGGGTATCGTTTGAGGTATGTAATTTATTATAATTTTGGGATTAATATGTCTGCTGTTGATTAATGAAATAAGCCCAGAGCATGGGACATTGGGTATGATCTTAGTGGGTGTGTTAGTTGAGGCATTAGTTGTGATTTTTCGTCGGTTTGGTGTTACAGATCTGTAAAACGTGTACGGGAATGTATGATGGAATGTGAAAATTTGGAAATTTCGGTCTGGGCATCTGTTCTGCGGGTTGTTAATGGAAGATAGAGCAGAGAAGTGCCATGGCACCGCAATCCCCAAAAAATCGAGATCATTGGATATTAAAAGTTTATATAATCTAAAAGTGTCAGAAGAGACTCCAAAGAAGAACTTAAAGAGGAAAGGTAGCAGTCACGGGGGTGGTGATGAGAAGAGGAACAAGAAAAAGAAGACTAGAAAGGAAGTGTCTCTCAGTAGCTTGGAAAATGCTGATGGTAGCTCTAAAAAGGTTGTTAATGAAGAATGTTGCCCTGGGCCAAGTTCTGGTAGGCAGGATTTGTGTGACTTGCAGTCGGGTACAAGTCAGAGATTAAGTAGCAGTAATGGGTTTAATGGAGTTTCACTTGGTCTTGATGATAATGTTGTTCATATCCCAAAGCGAAAGAGGGGTCTTGTGGGGCGGAAGAAATTTGGAACTGGCCAAGGACAGAATCCTGCTGGCCAGACTAGTGGTAAAAGTGTCCATGTTGATCAGATGCCTAAGCTAAGTAGTGATGATTTGGGCCAGGGGCTTGCATCTTCAATGCTTAAACAGAAGAAAGATTTTGATGAATATAAAGAAAACAGGAGCAGTGATTCAAATTCAATTGTGCATTTCAAGGGGAATGATGACTCTTCCTGTCATTCTGCTGTAAATAGTGGGAATTCTTCTTTAAAGAAGCCACAGAAAAAGAACAGGAAACAGAACCTTTTGGCTTCAGATAGTACTGGTGTTGCCGAGGAGAGCAAACCTGTGAATGATAGTAGTAAAATATCTAATAATTTGCAGGAAGAAGATGAGGAGAATCTTGAAGAAAATGCAGCGAGGATGCTATCGTCAAGATTTGATCCCAGATGTACTGGCTTTTCTTCTAGTAGCAAGTCTTCTGGATTGCCATCAGCAAATGGTTTATCCATTTTGCTAGCTTCTGGTAAAAAAGTTGTTAGCCGTGGGTCGAAGTCTCTGTCCGGTTCAGAATCTGCATCAGTCGATGCTGCAGGTAGAGTCTTGAGGCCAAGGAAACAACACAGAGAAAAGGGTAGTTCCCGGAAGAGGCGTCATTTTTATGAAATTTTCTTAGATGATTTAGATGCATATTGGGTATTGAACCAGAGAATAAAGGTTTTTTGGCCGTTGGACCAAAGTTGGTATTATGGCATTGTCAATGACTACGACAAAACAAAAAAGCTCCACCATGTTAAATATGATGACCGAGATGAAGAATGGATTAATCTCCAAACTGAGAGGTTCAAACTCTTGTTACTTCCAAGTGAAGTTCCTGGAAATGCAGGTCGGAAAAGAGCTGTAATGAAAAGTAGAAGTTCTGCTCAGCAAAAAGGAAGCAAATCCCGAAAAGAAAGGCAAAGAAAATCAATTGCTGAGGATGATAGCTGTGATGGAAGCTTTATGGACTCAGAGCCAATAATCTCTTGGCTGGCTCGATCTTCTAATCGGGTTAAACCTTCTCCTTTTCATGGCATTAAGAAACAGAAAACTTCTGTTACACCTTTGACACCAGCCTTATCATTGTTATATGAGGAACCTGTCAGAGTGCAGGAATGCTTACCTAAGTGTTCCTTAAGGGTGGGTAAAAGTAATCTGTCTAGTGATTCTTTATTGCTAGATAAAGTTGGTGATAGTTTTAGGGAGAATTCCTCATTGCAAAGTGCTACTTGCCCTAGAGAGGGCAAAGTGCCTATTGTCTACTTTAGAAGGCGGTTTCGTAGGTTAACTCCAACTGTATGTGCACCTGGTTCTGTTTCCTTTGATCCTTTGGTTGGCAGGATCAAGGATGTTAATGAATCTGATAATAAAAGATTTGAGACTAATGGGCCTTTGTGCTTCACTTGCAAGGTGGGAGGAGTATCAGAAATAGGTTTTCTGGACTTGGAAGTGGCAACATTTAAATTTGACACAAACCTTCCAATGCGATATATGCTGAATTACTTATTTGAATTGGAGAGTATGTGGTTGCTCCGTGCTGTACTGCTGCTTCATTATGGTGCAGTTATGATCAAGTGGCCAAGAGTTCATTTGGAGATGCTTTTTGTTGATAATGTGGTTGGCTTGAGGATTTTATTATTTGAAGGCTGTTTGAAGACTGCCGCAGCCTTTGTCTTTATGATCCTTAGGGTATTTCATCAACCTTCTGAGCAAGGGAAGCATGTTGACATGCAGTTGCCCATTACATCTATTAGATTCAGGTTTTCGGCTGTGGATGATGCCAAGAAGCAGGTTGTGTTTGCATTCTACAACTTCTCTAGATTAAAAAATTCAAAGTGGACATACTTGGATTCTAAACTTAAAAGATATTGCCACCTCAGTAAGCAGCTCCGTCTCTCTGAATGCACATATGATAACATCCAGGCACTTCAACGTGGATCAAGTGAGTGTCATGTTACCTCCTTCAGCTGCAAGTCCTCTTCATTCAAGGTACTTTTCTTTGCATTTCCCTGTTACCAATTTCATCTTTTCCCCTCTCTCTCCCTCCTTTCTGAAAATTTAATTATAATTTTGTTATATTTAAAAATTCTGACCTATCAATGCTTCCAAGTTCCAATATTCACTGCAAAGTGGATTTATGTTGGGTTTTGTCTTGAATCGGTTTGTGTGTGACAGGCTATGCGGAAGAGGACTAGGTTGGGGATTAATATTATGGGTGTTTCCAAAGACTTACCTCAGATTGATACCAGTCAGTCTTATGATGCTGGCAAGAGGAGGCTTCCTCCATTTGCTCTTAGTTTTGCTGCTGCACCCACTTTTTTTCTTAGTTTGCATCTTAAGCTGCTGATGGAGCGATCAGTAAGTCATATAAGCTTCTGTGATCATGCACCCGTTGATGATCAGGAAAATGGCTACTCTAGCATTGATGATTACTCTCACAGGAATTCAGAAATTAACTTAAAGAAGAATACACTTACTTTGTCAAATAATGTAACTTGTGATGGATGGTCTTGTGCTGGACCAGAGCTTATAATTAGTCCCTCTGGTTACTCTGATGGAATTGCCCCTTGCAATCACCAGAACATTGGACATAATGCCGCTGGCATTTCTGGTGGTGCTCGTAGTTCTGAGAGACTTGGTACCATTCAGTTACAGGAGTGGCAATCCCACAATTCAGGGTTGGAGCTATGCTCTTTGCCTTCAAGGGATAATGCTGATGATGGTTCCCATTCTTTTCTGGGTGACCTCGAAGTTCAAATTCCATCAGTTGACCAGAGCAAGGAACCTGCGAATGGCGATTTGCACGGTTCTCATCACTCTTCTGATTTGTCTTGGAATGTGAATGGACACGTCATTCCAAGCCCCAAATCAACCGCTCCAAGGAGTTCTTGGCATAGAAACAGAAATAGTTCATCATCATTTGGATTCCTGTCACATGGGTGGTCTGGTGTAAATGCTGACACTTTTCACAATGGTTTTAGCAATGGACCAAAGAAGCCACGAACACAAGTATCATATTCACTGCCTCTTGCAGGGTATGATTTCAGTTCAAAGCACAGAAGCCTTCATCAGAAAGGGTTTCCTCACAAGAGAATTAGAAAGGCATATGATAAGAAGTCATCAGATGTTACTAGAGGCCCTGAGAAGAATTTGGACTCCTTGTCTTGTGATGCAAATATTTTGATCACCCTCGGTGATAAAGGGTGGAGAGAGTCTGGGGCACAAGTCGTACTTGAGCTGTTTGATCATAATGAATGGAAACTTTCTGTAAAATTTTCGGGTATTACAAGGTATTCATATAAAGCACATCAGTTTCTGCAGCCTGGGTCCACAAATCGTTACACACATGCTATGATGTGGAAAGGAGGGAAGGAATGGACCTTGGAATTTACTGATAGGAGCCAGTGGGCCCTTTTCAAGGAGATGCATGAGGAATGCTACAATCGTAACATTCGTGCTGCTTCGGTTAAAAATATACCTATTCCTGGTGTCCGTTTAATAGAGGAAAATGATGATAATGGGTCTGAAGCAACATTTGTTCGTAGCTCCAGGTATTTTCAGCAAGTTGAAACAGATGTTGAGATGGCTTTAAATGCATCTCGAGTCTTGTATGACATGGATAGCGAGGATGAACAGTGGATTTCAAATATTCAAAATTCTGAAAAAGATGACAGTTGCTTGCAGGGAATTTCGGATATGTTTGAGAAGACAATGGACTTGTTTGAGAAGGCTGCATACTCCCAACAGCGTGACCAGTTTACATCTAGTGAAATAGAGGAAATTATGGTTGATGTTGGGCCCATGTATGTTGTCAAGACCATCTATGAGCATTGGCAGCGGAAAAGGCAGAAGAAGGGAATGGCTTTAGTAAGACATTTTCAGGTACTGCCCAAATTATCCTTATTTGAGTTGTTATCATTTAAGTTTCAGCACTTGGTTTTTTTGGGCACCATTTAATTATTTAGTATAAAATGAAGACTGCTCGTGCAGAGATACATAAGGAGAGTGGCCTGGAGGATGGAGTTGAAAGAGATGTTGAAACTAGAGCCTTGACTTTTTCCTTAACTTTATTACACTTTTATGTTTAGGTTATTAAGAGAAAGAAGTACAAAGGAGGATTAGAAGTTGCTATGACAAGCACAGAGAAAAAATCAAAGTAAAAAGAAAAGAAATTGAGTCTATGTAACACCTTTTAATTCTGTAAAAGAATCTCCCTTAGACGTCCACTGACACCCAGAGTGAATTAAGAAAAGATCTGTCTGACGAAGATAGGAAATAAAAACTTCTGATTAGAAATTATGCAATGATGCTCTATTCATAAATACCACAATTCCCCTAAAAGTTTACAATCCTTGCTTCTTCCCAAGCCTATAAAGTGAATAGACAGAAAATGTTTCAAGGAAGCTAGACATCTATGGTTTTGTGAAATGATATGGTAAATGTTTATTGTGTAGGCTTCGGGGTGTTTTGGTGGTAATATCTTTACCTCAGGTTGTTTTAGCTGTCTATTTGACCAATAGTGTTGATTCAAGTGTCGTTAACTAATTGCTTTTATATTTTTGTATCATAGGGTGTGATTTTGGGCCTCAATTCTGACCGTTCACCTTTTAAAATCCTTGAGTGTCCTCCTCTGTTACATATATATATTTTTGATCGAAAAAAAAATTATTAGAAAGAGAGGGTTACAAAAAAAAGAGGGGGGGGACAAAGTGAAAAAGGAGGACAAGATATCCTCCTAGAAAAACAAAACAGAAAAAAAACCAAACTGAAAAGGCAAAAAACAAGACTAGTACAATAAAGCCCTCTAATCTGTATAAACGTTTACAAAGGGCACTTCCTTAAAAACCCCATTAGCCGAAATTCAAAGAGAAGCAACAACACGAACTCTATCGCACAACCGATGAGGAGGAAGAAAGCTTTGGTTAAACACTCTAGCATTCCTCTTCGTCCAAAGACACCACACAGTCGCATACACAGCCGCCTTCCACAAAATCTTATTCTCCTATCTCACACCAAAACCCAAAAAGTAAATGTTAAAGAAGGCACCAAGATCCACGAGACAAACCTAACTCTCCTCAATGAGATCAAATAATTTGTTCCAAATATCTCAAGCCACCTTGCAACGTAAGAACAAATGACTATTAGTCTGAAAGTTCTTAAAACACATAACACAAGCATAAGGAGATAAAGCGTTGGAAGGTTGCCTCATTTGACGCAGATCATTTGTATTAATTCTATTGAGCTAAGTAGTCCAAACAAAAGCCTTCACCTCTGAAGGCACCTTTACTTTCCAAAACGATTTTTTAAAAGGAGCCACGTGAGGGCTGAGTCAAAAAATTAAAGAAAGAGGCACAAGTGTAGGAACCCAAGGAATCCAAATTCCACAACTTCTTATCAGGGAGAGAGGATATGCGGAACGGAGCCAAAATGTCCACAAGTCTATCATTTAAATTTTTGGAAAAATAAAAATTCCAATGAAATTGATTCCCTTCAAAACATAAGAAATCAATAATGGGCACATCATGTAACGAAGACAAGGAAAAGAGGCGAGAGAACCTTCAAATAAACGGGATATGACCAATCTAACAGTCCTCCCAGAAATGAAAATGGGAGCCATCTCCAACACGTAAAGACAACAAAGGGGAGAGAAAGATATCCCTGAGAGATCGCTTTCCAGGGACTAGCATGTGTAACGACATTTCTCGAATTAGCATCCCAACCATTCTGATGTAAACCAAATTTGGCTTTAATCACTTTATGCTAGAGGGATGTGTTTTCCTTTGGAGCCTGATTCTAGCCAAAAGAGAGATGTTTTTAGAAACCAAATTACCAAGACCCAGCCTACCATCATCCTTAGATCTACAACAGACCTCCCAATTGACTAAATGGACCCTTATACTCTCCTCACCTTCAAACCGCAAAAAATCCCTCATAATCTTCTTAATCCTATTGACCACCTAAACTAGGGTCTTGAACAAAGACAGAGAAATACAAAGGCATACTAGAAAGAGAAGCTTGAATCAACATTATTCTCCCCCCAGAGAAAAATAAGCCCCTTTCCTGCTCTCAGGCTTTCTAGAGATTTTTTGAGTCACAGGATCTCAAAAAGACTCAACATGAGGATTACCACCTAAAGGAAAGCCTTGGTAAGTGTCTAGGGTTTAGGGTTTAGGATGTCCACCATTATTTATTTGTTAATTTGTATCAAGTCCACTGATGGACATCCACCTTTTAAGGAATCAATTATTAGAGAACAATGGCGGGTATAGTTTTGTGACTGATCAGTTAAAATCCTGAAGCGTGATGACCTTGTGTAATTTATCTAATTTTTTTCCCCTTAAATTGAAGCACAATTTCTATAAATTCCCTTTGACCAGTAGTTCTATTTTTCTTGTGTACCTGATCTGTATGATTGGTTATTATTTTTCACAAATATAATCTCTAAATTTTTATGCTCTGTTCAGCCTCCTCTGTGGGAAAGGTATCAACAAGAAGTCAGAGAGTGGGAAGTAGCTATGACTAAGAATTATACCCCCACTTCTTATGGATGCCTTGATAAGGTCGCAGCTTTGGAGAAGCCACCCATGTATGCTTTCTGTTTGAAACCAAGGGGTTTGGAAGTACCAAACAAAGGATCAAAACATCGATCACAAAAAAGAATTTCAGTCTCTGGGCATACAAACAGTATTCTAGGTGAACAGGATGGCCTTCATACTTTGGGTGTGTGTTGATTTTCATTCATCATGCTAGTATTATTATCTCATAAACATGTAATGAACCTTTTGCTTACATCTGATTGTTGTTCATTCAGGAAGAAGACTGAATGGCTATGTGTTTGGTGATGAAAAGTTCTCATACCTAGGCCATAATTATGACTCTCTGGATGATTCCCCATGGCCACAGACCTCACCAAGGGTGTTCTCACCCCGGGATGCTGGCAGCAGGGGATATTATTTGTTGAGCAATGATAGGTATGATAGAAATCGTGTCCCCAAATTTCACAGGAGCAAATCAAAGAAATTTGGGTCATTTTTGTATCATAATGATTCACAGATGATTGCTTCTCACAGTCACAGAATGTCAGGAAAGAGAAATGGGCTTAGTAGTTGGAATATGGGTTATGACTTGCCAGTCCACAGGCAATACCTATTGGATGGCTCTCAGAGGCATGGGATTGAGCAAATGGATGGTTCCGACATTGATGAATTTAGGCTGCATGATGCCTCAGGTGCTGCTCAGCATGCATTTATTATGGCCAAGTTAAAGAGAGAGAAGGCTCAGAGATTGCTCTACAGAGCAGATCTAGCAATTCACAAGGCTGTGGCTGCTCTTATGACTGCTGAAGCCATAAAAGCATCTGAGGACTCAAATGGTGAGGGGTAGATGACACAATGAACATCTGACACTGTGGCAGCATCATGGATTTCTTCAATTTTCTACAGAGCTGCAGAGAGGCAACTAAGTAGATTTCATTCGTTTTGCCAGACATGGGTCTGGCTTTTACTGTGTCAAAGGTGGTGCCCTTTTGTCGTCATCCAGATATTCCGTAGTGAACTTCAGTCATGAGGTCTGAGAGCAATGAGGTGAATGAGATTTTGTTGCTTCAAAGTGCTACTCAGCTGCTTCTGGCCCACAACTTCCTCCAGGTTGAGATCTGCAATGGAGGGTAATTGGTTGCACTGATGGGTCTATGGAATTTTGGCTGCCAATATTTGTACAGATTTTTTGTTTTGTTTTTGCCCTTCCTGCTTCCCCTTCTTAACCTCAGGTTCAAATGTTAAATATGAAAAGAGAAATGGGCCAAATAATACAACACCACTTTGAATAGAATTACAGTCCCTTTTATATCTCAGATTAGGTTATAGCCTGCTTCTTCTTTCTTTTTAGTGGTACATGACCCAGTGAAATCGAATGCTTTCTTCACATTCTCCGTTTCTCCTTCCCTCCTTCCCTCCTTCCCTTTGCACTTAAAGATCGCATATTTAGTCATGGATTATTGAAAGAGAATTTCGATGTAGTTTTGTGATTTATATTGCACTAAATTCTTGAGGATGTGGTGGTTCTGAAGTGAATTATAGTATATGGTACATATCGAACTCTCTTATATTACGTGTAAACATTGGTATAGCCTTTCTGGTTTATATTTTACCATAACCTTGAGTATCGTTGTTCTGAAATTGGTAAACTACCATTGGGTCTTCTTTAGCGCTCTTACCAGAAAAGGCCAATATTATAGGGTCACTGATGAGCTGATTTTCCCAAAGCTACATGGTTGACTGTAATTTTTTGTACACTAATTTTTACATGTCAAGCAACTCCTGAATTCAAATGTTCTCCTTAATTGTCATGCTAGGAGAAAGTGCAGAAACAAATCTCCTACTAATTACTGCAATCGCTGTGAAATTCCACGTATCATCCTAGGAAAGAATTGTTGAGAAACAGACTTACTGTTTGGCTTTTATAGTTTTGAAAGCTTTGTCACATCTGAATTGTTGATTTTTATAATCAATGGTTTAGATTTTAAAATTGTTTTTATCTTTTTAATTTTTTTAAAAAAATAATATCTTAAAATTTAAATTGTTAATTGTAGAAATTAACATTTTAGATTGGTCACAAAAAATTCATTTTTAAGTTCTTATTCATGTTGCAGAGTAAACGTTCATTGGCCTGTACTAAACTATGACCTTTTTGTATAGTGAATAAAACAATAATAGACACAGCATTTACATTAGGGAGAATTGAATCGAAGAATCGTGTAAGAACTGCAACTAATGGTGTCCCTTTTTGCCAGTGTCTTTTACATTTCTGGACTCAAATTCTGCATAAGTAGCATATAATGATGAGGCGCACCAATTTGTATATTTATGCAAATCATGACCCAATATTCCAGCAGAGAGGCGGTCATGTGAGAAACATGAGTCAAGCGCCAATTTTCGGTTGTGCATTTTGCTTTTTTTTTTCCCTTTAATTTTAGCTGTCTAATTTAAAATAGACGTTCAGATCTAATGACTACACTTCATAAATATCCAACTAAGATATTTCACAAAAAATTGCATAAGATCCATATCCTAATGTTTCATATAACGGGTTTTAAATTTAATCTTTATTCTTAATCTTCGTGGTCAATATCAGGTGGCAGAATCGGCGAAAGCAAAACTCTTATTCTTGCTATTGGGTATTGGCATCCAAAAACGTCAATATTATAGCAATCAGCATTGGGAATAATCAAAAGTTGCAAAGGTTAATTCGAGGGGAGGAATAAACACTGTTGGTAATGGTTAAATTCCTTTATCTTTTTTTGGGCGATTCCAAAAATTGCAATAGCGTCATGCCACAGCATTTTGCTATTATAATCGTTTGTGCATCTGATCTTCAAATGATATTATATTCCAAAGGTTGATCTCTCATTAGCGCATAATGAAAAGGTATTCTTTTTTTTTTTTTCGTGGTTCTGCTGACTTGAAATGAAGAATTCATCTTCACTCAGCATGTATTTGGGGATGATCACGCAAGTGATATTATACTCTTTTATTTTAATTTAAAAAAAAAGGTATATCTTTTTTGCCCCTTAATTCATATTGCCATTAAAAGTATTTATCGGTTTGAATTGGTTCAATTATGAATCGGCGTAGTTAAATAAAAAAAATTTTATCTAATCAAATCGATTAAATTATTTTAATTTAAGGATACGATGAGATGATCATTTTAAAAATAAAAAACCTCAAAGTTTAATATAAAATAGAGAAAATAATATTTATTCATAACTCATAAGTATAATGATTGCATTCGTTCTCGTGGCTAGATGCATGAAGAAGAAGAAGAAAGGTTGCACAAATTTATCCTCCTTAAAAGTGACATATAATTTATATAATATAATATATATGTGTGTGTGTGTGTGTTAATGGATTCTCGCAACATGAACTCATATACTTAGAGAGATTTTGGAATGATAATTTTGTTTTTCAAATTAATACTTAGCTATATAAAATTTATCATATAGAATCACAAATAAAATAGTCTTACTACTATTAACATCACAAATAAAGTTCATTAGGTATCACTTATCAGATATTTTAATAAATACATAATTCAAAAATTCAAGTAATTGATACGAGTTATTAAAAATGTCTACTTAACATATTTTTATCAGAGCAAACATTTAAAACCATATCTAAGTTTTTTTAGATCGTACGTATTCTGATTATTCTCTGTTGCTAATTAAGGGTTCTATTCCCTCAAATGGTTGACAGTGGTTGATGGAACTAACAACTCAAGAATAAGAAAAATAAAAGAACAAATGTTAACGAATAAAATATATGGTACTAGACAGAGATACACAGATTTTTTTAAAGATAATTCAAGCTTCTCATGAGTTGATTATGCTATACTGTTATAATGCAGAGTATACAAATATATTACTTTTAAGATATAACAATTCAAGGACATGCTTAGCTTGGTTTCCACACACTTTTTCTTATCCAAAAAACACAGATTTTATATTTTTCATATACGATTTTCACACTAATAAAATATTTTTTCACCATAAAAGACCAAAACATAGTTACCAGTTTATATAGGATGTAAGAAGCTCTACATATTATCAAACACGATCCGTTCTTGTTCTTTAACAAATAGAAACATCCATCGTTTAAGCTACAGATGCTCCTGTATAGGAGCAGATTGCGGCTCACATATTATTTCCGTTAGTTGTGAAGAGCTTTGAATTTATTTAATTGGAAATCTAACGTGTGTTTCAATCCAATGCCCATGGATTGCAGAGGACCCGAGTTCCAATCCACATTTTATTTGCTAACCTTTTGCTCTTGTTTTTCAGCTAATTTTCTTAATTTTTAGGTCGACAACGGTAGAGCATTTGTCCAATTCCTCAGCTTAAGAATCACAAAAACGACCATTCCGCACAAAAAGCCAAGAGCCGCACTTGAACCCACCAGTGAAACTGCTGTACAAATGAGCATCACAAAGGACTCTTCTTTGGAATTCATGTCCCTTGCAGCCATAGCTAGCTCTATCCCAGCAAACAACAGCAACACCCCTAAGATTCCCACAGGAAATTGGTTCAGAATCTGTGCTATAGAACTTCCCACCACCAAACCCAACACCAATTTGGCTGCACCCACAAGAGCCACACACCCTCCACTCCTACCCCCAAACTTGTACTGACCAGCTAACCCACCTGCACCATGACAGCATGGCATAGCCCCAAACCACGTACCTACTAGGTTCATCAGTCCCACTGTTACAGACACTGAAGTTGCTGAAAATTCCTTTTCTGGGAACAGATCTGAGGATAACTTGCATACTGCTATCACAGAGTTCAGAATTGACAGTGGAAGCTGAGGAATTGTGCCCTTTATGAAACCTTGTTTCCATGCTTGTTTGGAGATTCTTACCACTTCGAAAGAGGAGGGACCAAATTTGATCTCATTCACAGCTTCGGGTTTTCTTATGAAGGCCAGAATGACTCCTAGGAGAAACACTAAGAAAGCTGAAGGAAGAGAGAAAACATTCTTTCTCAGCCTCTCCCTGCTTGTCCTGTTTCTTGCATCGTCGCTATCACGCACATTATGATGATCTTCACCAGCTCCGTTCACTGTGACAATAAAACAAACACATAGAAGGGCCAAAGCCAACCCGTCCAAACCAAGCCATTCTCTGTTCCCTATAGATTTGGATTTTGGTAAGTCTTGAATCTTTCTAATGTACTTAACAGCGGTTAACGCGAAGGATAAGCCTTGTGCGAGCTGGATTCCCCTGACGACGCATAGAGGAATGAGCTTGTACACAAGCTGCATCAGCCCTGTAATACCGAGAACCATCAAGACGCCGCCGGTCAATATTCCAGCGGCCATGATCTCCGGGACGGCGAAATCGGCGTCGGTGAGGGCCTCGGCAGCGATGGACTTCATCGGCTGGACGGGCATGGGGACACCATAAATGGCACCGGTGATGATGTTGTAGATGCCTGTGAAAATCAAGGTGGTTCCGAGATTGAGGTTTCTGGCTAGTGTGAGAGCAAGGACAATGGGTATGTATGTGCCGAGGTCTCCCATGGCTCCGTTCAGTTCCGCCCATTTTGAACAGAAAGCCAAGTTGGATTTGAGTTTCTGGAAGAGGAAGTTTGCCGAGAAAGCAGTGGGTGAATCATTAGGGGTTTGGACTGCTTCAAGGTCTGGAGATGGAGGATTCTGATTCTCAGGTGCCATGGTGATGCTTGAATGTGAATGTGAGAAGCTAGTCTTTTTAGAGACACTTATTACAAATTGAGAATGAGATTTATTCATACATGAAAATTTGGCTTGGGTTAAGATTGTGTTTGGTTGGCCCTTTGAAGTGTTTAAAAGTCAGTCTAGTTTCCCTTACTGACATTCTTTTCATTTTCTAGATTGACATTAATTTCATTTCAACTTACTTTCAATTAAAATCAAGTTCTCGATTCAATCCCTACGCACACTTAGTTGTCAAATACTAATGAATTATTCCAGCTTTCTCTTTCAAGTTTCAAATAAAAACACAAATCAAACCATCATGTTAAGATTCTCTCGCTCTCACCAGCTGCGACATATTATTATAATAACTAGAGTGCTAGCTGCACGTAACAACTGAATATTTTATTTTTATACCTGTTAATTTAAACTTCTAATCTCTCAAAATGTGATTATATGAGTAACATACAATATCGTTATCGTGTTACTGTTAGTCTAATCAGAATCAAGATGGCTAATTTCATTATATCCAAAGAAAATTAAGATAGACATTTACCTAATGAAGTTACATTATTCCATTATTGCTTAATTAAGATAGGCACATTTGTCCTTAGTGCATTTACTTTTACGCATTGCTCATTTAAAAGGACGATGAAATTGAATGAACAATAAGAAGCGAGCACTATTCTACCTCTTTTTAATTACTCTATTTTCTTAGAGGTAAAAATTAATACGTGAGGATTGAACGAAAAAAGTCATGAAATTTATGTACAAAATGATCATAAAGAACATAATAAAGGTTTTTTCTTTTTTCTTTTTTTTTTTAATTTGTGAGTTTCCGTATCATATAGTGAAAATTGTGAAGTGACAACTTTATTTAACAAGTAACTAGGTTAAGTTCTACTATGAAAAAATTTAGATCTTCTGTTTGTCTTTAAAGATAAGTAAAGTGCATGTTTCTTTCCATTGAATCTGCTGGTCCAACGATTGTGAGTGAGGTTGACTTTTTTTTTTTCCAAAACATTTGCTTATCTTCTAAAGACGAGCAAAAGATCTGAACTCGTTATGAATGAGGGAATGATGAGAAAGATTGTTCTTTTTTTTGGACAAAATGAAAATCATTTTTATTAAAATGGCACCAAGTTAGAATTACTTAAAATTTTCAGGACTTAAAGATCATTTATTACATCACAAACTTGAACTTATAGAAAAAAAAAATACATTATTTAGGGTAACATACCCTAAAAATAGTATCAAAATCTACTCAACAATACTAGAAGACTATACAAAGGCAATACACTCTTAAATTCTAGATCAAAACTGGTCTAAAAAGAGGCCATACATCCTTAAATCCCTAAATAAGAGTTAAACTTCTAGTGAGCCACCGCAGACGATTTGTTATTCCCTTAACTTCTTCAGAAGGTCTCACCCCATAGGCATCGACAAGTCAACGAAAAGAAGCGATGTCATAATAGATCTGGAAACTTCTCTTGCGGCCATCGCTTGTGATAGCAATGGCTCAAAGACTTAGTTGCTTGTGGGTTGCGTGGCATTGGCGATAGATTGGTAGAGATGAAAAATCTGGAACTTCAAAAAAAAAAACTTTTTTAAAGAAGAGAGGAAAATTTCTATCAAAATGAAAAAAAAAAAAAAAGAAAGGGAAACTCTCTTAGGGGAAGAAGAAGATAGGGGAGCGAGCATGTGAGGGCTGCCTATGGAAGACCCTCACCAGCCGTGGAAGATGATGGGAAAAAACCTTAGCAGAGACTGTTGCAGCAAATACTGATACTACAGGAATCTTTTGTTGATAGCGATACTAGGTTGGGCCAGAGAGAAAGGGCCTTTGGGAACGCTGGCCTTATTGGGTGTGGAATAGCTTCTCAAGGCCCAATGGGATCTAATGTACGGAAATGACCCAAAAAATTGGGGATGTCGGCCTCACTTATTGGGCTGTGAAATGGGCTTGGTAAGGCCCAATAAATTGTGCCGTTTGTAGTAGGAATATGCCAATTCACCGATGACGATTCAATGAAGCGTTTTTCAGTAACGAAGGAATATTAATACGAAAAAGACGAAACGACATTATTATACTTTAAATGTTCCCTTCAATAATAAATTCCATGAATCCTGCAATGATCGACATAAAAAAGTTTTCCTTGTCGCAAAATGCATTATTGAAGTATGGTATATGAAGGCTTTACACTTGGCTTCCTTCTATGTCAACCCAAGCTTCGTCAATTTTTTAAAAACAAATAAAATAATAAAAGCAGTCCAACCACATTTGTTTTGTTGACACCTATCCTCACATGTAGAATTCGATGCATCTTCATTTTGTTAAATGCCTTGTAAAGAGATAAGCTTTGACTCCTTGAAAAACCCACAAGAAAACTTAAGAGACAAAGGCTCAAAGACAGACCATATCTTTACGAATAATTTTATAAAGATTAACCTAATTATTTATTGTTAGACCAGTTGTACAAATGAATGTATTTTAAAAAATGTGAGATTTGGAGTCTTAC
The DNA here is from genome assembly GCA_037074585.1 of Biancaea sappan. NCBI lineage: Eukaryota > Viridiplantae > Streptophyta > Magnoliopsida > Fabales > Fabaceae > Biancaea > Biancaea sappan. The sequence continues at coordinate 18,275,528 of CM073498.1, forward strand.
ATCACTTTAAATAAGAAAAGAGGTGACATTTTAAATATTTATATATTATAGTAAGTTTATAAAAAGTTAGATAAAAAAGTAGATTTGTGTGTTTACACTGTTTGGTTAATTTAGTGTAAATTAACAATTTTTCTCTTGTGTACAAGATATATTAGATGAGTCATGTTTTACTTTTTTTTAAAAAAATTTAATTTTATTCTTTTCATACTTATCTGAATGTAAGTTACAATATGAATTATTTTGTTTTAAAATTTTAGTTTTTAACTAGTTCAAAATTAAGTACTTGTTTAAATTTAATTTAATTTTATATGTAACTAGTCACTATCCCATAATATCATAAAATGGTTTTATAATTATCTTTTCAAAAAAATTTTAAAAAATGTTAATTATCTATTTTTTTCAAAAAACACTCTGATTTGCACGAATTGTCTCTCTCCACTGTTTTGGTTTCCCAGTTACACAAAAAAAATGTTTAATCTAGAAAGAAAGTTTTATTGTCACAAAAGAGTTTTAAAGACAATATCGTATAATACAATTCACGCTCGTTCTTTTTAACAAGATCCTCAGTTTTGTCCATCTCTTCTTTATCATCCACGTGTCAATGCAACAAGGGTCGTCGGTTGTTCCGTGGATACCTGATGACATAAAATGATGAAGAGAGGTTAAATTGTTTATTATTAAAAAATAAAAAAGTATAGTCACATAATAAAAAAGAATTTTGTTATGAGAGGTCAATTATCAACAAGTATTGGTTAATTTATTTTTTTTAAAACACGTGTTTACAAAAAACAACTGCTGAAGAGGTCTTATAAAATTTGTTTAATAAAAAAAATCTTCATTATGATTAGAGATATTTAATGATAAAAAATTCGATTTCTTAATAGACCAAACTCGCCCTGAAGATATCTATACGCATTTGTAAAGAAGCAACCGGAATAAATGGCAAGTTGTCGTGTTTTACATAACCAATACGAAAAGCAAGACCTCATCTTACGCGGAAAGTTAGAGTAGTGTGTGACACGGAAAGCAAGACCTCGTCTGATCGTGACACGTCATTTTATTATTTGGGACGTGCGAATAAATTATATTTATTTTTTAAAAGAAATTAACTTTCAAGATATTTTGGAGATGTGCTGATAGACACAAAACCTGTCCGACAGCAATGGCTGGCTCACATCAAAGCTTTCGTTTTCCATCATCTTGGTGTTAAAGAGTCAATTTCGAAGGCTCTCGAATACCCCGTTTCCATTGTGGGCTATAAATATCCACTCCGTTTCGAAACCATTTGTGATTGCTGTACTTATTCGTATCTGCAAAGCATTGAAAGGATATTCTAATCGGATCTCATCTTCGTTTTGTGTGTTTCGACTTCCGATCGTTGACGACACCGTCTCCCTATCTCCAACCTGAAAGTTCGTGTTCTGTGACATTTTGGGAATTTCTTTATTCGCTTTGTTTGTTTTTCCCTCTGTTTCTCCGCTGTGATTGAATAATTGTGTTCTCTGTGAGCTCTTTTTACTAGGTAATGTAGCTGTTGCTCTTTGTTGTTCGTTGCGTTGGTTATAATATAGTTTTTATGTCTCCTGGAGACGCTGCAGTTGATTTATAGGAAAAGAGACTGATAGGAAGCACGGAAAGGCTTCATTTGTCCCGTTCTGTGCTGTTTTCTTTCCCTCAAGCCGGGGAGGGGTGGTTTTATGATTATGATGTGTTAAGTAGTTCATTGAGATAGATTTTTGTCTGTGTTTCTTTTGTATCATACGCAGACTGTTTTTAGGGCATCGTTGATGTTTATGGACTGTCGATTTTGACTTTTGATTGCTGGCTGTTTGTCTGTGTTTGTGATTGCTCTTCTGCTTACTACCTTGAAATGTTTGATTACTTCCCGCTCGATGTGATTACTCATTGCAACCTTCCACGTATGGCTAAATGGACCATTTCCATTGGTTAAGTACAAAAGCGCACAAAAATCTCCTCGGTGGATGATTGCCCATTGTAGGCAATATATTGTTGTCTTTATTACTGATCTGCGGTGTCATTCTATAATACCTATCTCTAGGATAGCCAGTCACCTTTGGGAAAGAAACCTTTAGAAGGTTAACTATTTAGATACATCGGTGGACCTCAGAGTAGAGTCAGTAAACTGTGTTAACTGGTGTTTGGGTTTTCCTGGGGAACTGCCAGTCATGGCTCCCCAGGTACCCTGCATTGTCTGTTTACTTCTTTAACAAATGACAGGCATTTAGTATCTTATATGAGGAGGCATATATGTGATATGAAAATTAATAGGATAATTGGACTCCTTTTCCTTCGTGCATGGAAGTGTAAGGTGACATGTCGTAGGAATTTCAGGAGGCTTAGTGGGTTTAGGTAGCTTCTACATAGGAATGTTTTGCAGGAGTATGCACAAGGCATCTGCAGTGGACCAGCCAGTTTCAGAAAGTAAACACTGCAAAGCTAGTCTGCTTATACACCAAGGGATGAATGGGCTAAAAAGTGTATGTTTTGGATTCCACTCATGTCCTTTTGTGCGCCATAAATTTGCTCTACATAGCAGAGAGACAGTATGAACCAATTTTGATGTTGCCAAAGCAGGCTACTTTTTACAAGATTTCTCTCTTAAGGTCAAGAATTATGAAAGCTATTCGTTGGTCTGCTTGATGCTACATCCAATTCGGCCTCACAGCTGATCACTTAATTAATAATCACTTTTATCAGCATCCTCTTCCCCCCTCTTTCTTTCTTCCAGTTTTCATTTTTTGTCTAGGCTTGGTCAAGTTGCACTTGCTGTTACAAGATACGAACCCAAGGAAAATGTGCTAATTTGACCAAAAGGAATCTACCCAGGTGCAGATAGAGTGAAATATGAAGTTTAAGGTTTTTGATTTGGGTAAGTTTCAGTTCCTGGAGGAAACAACACAGAACTGCCAATTAAGGTAGGATTCTCCTTCACAACCCCCCAACCAAAAAAAAAAAAAAACACATTTCTGCTGTACTTATACTATTTAAATTAATTTGATTGAGTGGTTTATTGCTTTTAACATAGGTTGGAGCGTCTACTGGTTGGCTCCATTATAGTTCGATTTGGTTCCAGGAGTTCTTCAAGGGATCAACTGATCATTCCATGCTTGTGGTTTCTATTTATTGCTGGAGGCTGTCAAGTACCCCCAGTTCTACCTTGTATTCTTAAATGGAATGCTTGTGAATTCACTTGTTTTGATGTCTTCTCTTGGACTCCAGCAGTGTAGAAGAAAGCAACAGTGCATTCGGTTTTTTGCCTGGCTTAATGGGGTTACAAAACATGCCTTTAGAAGGTTTAGGGTTATATCTAAATATGTTCTAACATGCAGGTCTTCTAAATAGTTAGTAATATTATCCGAAGATATCTAGTATCATGGGAGAGGTGGAAGTAATGCACTCTGAGATTCTGCAGTTTGAGGGCAAAGACATGAAGTATATGAGTGAAAAAGATGTGTATAATGCACAGTCACATGCAGAGTGCGTACCTGGTGAAGAATCAAGAAGTCAATCAACAGATCACAAAATGATGAATGACTTGCAAGAGAAGGGATATATGCAATATGGGTAAAGTTTTTGTTCATGTACTATTTTCTTTTGTAGCTGTTTCATTTTCTGTGCTTTTGTTAAATTCCTAGGGTTTGTCTGCAGATGTGAGCATTATCGAAAGAGATGCCGGATCAGAGCCCCCTGTTGCAATGAGATTTTTTATTGCCACCATTGTCACAATGAAGCAAAAGTGAGTAATTCCCCCAATTTTGTATTCTTAGATAGTTGTGATAAGGTTGCATCTTATTTCATGTTTCAGGACAATCTTCTTGGAGTATCTTGCCCCTAATTGAAACTATCCTTCCTTAATTGCTTTTATAGCAAGAAGTATGAATAGAATGATCAGAATAATCATTTTGACCTTTATTAGTTTACATTTGTCTTGCTCATGTGCTCAGTGCAAGCCAGATTTGCTTAGAATGTAGAATGAAATAATATCGTTATGTGTGACTCTTATGTTGTAGCACTTTTTTTTTTTTTTTGGGTGTGGAACTTTTATCTTATTACCTTGTTATTTTTTTCTGCAGAATGATATCAACATAGATCAGAAGCATAGACATGACATTCCCCGCCATCAAGTCAAACAGGTATGCTCATTTATTTGGCCATCCTCATTATGAATATCTACAACTTTGCACCTAGCTTTTAGTTTTTTATATCATGGTCATGGAATTCCATAATGGTGATGGGTGATTTTTCTTGCTCAGGTGATATGTTCGCTTTGTGGGACTGAGCAGGAGGTGAGTTTACATTTTCTTCAATATGTGAACTTTTCTGTTGTAGAATAAGAATTATAACAAAAAATATGTACAAGTTTAAGATGAGCTAAATCTTTAATATTAGCCAATAAGAAAGATTGCCCATTTATCTGCACTCACACATAAAAACAATAAAACACAAACAAAACCCAAAACCCAAAAACAAAAACAAAAACGAAAACGAAAAAAACACTTGACTGTGACTGGGGGAATTTTGAAGTTAATTACTTTCACAAAGGTTTTTGGAGATTTTGAGTAATTGGTAACCATTTTCATGATTTTCATTCAAGATATTGACCAGGCATTGTGCTGGTTGGAACTAATGAATTAGTCTATGCTATTGATTGCTTTTGTTTGACTAGTGATCCTCTCAAATCCTGAGATTGCATTGTTTCTGACATGAATTTAAATACTTTTGTGCTGATTTCTGCTGTCACAGGTTCAGCAAAACTGTATTAACTGTGGTGTTTGTATGGGCAAGTACTTCTGTGAAACATGCAAGCTTTTTGATGATGATGTGAGTAACTAATCTCATAACTGAGTATCTTTACGTTTAATGTTTTGTCTTTTTAATTTATTTGGTGACAAGGGATTAGCCAGGTTGCATTATTTCTTACAGTAGCATATACTTAAATGAAATTATCAATATGATGTGCAAGACAAAATTACAAATACTATCTTGCTTCTTTTATGTGTTGCAGATATCTAAGCAGCAGTACCATTGCAGTGGCTGTGGGATTTGTAGGTATGACTATGAACTGCTATTCTAGCTACTGTCTCGTAAATATTAGGACCTTCAAGCATATTTTGAGGCTTCTTTTTTGGACAAATTGACTGTCTATAATGTCTAAGATTCTGACTGACCTTTTTTTTAAAAAAAAAAATAATAATAATACAGAGTTGGAGGACGTGGGAATTTCTTCCATTGCTACAAGTGTGGTAAGCAGTTATTTCTCTTTCCTATGCTATGTTAGTAACTAGTGATTATCTTGAAATGCATTACCTATTGATGATTATATTCATGATTTCTTTGAACAGGTTGTTGCTATTCAATTCTGCTGAAAAACAGTCACTCTTGCGTGGAAGGAGCAATGCATCATGATTGTCCTGTTTGTTTTGAGGTAACCATCGGATCTGCTATTTATATTTATAATGATTCCTTGTACAAATTGGCTGACACATAAATTGGTGATTGCAGTATCTGTTCGAGTCCAGAAACGACGTTACTGTAATGCCGTGTGGACATACAATCCATAAGAGGTGCCTGAAGGAAATGACAGAGCATTTCCAGTGAGTGTGTCTCCAAATCTCCTCCCTTTTTATATCTTAACTATCAAGTTTTTTCAATAAAAATAAAACATGTAAAAAGTTTTTTAAGAAAAAAAAAATCAATCATATAATGCTGAGTTATAAAAAAATGTAGTTATATTTAAAGACTATACACTTGTAGTGTGCTGATTGAAAGAAAAACTTGATAGTCAAGATATAACAAATTGGACATAAATTTTTTTTTCATATCAAATAGGCTCTGATCATTGTATTGAATCTGCATCAGGTATGCATGCCCTCTCTGCTCCAAGTCTGTTTGTGATATGTCAAAGGTTTGGGAGAAGTTTGACATGGAGATTGCCTCTACACCAATGCCTGAACAATATCGAAATAAAATGGTCTGTTCTTTCTACATTGATAATTGGGATATTTGTTGCATGTTTAAAATTCATTCTGACTTTGTTTAACCAATGGTAATGGTGGTTCTATCAACCAGGTTTGGATCCTCTGCAATGACTGTGGTAAAACTTGTCAAGTTCAGTATCATATTGTGGCACAAAAATGTTTGAACTGTAAATCGTACAATACGAGACAAACGAGAGGCTGAGCAAGTGGCTGCATCGAAGATAGCGAATTGGTTTAATCACTTGATTCTCGTGAAGATGAGTGGCAATACAACTTCGTCGTTCGTTGAGTTCGAGGAAGTGGAGAGGTGGGAATCTTGACAGCACAATGAACCGCGTCCAAGGTTCTCTCATGTTGATTTCGTGTCGGGAATTGGGAGTTTGAGCTGCCTCACTCATGTAGTTTGTCGTATTGGCCAGTAGGGGTTGAGGCTAATCGTGATTCGTGTTTCTCTGTAGTATGATGTAAACTTTCAAATTTACCATTGATGAAAATTTGAGGCCCTCAACCATACTTTTATGTTGCCTGGGATTTTCTGCTTTTTAGGTTCGAATTCAAAACCCAGACCCTAAAAAAAAAAATTTTCAAAATGAGGCTTTTTTTTTACATAATTTAATTAAAAGTTATCTGTCAAAATATGAATAAAGTACTATCAAGTTTCAATATTATAGGAATATATTAAATATTTTTTATATTCACGTCTTTTGAAATCCAGCTTCTATTGACAGTAAACCCATCACTCAATATGACAAAATTAATCTGGGAAGTTATGCAACAAAAAGGGAAATTTCCACCGTCAGATTCTTTTTATGTAGCATTTTTTTTAATGGATCATTAAGGTTGAATCATTAATGCAAAACAGAAAAATGCTATAAATATAACTTTTTTTTAAGTTTGCTTTCTGCCCTTGAAAATTCCACGAGAAGCTATCGTTCGTGGAGATGAGTACCTTTTATCGTGCCACTCGAACTAATGAAACAAGAAAATTATACGCACAATATTTGATTCTGAGTGCAATTTGATTTCTTAACCATTTTCATTCAAGTAGTAATATTATTTAGTTATTTTTTAAAATGCTTTTACATCACAGTGGCCCATTTTAGGTATTTTAGCAACTATTAAATTGGTGTTGCGTAAAGTGAAAACTGTTAAAAAGGATAATAAAAGTTAAAGAATAATCTTATATAAAATTATGAGAACTCGAGACTATTTTGAATATTTTGCCAACTATTAGATTTGTCTCACCTAAACTGAAAACCGTTAAAAGGACAACAAAAATTAAAGGCTAATCTTATCCAAAATTATGAGAACTTGAACCATCTTAAAAAAGTTATTTTTGGATATTTTGCCAACTATTAAATTGATCTCACCTACTGAAAACTGTTAAAAGGAGAACAAAAAACACGTGCGGGTTAATTGTAGTGTTGGAACTAATCTATGTCTAAAATTAACGGTTAAATTTGTCTAAAATTATGAGAACACGTGTCATCTCAACGGATTATTTTAGATATTTTACTACCTATTAGATTGGTTTTATCTAAACTAAAAACCGTAAGAAAGAGAATGCAAATTAATGGCTAAGCTTATCCAAAATTATAAGAGCTCAAGCTTTAAGACTAGGAACTTTCATTAATTTTTTTTAATATTTAATATTTTGAAACAAAGTTTACACTAGAGAAGTTGAACTTTAAACCCTAAACCTTCACAAGTTTCACCTCTCTACAACTTTACCCAATCCAAAAATGGCTTCAAAGTGTTTTGCTTTCATCCGCACTGAAATGAGATTTTTTTAAAATAATACTTTATCACGTAAAATTAGAGAAAAATATAGACGTGGGATCTTATCTAAGTCTCATTTATCTATCTCTGTATTTCTCTAATTTTACGTGATAAAGTTTTGATCAAATTTAGAAGATCCAAGTCCATATGCACAAATCTAATCCACTAACGGCTTTGATGAAGCCGAACACTTTCAAAAGAAGGCTCGAAGAGGCTTCTCAAAAAGAGGTAAATTTTTTTTTTTTAAACTGGGTCACTGAGATCTGAGTACTTTTCACTAATTAATCCTTGAGAAATTCAGATGTTCCATGGGAATTGGGGAATTGAAGTTCGTGGCTGAACTTTGAAATTTAAATTGTTGTTTAATAGGTCATTGAAGAACAACCTGATTATTGAGTCGTTAAGGGAAGCATTTACTTTCTTGAGGCCTTGAAAAATTCCTTTAATAGTGCTTCTGCAACTGCAAGACATGCGGATAGAAATAGCCAAACATGATGTGATGATTCTGTGATATCGTTTTTCAGAATGCTTGAAACCGAGACTCAATTAGAATGAGATGGAGATCGTTGGTCTTAAGCGTGGACCACAAAGCCTGTAACTGGCTAAAGGGCTCAGATTGATAATGTTACGGTATTATATTGATTTGTCCAGAATAAAGGGAAGAATATTTGTGTGTTGGGGGTGTGATCAAGGGCATTATTCCTGTAAGCTCACATTTGTCGAGTAAATTAGGTGTGTTCATTCACAATATTTTCTATGCAAAAATTCAATGAAGATGAAGCTAACATGATCTCCATACACGTTTTATGCATCTGGAGGATGTCATTTTTCTGAACTAGATATTCTGCTTTGGTAGGCAGCGGTGAATCAATATAGGAGGCGGAAAGGAGCAAACATACATGGAATTTTCCAGATTAAAAAATTCATGGGAATGGAAACGGGCCGTATACACAATAATAGTAATATATATCATTCAGACAAAAACTTGTTCGGGATGTATACACCGATTCTTGATATAATATAAAGATGATGCAAGGAAAATTTAATGAGGAGAAGCCAGAAAAATCAGCTTCGACTCTTTCTGCAATATGAATAATAAGCTATCAAAAGTTCGATAACATATATATTAAGTTATATGGATACCAAAACTAGCGGAATAAGTGCCACCATCCACCAAGAACATGATATCTGAAACACACCAAGGGCAAACGCAGTGATGTACAAAACGATCATCCATGGCTGCAAATAGATGCACATAAAAACAGCACTTATGTGAACAGATGATCAGCTGCGTCCACCCTTTTCATGATCAAGGTGGATGTGGCAGAAAAGATTAGAGTTAAGTAGTAGTGAGGATGTCGGTTTCAAAAAGTTGCTCCCCAATTTCTGGTTCTGGAGAGTTCCCAGAAGGATTGGATTTCTCAAGTTCCTCATCAATCAAGATCTCCAGGGCACGGCAACCCAAACTGCAAAATGCTTTTTCACCTCTGCAGGATCACAAAGGAAGCCAGTCTTAGAATGAGATTTCCCCATCAAAGGAACTGTAAGTTACAAAACAAGACATGCAATCAATAATGCTTATGCTAACCAACCTATATATATAGATATCTTTTCCCTCTTCCAGTTTCTTGTGGCAATGGTAACAAAAACTCAAGAAATCACCGAAGGGATACTGATTTGGAGTTTGTGAGCTGTTAACCTCCATGGGCAGTCCGCTCTCCTTCTCTTCACTCTTACCGCGAATTCTAAGATCATCAGAATGAGTTTCCAAGATGCAATCGCCAAAAATATGAGTTGTTTTGGGATTGGGACCATGGGAAATTACACACGTGTAGTCCTCAGAGTTTTCAATCTCACCAGCAGATAGAGACTCAATAAACTCGTGAGATGAGCATATTGAAACATGGTTTGAATTAAATTCTGTAGGCAGTGAGGTGTTTGAGTTATGGCTTCCTCCAATAAAACGAGGAAATATCGCTTGGGTGGAGTTTGAATCATTGTTGGAAAGAGTGAAACCAGAGAAGGTTCTAAATGGATTGCAGGAATCCAATGAACAAGGCCTGGTTTTCCCAAATGGTTCATGATCTAGGCGGGTTTCTCCAATCTCAAAAAGAACATTGGATTCACCCTTGTGGATAGTAGATCCATTCTTGGTATAAGGAAGCTTACAAAAATCTTTGGGTAAAGACTTAGATGCCTCAAAAGAATCAGTATAGTTTACACAGTTTGGGGATTTGATCCTCATTTGGGGACTGAGAATTGGATTCTTACTCGCTGATGATGGGAAAATTTTCCCAGAAAACTCAGAAGAATCATCCAAAGAATCTATTATGCTTAGGCCTACTTTGCTGCAATTCCAGCTCCTCTGGTGCCTCTCATGGAGCGATGGTTTTAGAATTCTAGCAGGATTGCCTAAGTTTGAAAGCACTTTAACATCAAGGGGGGATGTGGGGCTCCGAATTGAATCAGAATCAAACAAGCTATTTGGAACAAGACCCACAAACAGACGAGGGATGTTGAAAGTTGAATTGTTTTTTAGTTTGCTTCCTAAAGCATGAGACTGAGAATAGTACTCCCAATTAGTATCAGAGATTGTCAGATGACCCATGTTATGTTGATCCTTCTGGAATGACCTTGTCCTCTTCCTCAGCATTATCTCAAGTCACCTGCACAAAACAACCCAACTTTCCTCACATAAACATAAGAACACAGATTGAGTTTTCAATAAATGATATCAGTTTCCAGCGATAACGCAGATCAACATGTAAAGCCATATGGTCAAATCTGGGGAAAGATTAAACCTTTGAATGCGTATGAGCAGGCAAACATTTCATGTTCGTGAATCAAAGGAGGAAAGAAATTAAAAAACTATTGCTTCGCCACTGTAATTTCAAGACTCCCTAAACAAACTCAGAAAAGAATAAATGAATCATAAAGAAGCGATAATGGAGCTCCGATTAGACGATGAAATGTCATATCAGATGCAAAGCACGGAGGGCAGAAACCCCAAATGCAAAGGGGAAAAAAGTGCTCGGGGACCATCGAAAGGCTGATTTGAGTCATTCCAAATCCTCTAGTTGATCAGAGCAGCATGTGAGTAAAGAAAATAAAATGAAAAGGAAAACTACCATTAATCGCACAAACAGAAGAAGCCTAGATGAAAGGGGAAAAAACTATTTATATCCATCAGGAGCTCAAATACAACAGATTTCCCACTCATACGAAAACGATTGATGACATTTGAGACAGACCTCACAAAACCCCCAAAGCTAAATGAAATCAAAATGAAAATAGATTACACAGTTGAATCATCCGATTGAAAAGAAAGAAAGAAAGAAAAAGAAAAAAAAGAAGAAAGAGAGTGCAGCGATGAACAAGTGCGAGACACAGAGAGGCGAAAATGAAAATACACCTGAGCGTTCTCTGTTAGCGGTGCGAGAACTTCACAGGGATGATGTTGGTGGTGGAGACAAGGTCCAAATGCAGTAAAAATGACACTAGAGGAGTGAAACTTGTGCCGTACTCTCCTATATCTCTCTCTTCTATATTCTCTCTCTTGCATGCCTCAAAATCAGCGAAGCAATGAGCTTCTGAAATACTCCTCTCTTCCTCCTCGCTCTAGAATTCACGAAGACTCTCTCTCTCTCTCTCTCTCTCTCTCTCTCTCTCTCTCTCTCTCTCTCTCTCTCTCTCTCTCTCTCTCTCTCTCCTCTCTCCTCTCTCCCCCCTGTCCTCTCTCTCTCCCCCCTCTCTCCTCTCTCTCTTTCTCTCAAAAAAAAAAAGTATAATACGACAGTGCATTAGCCCACAGGATTGCACATAGTCTGTACTTTTCCCATTTTTGCTCGATGAAGCTAAATAGGACTGAAATAGTAATAATTCATGGATGAGGGGGGAGGTTGGGCTGGATATTAACCCTTTTTTTAATTGACAATCTACGGATTTTGTTTATTAAGAGTTTTTTTAAAAAAAATTTATATTTTGCATATGAATTAAAAGAAATAATAATTAAAAAGGTAAAGTTTCAAAAAAGCGAATTGTCCAGATCCATTCCATTTATATATTTTATAGGCTCAATCTTCATTAAAGTATGTGATTCACCACCTTACACGTCAATTTCAGATCATTATTACTTCTCTGTAAACGAATTCAATAATGGGGCTCTACAGTGTTCATTAAATTCGTAATTATGAAGAAAAACTAAAAAAAACTTAAAATCGTTTTGAATTTATTATTGAGTAATTATCGTATTTCATGCCATAATTTTAAATTATGCTGCTATATTACAGTCCAATGTGGACAATAATGATGAAGAATATATAGCTTTTTATTTTTGGGTGAGGTGGCAATGTGGAAACTTGGAAGGAAAAGTGAAAACTGAAAAAAAGAAAGAAGAGAGAGAGAGAGGTAGGAGTGTGAAGAGGGAACAGTATATATATTTGCATTTTGCAGTGAGAGTGATCACAAAACGACAAAATAGAGGGTGTGGTCTGAATTATAACTGACAAAGAGAAAGCGGGTCTCAACGACAGAGGTTGGTCAGTTGACTGAGTTAACTCAGGCCCACAACTCGGCCAGTCCTTCCCTTCACCAAATACAATCAATGCAAAAATCCACCCTTCCAAATTTCTTTACCTCCGCGTTCTACCCGATCTAATTGAATTTGATTTTTTTTTTGTTAGCGCTGTACGTGAAGTTAGACAACTTAGCACATGCACGCTATTTAATTGATATGAATCTTATTTGTTCATGTGAAATTTATATTAATCAAATAGTTAACTTGTGCCAAATATTATGTTTGGCATTGTGCATCAAATAAGAAATTTGCATGTATTTTAAATCTTCATATTCTCTTTCTCTCTCTTTTAATATATATGTTTTTAATTTTTTAATAATCTTTTTTAAATTAAAATATTCTTTATTATACTTATTAATAATAAAAATAAATAGTAAGGAGTTATATTTTAATTATATATAGACTAAGGATATGGTATTAAAAAAATAAAATGTATGTGAGAGTAAAAAAAATGAGAAGTTAAATAAGTTTTCAATTTTTATTTATTATTTTAAAATATAATATTTTTACTATAATTGATTTTTTGTATGAAAAATTATTTTAAATGGCTTTAAAAAATGCCATGCACTTGCGTGTCTATATATACAGATATATAGAAAGTTATTCTTTTGTAATTGTACATAAATTAATATTGTGTTACAATTATGTTAAGATTTTGAAAATAGTGGCATGGCGAGAGCGTCACAATAATAAAAGTTTTTCCTTTTATTTGAGCCATAATTTATAAATTTTTTTTTCCAATTCCAGGAAAATGATGCATTAACGATGAAATAAGAAACACATGATGAATAAATGATCTCTCTCTCTCTCTCTCTCTCTCTCTCTCTCTCTCTCCATATATATATATATATATATATCTTTGCATGAAAGTGAATCTCTCTCTCTCTCTCCATATATATATATATATATATATCTTTGCATGAAAGTGAATATTATCGATGTACAAAATCTGAGCCACTGGCTTTGTTTAGCTGGACAAATAAATCAATTTATAGTTTATTTAATTAATTTATAGTTTATTTAGTTAGTATATAAAATTGTTAAAAATATTTGGTCAATAAACTTATTTTAATAATTTATAATTTATTTTAATATATTATTTTAAATAGTTTATAACTTATAACTTTTGTATTTTTTTTATCTTTATTATTTTATAAAAAATTTAATAATTATTTTTACTTTATAATTTAATAAGTTAGTTTAAAAATTTTTAATTTTCAGCTAAAAATTAATTTATAAGCTTTCAACTAGTTTATTAGTTATTTTTACCAAACACACCTTATATATTAATTTTGTTAATTAAATGCTTTAAAAAGTTTAGTTGGAATTATTATACATATTGATTGCTCAAGTTAAGCTACATTCAAAATGGGTTAAGGTTCCCTCTTACGCAAAAAAGACTCTTATATTAACAACTCCAATTTATCAAATGTTTTCTAATATTTTTTTAAAAAATTAAGAATTTATAATTATTATTTTATATTTATTATTATATTTATAATTATTATTACACCAATTAATACTTATAAAAAATTTTATTTAAAAACAAAGCAAATAAATATTAAATAAATAAAAACTATTAAATTAAATTGATTCAACAATTTAAACTGCCCATCTATGTATAAAAACCTCTTGTGCAAACAGAAAAAAGCCTTACCCGTCAAAATCAGCCTCGCCTTCAAGTCCGACTCCCCAGTAAATGTGACAAACGAAACCATCATTTAGTGCAACGTCATGACGGGTTTTTAAGTTTTAAGAAATTATATGAATTTAAAAATTAATAATATATATATATATAATAAAGAAAATTAATACAAATATATTTATACTACGTCCAAAAAAATGGTACAAACAATTTTTTAGGTGAAATGATTAACTAATGTGGTGTGCCTTTGGTTTTTTTATTGAGTTTTTATAAATTATAGTTTGAACTATATTAACATAATTTTTATATAAAATAATATATTTGAAAGTTTTTATAAATTGATATGATTTTACTTTTAAACTATAATTTTGATGAAAATTTTGAATTTTTACATCTACAAATCATATTTTTCAAATCTAAATTTTCTTAAAATCAATTTTGTAAACTATAGGGTATATTTAGTTTTTTAAAATATTTTTTTACTTTTATTTTTATTTTTTATTTTTAAAAACACTAAAAAATATTTTTCTTGATTTTAGATTTAGATTATTTTTAAAAAATATTTTTATTAAACTCAATTAAATATTTTTTTAAACTCATTTTTTTTAATTAAAAATAAAAATAAAAAATATTCAAATCAAACCAGTAATTTGCCGAAATCTAAATTTTTCTAATTATTTTACGAACTCAAACAGTGTGTTAAATTTTTCGTTGAAACTTACTTTAGTTATTTTATTTTCATTTTTTTTTTGTTGTTCTTTGCCGTGGTGAGTTCTTGTGTTTTGTCGTTTTGTGTGACTCAGACAGATCTTTCTCACGAGTTTAGTACTCTGAGAGACTGAACGTTAACCCCGGGCACGTGTGCGTTTGAACGTGCATCCCCGTAAGATCCAACGGCTATGAAGATAAGATTCCTTGACAATGAGAGCGTCTCTCTCGCTCTCTCTCTCTCTCATGCTTTATTATTCAGTTTTCTTCTGCCTTTTAAATTTTAATTTGGTGGTGAGGCTGAAGCAGTGAGAAGTGAGGCGAGTGATTTTGTGGTTAATAAGCTCACCGACGGTTGGGTCAGCTTTTGTTTTCTTTACTGAGTTTGGGGCTTTTTCCTTTACTACGTTTCATCTTTTTACAGTTCCTTAGTCCTTATGTGGGTCCCACGCCATAGGACGGTGCACGTGTTCAAATATAGTGGCGTGTTCCTTGAGATTTCTATTTTTTACTTTTATTTCTACCAAATTTACTTCCAAGTTGTAACTGCAACTGCAAGATTGGGTTTTATATTTTTAAAAATATTATTTTATTTTCGTTGCATTTACAGTCTTTAAAAAATTATCTTAGATGATAACTTAAATAATTTTTTGTGGTGAAAAATGAATTTAAAAGGTTTTTAAATATAAAAATAAAATAAAATAATTAATTATTATATTATTCTTGACTCCATTTATTCTCATTGTGTTTTCTCTATAACTTTCCATATATTTACATCTATGTAGTTTTGTATAGTTATTTAAATTTAATACATTATATATTCACCATAATAAGTATTTAATTTTTTTCATTTGAATAATATTAATTGTAAGATAAACATATACAAGTCTTTTTAATAATTAAAAAAATTTAATTTATTGATCTGTCAAATATAATAATATTAATATAAACTTTTTGTGAAACAATTTTCTCAATTAATTCTGTAATACCCGTTAATTTCAGAATATAATTCGTTTAAGAGTATTTTAGAATTCTACAACGTTACTTTAGTTATTTATTTTGGTCATTTTTAATTTTCATATTTAATTGTTCTCTTTGAATATTATTTATGAAAATTGAGTTAAATGACTAGACTAAATATTTGCACAATGAGGGATATATTCTAAGAATGGTGAAATTCATGGAAAAGTGGTTTCAGAATGGTCAATTAGTCTATTTATTGTAAATTGACTGGATGAGTTTGGATGTTGGGTTATGGATACCCATGGGTTATTGAATAACCCATTAGAAATATTTAATATAAAGTTTCAATAGTAACCCTCATTTTTCACTCAGCCGAAGGAAGCAGAAAAGCATTTCTCTCTCAGTTCTTCATTTTCTTCTCAAATCCTTCTCTTGATCTTCAGAGTTTCGATTATTTGTTCGGTTCAAAAGCTTTGTAAGGATCAAAGGTAAGCTTTAATCCGATTATTTTCCTTAAATTTCAGTTTATGTAGAAGATCAGAGGAGGTTTTGTTCTTGAAGATTTTGATGATAATTCATGAATCTCAGTAGTTTTAGAAGTTATATTTGAGTTATAATCGGTTAAAAGAGTTGAAATTCTGGTTTTGAAACAAGAAAGGAAAGGATGAATTTTTGAAAGATTTTTCTGCAAAAATTCAAGTTACTGTAGCGACCAGAGATTTCGGAAAAATTCTGGAAAATTTTCTTCGGGTTACTGTAGCAGTACTGTAGTGTCGGCAGTCAACGGCACTGTAGCAATCAACGTTACTGTAGCGAACCGACACTGTAGCAAACCGTACTGTAGCAAACCGTTACTGTAGCAGTCAGAAAATTTTGCGTATTTTTCGTGATTTTGTTTCCTTTCTTATGTTTCCTTGTAATATATTTTACTAGGAAATTTTCCTACACAAATTCTAGTGTGGAACAAGGTAAACTTGGACAAACATCAAGGTGAGTGAATAACCTTGCTCAGTTAATTTGATATTACTAGTCAAAGTACAATATAAGTCCCATTTACAATATTATTTGGATAATAAGCAATTAATTTTTCATATGGGAGTATATGATGATCAATAGAAATAAGAGTATGTAGAAATTATTTATTTCATGACAATTGTACTATGTGATGAATTCTCACTATCTTATTAATGAGTAAAGATCTACGGGATCTAATACACGAGTGTGAAAGGGTTAAAGTCTCATACTACTCGGCGTATATCTAAGAAATCTTATACACGAGTTTGAAAGGGTTAAAGTCCCATACTACTCAGTGCATATCTATGAAACCTATACACGAGTTGAAAGGGTTAGAGTCCCATACTACTCGGTGTATATCGATGAGATCTTATTCACAAGTTTGAAAGGGTTAGAGTCCCATACTACTCGTTGTATATCTAAGAAATCTTATTCATGAGTTTGAAAGGGTTAGAGTCCCATACTACTCGATGTATAAGACAATTAATTATATGAGTAAATGTGGTATTTGTACTTTTGATATTCTATATAGTACAGTTATTTACTTACTGAGTTTTTAAATAAACTCACACTCCCTATGATTATTTTTCAGATACAGAAAACAAAGAAGAAGAGTATCCGTTGGAAGATTAGAAGCCCCTTGGGATTACTCTCTATTTCTGTCTGGTGGGATACTAGTACTTAATAATGTGGATATTAGAAACGCTCTGTACTTTCTATAGGTCTCCTAGGCTTGCGATGAGATAGAAATATCAGACTATGTATGTCTATATTTGCTTATCAGATGAATATAATTCTGTAGTGTGGAATGAATGATTAAGGTTGAATGTAAAACCTTACAGAATATATGTATATAACGTATGTTTGAGAATTATATCAAATGAGTAGTATCTTTTCACATGCTCAATTTTTGGGATGTGACAAATTTGGTATCAGAGGAAAGGTTTTATAGGTCCCCTATAGAGTACAGAGCAAAGTGATCTTTGTGGGCCCTTCCCTATTGTCATGAGCCGCGGCATGACCATAGGATTAGGTTCCATAAAAGACCTTGTAGAGTATAACGTCATTTTATATATAACTTCTCAGTGGGGCTAGTAAGTGATATTTTGTTTATGTCTGAAAATTTTCACAATTACTTCATTAAGCCCTTAGTCACTTATTGTCCACCTTTATAGTTTATTCCGATGAGCGCTTGAATTTCTTTATGTTAATTTATGTTTTTATTTTATAAATTTATACTTCCTATAAAAAAAATTAATTGAAAATCCGCTATGACAAGCAACTATATCAATATAAAATATGTTATGAGAAGCTTTTTTTCCATTTATTCATCAAAATAATTTTTAAAAATAATTGAAAATTCAGTCAATACAAATTGAATGAAGGAAAACACAATAATAACCATAATTGAAAGTTCTCTCTCTCTCTCTCTCTCTCTCTCTCTCTCACATATATTCTAAAAAATAAATATAAAAATGAGTAAAACAAATTATTTATATGTAAATTTTACAATGAAAATATCTTTAAAATATATCTTAAGATAACATAAAAATATGATATTTAATAAATAAATAAATATAATCATTTATAATTATATTAATAAATTGTAAAAATAAAAATAATTTATTTTTGAATATTTTATGATTATTTAGTTATTTTTAACTTTTTATGATATTATAAAATTTGTTACTAACATGCATTGTTTAATTTTTATGATTTAAAATTATTATAGAAAATATAATGATATAATTTACATAAAATAATAACATTTTATGTTTTAAAATACTATTATTATTCCTATATATATATTTTTGACACACTTATATAATATTAGTATTTGTAACTTTGATGGTTAAAATATTTTTTTTCTTTACGTACTACGTTCAACACTAGTTAGACTATTTTTTCCTTATATGCGTTTTTTGTTAAAATCTTAAAAAAAAACTTTTAACCTGAATCACCAAGTCACAAGTTCTTCGGTTGACTTAGTCGATCACCAGGGTCTTAACCGGATCAACTGCATTTTAATTTAATGAAGCTACCCGAACCATGTTGGGCTTGTGTCGGTCAAATCCGCCAATCCATACTGGGTCCAAAAACACTTGTAATAACATTAAGGAAATTAATTACTTCTTGCATCCTTTTTGGGTACAAAAAACAAATAACAAATTTTAAAATCAAACATTTTTTATATAATTTTTTTACCGATTGTTGTCAAAATTTTCAACGAAAATATGATAAAATTTTTTTAAAACAATTTAACAGCTTACTGAAATTGTTAAATTTTTAAATAAATATTTTATTAATATACGTAAATAATATATATACATACATACACACACAAACATATATATATATATATATATAAACTTTTTAAAATTAATTTCTTGCTATTAAATGTGGCTTTGGAAAGTAATGCCGATACGCTATTGATATAGAATTCCTGCGATAATTATAAGAAACCAATTAATAACTTGTTAAATAAAATTGTTCCGCTAAAAAATGTTATTGATCCAACTAAATCATAATTTGAACAGTCAATAAAATAATAAGAGCCACAACTTTCTTTATTTTTTTCCTTTTTGTTTGCTTTATGTAATTACCCTATGTTGTCTGGTGACCAGTGCGTAATAATGTTTGAATTAAACAAACGTAACCTTGCTAGGTATCAATCAGACATTCAGTAAATGACATGAAATAATTTAGTTTAATGGCGACAACTTTGTCAATGTCAATAAAGAGGAGATGATCCCAAGTATCAAAAAATTCTTGCAGGGCATTATCAAATTTATTTATTTATTTTTAATTTTTAGGAACGTAGTGTTAATTTGCGTTTGTCGAATTGTTTTTTCTTAGATATGTCATCAGTTTAAGAATGCACGTGCACAGAACGTAAATGTTAGTGATATCCCAGTGCCACTCAGATATTTTAAAATTCAACATAAGATATTATTACATATTATTCCGAAATCTTTAATTAGGAAATAGTCGAGTTAAATGAGAAACAGAAGGATTGGTGGGAAGGATACAGCCTATTGCATACAGGAGTCATTAAATTTTAATCTAATAATTTTTAATCATTTAACATATTTTAAAAAAATTATAATTATCATATTATGTTTATTTTTGTGGTTACAATAATCATTTGATCAATTAATATCTATAAATTTTTTTAAAAAACAAAATAAAAAATATTAAATACATAAGAATTGTTTAAATCTAACGATTCTCAAAAAACTTAATACGTGTAAGAGGGCAATCCGCTTCCGAATTGGTGAGGCACAGGTAGATTTTCTATTCCTCTCTTTCTTTATCTCTTTCTTATTATGCATCACATATGTGTGCTATAAATGTAAAATTGATAATTGAGAGTAATAAAGGAAACATTAATTTCTAACCTAACACCAAAATTAATTATGGCCGAATATGGGCCTTGCGTGGTGCGAACTGAAGTGTGGGGACAGAGGAACCTCTATGCAAGTTAGCTCTTTGAATTTTTTTTTTTGGTAAAAAAATTGTGAGAACAATTATTTTCAAAAGTTTGGGTTGAGAGTAAAAAAGAAAAATTCTTTCTAAGGTGATAACTTTACATTTAAACCCCTGACTTTATAGATAAATCATATTTAGAGCAATCTACTTTCATTGAGTACTCATCCATTTCAATCACGTAATATTGTTCTCGGACGACAACACTGATGTATCTAGCTATTTGATGTCAAAAGCAATTCAATATCAAAAGGAATGATGCCTAAAAGCAAGCATCATCTAAAGACACAAATGATACTTAATTTGCTACATATTGTAATTATTATAGGTAATGCGTTACAATAATATAACAAAAAGAATACATTATACAATAAATGACTATTTAAGTGATGAAATATTTTTCATAAAATAGTTATAAGATATATTATATCTATGAATAATTTTTTATGTAATGATACATTCAATTTTCATTGTCCTAGTCTTATTTATTATTATCAAACACATTTTTATTAGTTTAATTTTCCTTATAGTTGGGAAAGAAAAGAAATTGCAATACAAAATGATTATCGGTTCTCTTTATATTGAGCAGTGAGTATATTGCATTATTTATAGAAGAATTTGTTGAGAGAATATTTTGCATAATCAACAGCTAAACAATCAAGAATTATGATAACACAAATACAAAAAATTTCTCTAATCACAATCATAATGTTTGTCGGTATTGATAAACAATAAGAACATATAATGAAATTTACGAAAGCGTACCTTAATCCATCGTGAATCCGAATAAAATAAAAAATAAGTAGACTCTTCTAGAAATATATGAGAAGTACTCTCTCACTTTTGTCTAATGAAAAACACAATGACAACACACACACCGTCCAAAAGTAAGCCTACTCATATAACCTATGAATCCACAACTTAATACATCTACCCATTGATCGATTCATTTTATAATAACACCCTATCACTATTATTTAAGCTTTAATCTCATTATTTTCCTTAAATTTCAGTTTATATGGAAGATTAGAGGAGGTTTTGTTCTTGAAGATTTTGATGATAATTCATGAATCTCAGTTGTTTTAGAAGTTATATTTGAGTTATAATCGGTTAAAAGAGTTGAAATTCTGGTTTTGAAACAAGAAAAGAAAGGATGAATTTGTTAGAAACGTCTGCAAAAACTCGAGTTACTGTAGCGACCAGAAATTTCGGGAAAATCTGGAAATTGTTCTTCGAGTTACTGTAGCAGTTACTGTAGTGTCGGCAGTCAACGTTACTGTAGCGAACCGTTACTGTAGCGAACAGTTACTGTAGCAAACCGTACTGCAGCAAACCGTTACTGTAGCAATCAGAAAATTTTACGTATTTTCGTGATTTTGTTTCCTTTCTTATGTTTCCTTGTAATATATTTTACTAAGAAATTTTCCTACACAAATTCTAGTGTGGAACAAGGTAAACTTGGACAAACATCAAGGTGAGTGAATAACCTTGCTAAGCTAATTTGATATTACTAGTCAAAGTACAATATAAGTCTCATTTACAATATTATTTGGATAATAAGCAATCAATTTTTCATATGGGAGTATATGATGATCGGTAGAAATAAGAGTATGTAGAAATTATTTTATTTTATGGCAATTATACTATGTGATAAATTCTCACTATCTTATTAATGAGTAAAGATCTACGGGATCTAATACACGAATTGGAAGGGTTAGAGTCCTATACTACTCGCTGTATACCTATGAAACCTATACACGAGTTGAAAGGGTTAGAGTCCCATACTACTCGGTGTATACCTATGAAACCTATACACGAGTTGAAAGGGTTAGAGTCTCATACTACTCGGTGTATACCTATGAAATCTTATTCACGAGTTTGAAAGGGTTAGAGTCTCATACTACTCGGTGTATATCTATGAAATCTTATTCATGAGTTGAAAGGGTTAGAGTCTCATACTACTCGATGTATAAGACAATTAATTATATGAGTAAATGTGGTATTTGTACTTTTGATATTTTATATAGTACAATTATTTACTTACTGAGTTTTTAAATAAACTCACACTCCCTATGATTATCTTTTCAGATACAGAAAACAAGGAAGAAGAGTATCCGTTTGAAGATTAGAAGCCCCTTGGGATTATTCTCTATTTCTGTCTGGTGAGATACCAGTACTTATTAATGTGGATACTAAAAACGCTCTGTACTTTCTATAGGTCACCTAGGCTTGCGATGAGATAGAAATATCAGACTATGTATGTCTATATTTGCTTATCAGATGAATATAATTCTGTAGTGTGGAATGAATGATTAAGGTTGAATGTAAAACCTTACAGAACATATGTAAATAACATATGCTTGAGAATTTTATCAAATGAGTAGTATCTTTTCACATGTTCAATTTTTGGGATGTGACAATTTGGTATCAGAGGATAGGATTTATAGGTCCCCTATAGAGTACAGAGCAAAGTGATCTTTGTGGGCCCTTCCCTATTGTCATGAGCCGTGGCATGACCATAGGATTAGGTTCCATAAAAGACCTTATAGAGTATAACGTCATTTTATAGATAACTTTTCAGTGGGGCTAGCAAGTGATATTTTGTTTATGTCTGAAAATTGTTTGTTATGTGTGCAGATCTGTGACAGTTCAATGTCAGAAGGATCTTCTAATAATAATGAACATATGGGTCCAAGGAGGGCCATAATTCCACCAGTACATGTGCAAGATGATCCTAACCGTGGTGATAGTTTACATGCTCAAAGTACTGAGGGCGCAACTAGTGAGCAAGCAAGGAGAGTCGAACCTGATGCTCACGTTGGTAATGCAACTATTGCACATGTGATTAATTTGATGAATGAACGATTTGACCGATTTGAGGCTGAAATGAGAGGTCGAGCTGCACAAGCTAACCTGCCAGTGGATCCTCCTATTATTGAAGCTGAAATTGTACCACCAGCTCAGTTAGCTGGAGGAGATAATGTAAGGGAGGTAAGAATGTCTGAGTTCCAGAAAATGAGGCCTCCTACTTTTTCGGGGAAAGATCCCAAAGAGGACCCACAATGTTTCCTTGAAGATTGTGAAGCAATCTGTGATGCTATAGAGTGTTCTCCTACTCAAAAGGTAGAATTCACTTCCTTTCAGTTAAAGGGTAGGGCTGGTAAATGGTGGAGGAACTGGAAGAAAGCTAGAATTCAAGGCGCACCGCCAGTTATGTGGACAGAATTTTACAGATTGGTTATGGATGAATTTCTTCCGGCAAGTGAATGATCATCTAGGGCCAAGGATTTTCTGTATCTACGGCAGGGAACCATGACTGTTGATGAATATTCAGCTCAGTTTGTTAAATTATCTGAATATGCCCCTGAAATCATTCCTTATGAAAGGAAGAAATTAGAAAAGTTTGTGGAAGGGCTTCGTGATGCCTTATATGATCAAGTGGATTCTAATATGAACGATTACTCTTCGTACTCAAAAGCTGTTGATGTGGCCCGAAGAATGGAAAAGAGGTCAAAGAATAAAGAAGAATATCGTCAAAAGAAGAAAGCTAGATATAGGAGATCTTTTGATCAAAGGGAAGACTCAGGGACTTTGAAACCCTTTACTGCATCACAAAATGCTCCAGCCACTCCTACTAAGTCAACTTATTATATAGCCAATGTGGCTAAGCCTCGTTCAGAGAGCAGGGGTGGTTTTAGCTCTTCTAGTAGAGGAGGTACTCAAAGTAGAAGGGAAAAACCTCAATGTCCTGAATGTGAAAAGTTTCACTTCGGAGAATGCAGGTTAAACACTGTTGGTACAGGTTGTTTTCACTGTGGACAAAAAGGACATTTTATAAGGGAGTGCCCCCAGCTCATGACAAGACCAGGTCAAGGGTCTACCTTGCCACCTCGACCACAGTCTATTTCTGCTTCTATTACTCGAACACCAACCCCTTCAATAGGGGGTAGTATGGGAAGAGGCCAAGGTGATCGTGGAAAACAAGCTGCTGGCAGAGAAAATGCAAGAGTATATGCTCTAACCCGACAGGATGCTCAAACATCAAATGCTGTAGTTACATGTATATTATCTGTTAATACTTTTGCTGCACGTATTTTGTTTGATCCCGGTTCTACTCACTCATATGTGTCACCCCTATTTGCCAAGAGATTTGCATTTGATTCAATTACTCTTAAAGAACCATTCTTGGTTTCCACACCGATGAGAGAGACTTTGATGGTTAAAACATGTTATCGTTCTTGTAAAATAATCGTTGGAGGCATGGAAACTGAAATAGATCTTATGATTCTCAATATGTTAGATTTTGATGTGATTTTAGGAATGGACTGGCTATCTTCTTGTCATGCTACTATAAATTGTCGTGATAAAGTTATTTCCTTTAATATGCCGGGGAGGAGTAATTTTGTGTTTCAAGGAGATCGAAGTGATGTACCTTGCAACATGATATCTATGTTAAGTGCCCGGCGTATGTTGCGAAATGGATGTCAGGGATTTCTAGCTTTTATCAAAGATTTAGAAAAGAAAGAACAGAAGTTAGAAGACATTCATGTGGTTAATGAATTCTCAGATGTGTTCCCAGAAGATTTACCTGGATTACCGCCAGAAAGAGATATTGAGTTCAGTATTGATTTGGTCCCAGACACAAGACCAATTTCTATTCCACCTTATCGTATGGCTCCTGTTGAGCTAAAAGAACTCAAAGAACAATTGGAAGATTTGTTGAACAAAGGGTTCATTCGCCCAAGTTTTTCACCTTGGGGTGCTCCTGTTCTTTTTGTGAAAAAGAAAGATGGTTCTATGGGATTATGTATAGATTATCGTCAGCTGAATAAAGTCACAGTGAAGAATAAGTATCCTTTACCAATGATAGATGATTTGTTTGATCAGCTTCAAGGAGCAAAATACTTCTCAAAGATTGATCTAAGGTCTGGATATCATCAGTTACGAATTAAAAATGATGATATACCTAAGACAGCTTTTCGTACACGGTATAGACATTATGAGTTTCTTGTGATGTCTTTTGGGTTGACAAATGCACCAGCAGCATTTATGGATTTAATAAACAGAGTGTTTAAATCATTCCTTGATAAGTTTGTAATTGTATTTATTGATGATATTTTGGTGTATTCAAAGAGTCATGAAGAACATACTGAACATTTAAGAATAGTGCTTCAGACCTTAAGAGAGCATCAGTTGTACGCAAAGCTCTCAAAATGTGAATTCTGGATGAGTCATGTAACGTTTTTGGGACATGTTATTTCCCAATAAGGTATTCATGTAGATCCAAGTAAAATTGAAGCAGTAAAACAATGGCCTAGACCAACAACTGTGTCGGAAGTACGTAGTTTTCTTGGCTTAGCAGGGTATTACCGTCGCTTTGTCAAAGATTTCTCTAAGACGGCTCTCCCATTAAATAAGTTAACTCGAAAGAATGTTAAATACATTTGGGATGATTTATGTGAGCAAAGTTTCACCCAATTGAAAGAGTGTTTAACTTCTGCACCAGTCTTAATCCTACCATCAGGACCATGGGGTTACTTTGTATTCTGTGATGCCTCAAAGATAGGCTTAGGGTGTGTGTTGATGCAACATGGTAAAGTCATAGCTTATGGTTCATGTCAGCTTAAAAAGCATGAATTGAATTACCTCACTCATGATTTGGAAATGGCAGCTGTAGTGTTTGCCCTAAAGATTTGGAGACATTACTTGTATGGGGAGACTTGTAAAATTTTTACAGATCACAAAAGCCTTAAATACATTTTTGAGCAGAGAGATCTCAATCTAAGGCAACGAAGGTGGATGGAACTTTTGAAAGATTATGATTGTACCATCCTTTACCATCCAGGTAAAGCAAATGTAGTGGCTGATGCTCTAAGTTGAAAGTCTATGGGAAGTCTAGCTCACATTGCCACTATAAGGAGGTCTCTAATACATGAACTACAAGAATTGGAAGCTGATGGAGTATTCTTCGAGATCACTGAGTCAGGTACATTTCTGGCTCATTTAACAGTTAGATCATCCCTTGTTGAAAAAGTAAAAGCAACTTTAGAAGGTGACATTGATATGGTCAAAATCAGAGATAAGGCAAGGCAAGGTCTAGCACCAAGTTTCTTGGTAGATGAAGAAGGAGTCTTATGGTTTAATAGGAGACTCTGTGTCCCCAACATTGAATCTTTGAAACATGAAATCTTAATGGAAGCTCATGGTTCACCCTACATTGTACATCCTGGTGTTGTGAAAATGTATCAGGACTTGAAACAAGTTTACTGGTGGGAGGGCATGAAGCGAGACGTGACTGACTTTGTAGCTCGATGTTTGCCTTGTCAGCAAGTTAAAGCTGAACATCGACGACCACCTGGTTTGATGCAAAAACTAGATATTCCCGAGTGGAAGTGGGAAAGGATCACTATGGATTTTGTAATAGGTTTACCTCGGTCAACAAAAGGAAATGACTCAATATGGGTCATAGTGGATTGACTTACTAAGTCAGCACATTTTCTTCCTGTTCATACCACTTTCAGTGTAGCAAAACTTGCTCGACTTTATGTTAAAGAAATAATGAAACTTCATGGTGTACCAATATCCATTATATCAGACCGAGGACCTCAGTTTACTTCTCGGTTCTAGAGAGTCTTTCAAGAGGCTTTGGGTACCAAAGTGAATCTTAGCACATCATTCCATCCTCAGACTGATGGACAGTCCGAAAGGACAATTCATGTTGACCCTAAGGCTATATGCCATAAGTTTTGATGATGACAAATGTATTTGAATAGTAACATTGATATATATAAAGATTAATTATCATATATATGCTACAAGTACTTAAGCATGATTATGTTATTTAATATGTATGTTGCATATATTGAATCATGCTATTAAACTAACCATTGGGTTTGCAAGTAAGATATATTTTATAGGTTGGTTCAAAACAAGAAGAGTGAGCATTGTATTGAAGAACAAGGAAAAGTAATATCATGCTTCACTCAAGGAAAACAACATGCAAGGATGAAGCTCCAAGAAATGAAGAATTAGAAGATTTGAAGTCTTGGAAGCTTGGATGCATCAAGATAGCCTATGTGTTTACATTAGGTATATTTTATATAGGCTAGTATACTTGTACAACTCAATGATTTAGATTTGCATACATTGGCTCAATTATTTTGAACAAAAAGATAGTGAGATATGAAATTTTACAAAAGTTAGTTTTTGACCTTTAGTCACTCTTTATATCATATCTCATAAACGAAAAATTATTTTTTTCAAGTATCTTAATCTCATTTGATAGTAGACTCAAAGATCTTTCCAAAGGTATATTATTTATTGAAAACGGAGTCCAAATGAGAAATATATGACTATTTAAAATATAGTTTGAAAAACTGAAAGTTGATTATTCTTGTCACATCCCAAAAATTGAGCATGTGAAAAGATACTACTCATTTGATAAAATTCTCAAACATACGTTATTTACATATATTCTGTAAGGTTTTACATTCAACCTTAATCATTCATTCCACACTATAGAATTATATTCATCTGATAAGCAAATATAGACATACATAGTCTGATATTTCTATCTCATCGCAAGCCTAGGAGACCTATAGAAAGTACAGAGCGTTCCTAGTATCCACATTAATAAGTACTGGTATCCCACCAGACAGAAATGGAGGATAATTCCAAGGGGCTTCTATTCTTCAAACGGATACTCTTGTTCTTTGTTTTCTGTATCTGAAAAAAATAATCATAGGGAGTGTGAGTTTATTTAAAAACTCAGTAAGTAAATAACTGTACTATATAAAATATCAAAAGTACAAATACCACATTTACTCATATAATTAATTGTCTTATACATCGAGTAGTATGAGACTCTAACCCTTTCAAACTCATGAATAAGATCTCATCGGTATACACCGAGTAGTATGGGACTCTAACCCTTTCAACTCGTGTATAGGTTTCATAGATATGCACTGAGTAGTATGGGACTTTAACCCTTTCAAACTCGTGTATGAGCTTTCTTAGATATACACCGAATAGTATGGGACTTTAACCCTTTCCAACTCGTGTATTAGATCCCGTAGATCTTTACTCATTGACAAGATAGTGAGAATTTATC
This sequence comes from Biancaea sappan, assembly GCA_037074585.1. Taxonomy (NCBI): domain Eukaryota; kingdom Viridiplantae; phylum Streptophyta; class Magnoliopsida; order Fabales; family Fabaceae; genus Biancaea; species Biancaea sappan. The sequence continues at coordinate 18,303,808 of CM073498.1, forward strand.
ACATAATACAATTGTCATGAAATAAAATAATTTCTACATACTCTTATTTCTACCGATCATCATATACTCCCATATGAAAAATTAATTGCTTATTATCCAAATAATATTGTAAATGGGACTTATATTGTACTTTGACTAGTAATATCAAATTAGCTGAGCAAGGTTATTCACTCACCTTGATGTTTGTCCAAGTTTACCTTGTTCCACACTAGAATTTGTGTAGGAAAATTTCCTAGTAAAATATATTACAAGGAAACATAAGAAAGGAAACAAAATCACGAAAATACGCAAAATTTTCTGACTGCTACAGTAACGGTTTGCTGCAGTACGGTTTGCTACAGTAACGGTTCGCTACAGTGTCGGTTCGCTACAGTGCCGGTTCGCTACAGTAACGTTGACTGCTACAGTACCGTTAACTGCCGACACTACAGTACTGCTACAGTACCCGAAGAAAATTTTCCAGATTTTTTTTCCGAAATTTCTGGTCGCTACAGTAACTCGGTTTTTGCAGAAGTTTTTGCAGAAATTTCTAACAATTTCATCCTTTCCTTTCTTGTTTCAAAACCAGAATTTCAACTCTTTTAACCGATTATAACTCAAATATAACTTCTAAAACAACTGAGATTCACGAATTATCATCAAAATCTTCAAGAACAAAACCTCCTCTGATCTTCTACATAAACTAAAATTTAAGGAAAATAATGAGATTAAAGCTTACCTTTGATCCTTACAAAGCTTTTGAACCGAACAAATAATCAAAACTCTGAAGATCAAGGAAAGGATTTGAGAAAAGGATGAAGAAACGAGAGAAAACAAAGTCACTGTTCACTTCTCAGCTTTTTTCCTTCTGCGTGAAAATGGGAGGGTACTATTGAAACTTTATATTAAATATTTCTAATGGGTTATTCAATAACCCATGGGTATCCATAACCCAACATCCAAACCCATCCAGTCAATTTACAATAAATGGACTAATTGACCATTCTGAAACCACTTTTCCATGAATTTCACCATTCTTAGAATATATCCCACGTGGTGCAAATATTCAGTCCAGTCATTTAACTCAATTTTCATAAATAATATTCAAAGAGAATAATTAAATATGAAAATTAAAAATAACCAAAATAAATAACTAAAGTAACGTTGTGAAATTCTAAAATACTCTTAAGCGAATTATATTCTGAAATTAACGGGTATTACAATTCTGTTCTGACCTATAGTCAGTATTTTGATTATATCTTTTAAAAGAAAAATAATTTTTGAGTAAAACTTCGCTCATTTGAAACTAGACTCCAAGAGCTTTCCAACGGTATATTATTTGTTTAAAACGGAGTTCAAATGAGGGAGTTATGAATTTTTAAAGAAAGCTCAAAATCTGGACTGCACTATAAGTGCTGTAACGGCTATATAACGGCTATATAACGGCTAGTTTTGTAAAATCTTATATATATGACCTTAGATACACGATTTTGAGTAAGAACAAAGTCCTACAATGTGATATTAACTTCTTCTATCATCTTTGAGAGAAAGGAAAGTATTCTTGAGCCAAATCTTGCATATTCTCTATCATTAGAGTTATTAGAACTTCATTTGTTTCCATCTACTCTTTAGAGAGAGTTTCTTTGTATTGTTGATTTTGATCAACACATATATTATTCTGAGTTGAGGTTCGCAAGTACCGGTGTTGGAAGAACTTGCTTTGGGTTGAGGAGGAGCCCAGATTCATAAATTCTCCATTGTGGTTTCGCAAATACCCGGATCGAATTTGCGTGGTTGTAGTGGTTTGCAAGTACCCGGATTAAACTTGCAATTATAGTGGAAATACTCAAGTGGTCTCTTGATGACTGGATGTAGGCTTGGATTAGCCGAACCAGTATAAATCTCCGAGTTTGCTTTCTCTATCCCTTACTTTTTAATTTGTGCATATTGATATCTATTCTTTAATTCCTTGATCTTTATAATTATTTATCATGACAGCACATTGATTTTCTGTATTGTATTTATTATCCTAAGCATTGTACTTTTACAGAAAATCATTTTAACTTCCAATTAATTCTTGTGAAAAATTTATAAAACCCAATTCACCCCCCTCTTGGGTTCCAACCATTACTTTCAATTGGTATCAGAGCTTGGGCTCTTGATTTAAGACTTAACCGTCTAAGAGTAAATATGGTTGGATCTAGTGAGTGGTTTATGTCTGAAAATTGTTCTTTCACAGAAGCTCCAATTTTTTATGCTAATCATTTTCAATATTGGAAGTATGAAATGAAAATTTTTTTAATTTCAGTAGACCATAAACTCTGGGAAATTATAGAAAATGGTTTTTATATGTCTGTCAAGGAAGAACAAGGAAAATACATTCCAAAACCCAAGAGTGAATGGAATGATACTGAAAGAAGTTTAGTGCAACTCAATGCTAAGGCAAAATTGATTATTTCTTGTGCATTGAGTCAAGATGAATTTTTCAGAATTTCCAATTGTGCAACTGCTAAGGAAATGTGGGAAACTTTAGAAGTTGCATATGAGGAAGATCTTGTTGCAATGGAATTAAAGTCTAGAAATCTCATTAATGAACTTGATATCGCTCAAATGAAAAATTGTGAAACCATTAATGAGATACGACTTGTGTTTAATCAATTGCAAGCTCTTGGTGTTGAACTTACAGGAAAATCTCAAATCACCAAGGAGATAGAAGAAAAAGAAAAAGGAGAAAAAGAGAAACCACAACCAAAAACTGAATCATCAAAGAAAGCTTACCTATCTTCCATTTGGGGAAATAGCAATTCCGATGAGGAGAACACAAATGAAGAAGCCAACACTTGTCTTGTGGCCAGAGATAAAGATGAGGTAAATTCATCTGACTACTCTTTTGAAGAATTACAAGATGCCTTTGATGATTTACATGAAGAATCTCTTATACTTGCAAAGAAACTAAATATTTCAAAACAGAAAAACTCTTCTCTTGAAAATGAGTTGGAAACATTGAAAAACGAATTTTCTATTTCCAAGGAAGAGAATTTTGTTTTTGAAAATCAAAACAGAACTTTGCAAGAAGAGAATTTGATTTTAAAGGCAAATATCTCTACCAACAAAAATTGCTTTTGTACCAAGTGTGATTCCTTGAAAAAGGAGAATGAGGATCTTAAAAACACACTTAAAAAACTTTCTCAAGGTAGAGAAATTCAAAACTCTTCTGTTGAGAAACAAAGTAGTAGCTTTAACAAAATTGGTTTTGTTCTTAACAAGTCAAATCAGAAATATTTCGAAAACTACTTTATTCCTACAAAAATGTCCAAAAGTCCACCTTGCACTTTTTTTTATTGTGGACTGAAAGGACACAAGTCTTACTCCTATTTTTATAAGAAAAATCTTGTTCATGGAGTAAAAATGAAATGGGTTCAAAAAGGACCTCATGACCCAGGCAAACCCAAAAAAATTTGGGTATCAAAGACAAAGGATTAATTTGCAGATTTGCCTCGAAGCAAGGAGCAGAAATTGAAAGAAATGATTGGATCCCAAGAGGGGGGGTGAATTGGGTTTTATAAAAATTTTCACAAAACTTAATTGGAAGTTAAAATGATTTTCTGAAATTGGACAATGTTAAAGATCATAATTTAATTCAGAAAATCAAAGTGTTTATCAAGATGAATAATTTTATAGTGCAAGGAATTAAAGAGCAAATATAAATCTACACAAATTAATTAATACTTGAGGTAGAAATCAAATATAAATGCAAAGCATTAATTAATTAACTTCAAATGTAAATAGAGTAGGGATAGAGAAAGCAAACTCGGAGATTTATACTGATTCGGCTAATCCCAAGCCTACATCCAGTCCTCAAGAAACCACTTGAGTATTTCCACTATAATTGCAAGTTTAATCCGGGTACTTACAAACCACTACAACATACTTTTTCTCCCTCAAGGGTGTCTCTCCCCCTTACAACGTGTTTTCTCTCAAACACTAACTCAAGGAACCAATCCTTGAGAAACTAAATTTAAAGGCTTAAGGAAAATAATGGTAGACACTCTCAAAGTGTAGATAACGCAAAAATTAAGCTCAGAATATTTCTCTAGCAATTTAGAGAGAATGAACTCAAGATAATATGAGAAATGAACAATTGAAGCTTGATGCAAATGGTGTTGTGAAGTCCCCTTTATATAGTGAAACCTTGCTGCTACAGTGACTGCTTTAGTCAGAATAGCTACAGTAAGCTTCATCATCATTTTTCAACCTTTCTACAACAACCAAAAAACTTTATCAACCTTTTTCAACAATCAATATTCTTTTTCAAATTTGCTACAGTAAAAAGTATTCTTTTTCAAAGTTTATTACAACAACCAATAAACTTTATCATACTTTTTCAACAATCAAATTCATTTTTCAAAAGTGCTACAGTAAAAGGTATTCTTTTTCAAAGTTTATTACAACAACCAATAAACTTTATCATACTTTTTCAACAATCAAATTTATTTTTCAAAAGTGCTACAGTAAAAGATATTCTTTTTCAAAGTTGATTACAACAACCAATAAACTTTATCATACTTTTTCAACAATCAAATTTCTTTTTCAAAAGTGGTACAGGAAAAAGTATTCTTTTTCAAATTATATTACAACAATCAATAAACTTTATCATACTTTTTCAACAACCAATAAATTTCATCAAAAAACAATTTATATTACTATATATAAATATATAAAGCATTAAATATATTTGGGCCAAGAAAAATTGAATCAAGCATTTGGGCCAAGAAGATTAACTCATTCATTTGGGTCAAGAAGACTAAATCATACTATTTGGGCTAAGAAAGATTAAATCATACATTGGGCCAAGAAGATTAAATCATTCATTTGGGCCAAGAAGATTAAATCATTCATTTGGGTCAAGAAGATTAAATCATTCCCACATATTTGTCATCATCAAAACTTATAGCATAATACATTAGGGCTAACAGAAATAACTTTTCAATGGCTACATCATTCAAACTCCACTCTTTTGCATCAAAAGGAGGTAATGGATAAGTAAACATATAAGCTGGAATGCATTGTAAGAATTTTGACTGATATGTTTACTGCTCTCTAATGCTTTTGTCTGTTGTCTAATATGTCTTACATCTATCCTTGATATTCATGCATGCTATATGTGAAAACAATTCTTATGTGTGTGACCTATAGATTCAAAATTTGTTTTGAACCAATATCTTTCTTCTAAATACTGCTCAAACTCTCCTTTTTGCCGCATCATGAAAACTTTCGTCCATCACATGCATATTTCTTTTGCTTTCACAATAATAAGATTACTCTTGCCTATAGTATTTATCCTTATTGTAATCTTATTCAAATATTTTCAACAAAATCAAATATATTGCAAAATTGCATTTCATGGAAGCATAGCACTTTTATTAATATGGCATATCTTGAACATAATGTTGCTCCTAGTGCTCGAGATTTATTTGAACATTACTGATTTGAACATCAAAGTGCTCCACCAAAAGTGTTTTGCAGGAGTTAATCCTCTAAAGCACATTCTTTCCTCTGCTCTCCGAAATCAGTAAGATTTATAGTTTTGAAGTTGGTTGGTCGACCAACGCTCCTATCAGTAGTCGACCAACGAAGCCTACATTGAACCAATGCTTAATAGATCTTGCAAATAATCAATCAATTAAGATCATTAAAATTGCAAGAAGACAGGATCAAAAGAAGAACAATGAGAAAAACAAGGATATCAAAATCTTGAACAGGAATTTCAAGAAGCAACAAAAGTTTGCCAAAATTGATAAGTATCTCTATCCTTTACTTCTTCATTATTTAATTGAATGATACTCCTTGATCTCAATTGAATATTCTGGCAAATTTTTTTTTTTACTGACATACTTTCATTACAATGATATATTGTTCTCTAATATCTTACATATTTGATCATATCATTGTATATAAAGATATTGTCTTTATACCATTCATCATGGTTTGAGCATTATACATGTCATATCCTTTGTATAAGATATAGCTTATGAACGATTGTTTATGGATTCTAGTTTATATCTGATTATATCTTATTAATCCATATTACCTCAATTATGTTACTACATACTCTGATTATAATATGTTTTATCTTGAGTAAGTATGTAACTTGCTTTTGCTTTGAAATGATGATATATATATCCATGTCAGAAAATTCTTTCTATCTTTAAAATGGATATATATTTTTCAAAATATATATATCCTTCTATTGTACAAAATTTGTACGGCTGATTTTCTTTATCTTTCTTTATTATTATAATTTTTTTAAGTACCGTCATCTAAAAGAAACCACTTGCATTAAAAAAAAAACCGAAGGATTACATTGCATAATTAAAAAAAAAGGAAGGGAAAGTTTGCTCATGCATGAGCAATCTACAGGCGAGGTGGTCTCGGATTAGGAGGGTTGTATTGAATCATCACCCCTCGGCCATTCCTTGGAGCAAGAGACTGAGCAATGTCACGGAGGGTAGTGTAAATCCCATTCATACAATCAACACTTCTTTGTTGTTGATTGCAGAAGCATTGGGTAGACCAATAGAAGAACCTATCTATTCTTGAAGTCAGTGCCGCATTGTTGCGTTTAGCTAACTTCTCCTGGTCCTCTATCATCTTCTTGAGTTTCTTCACCTCCTGCTCCAGACAAGCAATTTTGTCTTCTGACGTATGGCCTGTACTAATCTCCTCAGCTTCTTCGATCTTCATTTTCTTCTTTTGATTTTCTTGAGATCCCTCCAAAGGTCTTTTGCCCTTGTCCTTGCCTAGACTCAAGTTTAAGTCGAGCTCTTCCTCCCTGGCCTCTACTGTGAGATCAATAAACTTTCTTGCTGCCATGGTTTGAAATTTTTTTTAGAGTATGAAGAGAGAGGAATGTCAGAAAGTTGTAGGCTCAGAGATGAATACTCTTTGTGGTGTGATAATTGAGAATTCTGGGCAGTCTTTATAGAGAGAAAATTGTGACTTAGAGCAAACGAAGATATCTCTTCGCCGCACCCCTACACGCTCATCCTATGGATTTTACAAGCTGGAAGCCAGAAGTCTAGAGTACGCATGCACACCAACAACGCGTCACATTAATGGCAAAACCACGAAAGTCAATTTTCAGTGGATTTGCGGCTGATTTAATTTGTTTTGATTAGAAATTTTAAGGATTAATAAAATGGTGATATTCAGAACCGTATCACTCTGCTTTGTTATGTTGTTCTTGAGAGCATACATGATTACATCATGCTGTGATTATATGTATCTAAGAACATATGTTGTGTATGCTATTCATGCATCATGAGCGAAGGCTATGGCTAAGAATAATATTTCATGATTCCACATGCACTCATACAAAATGAGCTGTCAAAATTTTTACATGTACTCATCCTCAAGATACATATATAAATTCATTTTGAATGGGTATATAAATTGCTTCCTTTGTGCTGAAATTTATCTTATCCTTTATGAAGCAAATTTGTTTTGAAAAAGGACTTTAAAAATGCTTCTGTTATGTTAATATGTTTTATCATATGAAGCAACATTCTTTTTGAAAAAGAAAAGATTTTAAAGATCTCTTTTGTTGTAGATAACAAAAGGGATGAAAAATATTGATGTTTCATATATGGATTATGAACTATATGCTTGAATATACCTTATTACACTAATCCATATATATTGCTTCCTTAGATGAAATGTTTCTAAATTCCTTCGAAGCAAAATGTTTTAGAAAAATATCGTGAATCTCTTGAATTGCTTCCACAATGCTGAAATTGCTTTGCCATATTGAAGTATTATCTGTTTTGAAAAGAAAAGGATTTAAGTATCCTTATTTTAAATCACTTTTGCTATATGTTGAAATAATTTTATGCATATATGCAGAAATTGTTTTTCAGAAATCTTGAAAAATATTATTATTCGATTTATGGATTATGATTAATATTCTTGTTTATATCATGCTTTGCTAATCCATATATCAAACTTCTGCTGTTTGCTGTAAATATTTCTATCATATGACAGCAAATGATGTTTTTTTTTCAAAGAGTTTAATTTTTCTGCTATTTACTAAAAATGCCTCTTCATAAACAAGCAGAAATAATTTTCAATGAAAATATTGCAGAAATTTCTTCAAAAATCTTACTTTAAAATTCTGCAATCAAAAACTGAATTTCCTTTATAATGATTTGGACAATCTTTTTCAAAGGAAAAATGTTATGAAATTCAGGGGGAGCTTTGTCTCACTTGAATGTATTTTTTTGAAAAAGAATATATCTTGAAAAATTGGATATTCATTATTCATTATTCTTTTTCAAATTATGCAAGGTTTAAGGGGGAGCCTAAAACTCTTTCAAGTTTTATCTTTTGGCTCATTTCATTTGACATGAGAAAAATTTTTCTAAAATTTTCTTTTTACATGTCAATGAAATCAATGATAAGTTTTGATGTATCCTTACCCCATACTATATTTGTCACGACCCGTTTTCTGGGCACATGACCGGCACAATGATGAATCTCTCATCACTGTAAGCCTTCCGATAAATATATCAAATTTTCTTATTTGAAAATCATAGAGATGATTTGCATGTAATCATAGATTATCAATTTAAAATACATTATTATACTGACATACAAGCCAAATGTCGAACCCCTGAACTAGATGTCCTAGACGATTACAGAGTAACATAATCTATAACAGAAGAGAGGTCTACCCGACAACAGGAAGGTCCAAAGTGATCTACTCCTCTAGCAGATATTCTTCGATGGCAACCTGATCTGAACAAAAAGGTTGTACAAACAATGTGAGCTTTTAAACTCAATGAGCGAATCGGCCTCGCATTAATAAAATTCAAATACATTACCAGTCATGCAAGCATATCCAAAGGCTCATACTCAACCAATAGACAGAAGATAAAAATTTATCCAATTCAACAAACGTTACTAGTACTCGTCAATGGCAATATATCCCGGAGAGCGCACACAGGCCGGCTCACCAATTATGTATATTTCCGCCATGACGCACAACCTCATCCTCTTAGCTAGGGCGCCTCACGGATTTATCACCAATCCGGGCTATATCCCTACTGAGGGAGTCGTTGTCTCCACACTCATTGGTCAAGACACCCTGTCAACCGGGTTTTCCGCCTTGCCGTGAGAGGGGGTACTGTCCCGCTCAATCACAATCAATAGCATTTCATATCATAATCAGAAGCTCAATATAATATTCATCCATATAACAGGTATAGTATATAACTATATTATGGATTTATAAACCACATATCAAGATAACAATTAATCCATTTTTGAAAACATTCAAACTTCACATCATCATAAGATACTTATTTCATTTTATCCATACTTATGGATTAATTATCTCATTTAGATTTGTCATTATGAATCCAATTTCCCCCTATGAATCTTGGGAGTGTCCTACGACATACTTTTTATCACCAGTAATGCTAAAACTCTATTAAAACGGGATCGTTTCACTCACCTGGATTCCGTACGAATATCGCTTCTCTAAGTCGTTACAGATAAGAGTACACAGATGAATTTCAGTATTGCGCTACGGAGATTTTCATGAAAGATTAGAGAAAACAAGTTAGGATTGTTTTCATACAGATACTGTTCATACATACGATACTATTCATATACGGTCACTATTCATATATACGGTCACTATTCATACGTACGGATACTATTTATACATACGAATAATATTCGTACATACGGTCACTATTCATACGTATGAATACTATTTTTTACGTATGGATACTATTCATATGTACAGTTACTATTCATACGGTTACTATTCATACGTACGGGTACTATTCATACCAGAAATAGAGAATACAATCTGTAAAAGAGTACACCAGGTAAGTTCCCAGGAAAGAGTGGAGGGTCACATTGGACACACTTAAAAACCAGGTCTTTCCTTAGCCAGAACTTTCCTAGACATGTATTCTTCACAGTTTACATTCTATTTCGGTAATCAGAGAATCAAAATAACATATAAACAGCTAAGGACAGTTTTTCTGATGTGGAAGATCGGCCAAAACCGCAACCACAGAGCATACTTAAGAAATTAACTTCTAAAATTTGAAAGACATAGAAAGGGCATAGTATCCTTACCTAAGCTGAAAAGGAAAGGCTCAAAATCTCAGAGGCCTAGCTTTGGAGTAAGAGAAACTTAAGGAGAGAAGAAGAGAAGTTGAAGGTGTGAGTTTAGAAGTGAAATGGAAGGGCCTATTTATAGCAAAAGTCAAGGGTACTATTTGACACTATGCGCTAATAAAATATTCAATTTACTATTCATGAAAATGAAATTTCTAATAATGCAGTTACTGTGCACCTCACGATGGAAAATTTTTCTGTTATTACTATTGGAAACTTAAAAGGAAAAAATATCCTTTCACCTTAAATCTTTAAGTTTCTTTTCAAATCAGTCCTTTCACTTTAGTCCCTGAGGGTATTTTCACCCATAAAACGTCATTTTCTCCTACGAACTTCTTTCTAGTTTTCTCTTATGACCAAACAACATCTAGTACTTGACATTTCGATTGTATAAATGAACAGTATCATATACGTAAATAGTGTTATACTGGTGAATAGTACCGTATACTGAAATAGTAACAGTAGTTTGTAAACAAATATTTATATTTTATTTTTCTTGGGTATTACAATATTGACATCCTCTGACATCCTGACTTAAAGAAGGTATGTGCTTTAACTTCTATATATTGTGTTCCTTACACCTTTTTGTTGATGTCAAATAGGGGGAGAAGAAACAATAGAAAAATATGTATACGTGCTTATAACATTGCATTCATTATCTTGTGATACATATTTTTCTGTGGTGATTTGTCATCATCAAAAAGGGGGAGATTGTTGACCCTAAGGCTATATGCCATAAGTTTTGATGATGACAAATGTATTTGAATAGTAACATTGATATATATAAAGATTAATTATCATATATATGCTACAAGTACTTAAGCATGATTATGTTATTTAATATGTATGTTGCATATATTGAATCATGCTATTAAACTAACCATTGGGTTTGCAAGTAAGATATATTTTATAGGTTGGTTCAAAACAAGAAGAGTGAGCATTGTATTGAAGAACAAGGAAAAGCAAAATCATGCTTCACTCAAGGAAAACAACATGCAAGGATGAAGCTCCAAGAAATGAAGAATTAGAAGATTTGAAGTCTTGGAAGCTTGGATGCATCAAGATAGCCTATGTGTTTACATTAGGTATATTTTATATAGGCTAGTATACTTGTGCAACTCAATGATTTAGATTTGTATACATTGGCTCAATTATTTTGAACAAAAAGATAGTGAGATATGAAATTTTACAAAAGTTAGTTTTTGACCTTTGGTCACTCTTTATATCATATCTCATAAACGAAAAATCATTTTTTTCAAGTATCTTAATCTCATTTGATAGTAGACTCAAAGATCTTTCCAAAGGTATATTATTTATTGAAAACGGAGTCCAAATGAGAAATATATGACTATTTAAAATATAGTTTGAAAAACTGAAAGTTGATTATTCTGTTCTGACCTATAGTCAGTATTTTGATTATATCTTTTAAAAGAAAAATAATTTTTGAGTAAAACTTCACTCATTTGAAACTAGACTCCAAGAGCTTTCCAACGGTATATTATTTGTTTAAAACGGAGTTCAAATGAGGGAGTTATGAATTTTTAAAGAAAGCTCAAAATCTGGACTGCACTATAAGTGCTGTAACGGCTATATAACGGCTAGTTTTGTAAAATCTTATATATATGACCTTAGATACACGATTTTGAGTAAGAACAAAGTCCTACAATGTGATATTAACTTCTTCTATCATCTTTGAGAGAAAGGAAAGCATTCTTGAGCCAAATCTTGCATATTCTCTATCATTAGAGTTATTAGAGCTTCATTTGTTTTCATCTACTCTTTAGAGAGAGTTTCTTTGTATTGTTGATTTTGATCAACACATATATTATTCTGAGTTGAGGTTCGCAAGTACCGGTGTTGGAAGAACTTGTTTTGGGTTAAGGAGGAGCCCAGATTCATAAATTCTCCATTGTGGTTTCGCAAATACCCGGATCGAATTTGCGTGGTTGTAGTGGTTTGCAAGTACCCGGATTAAACTTGCAATTATAGTGGAAATACTCAAGTGGTCTCTTGAGGACTGGATGTAGGCTTGGATTAGCCGAACCAGTATAAATCTCCGAGTTTGCTTTCTCTATCCCTTACTCTTTAATTTGTGCATATTGATATCTATTCTTTAATTCCTTGATCTTTATAATTATTTATCATGACAGCACATTGATTTTCTGTATTGTATTTATTATCCTAAGCATTGTACTTTTACAGAAAATCATTTTAACTTCCAATTAATTCTTGTGAAAAATTTATAAAACCCAATTCACCCCCCCTCTTGGGTTCCAACCATTACTTTCAATTCAGACTTTAGAGGATATGCTAAGAGCTTGTGTGATGGATTTCAGTGGAAGTTGAGAAGATCATTTGTCTCTTATTGAATTTGCTTATAATAACAGTTACCAAGCCAGTATTCAGATGGCACCTTTTGAGGCTTTATATGGGAAACGGTGTCGATCTCCTATAGGTTGGTTTGAACTTGGTGAAACCAAAATATTTGGACCTCAGATGATACAAGAAGATATAAATAAAGTTAAACTGATCAGAGAGAAGTTGTTAACTGCTCAGAGTAGACAGAAGTCTTATGCGGACAACCGACGACGTGACCTTGAATTTGCAATAGGTGATATGGTTTTCTTACGAATCTCACCTACGAAGGGAGTAATGAGATTCGGGAAGAAAGGCAAGCTTAGTCCGAGGTATGTTGGCCCATATGAGGTTATAGACAGAGTGGGTAATGTGGTATATCGCCTAGACCTACCTTCCGACCTAGAGGGAGTTCATCCAATATTTCATGTGTCCATGCTACGAAAATATCTTCCTGATCCTTCTCATGTCATTCAACCCCAAGAAGTTCACTTTGATGAAACTTTCACCTACGAAGAGGTACCAGTAGCTATTCTTGATAGAAAAGTCAAGAAATTGCGTACTAAAGAAATTCCTACTGTCAAGGTTCTTTGGAGAAATCATTCTCGCGAGGAAGCTACGTGGGAGGCAGAAAATGAAATGTGGAAAAAATATCCACATTTGTTTGAAACTTGAGGTAAGATTTTAATTCGGAGGACCGAATTCTTTAAGGGGGGTAGAATGTAATACCCGTGAATTTTGGAATATAATTCGCCTAAGAGTATTTTAGAATTTTACAACGTTACTTTAGTTATTTATTTTGGTCATTTTTTTTTAATTTTCATATTTAATTGTTCTCTTTGAATATTATTTATGAAAATTGAGTTAAATGACTGGACTGAATATTTGCACCATGTGGGATATATTCTAAGAATGGTGAAATTCATGGAAAAGTGGTATAAGAATGGTCAATTAGTCCATTTATTGTAAATTGACTGGATTGGTTTGGATGTTGGGTTATGGATACCCATGGGTTATTCAATAACCCATTAGAAATATTTAATATAAAGTTTCAATAGTACCCCCCTCATTTTTCTCACGCATCGAAGCAGCTGAAGTGAATAGTAAATTCACTTTCTCTCGTTTCTTCACCCTCTTCTCAAATCCTTTCCTTAATCTTCAGAGTTTTGATTATTTGTTCGGTTTAAAAGCCTTGTAAGGATCAAAGGTAAGCTTTAATCTCATTATTTTCCTTAAATTTCAGTTTATATGGAAGATTAGAGGAGGTTTTGTTCTTGAAGATTTTGATGATAATTCATGAATCTCAGTTGTTTTAGAAGTTATATTTGAGTTATAATCGGTTAAAAGAGTTGAAATTCTGGTTTTGAAACAATAAAAGAAAGGATGAATTTGTTAGAAATTTCTGCAAAAACGTCTGCAAAAACTCTAGTTACTGGAGCGACCAGAAATTTCGGGAAAATCTGGAAATTGTTCTTCGAGTTACTGTAGCAGTTACTGTAGTGTTGGCAGTCAACGGTACTGTCGGCAGTCAACGTTACTATAGCGAACCGTTACTGTAGCAAACAGTTACTGTAGCAATCAGAAAATTTTGCATATTTTCGTGATTTTGTTTCCTTTCTTATGTTTCCTTGTAATATATTTTACTAGGAAATTTTCCTACACAAATTCTAGTGTGGAACAAGGTAAACTTGGACAAACATCAAGGTGAGTGAATAACCTTGCTAAGCTAATTTGATATTACTAGTCAAAGTACAATATAAGTCCCATTTACAATATTATTTGGATAATAAGCAATCAATTTTTCATATGGGAGTATATGATGATCGGTAGAAATAAGAGTATGTAGAAATTATTTTATTTCATGGCAATTGTACTATGTAATAAATTCTCACTATCTTATTAATGAGTAAAGATCTACGGGATCTAATACACGAATTGGAAGTGTTAGAGTCCCATACTACTCGGTGTATACCTATGAAACCTATACACGAGTTGAAAGGGTTAGAGTCCCATACTACTCGGTGTATACCTATGAAACCTATACACGAGTTGAAAGGGTTAGACTCTCATACTACTCGGTGTATACCTATGAAATCTTATTCACGAGTTTGAAAGGGTTAGAGTCCCATACTACTCGGTGTATATCTATGAAATCTTATTCATGAGTTGAAAGGGTTAGAGTCCCATACTACTCGATTGATAAGACAATTAATTATACGAGTAAATGTGGTATTTGTACTTTTGATATTTTATATAGTACAATTATTTACTTACTGAGTTTTTAAATAAACTCACACTCCCTATGATTATCTTTTCAGATACAGAAAACAAGGAAGAAGAGTATCCGTTTGAAGATTAGAAGCCCCTTGGGATTATTCTCTATTTCTGTCTGGTGGGATACCAGTACTTATTAATGTGGATACTAGAAACGCTCTGTACTTTCTATAGGTCTCCTAGGCTTGCGATGAGATAGAAATATCAGACTATGTATGTCTATATTTGCTTATCAGATGAATATAATTCTGTAGTGTGGAATGAATGATTAAGGTTGAATGTAAAACCTTACAGAACATATGTAAATAACGTATGTTTGAGAATTTTATCAAATGAGTAGTATCTTTTCACATGTTCAATTTTTGGGATGTGACAATTTGGTATCAGAGGATAGGATTTATAGGTCCCCTATAGAGTACAGAGCAAAGTGATCTTTGTGGGCCCTTCCCTATTGTCATGAGCCGCGGCATGACCATAGGATTAGGTTCCATAAAAGACCTTATAGAGTATAACGTCATTTTATAGATAACTTTTCAGTGGAGCTAGCAAGTGATATTTTGTTTATGTCTGAAAATTGTTTGTTATGTGTGTAGATCTGTGACAGTTCAATTAATTATAACAAACATTCACAACAACTCAAACACAAACATCATAAAAATAATACTTTTAACAAATCAAAGAATTACGTGTAAATATTTTTCTTTCCATAAGATGACAAGATCTTTTCCTCTGATACCATTTTGTAACACCCCGACTTTTTATTTCCTTTAAGAATAATAATTTTTTTTAATCGGTTCACTGGATAATTTTCTGAATAATTTTCTTTCAAATAATTATAGATTTTACTATTCACGAATTTTACTATTCATGTAAATAGTAATCTTGTAGAAGATTTACAAGATTCTCATTAATTATATTTGAGCTTGAATACATATAAAAATAATTTACATGATATTTATTACTATCTTTACATCTTTGTATCATAAACTACCATAAAATATTTTTCTACACTTCAATCTCATCATTAATATCATCAAGCCTTCCATTTTGCCCTTTTTTTCCTGAAATGATCAATTTTCTAAAAGTGAGATATAAAATATCTCAGTAGCTAGTCACTTTCTTAAAAACATGTAAATACATGAGGAGATCATTTCAGCCATAAACATCACAAATATCACACTGATAACAATTAAATTTCTCTTGTTCACTATGTAGAACAAGATTTATAAATACAATTCTGTAAAAAAAATTGATTATGCACAAAGATATCATAAATCATAACTAATCATACTTTTATGGAAGACTAACTACTTGATCTGATTCTCAACCTCTTAAACTTCCTTGCTCATATTTACTCTGCGTTTCCCATGTTTTTCCTTCTTCTTCTTTCCTTTCTTCTTCTCTCTCTCTCCCTTGTCTCTTTCTCTCTCTCTCCTCTTTCTTTTTTTTTTCTTCTCTTTCGTTCTTCCTTTCCCAACTCACATAACACACACACATATACATTTATTTTTTAATATTTTTTTTCCACTATTCTAGCCTCAAATCAAACATCACTTTCTTTTTTTTTTTTTCTCTCTTTATCTTCCTCTTCATCATCTTCTCCTCTCTTTTTTCCCTTCCACCCCACCGTGACTCACACCACATTCATATATATATATATATATATATATATATATATATATATATATATATATATATATATATATATATATATATATATTATTTTATTTTAACTTTTTCTCATACCCCACATTCCACCTTCTCTTTTTCTTTTCCTTTTTTTTTCCTCATTTTCTCCTTCGCACACCTCACACACGTCACTTTCACACTTTTTCTTTTGGTGGAAAATGATAAAAACCCTCAAATCTTTTTATTCTATACAAATAGGTCCCTACTCAATAGATAAAATTCTATTTATATCTTTTAAAAATTTCTTAATAACTATTTTATCCTGATTTTTTGCTCATTTATTTATTTAGCCTCATTTTCTAAGGTAATTAAATTTGGGATATCACAACAATGGACACACTTAAAAACTAGATCTTTCCTTAGTCAGAACTTTCCTAGACATATATTCTTCATAGTTTACATTCCATTTTAGTAATCAGAGAATCAAAATAATATATAGGCAGCTAAGGACAGTTTTTCTAATTTGGAAGATCAGCCAAAGCCGCAACTACAGATAATACTTAAGAAAATAACTTCTAAAATTTGAAAGGTATAGAAAGGGCATAATATGCTTATCTAAGCTGAAAAGGAAATGTCTAAAATCTCAGAGGCCTAGCATCGGAGCAAGAGAAACTTTAAGAGAGTAGAAGAGAAGTTGAAGGTGTGAGTTTAGAAGTGAAATAGAAGGGTCTATTTATAGGAAAAATCAAGGGTGCTATTTGACACTATACGCTAATAAAATATTCAGTTTATTATTCATGAAAATGACATTTTTAATAAAATAATTCACGCGTTAATCATTTAGTTTACTGTGCAATCATGGAAAAATCGGCTTACTATTAAAAAATTAAGGGAAAAACTATCCTTTCACCTTAAAATTTTAAGTTTCTTTTCAATTCAGTCATTTCATTTTAGTCCTTGAGGGTATTTTCACACATAAAATATTATTTTCTCATACAAACTTCTTTCCCGTTTACTCTTATGCCTAAACTATATCTAGTACTCGATATTTTGATTGTATAAGTGAACAGTACCATATACGTAAATAGTATTATATAGGTAAATAGTACCGTATACTGGAATAGTAATCGGCCCTACTAATTTTCTTGGATAAAATTGCTCATAGTCACTCTAACTTGTAAGATTTGTTTGCTTAGATCTTTGAGAATTTTTAAAAATTTCCTAAATTTAAAATTTAAAATTTCTATTTCCAAATTTCCTTCACTAATTCAAAAGAACATTTTTACGTAATTAAAATTTTCAATAAACTTAAAATAGATTTTAAATATTTATAAAAATTATTGGAGTATTACAAGCTCATTCAACCAACATGAAGACATAGCCTGATGTAGATCTTCTTGTATCCACACATCCAGCAAAATCAGCATCGAAGTAACCCACGACCTCAAGTTGATCTGACCTCCGATAGGTAAGCATGTAATCTTTCGTTCTCTGATAGTACCTCATAACCCGCTTAGCTGCCTTCTAGTGAGCAATATTAGGATTACTCTGGTATCTGCCTAACATTCCCATAATGTACTTTAAATCGGGACAGGTACATGTTTATGCATACATGAGACTTCCTACAACTGAGGCATATGGGATTTGCTCAATCTCTCTCATTTCTATGTTTAATTTAGGACATTGAAGCAAGATAAATCAATCACCTTTAGTCACATGTGTGTTACTCGGTGCATAACTCTGCATGCAAAATTGACTCAAGACTTTCTTAATGTATGTCTTTGGCAATAAACCTAAAGTTTGTCTAGTACAATATTTGTGGATCTGAATTCCTATAACAAAAGATGCCTCACCAAGATTCTTTATTTCAAATTTGCTAGAAAGAAAGGACTTGGTTTCACGCAAAAAAAAAACATATAATTACTAGCCAATAATATGTCATTGACATATAGAACTAGTATCACAAACTTGCTGTAACATCTCGCCTTTTTATTTCCTTTAAAAAAATAATTCTTCTCTAAATCGGTTTACTAGATAATTTTCTTAATAATTTCATTTCAAATAATTATGTATGTCACTATTTACAAATTTAACTATTCATGTGAATAGTAACCTCGCAGAAAAATTGACAGGATTCTTATTAATTATATTTGAGCTTGAATATATGCAAAAATAATTTACATAACCTTTGCTATTATCTTTACATCTTTGTATCATAAACTACCATAAAATATATTTCTACACTTCAATCTCATTATTAATATCATCAAAGCATTCCTTTTTGTCATTTTTCCTGAAATGATCAATTTTTTAAAAATAAGATATAAAATATCTCAGTAGCTAGTCGCTTTGTTAAAAATATGTAAATACATGAATAGATTATTTCAGCCATAAAAGCATAACATCATACTGATAATAGTTAAATTTCTCTTGTTCACTATGTAGAATAAGATTTATAAATAAAATTATATAAAAACTGATTATGCACATAGATATGATAAATCATAAATAATCATACTTTTATAGAAGACTAACTACTTTATGAAGAATGAGCCTTAAATATGGATCTAAATCCCTTATTTCTTTGATATTTCTCATAGTCTTCTCTCTTCTTCTTCTTTTCTATTTCGTATCTTCCTCTCTCTTTTCTATTTCTCTCTCTCTCTTTTCTTTCTTTCTCTCTTCTTTTCTCTTTCTTTCTTCTTCCCATCGTGCACACACTTCACACATTTCTACAAACATATATATAAATATTTTATTATTTAATTTTTCCTCACTACCCCACATGTTTTTTTTCTCCCTCTTTTGCTCTCATCCGTCCATATATACTCACACATCACTTTCTCACTTTTTCTTTGGCTAAAACTAATAAAAGACCTCAAATCTTTTTATTATATTCAATTAGGTCCCTAATCAATGATAAAATTTTATTTATATCTCTCAAAAATTTCTTAATAACTGTTTTATCCTTATTTACTTGCTTATTTATTTATTTAGCCTCATTTTCTAAGGTAATTAAATTTGGGATATCACACTTGCTCCCACTTATCTTGAGATATATGCACTGATCAACCAGATTCTCTTTGAACCTGAAAGATCAAATCACTTTATCAAATTTCTGGTACCACTATCAAGATGCCTATTTAAGACCTACAAATCAATCTTATTTAGAGCTCAATCCACTCTCATTATGCACTTATCCATTTTAATCATGTAATATTGTTCTCAGACAACACTGATGTATATAGCTATTTGATGTGAAAAGCAATTCAATATCAAAAGGAATGATGTCTAAGAGCAAGCATGATCTGAAGACACAAGTGATAATTATTTTGCTACATATTATAATTATTATAGATAATGCATTAAAATAATACAATAAAAAGAATACATTATACAATAAATGACTCTTTAAGTGATGAAATATTTTTCATAAACTAGTTATAAGATATGTTACACTTATGAATAATTTTCTCTCTTTTTCATGTCTGAGTCTTATTTATTGTTATCAAACACATTTTTATTAGTTTAATTTTTCTTATAGTTGGACAAGAAAGATGTTGCAATACAAAATGGCTCGGTTCTCTTTATATCGAGCAGTGAGTATATTACATTATTTATAGAAGAATTTGTTACAAATGAATGGATTATATGTCTATAGTTGTCTAACTGATTTGCACAAAATCCTATACTATCTAACCAAAGAATAATGGAAACTATATACTACCAAATATGTCAATAAGGAGGAAATAATATGAATGACACGTTACAACCAAAAGAGAAAATGATACACTACATATAGAAAATGTAAAACAAAAAAAAAAGTGCAAGTGTAAGTCTTGAATGAATTATATGGCTCAAACTGTCTAACTTGCACAATATCCTATACAATATAGCTAAAGAATAACCGAAACTATATACTATCAAATATGCACATGGAAAGGAAACAACAATGACATGTTACAACTAGAAGAGAAAATGGTACAATACATACAAAAAAGAGGTAAAAATAAGTGCATCTTAAGTCTTAACACCTTATTCATAGAAAAGGGTGTCAATTATCCCAAGTTTGTCCCTCACAAGCCAAAATTTTATGTGAAAGAGCTTTTGTAAGTATGAATGAATTATATGTCTGCAATTGTCTAACTGAATTGCATAGGATCATATACTATCTAACTAAAGAATAAATGAAACTATACACTACCAAATATGTCAACAAGGAGGAAATAACACGAACAACATGTTAAAACCAAAGGAGAAAAATGATATATTGCATACAAAAAATGTAAAAATAAGTGCAAGCTTAAGTCTTGAACGAATTATATGGATCAAGATGTCTAACTAATTTGGACAAGATCCTATACAATTTAGCTAAAGAATAACCCAAACAATATACTGCCAAATATGCACGTGTGAAGGAAACAACAACAATGACACATTACATATTATCCCAAGAGCAAGCTTAAGTGCAACTTAAGTTTTAACCAAGGTAATCAAGATCGAGATCTTGTACAGGATCGAAAAGGCCGATGAGATCAAATTGTAAGATTGAATTATAAGAGTTTAAGATGGTATATAATTTTAAAATATAAATATAAAAAAAGTTATCTAATTTTTTAATATAAAAATACTTAAAAATAAATATAATTTATCAAAATATCAAAATATTTCCATAAAAAATCTCATATTTTCATAAATTTATCAGTTATTTTCATAAAAAAAAATTGAATATCAAAACATTAAGAAAAAAAAATCAAGTGTTAGGATCTTAAAATTTTGTACGATCTTTTAAGATATTAAGATGTAAGATCTAGACTCCAAGAGATCTTGATGTAAAAAAGATTCTACATAAGATCTTGTTCGTTTTTGTTATTAAGATATAGATCTTGTGCAATTTTACGAGCAAGATCTATATCTTGACTACCATGGTCTTAACAACTCATTCAAAGAGAAAGAGGGTGTCAATTATCCCGAGTTTGTCCCTTAAGAACCAAAATTTTGTGTGAAAGAGCTTTTTTATGTTTGCTATCTTATTCAGCAACAAAACATAATTCACAATAGTTCTTTAGCTAATACTCTATCATGAACATAATGCACATCAATCTCAACATGTTTAGTGTTGGTGACACGACAAGCATACTTGTCGTACAAGTAATAAAGTGATGAATATGATTGTCGTCTTCATATGAATTGAGGTGTCAAGTATTCAAGAAGCTAAAGTAAGGTATTATCTGGATAATCCTTTGAATTGACGATAGCACTATGGCTAAAAATTTAAAATGCAATGAAATTAAGCAAAACAAAAATCATAATTAAAGATAATAGAACTACCAAGATTAAAAAACTAAGATTGCTAATCACCTTTCATTTTTCATAGGATTCATTATGTTTTCTCTCACTCTTGCTCTCACTCACAAGACATGATAATCTAAGGCACCTAAATTCTTAGAAGGATTTTTCTAAGCCTTAACTAAGATAAAACCTAATGTTCCATAATCCTTTATGTGAAATTAGGTTAAATTAATGAATAAGACTTAGTATGATTATATAAGGTTAAATTAGCGTATCAATCCCCTTATGACACTAAGATTCAAGAACTCATACTATTCATTCATTGGCTTAGTTTTTGCATCCATTTCCCAAGTTCGACAAAAACACCAAATCAATACAATAATTGGCCAAGTTAAAGGAAAGCATTAGGAACATAATGAGTAAACATGTATTAAATAGCCAACAATCACAAGAGTTCAAGAAATTACATAAAACTTAATCTAAACTAGCTAGGGTTCATAGCAACCCTAAAGACATAATAAAGTTTTTAATCCAAGACAGAAAGCTACTAGTTGACCAGTTGGCTTCTGTCTAGCATAATGAAGGTTTTCAACCTTGTTATTTTTCTCTCTTGTTTCCTACATATATGAATAAAGGGTTTTTAAAAGGGACCACTTGTGATGTAAATAGACTAAGTAAACAATTTTTAACTTAACCTTAATAGGCAATTACAATAACATAAAGATTGAAGTTAAGGAATGAATAGTACTAAGTAGGATGTTACAAATTTACTATGCACAATAGGTACAAGAAGCTTATTAACCAAATATATTGTAGCGTAGAAGGCTGCCTACCAATAGCATAATGGCATTTTAGCTTATGCAAGATAAGTTCTATAATGTGTTTGTGTTTTCTCTATGCCTTTCCATTTTGAAAAGAGGTGTAGGCAAGGGATGTCTAATATTAATCCTTGAATATTGTAAGAGGCTTGTGAAACTTTAAAACATACTCCACTGCATTACTTTGGAAGGTTTTAATTTTGTAATTAAATTGTTCTATATAAGATGTTTAAAATGCAAAAATACACTTAGAGCTTCATTGGTTTTCAAGGGATAAATCCATGTTTATCAACTAAAATCATCCAAAAATGCATGTAGAACTTGTAACCAAATTGAGAGGGGAAGGTCCCAGAGATTAGTATGAACAAGCTATAATGGTTTGCTAACATAAGATTGAGAATTTTTAAAGGAAAGAGCATGCATTTTATCATATTGATAAGCCTCGCGAAAAAAAGGATTTTCTTTATCATTTGATTTGGTTGAACATTACAAAGTTGCAAAACTTGTGACAGAACACTTTGAGAATGATGTCCCAGTTTTCTATGCCATAATTCTATCTTAGTAAGATGAGCTAGTAAAGTTTATTTTTATTTAATTTGACTGGTGTTTGTGGCCTTCTTAAAGTCTATATTGTATAACTCTTCCTTGGTTTTCCCTTGAAGTATTTTCTTCCCGATTTATTTGCCCTTGACAAAACAAGCATGACAATGAAATTCAATGAATACATCATTATCAATAGTGATCTTTGGAATGGTTCATAGAATTTCTTAATATTAGGAGCATATAGAATGCCCTTCATTTGAATTGATTTTTCATAGGATGAAATTGATTCATTATATGATATTGATACTTCGATTTTGTTTCCATTTCCCATTTTTATTTTTATTTTACCATGTATCTTATTAGTTTGTCCTCAACTCTAATTAAGGTCACTAGTAATGTAGTTAGTAGCTCCACTATCCATGTACCAAGATATATAATCAATAGTGTTTGGGATGGCTATATAAGCTGAGTGTGCAGAGCTTTCATTTTTCTTGTTTTGCTTATTTTGTCCATTGTAATTTTATCATACCTATATTCATAGCAATGTGCCCCATTGTAATATCCCAAGAATTTTTATGAATATTTAAAGTCTGATTTGAAGTTTAGTGAAAAATTTAATTATGTGGAAAATTTTCTTTTTGAATTAGTGAAGAAAATGTGGGAATAGAAATTTTTATTTTTAATTTAGAAAATTTTTACAAATTCTCAAGGACTAAAGTGAAAAGAAAAGAAAGTATAGAGGACTTTTGAGAAATGACCAAGTAGGAACCTGAGAAGAAGAATAGAGCTTATGGGAATGAATTATGAGTCCGGTACCGAAAAGATGATGGATTCAAGGTTAAAGTGGAGTTTGAGATATTGAGAGGGACTAAAGTGAATAAGAAAATTTGTGGGGCACCGAGGATTTAGAAACACCTGAGGTGAGATTTTATGAATTTGCTTTTGCTAGTCTTGACTGAGGGTCAATTGCAGAGTAAGTGATAATTTCACCCCGGGCGAGTATATAGGTGGCCTCACCTATTTTTTATTCATTTTTCTCCTTTCCTCTCTCTCTCTTCACTTTCTCTCCTCTCCTTCTCTCTTCCTTCTCTCTTCCTTCTCTCTAATTTCTCTCTCTACACTCCAACTCTACAACCGGGCTTTGGAGGCTGGATCTCGGGCTACGGGGCGAGCCTCTAGGAGCCAAGCAACATAGGGAAAGCAAGGAATCGAGGTAGAAATTTCTATTTCTTAAGCTTTTCTCTATTTTCTAGTTTTAAGAGTGTTTGAGGTAAAATCGAGATTCCGGCTTCGTTTCTCGATTAAAATTGGTGATTTTGGTGTCTAAATGCTCCTTAGACATTAAGGGTGAGATCCCATGGAAGAAATCATGAAAAACAGTGAAGATTTGGCCGGATTTGGGCCAAAACCGAGAGAAATCGCGAAGGGATCGCTATCGTGGCGCCCAGGCGCCATGTGTGGCGCCTAGGCACTAAGGTGAGATGGGAAGAAGAAGGAATTGGCGCCCAGGCGCCAGGCATGGGTGGCGCCCAGGCGCCAGGCATGGGTGGCGCCCAGGCGCCAGGTGTACCGGGAAATTTTAGTTTATTTTTCAATCGGCCATAACTTCTTCATCCGAACTCCGTTTTGGGCAAACTTTATATCGTTGGAAAGCTCTTTAAGTCTAGTTTCCAATGGTATAAGTTTCATTTGAATATTCATTATCGGTTAGGAGTTATGATTCGAGAAGTAAGTGAAGGTCGAGAGTAGTGGTAGGAAATTTCTCTATTTCGTAACTCTGATGGTTTTTGTCTGGTTACAATAGGATTGGTCAAAGTGCAAAGTGGGAGTGCCGAGAGCGTGAAATCCAGGTGAGTGGGTTAATACTTGCTATGATTAAATATCTGTTATTGACTTTTTGCATCATAGTGGAAATATGTTGTATATCCAAGTTTGAAGAGGATGATGTGGAACGATGAGGCATAAACAAATGTGGAACGTGTCTGGTAATGTATATAATTATATTTTCTTATTTTCCCATGAATGGAGGTTATATGATGGATTGTGAATGGCATGTGAACCGAGTTGAATAATTGTTCTATATTATGGGTTATGTTATATACATGCTATGTTGCTGGAACCATATTGATTATGTTGTGGCTTGAATTTGTAAATGACTGAGTTGTGTATGTGGCTCAAGATTATGATTGAGGATGTTTTTATATGTGATTGTGATTGTGTTTGACTGGAAAGGAAAGGCATGGTGGTGCACCCCATGGAGAAATCTATGTGAAGCTATAAGGGTGGAGAATATAAATGGAGCGATAAGGGTGGATGCGGCGGGGGCTGCGGGCAACGATCCAGAGGTATTCTGGACGACCCGGTTGGTACTGGAATTGTGTGTGAAATTGATTTCATCGATTGCTGTTGTGAATTTTGAATTTTGTTGAAATGCATTTGATTCACTTGGATATTGTTGTGAAGTATTATGAATAATATTATATCATATGATGATCGATCTACGTATGATTGCTGCATGTTATCATTATGATGCATGATTTTTATTTTGTCATAGTATTGTGTTATCTACTCACTGGGCACGTGGTTTGCTCATACCCCTCTTATTGATATTTTTTTTCAGAGTTGACAGCTGAAGGTAAATATCGGAACAAGGAATTATGGATCCT
Organism: Biancaea sappan; assembly: GCA_037074585.1. Lineage (NCBI taxonomy): Eukaryota > Viridiplantae > Streptophyta > Magnoliopsida > Fabales > Fabaceae > Biancaea > Biancaea sappan. The sequence goes on from CM073498.1 coordinate 18,329,555, forward strand.
TAGTCCATAATTACCTTTTCATTTGTTCAGGATAAAGGTATAATAGTTAAGTTTTATTCTAAGTTGTATAAATCTAGAAATCTCTGTAATCGGGTAGGTTCATTCAATGATGTAATGTGAGTAATTGTAGTATGTATAGAGAACTCGTTTTGGTTGCATGAAAAAGAATTGTATGATTTTTAAGAGAAAGATAGGCTTACGGAGGTGAAATGAAATTCACTTTCCGTGCCGGTCACGTGCTCAAATTTTGGGACGTGACACCCATTTTGTTGCAAACCTGACAAGTTGGTTTTGTTATTCCCAAAGTTCCTTTTAAACAACAAAAGCTCATTTGAATAGAACCTCTTATGCTTCTTTGGATAAGTCATGAGTCTTACTTTTAGCCAAATTTGCAAAGCTAAAGGTTATGGCTATTTAGTTGCTCAAGCATTTTTTTGAAGGTTAAAAGGGTTTCATACAAGTCAATCCATGTCTAGTCATCCTTATCAAATAATTGAACAATGAATAGATCATATTTAACCTCCATTCTTAACAAAGTTACTATTATAAGGCTGTCACGTCCCAAAATCTGAGCAAGTAACCGGCACGGAAAGTGAATTTCATTTCACCTTCGTAAGCCTATCTTTCTCTTAAGCATCATACCATTCTTTTTCATGCAACCAAACTGAGTTTTCTATATGCACTACAGTCATTCACATTACATCACTGAATGAACCTACCCGATTACAGAGATTTCTAGATTTATACAACTTAGAATAAGACTTAACTATTATACCTTTATCCTAAACAAATGAAAATGTAATCATGAGCTAAGGATCCATAATTCCTTGTACAGATATTTACCTTCAGCTGTCAACTTTGAAAAAAATGTTAATAAGAGGGGTATGAGCAAACCACGTGCCCAGTGAGCAGACAACACAACACTATGACAAAAAAATATCATGCATCATAATGATAACATGCAGCAATCATACATAATCGATCATAATATAATATAATATAATTCATAATACTTCACAACAATATCCAAGTAAATCAAATACATTTCAACATAATTCACAACAGCAAACAGTGAAATCAATTTCACACATTTTCCGTACCAACCGGGTCGTCCAGGGTACCTCTGGATCGTTGCCCGCGGCCCCCGCCGCATCTACCCTTATCGCTCCATTTATATTCTCCACCCTTATAACTTCACATAGATTTCTCCATGGGATGCATCACCATGCATTTCCTTTCTAGTCAAACACAATCACAATCACATCTAAGAGCATCCTCAATCATAATCATGAGCCACATACACAACTTAGTCATTTACAATTCAAGTCACAACATAATCAATATTGTTCCAGCAACATAGCATGTATACAATATAACCCATAATATAGATCAATTATTCAACAATAACATACTTCAACTATCCGCATATGGATGAACTCAATAATCAGAGTATGACACATTTCAACTCAGTTCACATGCCGTTCACAATCCATCATATAACCTCCATTCATGAGAAAATAAGAATCACCAGGCAAGTTCCACAATTGTTTATGTCTCATCGTCCCATTCAAGCACAATATAATTTAGACATGTAAATATATATATTTGAGTCATCATCCTCTTCAAACTTGGATATACAACATATTTTCACTATGATGCATAAAGTCCATAACAAAGATATTTAATCATAGCAAGTATTAACCCACTCACCTGGATTTCACGCTCTCGGCACTCCCACCTTGCACCTTGACCATTCCTATTGTAACCAGATAAAAACCATCAGTAACGTTGACCGAGTCAATGCTACAGTAACTTTGACTGAGTCAATGCTATAGTAACGTTGACCGAGTCAACTCTACAGTAGCCGAGAAAATCTGGAAAAATTTTCCCGATGAACAATAATTTTTAGGGAAAATTTTCGGACGTTCTTCGTGTTCTTTATCAAAAAATCCTAAAATCATATCTAAAACAACATTTCTTTTGATTTCTTCCATGGGTTTTCATCCTTAATGTCTAATGAGTATTTTAACACAAAAACCCCTAATTTTTACCAAAAATTCAAGCTCAAATCTCAAATTTTCATCAAGAACACTAACTTTTTCAAATATCCAAATTCTACGAAATTTCTTGTTCTAATAACATCATAAACCACCTAAGAATGTTTTACATTAACATCCACACTTAAATTCATCCATTAAAACTCAAAATCTTAATTTTCTTCCATAGGTCCGAAAATGGAGAAAAAGAGAAATAGAGCAGATAAAACTTACCTCTTTGCCTCTAGAACTCCTAAGAATCGGAAGTATGGTTAGAAAATATCAGATCACCGAAAGAACTTAAAGAAAGCATTGGAGAAGAAGATGGAAATGAAACGAAGAAAATGAAGCCTCGGGAGGAAGAAGGAGAAGAGAAACTAATAATTATACGTGTGGGCCCCACCAATTTCTTTTTCAATAAAATTGCTCATAGCCACCTTAGCTTATAAGATTTGTTCACTTAGGTCCTTGAGAATGTATAAAAATTTCCTAAATATCGAATCCATCATCTTTTCGGTACCGGACTCATAATTCATTCTCACAAGCTTTATTCTTCCTCTCAGGTTCCTATTTGGTCATTTTCCAAAAGTCCTCTATACTTTCTTTTCTTTTCACATTAGTCCTTGAGAATTCGTAAAAATTTCCCAAATTAAAATTTTGAAATTTCTATTCTCAAATTTCCTTCACTAATTCAAAAAGAACATTTTTCATGTAATTAAATTTTTCAATAAACTTCAAATAGATTTTAAATATTCATAAAAATTCTTGGGATATTACAAAGGCCATTTAAGGGAATATGACTTATATACTTATCTATCTTCAAGGTTCCCTTTATAGATCTCTATAGTTAACTATTAAAAATAGTGATTGTAGATTAGGATATACAAGCTTTTGCCAAGTGTTCTAGATCTCTATGATCATTGTATTGAGCAATTATCCAAAGAGTAATTCATTTGTTATGACCTAATCTTTGTAATTTGGATTCATTTATGTCATTGCACCCTCAATGACAAACAACTATGGACATGTCTTTGTGCCCAATATATAGCAATGAGCTTGTTTACTTTGATTAGAGGAAGAATCAAGGTTTCCCCCAACAAGTAGTTGCTTTTGTCCAACTCGAGAAGTAAGCTTAACGAAATGAGTTTGTAAAGGGATTACTTACTAAAGATAGAGGGAGATTGATTGGTTTAATTACTCGGGTTTTGTTGACTAGTGGCACTATTTGCTATAATAGAGGAAGCTTGAAAATCCATAGCTAAAGCCTCGATGGCTTTGATACCAAGTTAGAAAAAGCAAAGAAATTGTAATATGAAATGAATTCTAGTGTCCTATATATTGAGTATTGCGTTTGTTGCATTACATATGGGAGGATTTGTTACAAGTGAAGAAAGTATATGGCTCCAGTTGTCTAACTAACTTGCACATGATCTTTATAGTCTAGCAAAAGAAAAATCGAAACTATATATTGCCAAATATGCACATGGGAAGGAAATAACGACAATGACACGTCACAACCAAAAGAAAAAAAAATGATACAATACATATATAAAAAATAAGAATGAGTTTAACTTTGGTCTTAACACTAATAGTCAAAACTATATATTGCCAAATATGCACATGATATATACAATCTAATAAAAGAATAACTGAAGCTATATACTGCCAAATATAAACATGAACAACTTGCACAAGATCTATACAATCTAGCCAAAAAAAGAAAAAACAAAACTATATACTACCAAATATGCACATAAGACCCAACAACAACAATGACACGTTACAACTAAAAGAAGAAGAAAAAAAAGATACAACACATACAAACAGAGTAAAAATCAGTGTAACCTACATCTTGACGCTAATAATCGAAATTATATACTACCAAATATGCAAATGATATACAATATAGAAAAAGAATAAGTGAAACTATATACTGCCAAATACAAACACGTTACAACTTGCACAAGACCTATATAAGCTAGAAAAAGAATAATCAAATCTATATAGTGCCAACTATGCACACAAGAAGGAATAACAATAATGACATGTTACAATTAAAAGGAAAAAAAAGGCTAAAATGTATTTTACCCCCATGAACTTTAGGCTCAGAGCACTTTACTCCCTTGAACTTTTAAACTTGTCAAAACACCTCCCTCAACTTTCATCTTGTAGCCAAAAATTTTCTTTATCTAACTTTCTGTCAAGTTAACTAATAGTCAACATCCTAGTCAGTCTTTCAACGTCACATCATCCCACATCACTACTAATTTTTTCCAACTAAGTGCTGACATGTCACATTCAACATAATCCCTCATTCTCTGATCAGTACAAACTCTTATTGGTCGTGCCCTATAGTAGCACTTGTGCTCCCCTAATTGTATTGCTCTCCACTGATGGAAACTACTATCGATCACCCCTCGTTGTTCCTGCTTCTTTGTATTAGGTATGCTGTGTGTGACGAAGAGACACTTCCTTTCTAGTCTTCTTTTTCTTATTCCTCTTTTCATCACCCCCCATGTGATTAATGAAATAAGCACAAAGCATGGGACAATGGATATGATCTTAATGGGTGTGTTGGTTGAGGGATTAATTGTATTTTTTGTCAGTTTAGTGTTACAGATCTATAAAATGTGTACAAGAATGTATGATGGAATATGAAAATTTGGAAATTTGTATGTGAGTGCATAAGGCCCTATTTCTGGGCTGAAAAATAGGGGAGTGTGAATGGAATGGACTATTGAGCGAATGTGAGAGGATGAGTGCGTTTAAGTATACATAGCCTGACCGAGGATATCCTTCATAGTGGTTCTATGTGAAGCATGGAAGAGGGAGGAATGACTGGAGGTGGTGTGTTCGTGCGTGCGTGCGTGCTATGATTGTGTGTGCGCTGAGGAAAAAAAGGGGAGTGAGTGTGTGTTACATATAATTCATATCATAATAAAATATGCAATGAAAACAACTAGCATTCCATTGTACAGATGATATAATTGAGCTATATATTACCATTGGAATTTATTTGATGTAGCTTTAGGACAAATATGATGTTATTGATGGTATGGAACTAGTATAGTAATTCACCACAAAATGACATGAAGCAAATAGAGGTATGTAAAAAGCATGTGAGCAGAGAGAAAATGTCTTCTTGTTCTAGGGGAATTGTCCTTGAAGGAAGGCATTTCGAAGATAGAGCATGTCCCGCAGAACATGGGAGTGAATGGCATTGATGGGAGGAAAGGTACCAGTGACATGGGCATAAGTGCGCTGGTAGGCCAGAACCAAGAGATCAAATTTGGAAAGGAAGCTGGTGAGGTTGGGAAAGGTAGTGATTCATGGGGAGGAGAAGGTTTTGACCCAAAGAAAGGTGCATATTTGAATCGGATCTTCTTTGAGCAAAAAATAAGGGTCTTGATCTTTGTGGTCAGGATGGTTGCAGAGATCAAGTTGGTTTGTAGGTTTCAGACGCAATGTTTGCAGTGAACGAGTGGAAAGAGGAGAGAGGAGAGAAGAGGGGAATGGAAGAGAGAGTTTTGAGAAAAGAAGAACGAGGGGAACTGAAGGTGTTTGATGGTTTTCCTTAGTGACATTTTCTTATATTCTTTTTTGGTATGGCGCTTTGGAGGCTTCATCCTTTTCTTATGTCGCGTGTAGCCCCATATGGCCTTAGGTCCACAACATACTCTACCATATGGCTACGGTAACGCTTAGGTGAAAAAAATTAATAGTGATGTTAGATGATATGACACTTGGAGGTTGATTAGGATGTTGACCGTTAGTTGACTTGACATAAAGTTAGATGAAAGAGTTTTTCTTTTGATACAACATGAAAATTGAAGAATGTGTTTTAACAAGTTTAAAAGTTCAAGAAAGTAAAGTGCTCTGACCTTAAGTTCAAGGGATAAAATGCATTTTAGCCAAGAAAAATGATATAATACACAGACACATAATAAAAATGAGTGTAACTATATGATATGATTAAAATTATATTAAAGGCATATTTATAGTGTGTTTAAAGTTATCTTTAATTCCTTGTTTGTTAGCAATATTAAAAAATAAATTTCATTTAAAAAATAATTATATATTCATTAATCATACTTACTTTATCAAGAATAAAAAAGAAATTGCCGGTGTTTGAACAACTACCGGCAATTTTTTTATAATTAATTTTTTATTATTAAATAAAATAATTATCTTACTCCCTCTTCTTACCCAAAAAAAAAAAATAGTCATTCCTGAGCCCAAACTTTCGGTATGCAAAATAATTTGCTCTTAATATTTATCGTCCGTTAAAAACAGCATAAAATTTTAAACACATTAATATAACACATACTTGAGGTTTTTGCTCTCTAACCAGCTCCCTAGCTTCCCGCGCAAAAGGTAGTTCAAAAAATACGCAAAGCGTGCTCCTTAGTCCTTTCTATAGAGGTGAGAACGATTCCCCTTCTAAATCTCAAGGGTCAGTACTGTCCTTGCTTGAACTTATAGCCATGGCGGCCTGAGCAGCACTTCAGAACCAGAAAATCAGCTTTCCGCTCTCGTCTATGGTGAGTCAATCCTTGTTCCTTTCCATCTGATCATTATTGCAAACACTGCTTATCGATAACGATTTTTTCTTCAATTGTTAAACATAACTGTGTGTGCTGGAAAATATTTAACCTGACACAGAATTTCAAAATAAAAAATCAGATCCTACGGTATCTTCTGAGTTATAATGGACTAATATTATAATCAAGCGTTGCATAATTTACTTATTCGTTTACTTTTGATTTCTGGTGACTCTGCTAAACCACGCAGACATATCAAACAAAGTCCAAGGTATGATGGAGAGCATGCTTAAGATGACCAAGTGATTTGTGTTGAGTGCCGGTCCATCATTAATTGTTTGGAAAGTAGAAACATTGCTTCTTTGGGAATTTGGAATCTGAATTTTATGATTTCATTTTTCTTTCTCGATCCAAGAGCTTCGGGATTTTGTTGTTTGTTTTTTTTTAGCACTTTCGTTTTCGTTTATCCGTGTATCAACTTTGAAGCACTAGATTTTCTTGTATGCTTCTTTGCGTATAACCTTCCTGGATATCTTAGAATTGAAGTTTGCTTTAGCATTCTCTTTCTTTTAAAAAAATTCGATAATCGTCTGCAGTGAAATTAATGAAAATTTTGATGTAATTGAGGAAGAAATAGAGAAGTGCAAAGATTCCGCTCTTCAGAGGAAGATAACGTTGGATGAAGAGAAGAAGCAATTTCAGAAAGCTGCGCATGCTGTTCTGGACATGCTCAACCAAAACGATTAAGTGATTGTAAGATGTGATTCAATACTTCAATTTTTAACCAAGTGATTCCTTTTCTCAATTTGACATATTTTTCTCCTTATAAAGCAACCTTGGGGCAGCCTTTCCACATCATGTTAGTCTGGTCTTGTAGAATTAATTCGATCAATATATCGCATTGAAGGTGGTTTTTTCATGACTGATATATATGGTTAGCTGACTGCAACTGGAAAATCTTGCTTTCTACTTGTCTCAGTAATTATTTTTTTGCCTCTACCAAATAACAACATAATCAAATATAGATATAAATATATATCATTTTTATTTGTTTCATTCCTGTCATTAATTACATAATTTGTGGAATTTGGTAGTGCTAGTGTCGAACACAAGCAAAATCTTCGATATGTCGGTGTACCAATCTGCTTAAAATTCTTCGATATGTCGGTGTACCAATCTGCTTAAAATGATGATGATTGATGCGTAAGACTTGAGAAACCATTCTACTTCTCAGTGCAAAAAGGATCTGGGATATTTCATATCACCCCTATTTCTCATGCCTTGCCTCCATGATTCAACAAAAGCTGAAAAAACTTGCGTGAGTTTGGTCGAACAATGACATAATTTGGTAGCTTGAAAATATGGAAATCGTTTCTAATTTTCTTATTCATTTTCTGTAGCTTTGATACGCAGCCTGCAAAAAAAGGAAAAAAAATCCTTTTGATTACTCCATCTGTTGGTGCAAAATTGCGTATCACTTTATTATCTCTTTGCTTAAAGTATTCAAAATACTATATGCTAAAAAAAATAAATGAATGGGGTTCCTACAGAATACATTTGTGACAGGCTATAAAATTCAAAATCACATTTGTTTTTGGATAAACTACATATAATTATGCTAAACTATGACCTAATTATAGTTTATATTATATATCAATAAAGGTTATTAAAAAACTAAAAACATTATATATCAACAAATATTATTTATTAAATTTTACGTGACAAATAACATGATAATTAGATATGCATTTTAATTAGTATATAATATTCTTTTATAATAATATAAGGTATAAATGTCATATAGCTTAAAATTTAAATAATAAAATTATGAGTGGACTATAATTTATGGAGATTAAATATAATTTTTATTTTTATTTTTATCCGATACCTTGCTTTTTTTTTTTATCGAATTGGGATAGGCCCAATAATTTCATTTATGAAAACAACACCGGATCCAAATTGATTTAAAATTTGGGGATATCTCTGACACTTCTTTATTTGGTGGAGATGGGCTTGGCTCACAAAACATAACTGAGAGGAAACTACACCAGATCATGCGCCAGCAGAAACAAATAAACAAATAATCTAGGCTTGCCCAAATATTAAAACTTACTTTTCATTTTGGGCCGTAATTCACCGTACTCTTTTCATTTTGGGTCGTGATTCATGAGGATCCAAATTGGTTCTATGGCGGCCCTGGTAATGCTGTACGGTCAGTCTTTCGACCTAATTAAAAAAAAGTTAAATTATAATTATAATTTTTATAAGTTTACTAAAATTATAAATTAATCCTTATACTTTATTTTTATGTAAAATAATATTTATAGTTTTCTCTATTCATATAAGGTAGCTCTTATTATCAGTATAGTTAACTTTACTATTAAAATAATTTTACATGACAGATGATGTATATATTTGTAAATATGTTAACATGTGCAACCATTAATTTTTGCACAACTTAATTGTTATGTCAACAAAATTGTCACTTTGTCATTAATTCCCAATTTTTCTAACCTAATGAATTTTATTGATATGATGGTTAAGTTGTGTAATATTTAATGACTAAACATGACATGTTTACAAATGTATATATCAGCTGTCATGTAAAATAATTTTAACAACAAAGTTAATCATAATAACAATAAAAATTAATTTACATAGATAAAAAAATTATAAAAACTATTTTATATGAAAATAAAATATAGAGATTAAATTATAATTTTTTATAAAATTATAAAAAATAAAATTATAATTTAATATAAAAAAAAAAAGATGCCGGATCTGAAGTTAAAAGGGCCAAAAAAAAAAGTCCTACTAAAAACCTAACAATTTGTTTTTTAACTATTTATATAAAAACGATTTAGGCGGGAAAGTGCTCCATGCTCATATAATCCCATTCCGCCATTTTGTTAATTTTCGTTCTTCAGTTTCACAAACTACATTCAATTTCTCTCACCTGACCCCTTATTTGCCCTCTGCGAAAGTCTAATTAATTGCTATGAGCGGCGCCGCTGGAGAGGCAATGCGGAGTGAAGAGCCAAACGCGTTGGTGGAAGCAAATCCTATGCAAGCAGAGATTATGAAGTTACGTAGGCGATGGGAACTAGCTTCTGTTCTGAATTTCTTGGACGTAAGATTTCCTGGCATTTGTTGAATATTGTGGTGAAAAATCACTTCTTTCGTGGGCGTTGGATATGTGTAAATGGTAGATTTTTTTTTTTGGTTCTTGGGTTACGAAATGTAGTGGGATTTTTTCTGAAATCGATATGTTTCAGTGAAAGTATGGTAGAACGAAATGATGTTTACATACCCCTAGTGATGTTTTACTATACTATGGTGAGTCACCTCAGATTAGGCTATATAAATTGACTTCTATCGTGATGACCTGATTCAGGTGTTTGGACCATTGATTGGTAATGATTTGAGATTGGCAGCTGAAGAAATAGAGATGGGGCTTGTAAAGCCTGATGCCTCACTAGCTCGGCTTCATGTTTTTCTTTTAAAGGTAGTTGATACTCGCTAATTATGCAAATGCGAATTTCTTTTCTTCGAGCTTGCTTTTCCTTTACAGTTTGCAGTAACCAGGTAGCTCCTTTTTGTAATATTTTAAAGCCACATGTGTGGTATGCGGCTGCAAGTATCATCAATATTCAGTTTTGATCATTGTGTCATTGCTGGGCCATTTTATATGTTTAACTATTGAATGTCTCAACTCAATATTGAGTAAGAAAGGTAAGGGTAGTCGAATATTGGTCCCTTGAATAAGAGGACTAACCATGATTAGGAGTTTTGGGGCGTGACCTGCTCAGCAAGAGAGAAATTTGTACAATACATTAGCTTTTGCCAACTAGGCAAGCACACTGATCTAATGACTTAATTATTACATCTTTATCATGACTTGAGTTGGACATGTTCAATCTAATAGGACCATGTTACCGAGCGCTTATTCCATCCTCTTGAGTCTTGAATATAAGGCCTGGTCAAGTTAATAAATGTTGAACTCTCTAATAGCAGTATTGTCGCATTCATGTAAGAGCAGATTTCTTATATTTGATTTGGACTTTTTCTATGTACTCCCATAACTGCTATAGGCTATGGTTCAAAATTGAGTCAACAGTTATATAAGGAAAGAAGCATTTTTTTTTCTTATGTTTGTGAAATTATAAGGAAAGCCTAAAGACGCGAGCTAAATGCAGTCAGTGAAGAGGTCAGTTATACCAATACTGTAAATTGGTTTAACTACTTCAATTAAATCAGGCAACCTCCCATTTTCACATGGTTTGCATATTTCTTTTGATTGCTTGCTATTTTATTAATGCAATTTTTTCCGTCTCAGTTCCTTTCTGAATTCCATTTTCATCTGTTCTTTCTCTAGGGAACACCACCTGTTAGTAAAATACTGGATGAACCCGATGTATGGGTGACTGCACTCTGTAAGAAACTGACTATGTGGTGGCCATGGGTGAGTCATAATAAGCCTAAGGACGGGTGTAGTTCTTAGATGCTTGTTATCAAGTTCTTCAGTATAGTTTGGCATCATAAGATTGGAACTTCAAAAAGTTTACTCCTATGTTATATATATAAATATATTGGAAAACTGATAACAAGCACCTAAGAAACGTCTAATCTTAAGACTAATTGCCTTTGAGTTTGCCTTTTTCCTTCCTATTGCTGATAGTAGTTGCCGCAGGTTGCTGAGGGAAAGAATCCACTTCTGCCATCCAAAGGGTACATCCAAAGAATCTACTGATGCACCATTTGTGTTAAGTAGACTGTAATTTTGATGGCATAAAAGTAACTGTCGTCATTTCCGGTTTGTGCAGAGAGGAGATATCCAAGTACAAAGAGCTTGATCCATTGGATCGATTGTTACTTCTAAAAGCACTATGTGAAGTTAGAGCTGATGTATATTAGTTCTCACTAGTCTCCTTAGATTTTTTTCAAAAATATATTTAGGATACTTCTGCCTTCTCTTGACTGGATACTCTTCATAATTTGAACATAATATTATACATTTCTTTGTGCTTGTTTTTATTCAGCAACACGATGCAGTGTCATACATAAAAGATGCTTTACAAGAAGGAACTCAAGTATCCGCTTTTCGGAAAGAAGCATTTGGGAGAGATGGAAAGGGAACTTTCTATTGGTAGTTGTTCTCGATATACTTCAAGTTTTGTATACTTTATGAGCGATAGTTGTTGATTGATCAGGCCATGTCTATTGTAGGTATGATGCAAATGCAAAAGGTCACAGACTATACAAGGAAATAATCACATTGAACTCGGAGGCAGAGGTTAAGGTCAACGAATTTCTTCCACTTCCCACCATCAATTTTCAATGGGAAACGCTAGCTTCCAATCTTGAAGAATTTTCTAAAGTAGCGGTAAGTTCATATTTAAGCCTTTTCTGTATTAAACTTTAATTTACTTGGTTTACTGTCAATGGCAGGAAGAATTCTCATCTGGCACGACTGAAGCAGAAGTTGCTATTGCCAAGAAAATTCAAAGTGATGCTATACCTGTTCTTGAAAGACTTCACAAGGTAAATGGGCATTCATCGTATGATGGTTAGTTTAGTATTTACTTTTCAGTGGGGAATACTCATCTATGTCTGGCATATAAGCTTTAAGGAGAACTACTGTTCAAATCAGCAGAATAAAATAAGAGCACTGAAACGAAAACAAAGGCAGGATATGCTCTTGAATGGTTTCCAGAATTCTTGTGGAACTGGGAATACACGCTCTGCTCGTTGGCGTATGGGTAAGATGTGTTATATTCTTACAATTACATTGCACACACCTTTTGTAGCATAGCAGGTACTTATAAATTCCTTGTTCAACTACATGATTTTTCCCCCCTGTGGTTTCAAAATTACTTTCATTGTTAGCGGATGGGTCTCCAGTCTTGTGGTTTAAGTGTGTGCAGATGTCTGTGTGAGAGGTCTTTCAATGATTAGCTGAGTTTGCTATTTGGGAATGACTTACTGTTGTAAAAAACTTTTAAATTTCGGGAGCCCCACAAGTTAGAGAATTATGATTCTCTACCGTGGTCTGCTAACACCAAGTTCCATGTATATTTATGGATTTACAGATCTTTGCCATAGCATTTGTACATTAGAATCCTCGTATAAAGCGCTTGCCAACTTTTCTATAATAATATTATGATATATTTATATATCAGTAGAACTTGAACCATCATTATATTTTTATGAAATAAATTATTAATTTAGTTTATAAAAAATTATAATTTTTTTAATTTAGTCTTTAAAAAATTATATTTATTTTAATTTATTTTTTTTTATCAAATTAATTTTTCGTAACAAAAATTTTAAAATTTAATAAGGATAAATTTTGTTATTTAGTAATAAAAATAATTAAATTAAGACATGTAATTTTTTAAAAATTAAATTGAGACATTTAATCATTCAATGATTAAATTAAAAAAAATATTTTAGAGGCCAAACTAATAATATAGTCTATTTTTATGACATTGGTTATGAAATTAACAATCATGGAAAGAGAGATGATGATGTTGATGTTGATGTTGATGATGGTGATGATGATGATATTGATATTGATATTGATAGTGGTCATTTTGATGCAGACACAAGCCATGCAGTTTCTAATGCGGTGGGAGGTCGCCGGAGTAAGAGGCTAGCTGGAATCTCAAGCCATACTGTTCTAGAAAGCAGAGGCCTGACGGCAAATCATATAATGAGACAGAGACCCATCCGCAATTCTGCCCTCAAAACTATTGTTATACCTGATTCAGATGATGAAATTGAAGGCCATGAAGAGAAGATTGATTTATCGCAGTCCACTTAGGCCATCTATCAATGGCATATTTTGAAGACTGCGAGTGGTACAGAAGTTTTTTGTCATCTAGTGTTGCTGCTATAGGAAGTCTTTGGAAATGTCGTTCCTCCTTCTAGGACTATATGTAGCTTTTGCTTCTCCAAGGTTTTGTATATCTGAATCCATGGCTGATGCATTTTTTGTCAGGATCATGATCCTAGTACCTCTTAAAAGCAGACGGGGTTTCCCTTATATATCCAAAGTTTCTGTTAATACCACTTCCGATCCATTTGTGAGCTACAAATTAAACACAGGGTATTGTTGGTAATCCCTTTGTCTTTTCAGCTTCAACTTGAGATGCATATTCGGCATCTGAATAGAGTTTAGCATGTATCAGAGACTTAACGGAAGTTGTTCTAGGAGTTGACGATATTTCGTTTCGTTAGTAAAAATCCTTTCATTGAAACTTCAGAAAAGAAAGGATCAAGGATGAACAAATATATATATATATATACTGAAATATTATTTCAATTGATTAGATTAGACAGATCTCAAATCTCTATTTTTTAATATTTATATGACATATAGATATAAGATAAAAGAAATGTATTTTTAATTCTTGATACTTGAGTTTTGAGAATGTTATCTGAGTCAAAATCCAACGTAAGTATAATTAAGATGATAATTGAAATCATTGAAATTTGGTTAAATGTGTACGAGCATAAACACAGGATGGACATGAAGTGAAGCGGAATTTCTGGATGTACATAGCTCGGTTAAACAAAAATGCCGTTAAAGAAATTAGATCTAAAGCTTTACTATTTATTTTTATCAGTAAACCATTATTAGTTATTATACGAGATTTTCTTGTTATCGAACTTTTTTCTTCAAAATCTATCGAATAGTGTTTTTAAATTTCTCTTATTTCAAGATTATTAAAATTTAAGAAAAAATCTATCACTAGTTCGTCATTGCATTAATCTTATTGAAAACGAGAATGACTGGAAAAGAAATAAAATTTTGCAGATAAATTTCTGCATCAATAAAAAATAGGCCGAAAACAACAATCGCTGACTTGTGTTTTGAGTCTGCCCTATTTTCTCGTCTGTGTCAGAGTTCACTGATGCGTGGTAGGGCAGGAGTTCGTTTCTGATTTCAAGCAATGGAAAAACCCTCCGAAAGCCAAGAAGCATCGTTGGATCCATCCGCTTCGTCGCAAGACCACCAGAACTGGATTGCGTGTGTGAAATTTTTTCCCGTTTAAATATGAGAATACCTTATCAGTCTATCATAAGCAACTATATTTACGTTTCTTATATTTTATTTCTTCGGTGTTCCTTCTCAGTGCACAGGATTTTCTCAGGACAAAACTGGTTACGGAGGATAATTTCACATGGAAATTACCCATAACCACTGGCACAAGAAGACAAGCAGCTGATTCGCAAGAGGAAGAAGGAGTGACGGAAGTGTTAAGATACGTAGGTGGTGTTGATATAAGCTTCTCGAAGGATGACCCATCAATGGCGTGTGGCACCCTTGTGGTATTGGATTTCCAGAATTTACAAGTTGTTTATGAGGACTTTTCTTTGGTCACTGTTAGTGTCCCTTACGTTCCCGGCTTCCTTGCATTCAGAGAGGTTCTATTTGTTTCTTTTTCAGTTTCTGAAACCTATCATTATATATTTATTTAAGCTTTTATCTGATCGATCCTAAGATGGATCGCTCTTCTTATTTAGGCGCCCGTTCTTCTAGAGCTTCTGGAGAAAATGAAAAGAAACAGTAATCCTTTCTACCCACAGGTAATTGTAGTATGCTACAAAAAATTCATATGAATTTTATGCCTTTTGAAATTGCTCGATTTTCATCAGTAATTTACAAAATTCAATAAAATTATGACATGCAGAGGAATTTTCATGAAAGGGTCAATAATGTGGTGATGAGTTTGTAAAAATTGTTCACATATTAAGTTTTTTTTTTTTAATTAAAGAACTCGATATCACTTGGAGAAGTGCACCCAAGTTTTTGTTTTTTGGTGTCCTTTTCACTATTCACATTGTTGGTTGTATCAATCTTGGTAGCTGCACAAAAACTTCTTCCTAACGAATGGCTGGCTAGCACTCTCTGAATCTCATATTGTTTGTACTGAATGTCTTCATCATCTTAATAAAAGGTTCTTCTGGTATGGTTGGCAGTTGCTATTGGTCGATGGAAACGGAATACTCCATCCCCGAGGCAAGTGATTTTTCTGAAGTTGGAAAACTATAATTTTGTTGCTTGTATAGGCTGCTTAATTCTTTTTCCCTGTTTCATTTTGGTTTAGAGGAAGTCTCTAAATCCTTAACTTCTGCAGGTTTTGGTCTGGCATGTCATCTTGGGGTTGTGGCTGATCTCCCGACAATTGGGATAGGGAAGAATGTCAGTAGTGGTAGTATTACTAATTAATTCATCTTCGTATACCACAACAAAGCCAAATTATTTCTTTATCAGTCTTATGTGCCACAATACTGATGTTGTATAGTTTTGACTATCATGGTCCCTCTGATCTTCCTCATTGAATGAAAATTATATTTGCTTGTCTTGTTACAAAATTCTGAGTAGATACCTATATACTTATTTAGCTTTATATGTTCCAGCTGCACAATGTGGACGGTCTTAATCAATCTAAAGTTAGACAGCTTCTTGAAGCCAAAGAAAACCATGCTAGAGACTTTATTACTTTGAAGGGATGCTCAGGACATGTATGGGGAGCGGTAAGACGTTATTGTTTTGGTGCTTCTTGTCGTTTGATATGATTTAATAATCATTTGCTGGTTTCTATATGCTATTGCAAGGTGTTACATTTGAGTATGTGATGTAACCATAGCCAACAAGATTAAACTTATATGAACTGCCATAATTCAGTTTCGTGTGTTCATGCACTTTATCTTGACATCTTGATTTGGTGCACTTAATTTTAGTACAGAAAAGCTCAAATTTATATAAACTGCAAAAATCCCGTTTAATGCTTGTATGAACTTTAACTTGATATTTTTTTTCTGTGCTTAATACTTCCAGGCCATCAGATCTACACAGGGATCTGTAAAGCCTATATTTATATCAATTGGTCATCGGATATCACTTCCTACTGCCATTGCAATTGTTCAGATGACTTGCAAGTATCGTGTGCCTGAGCCTATTAGGCAGGTGAAACTATTTGCCCCTTGAAAATTGGAAGCATAAGAAATCTACTGAGTTCAGTATAGGCATATAGTACATACATATTTTATTGGTTATTGGTAAAAGTAAAAGAGTAATAATACAGTAAGCAGACATGGTAAATGGAAATTTTTATGTCTTATTAACTTGTTTTTTCTCATTTTTGTTAACGTTGACTCTTTTGTTTAAAAGTTGCTGCCAGTCAATTGCTTGGGTCACTTGGTGTATAGTCATTTACTGGAAAAGTTCATGTGGCTAGGTTGTATAATCGGGGGACATCATACCATTCACTTCTAAGTAGTTCACACTCACTATATTATAATTCTTTAGATTATTGTGTAGAAGTTCAACGAAGTCTTCCCTTGCAAACTATTGCCTTCATGGATCCTTAAAATGTTGCTCCATTGTGTTTACTATTCTCTACGTCACAAAAATCACTATTTCCAATATTCTCAGTCAGACTGATTTAGTGTTTCCATATTCAGTTGGTTAATACATTTTTAGATTAGAGTGTTTGTCAAGATTCATGTAGATTTAGCTGTATTCAACCCTTATGTTAGGATACTAGGGTGGTTGTTATGTTTGTTATGTGGTTAAGGGGTAATTAGGGAATAGTTAAAGGATAAGTCTCTTATAAATAGGGGAGTTGTTTCGTGAGAAGTGGAGGAGAATAAAAGTATTGTTATGATTAGGAGCTTTGTTCTATGGGGAGTCTTAGGACTCTAGGATACTTAGTATCTAGATTATCAGTTTCTTGTCATTCTTATTAGTCTTGTTCTGTTACTCCATCTTCTTAAATAAAATCTTCTTCTTTTCTTTAATTCAAGTCTTGGGATTGCATCAATTGGTCCAACCTGCCAGATCTCATGCCACCCAAAATGTCTGACATAATGGATGTAGTAGAGGCTCGTATGGATGGGTTGAATGTGGTTTGGAAGAAGTAAAACAAGAACCCAAACAAGGGTTTGAGGCAATGAAGCAGATAACGGTGGCTGAGATGGCACGTTTGATGGGAAAAGGGACGGAGAATGACAAGACTAAAGACCAATCTAAAGAAAATGGGGAAAGCCTTGGGAGTATCTCTGTGTCTAATACAGCAGTAGTAAGGAGCGATATATTGGATGAATTTAGGCTGTTTGTAAAGAAAGTTGAATTGCCAGCATTTGATGGGAGCGACCCTGTGGCTTGGATCATGCGAGTAGAGACCTGTTTCAAAGTTCAAAGAATTTCAGAGGGAGTGCGTATTCAACTTGCGAAACTTAGCATAGAAGGAGCGACTATCCACTTGTTTAATCTGTGGAAAGAATCAACAGGAGAAATTTCTTGGGAAAATTTTAAAGATTCTTTGGTAGCTAGATTAGGAAAAGGAAGGCTAGATAATCCTTACGAAGAATTAAAAGTGCTAAGACAGAGGGGGTCTGTTGATTAATATATCTCCGAATTTGAGCTATACTTTTTGTAGTGTGGAAAATTACCAGAACCTCAGTATCTTGGATACTTTGTGGGAGGATTAAGAGCGAAGATCAAGAATCGGCTAAGAACATTAAGACCCAAGAATCGTTATCTTGCTGTGCAGTTGGCAACGGATATCGAGGTCGAGCTTTGGCCATGAGAGGAAGACGAGATTGGAGGGGCGCATAGGTTGAAGCAGTTCATGTCTATGAGTCGACATCTCGGTTCCCAATTGGGCTCAAGATATATTGGGGGTCTGGGCTTTTCTCAGTCAGGTCATAACCCATCATCCATCTAGGGATGGCAATGGGGACCCAAATTTAGAGAAACCCGCGGGGATCCCCGCATTCGGGACCCTGTTGGCAGGGAATTTTCTCCCGCGGGGATGGGGGAGGGGGGAAAATTTTCCCATTTCCCCGAAAGTTAAACGGGGACGGGGACAGGGATCATACTCCCTGCCCCGCGGGGTCCCCGTCCTCGAATAGTATTTTAGTAAATTTACAAAATACTCCTAATATATATATATATAATATATTAGGGATCTTTTAGTCATTTTATATTCAAAATAATTAAAATAAATTTAATAAAAAAAAACTTTAATCTCATTCCCCCAACACTGATTCCCAATTCACCATCTGATGGAGATTGAATGTGTGCTCGCCGTCTTTGCCTCTTAATTATGGCCTCCTTTTTGCCGTTGCACTCACTCTCCCCATCCTTCAATTCATCGTCGTGGTCTCCTCTGTCTGTTGTGGTCACTCTCCCCATCCTTTAATTCCCGTCCTCTCCTACACAGTCTCTCCATCGAAATCCATTGTCTCCACTATCCATCGTCCTTCTTGCAGACTCACACAACGGCGTCGTCCCTTGTTCTCTGTCGTCACCACCATCGACGTCGTAGCACCCATACACCCATCCTTCTCGTCTTTGCACATCTCCATCGCAGGCTCGCAACATTGTGGCTCATCGTTCAACCTCGCATCCACCATCACTGCAACCATCTCGTCACCCAAATTCCTCTTAGTAATCCTCTTCCACATTGCAACCCGTTAAACATTCTTTTACTTTGAATTGGTGAATTGAAATGATTTTGCTGGTCTTGCATACGTGAGTGCCGAATTTTCCCAATTGTCCCCCAACCCAGAAGAGAAAAGAGAAGATTTTTGACTAAAATAAGTCCTATTGATTTTTTTTACATTTTTAAATTTTTTAAATAACCCCACGGGTCCCTACTCCCTGCGGGGAATGGGGATGGGGAAAATTTTTTCTTTCTTGCGGGGATCGAGGGCGGGGATAGGGGCAAATTTCAGAGATGGAGACGGGGACGGGTGAGGCACTCCCCGCCCCCACCGTGCCCCGTTGCCATCCCTACATCAACCAGCACGGGTCCAAATCTAATGGGGCCCCGATATATTTCTCCAAGCGCAGAGAATGGATCGCGTAGTAGGGAGGGGTCGAGTTCTGGGACTTCATTCTCGACGCTAGCACAGAATGACCAGTCAGGGGCTCCTTCAACGCAATCAAACTCAGGGACGACTGAGGGAGATCGTCGAGGTGGGTTTGAGAGAAACCGAGGTGTGCGACATCTAACGCATTTGGAACTAATAGAAAGGAAGGCTTGTGGATTGTGCTTCAGGTGTGGTGAGAGGTTCCATCCTCTCCATAAGTGTGAAGATAGCCATCCGAGGGTGATGATTTTAGGTGAAGATGAAGAATTGTACTCACAGTGAAGAGAGAGGGAGATGATAGTCTAGAAGCTCAAGAAGACGACAGAAAGAAGAGGGAAAGGAATGGGCTAAAATAAAAAAAAAAGATATAATAAAACAGCCTTGGGGACAAGGCTGGACTTCAGGGAGGAGTATTGTTAGGATACTAGGGTGGTTGTTATGTTTGTTATGTGGTTAAGGGGTAATTAGGGAATAGTTAAAGGATAAGTCTCTTATAAATAGGGGATTTGTTTTGTGAGAAGGGGAGGAGAATAATAGTATTGTTATGATTAGGAGCTTTGCTCTGTGACGAGTCTTAGGACTCTAGGAGAATTAGTCTGGATTATTGGTTTCTTGTCATTCTTATTAGTCTTGTTCTGTTACTCCATCTTCTTAAATAAAATCTTCTTCCTTTCTTTAATTCAAGTCTTGGGTTCGCATAACCTTACATCCCCAGTTGAACTGCAGGCTGATATAAGATCTAGAGATTACATCCGGAAGCTTCAAAGGAATGCCAGAACTATGTAACTTTACTAATATGGTATGTTACTATGCAATTTTTACTTTGAACACCTGATTGAGCTAAAATGAATTGAATTGTACACTATATGGTGTTCAAGTGGGTAAATTCAAGTCCAGAGATGTAAGTGAATAAACTCAAGGTTGTGCTTTTCAGATTATTTACCTCTCAAACCAGTCAATCCTGTCTCATAGTTGAGTGATGCAGATTTTATTGTGTCTCTCACACTTTTATCTCATTCTGAGGATAAATCATGATTTAATTGGACTCTTCCGTAATTTGTTGGTCTCCCCGCACCCTTATTCTGCAATGGAATTTATTAATCTTTTTACTCAGATCACTTTCATGCTTTACATTTTGGCCTGTTTGATTATGTCATAGAGCTGTGTGAGATAAAAAGTTAGACTGGCTTATTGGCAGCAAGGGATATGAATGAACTTGGACAGTCAATCTGAACTCTATTAGCCATGGATTACTTTTTTTTTTTGGGGTTAAATAGGGAATTAGATTAAACAAGGACAAAGAGTTTCGTACATGAAGCTAATAAAACTAACATAGCAGGGATCCACATCAACGATGCTAAGCATAAGATCAATACAAAATGCAGATAAAAGTAGCTAATAATCCTAAAACTAATAGAAATCCATTCTAGATGCATGAAGACTAGCAAACCAACAAAACAAGAGTGCCAAATTAAGTAGAGTCGCGAGAGGTGTGGGTGGTGGAAATTGAAGTGATATTCTTTGCATCTTCTTGGAAAAGCCGAGAGATATCCTTCTCTCTAACCTACTGGTTGTGCTTGAACTATGAACTGATCTTTGTTTTTTCCTGTCATGGATTTCCTGTTGTTGCTTGTGCGTTCTTTTTGTGTTGGTTATTGAGGAAACTTTTCTTATGTTTGTGAAGTTTAGAACTATTGGTTCATGTTAATATGATGATTCATAGATTTATTATCGAAGCAAAACCTTAGATTTGGTTAAGAAACGCATAGGAGATGTCCCAAAAATCTTTATCACTGAAAAAAAAAAAAGAGGCCTTTTGTTCTCCTTTTCTGAGTTGGGAATCTGCTAGGTGGCTCTCCTATGTCTTCCATTCTCTGGAAACAAGCGAGTGGAAGGGGTCTGGATTAAAAAGATGCCAAGAGGAAGGGAATCTCTTTTTAGCAGAGATAGGGAAGAACCATATGGGAGAATTTCTTATCACCACTAAAATCCTCTCAGGAGGAAAACGAGTCTCTAGTATAATCCCCAAGGGAGGGGGAGGAAGGGGATGGAGTTCTTTTGGGCATGCCTTGAGAGGGAGACCTCTGCATTCATACTCTACTGTGGATGCTAATAGAACTTTTGCCGATGTTCTTAAGAGCAAGAAGCCGGTGATCGAAAAAGGAAATCTTTAGGCCGGTGCTAGTCAACCCCTCAATGTTGCAAATAGCTTTTCTGACATGCCCAAAAACAGGGATGATGTGGCTGACAGGTGCTGGGTCAACGGGGCTATTAAGGTTGGTATATCTGGTTATGGTGACCTCGGACAACATGTCAATCACAAAAAAGGGAAGTCAGCGGTGGAAGATGTGATGGGTAGCAACAAAATGGATGGCATTAATCAAAGAGCTTCTGGCTTGGCTTTTTTTAGGACCCTAAGGGTCTTGGTAGATCCTAAGGGAGTGAGGAAGGTTTGCTGGGCTTTAGTGAGAAAATCCACTATGGATAAATGCCCAATTTAGGAGGAAGATTAGCCCTTATCCAACTAGGCCCAAGGACTCCACACGTTTGATGCGAAATCATCAAGTCAAGTTCTTTGGGCCTTTAGCTTCTAGATGGGGTATCGAAGACATGGAGGGCCAATAAGGCATAAAAGCCAACTCTTGAGATTGTGGACCGATTTGATGGAGGATACCTAACCATGGCTAATCGAACTCGGGCACATTTGAAGCAACTCGACCTGCGATCTCTAGCCTGCTCGTCCAGGTCGTTGCCATTGATGGATGGTGACCAAACAAGTACAGAAACAACCGACGGAGAACAAGGAGTGTCGGAGACGTCACCGGAGCCCCTAAACGTCTGACCATCGGCAGAGGAAGCCTCAGGGCACTGACATCAACCTAATAAGTTTCGAAATCCCTACAGAAGACAATGGGATTACGCCGGCAAGCTTTACCGACCAGAATACACCACACAAAGCGAATGGAAATATGTTCTCTAATCAGGCAACGTCTCCTGGCATGTTAGGTGTTTCTCCTGAAGCCTTCAATGGTAAAATAGGAGGGTCCCTAGCAAAAGAACCTTAATATGATCTCAAAACCAGGAATGACAATGTCCTGCAGAGGAATACTCACTGATACAGAAGCCCTTTCTTGCGGGGAAGAGGAGACCACCTTAGACGAAGATTGCCCGTTGTCTGATTTTGACAGTGATGAAGGATTGCTCATTCATCAAATTGAGCAACAAATCACTGCTAAGGGAGATTCTCTAGAGGATTACTATGATGGGTTGGAAGATGTTCACCGGCTCTTCTCACAAAATATGGATGATGAGGCTATGAGGGGCATTGTGCTTTAACACAGACTTGTAATAATGTTTTGAGCACTGCCATTGTCCCAAAGGTGCCCTTACTTTCTTCCTTTTCTCCTCAAAAAGATAGTTTCTTTTCCTCCCAATCTAACAATACTAACCCTCTTCTTAGTGTGCCTCGGTTTGGTTTTGCAGGGAATTGCTTGTGTAACGACACTTTTCTAGAGGGCACCCCCAATTCCCCCATCCAAATAAATCTTCTTGTGCCATAAGGGAAAGCAACGAGTTAGGGGGACAATTCATTCACCTACGCCACTTAGGGGGTGAAAGGGACAATTGCGACCCACAAGCCTTGATTGAAGCTCTTAACTTTAAGCTAAGAGATAAATCCAGAAAGGAGATTAAGGTGATAACATCACCTAGGACTTACCAAAGGAAGAAGAAAAAACTCGAAAGCGAATTTAAAAGGTTGACATCTTCGATTAACTATGGAAAATCGAAGAGAGGGAAGGGTAAGTTAAGTTCTCTATGAAGATCATAAGTTGGAATGTGAACAGTCTCGGTAACCTGCTTAAAAGAAATAAGGTAGGCGGGTAGAACCAAACATTGGGTTGATATAGGAAACTAAATTAGGGGAGTTGGACAGATTTCTAATACGAAGCATATGGGATACTAAATTCAAGGATTAGGAATTTTTGCCTTCTGTCGGCGCTTCAGGCGGTCTTTTAGTTATTTGGGACACACGGGTCGCTTCCAAAATGGATGTGCTAGTGGGTGCTTCTTCTTTCTCGGTGTTACTTGATTTCAAGGATAAAGGGAGTTGGTGGTTTACCAATGTTTACGAACCGACGAACCCTCTGTTGAGGGGCGAATTTTGGGAGGAGTTGTCATATGTTCACGGTTTCTGTAATCCTCACTAGTATGTTGGCAGCGACTTCAATGTCGTGCGTTTCCCTGATGGGAAGTTAGGAGGCTCCAGAATCAATGCTAGCATGAGAGGTTTTGACACTTTTATCAGGGATTGCGGGCTTAAGGACCTTCCCCTATCCAATGCTCAATTTACTTGGTTGGTCAACAGGGGCTCGATAGTCTCTTCGCATCTTGACAGATTTTTTGATCCCCCCTGAATGGGAGGACTTTTTTCCTGATCCTATTCAGGAAGTGGGCTCACGCCTGGTATTTGACCATTTTCCCATTATCTTTGAGACTAGCAAAGTTAAATCGGGCCTTTCCCCTTTCAGATTTGAAAATATGTGATTACAACATCGTTCCTTTCTTAGCAATGTGGAGAAGTGGTCGGAATGCACAATTCCTGGATGGGAGGGTTTTAAGTTTATGACGAAACTAAAATTTGTGAAGGAGAAGTTGAAGATCTGGAACTTAAGGAGCTCAAAAGAAAGATATTCTTAAGGAGCTCGACGCTCTTGACAAATTAGAGAGCCAGGGTGGGCTTGAGGCGAGTCTTGTCGTGCGTAAAGTGACTCTCAGGAATGCTTTGGATGACATTAGCAAAAGAGAAGACATAAGCTGGCGTCAAAAGGGCAGAATTAAGTAGGCTTGTGAGGGTGACATGAACTCAAGTTTTTTCTACAAGGTGGTTAACGGGAAGAAGAGAACGAGCTTTATAAAAGAGCTAGAGGTGGATGATAGCACTATTGTTAAGGATAATGAAGTGATCTTTAACGAGGTGACTAGTTTCTTCAAGAAGTTATATACTGAGGGGATGCACGAGAGACTAATGATTGAGGGTCTGGATTGGTCTCCCATTGACGGTACTTAGGGGAATTGGATTGAAAGACTTTTTGAGGAGGAAGTTAAAAACGCCATTTGGAAGATGGATAAGGACAAGGACCTTGGGCTTAACGGGTCCAATATGGCTTTTTTCCAAGCTTGCTGTCCGATTGTGAAGGTAGATCTGATGAAAGTTTTAGGAGAATTCTTCCACACTGGCCGTATACCGAACAATATGAATTCTAACTTCATCGCCCTTATTCCCAAAAATGACAGGTCCATTAAGGTGAGGAATTTAACTAGTGTCTACAAGATCATCGCCAATGTGCTCTCTAAGAGATTGAGTGCGGTTGTTGGGAACACCATATCAAAGAACCAAAGTGCTTTCATTGCTGAACGAGAAATTCTCGATGCTAGTTTAATAGCTAACGAGTTAGTTGATGATGTCAGATGTAGAAAGCAACATGAACTAGTGTTTAAATTGGACTTTGAGAAGGCTTACGATATGATCAATTGGGACTTTTTGGACTTGATTTTCCGTCGCAAAGATTTCGGTGATAGGTGGAGGCGATAGATGAATGGTTGTCTTTCTTCGGTGGCCTTTTCGATTATTATTAATGGCAGCCCAAAGCCTTGTTCAAGGGGCAACGTAGGGTTAGATAAGGTGACCCGTTATCCCTTTTTCTCTTTAGTAGTCGATGTCCTTAGTTACATATTGGGGCGGGGCTCTAATAGAGGGATTCTTAAAGGTCTATTGATAAAGGATAATGGTTGTGAAGTTACTCATCTGCAATTTGCTGATGACACTATCCTCTTCTTACCTAAGGATAGGGAAAATTTCCTTCGAGTGCTTTCACTGATTCAAATTTTTGAGTTGGTGTCGGGTCTTTGCGTTAATTTGAATAAAAGTGGTTTAGCTGGCATTAATATTCAGGAATACTCTCTTGGGCAGTTGGCTGAGATTGCCGGTTGCAAGGTGCTCAATTGGCCTCTTACTTATCTAGGTGTTCCTCTAGGAGGTAACGTGCGTGCAGTTTCTTTTTGGGATCCTGTCATACAAAGAATTTTCCGTAAGCTTGATAGTTGAAAAGGCTCTTATTTTTCGTTAGGGGGATGCTTGACTCTAATTTAGGCGTCCTTATCTAGTATGTCCTTATATTTTTTGTCCTTGTTCAAGATCCCGGTTGGCATGGCTAGAACAATTGAGAGAATCATGAGGGATTTTCTTTGGTCTGATGGTGGGGAGAAAAAGAGGGAGCACCTGGTTAGGTGGGAGGTATGCTGTAGGTCTAAGTAAGATGGGAGCTTGGGTCTTGGTAATCTGGTGTCTAAAAACATCTCTCTTTTAGCTAAGTGGTTATGAAAATTCCCTTTAGAGCCTAATTCCCTATGGCATAAGGTGATTAAAGCTAAGTATGGGCTTCATCAGAATGGATGGGACATTGGCTCGGGAGGTGTCGTTATGCATCAAGTCCTTGGAAAGCGATTTCCCAAGTATACCACCTTTTCTTTCCTTCATTGTCTTTGATTGTTGGCAATGGTTCTCGCTTTCGTTTTTTGGAGGACTGTTGGATTGGTCCTATCTCCTTTAAAGAAAGATTCACGCGTTTTTTTCTTTATCTTCTTTACATGATGTCCCCATTTTTTATTTCTTTTGCTTGCAAGGGAACCAATATGGTTGGAATTTCCATTTCGCCAGAAATGTAAATGACAGACTTTTGATTGACCTTTCTTCGTTGTTGGACATTCTGGATCCGCTCCGCCTTTCTTCTTCTCCTGATAAGCGAATGTAGAAGTTGGATTCCTTAGGCTCGTACACTTATGCTTCTTTTCTCAACTTTCTGATTCGTAATCCTATTGTTTCTTCGCAATTTAAAAGGTCTTCTTGGAAAGTTAAGGTGCCCTTAAAGGTTAGAGTCTTTTTGTGGATTACAGTGCTCAATAGAATTAATACAAATGATCTATGTCAAATCAGTCGGCCTATTAAGGTTTTATCCTCTAATGTTTGTTTAATGTGCATGAGGCATTCAGAGACAAATAACAATTTGTTCCTGCATTTACACTCCTTGCGACCAACTTTACCGGCTTTGGGTATAGGAAGGAGAATAAAACTTTATGGAAAACAGCTATGTTCGCAATTGCTTGGTGCATTTGGATGGGAAGAAACACGAGAGTTTTTAATGATCGTGCACTTGTTATGGGATCGTATTCGTTATGTGGCTTATTTGTGGGTCTTGGCCAATGGGTTGTTCATGGGGGTGTCTCTATCTGATGTTTATAAGGATTTGAGGGCTTTGTTACATTAATCTTTTTTAGGGGCCTTGTGGACTGTGTTCTAGTTTTAACTTTCCCTCTTTTTAGTTTTCTCTTAGGAGGATCTCTTCTCCTCCCCCTCTGATGTATTTTTTCATTTTCCTTTTGTTTCTCTCTCTTCTCAGTAATAGCATTTCTTTTTCTATCAAAAAAATAATAATTTTCCTGTTTCTGTTGTGATCACGAATAATAGTGAGTCCACAATTCAGCAAGGATGGCCGAACCTGCACCACAGAATCTTGAGTAGCCTAAAATCCAGTTCCCATTATCATCTCTGATTCATACAACCACCACATCCCATCATAGTATTTTTCATTGAGCTATCAGCATTTAGTTTAAACCAAGAATTGGGAAAAGGGGGGGGGGGGCTTCCAAGGGATATTAATTTTAGTGGGTTGAATATAGCTGGTAGGGGAAGAACTGACTGATTCATTGGCCCACAATTCAGCTGCCTTGCTTAAGGCAAGGTTAGCTATTTCAGAAGAATGTTTATTTTCATTTAGGAATATTTGTTTGTTTCTATAGAACCAAATGCTGCGGATGATAAAGGGAAATATTGTTTTTCAAGGTATATTAAGGTTGCTTAATTGATTTTTTTTCCGAGTTGGTTGTAAGCCGAGTTTTGAAGTTGTCCGAAGAGAAGTTTGTTTGTAAATTAAAGAAAGACCAGATCATTTTACTCTTAGCACAGTTTCTGAGTGCATGATTTATTGACTCATCATCTATATTACAGATTGGACAGATTTGGGAGTTGAAGATTTTCCTAAGATGTAAGGTTTTCATTATGGGGAGGCTGTTGTGGAAACATTTCCATAGGAAGAATTTTTCCCGTTAGTGACAAGGCGTTCTCCAAATCCATTTCAAGTTATCATCTTAATGGTAAACTCGCCATTCCTTGTCAAAGTCCAGGTAATACCATCTTTTAGGTGTAGGTTTGGGTTAGGCAAGGCAATACTTTTAATTTTGTCTTCTATATGCTGCAGAATTGGATAAGGAAGAGTGTTGAGGTTCGAGTTAAGAGAGATTCCTTCAAAGCTTACAATATCAGCTACTTTTTTTGGATTTTTCGTTTGGAGGGAGAGGGCCAGAAAGCATATTTCGTAAAGGTATATTTGTTATCCATAACAGCCAAAACAAGGACGGTGGATCTGCTTAGCTCTGCTCTTAACTTGTGACATTCTATGAATCAGACTGGCGACAGCATAATGGTCCATTTTGCTGCACTGAGATTACGTCTGAACTGGGCATCCCATCCAACCACTGTTTCGCTTCCTAAAATTATGAATGTTTGAGCGTCTATGATCTTTCAAGGTTTGTAAACAACTAATAAGATATATCTTGTTTGGAAAGTCATGACGTATCTGAAAGTGACTGGGTGTGTAGCTTTGGCATTCACCTGCCGTAAATAATTTATCCATAAATATTCTTGAAAATTTGACCGAAGGCCCGGAAAGCAATAGTGTGTAGTTGTTTGTTGGCCTGGAAACTATAGATTGAATTTATAATAATATATTTTTTTGAGAGCATATCATACTTGGAGAGAATGGCGACCCTTACCACTGTTGGCTCAACATCACTCCATGGATCGAACGGCTCTTGTTGGCTAAGTAAAGTGCTAAAAAGCAAGAAATCCAATCACAGAACCCAATTATAAGAGCATGTGATGAGATATTATTTGTAAAATAATTTGGAAAAAACATAACAAAGTGAACAGTTTTTACAAATGTATACTACATGATCAGGTATTTTAAAAAATTATCTTCACATATTGTCTGAATATTAGCAAGTACCTTTTTCTTTTTCTTTTTTTCTTTTTTCTTCTTTTGGCCTCAGATACCTTTACCTATCAAAGTTGTCCCCAGGTTCATCTGAGATTTTGGGATTGTTAAATCCCGATTTTAACCAACTATGATATAGTATGTTACTAAATAGTAACCCTAGTCTGTCTTTTTACTCAGTTTTTGCAGTTTGGACATTAGAAAACAATAAAGACCAAGAATATTGGATCGGAATGAGTAAGACCCACAAAGAAAATGTCTTTCCTTCAGAGAAGAACCAACTACAGCAAAGCTTCGGCCATCTTAAATATGTTATCTTTTCCATTAATATTATTTGACAATTTACTTTCTCCCAATA
The DNA here is from genome assembly GCA_037074585.1 of Biancaea sappan. Taxonomy (NCBI): domain Eukaryota; kingdom Viridiplantae; phylum Streptophyta; class Magnoliopsida; order Fabales; family Fabaceae; genus Biancaea; species Biancaea sappan. Next base: position 18,358,488 of record CM073498.1, read on the forward strand.
TACATAAATATATGAAGAACAACTGCAATCTGAAATCCTAGATTACAGGATAGTATAAAAACAAAAATACAAGCAACATTATAATATAGGATCTAACTATCCCAACAGTTTTAGCTGAATCTGTCTGGATCATGATTCTGAATTTGCAATCACCAACTGAAGGATATTTATCAGTGACGATGGAAAGGCCTGGAAACTTGCAGGGACTGTCAAGCTGATCATTCCCCTGGTAGGAGTTGTTGAATGCATAAGATATATTACTCCTCGTATCTAAATTCCCACATGATGTCCCATATCCAAGACTAGTCATTCCTGAGTCCAAACATCCATTATACAAAATAATTTGCTCTTAATAATTATCGTCGGTTAAAAGCAAAATAAAATTTTAAGGTTAAATTATAATCATGGTCCCTATAATTTTATCAAAATTGTAAATTGATTTTTACACTTTATTTTCATGTAAAATAATTCTTATAATTTCTCCATTCATATAAATTAGTCCTTATTGTGAATATGGTTAACTTTGTTATTAAAATGGTCGTATGGTAACTAATGTATACATTTGTTAATATATCAACATGTTTAGTCATTAATTTTTGTATAATTTTCAGTCGCTATGTTAACAAAATTCTCATTTTGCTCTTAATTTCCATATTAAGGGCAAAATGAGAATTTTCTTAACATAGCGACTGAGTTCTGAAAAAAATTTATCACTGGGTATATTGACATATTCACAAATGTATACTTCAGCTGCCATATAAGATCATTTTAATAACAAAGTATCATACTGATGATAGGGACTAACTTACATAGATAGTGAAACTAAATGAACTATTTTACATGAAAATAAAGTATAGGAGCCAATTTATAATTTTAGTGCAACTATAAGGACCAAAATTATAATTTAACCAAATTTTAAACACATTAATATAACACATATTATAGAAGTTTTTGCCAATGTTTTAAAAATTAAACTTATCATTGAATTGATAAAGACACTAGTTCACTAATTTAACTGTATTTTGTATTTAAATATATTAATAAATTAAGAATTAATTTTTTATTAACAAATATTATTATATATATTTATATTAAATATAAAAACTAACAAAATTATTTTTTAACTCAAACCCAGTAGCTTTTTGCCTTCCTTTTTCTGGGTTTCCCAACCACAAGGTGAAGGTGAGGAGTGTCACCGGCGAGCAGTGAGCTCCTTCCTCCCCTCTCTTCTCTTCATATGCAACAGCTCTGGCAGGAATTTCTTCGGCGAGGCCTCTGTGTCCGGAGAGAAGACGGTCGAGGAAGGCGAGGGAATTCGCTTTCCGTCCTCCATATTCTCTCTTTCTCTCTCTCTCTCCCCCCAGAACTTCAGTTTTTTTTTTGTTTCAGCGTGTGGGGAAAAAAAAAAAAAGGAACTGGTTCACCATAACCCGACCGGTTTCACCGGTTCCACTGGTTTGGAGCGGTTTCACTGGTTTTTTCGAACCATGGTTTTTGCTCGCTAAGACCAGCTAGCTCCCTAGCTTCCCGCGCCAAAAAGTAGTTCAAAAATACGCAAAGCGTGCTCCTATTTATAGAGGTGAGAACGATTTCCTTCCAAATCTCAAGGGTCAGTACTGTGCGTGCCTGAACTTATAGCCATGGCGGCCTCAGCAGCACCTTCAGAACCAGAAAATCAGCTTTCCGCTCTCGCCTATGGTGAGTCAATCAATCCTTGATCCTTTCCACCCGATTATTATTGCAAACACTGCTTATCGATAACGATTTATTCTTCGGATCTTGCTCTTGAATTGAGCAAGTTTGAAATGCCTCAAAATTTTCTTCAATCGTCAAACATAACTGTGTGTGCTGGAAAATATTTAATCTGCCACAAAATTTCAAAATAAAAAATCAGATCCTACGGTATCTTCTGAGTTATAGTGGACTAATATTGTAATCAAGCGTTGAATAATTTACTTGTTCGTTTGCTTTTGATCTCTGTTGACTCTGCTAACCCACGCAGACATATCAAACAAAGTCCAAGGTATGATGGAGAGCATGCTTAAGAGGATCAAGTAAGTTGTGTTGACTGCTGATCGATCATTAATGGTTCGGAAAGTAGAAACGTTGCTTCTTTGTGAATTTGGAATCTGAATTTTATGATTTCATTTTTCTTTTTCGATCCAAGAGCATCGGAATTCTGTTGTTTGGTTTTTTTTAACACTTTCGTTTTCGTTCGTCCGTGTATCGACTTTGAAGCCCAAGATTTTCTTGTATGTTTCTTCTGCGTATAACCTTGTTGGATATCTTAAAATTGAAGTTTTGCTTTAGCATTCCCTTTTTTTTTGGGGGGTACTAATATCAATATTTATGAATTATGATATGTCCTAACACCTTTAAATTAGAGCTGTTTTTCTTTTGATTAATTATTACTTGGTACATTCTATGTCGTCAGCTGTTATCATGTTGTACTCTATCTAGTAACCGAGAATTCTGACCTCTGTTTTTCTTTTTCTTTTTTTTTAAAAAAATCGATAATCCTCCGCAGTGAAATTAATGAAAATTCTGATGTAATAGAGGAAGAAATAGAGAAGTGCAAAGATTCCGCTCTTCACAGGAAGAGAACGTTGGATGAAGAGAAGGAGCAATTTCAGAAAGCTGCGCATGCTGTTCTGGACATGCTCAACCAAAACTAAAAAGATTAAGTCGCTATAAGATGTGATTCAATACTTCAATTTTTAACCAAGTGATTCCTGTTCTCAACTTGACATATTTTTCTCCTTATAACATAGTGCAGGCTGTCAATTTCCATGTAAAATTCCAAAAAATGTTAGAATTGTCAGTTTGTCATCAAAATTCAAATAGCAAATTATCATGCAGGCCAGCCGTTGGCCAGTGCACTGTCTGATCTTTACAGTGATATATAACTCATCGTTCTAACTTCTATAATAAGGCGCCTGGTTTTCTATAATAAGCTGGTAAAAGAAATATATTATTTATTTCCTCAAAAAAATGACAAATGCCATGGCAATGACTTGGAAAACAATGACCAAGTACAGAAATTGAAGAAAGCAACCTTGGCAGCCTTTCCACATCATGTTAGTCTGGTCTTCTAGAATTAATTTGAGCAATATATCGCATTTAAGGTGGTTTTTTCATGACTGATATATATGGTTAGCTTACTGCAATTGCAAAATCTTGTTTCTACTTGTCTCAGGAATTATTTTTTTTGCCTCTACCAAATAACAACATAATCAAATATAGATATCAATACAAATCATTTTTATTTGTTTCATTCCTGTCATTAATTGAATAATTTGTGGAATTTGGTAGTGCCTTGAGTTAGTGTTGATCACAAGTAAAAATCTTCAATATGTCGGTGTACCAGTCTGCTTAAAATGATGATGATTGATGCGTAAGACTTGAGAAACCATTCTACTCTGTGCAAAAGGATCTGAGAAACCATTAGGAGTTTTGGGGTGTGACCTGCTCAGCAAGAGAGAAATTTGCACAATACATTAGCTTTTGCCAACTAGGCAACCACACTGATCTAATGACTTAATTGTTACATCTTTATCATGACTTGAGTTGGACATGTTCAATTTAATAGGACCATGTTACCGAACGCTTATTCCATCCTCTTGAGTCAAGAATATAAGGCCTGGTCAAGTTAATAAATGTTGAACTCTCTAATTGCAGTATTGTCGCATTAAGGTAAGAGCAGATTTCTTATATTTCATTTGGACTTTTTATATGTACTCCCATAACTGCTATAGGCTATGGTTCAAAATTGAGTCGACAGCTATATAAGGAAAGAAGCATTTTTCTTTTTCCTCATGCTTGTCAAATTATAAGGAAAGCCTAAAGACGCGAGCTAAATGCACTCAATCAAGAGGTCAGTTATACCGATGCTGTAAATTGGTTTAACTACTTAAATTAAATCAGGCAGTCTCCCCTTTTCACATGGTTTGCATATTTCTTTTGATAGCTTGCTATTTTATTATTGCTATTTTTTTCCGTGTCAGTTCCTTTCTGAATTCCTTTTTCATCTGTTCTTTCTCCAGGGAACACCACCTGTTAGTAAAATACTGGATGAATCCGATGCATGGGTGACTGCACTCTTTAAGAAACTGACTATGTGGTGGCCACGGGTGAGTCATAATAAGCCTAAGGACGGATGCAGTTTTTTATCAAGTTCTTCAATATAGTTTAGCATCGTATGATTGGAACTTAAAAAAAAAAATTCCTATGTTATATATATATTGGCAAACTTAGACATATATATATATATATATAATGGAAAACTAGAAAAATTCATGTGGCTAGGTTGTATAATCGGGGGCCATCATAACATTCACTTCTAAGTAGTTCACATTCTCTATATTACAATTCTTTAGATTATTGTGTAGAAGTTCAACTCAAAGTCTTCTCTTTCAAACTATCGCCTTGATGGATCCTTAAAATGTTGCTCCATTGGGTTTACAAATCTCTACGTCACAAAAATCACTATTTCCAGTACTCTCAGTCAGACTGATTTAGTGTTTCCATATTCAGTTGGTTAATACATTTTCAGATCAGAGTGTTTGTCAAGGTTCTTCATATAGATTTAGCTGTATTCAACCCTTACATCCCCAGTTGAAGCTTCAAAGGAATGCCAGAACTATGTAATTTCACTAATATGGTAAGTTATACCATGCAATTTTTTCTTTGAACACCTGATTGAGCTAAAATGAATTGAATTGTACACTATATGGTGTTTAAGTAGGTAAATTTAAGTCCAGAGATTTAAGTGAATAAACTGAAGATTGTGCTTTTCATATTATTTACCTCTTAAACCAGTCAACTGATACAATCCTGTCTCATAGTTGAGTTGAGTGATGCAGATTTTATTGCGTCTCTCACACTTTATCTCATTCTGAGGATAAATCATGATTTAATTGGACTCTTCTGTAATTTGTTGGTCTCCCTGCCCCCTTATTCTGCAATGGAAATTATTAATCTTTTTACTCAGATTATTTTCATGCTTTACTTTCTGGCCTGTTTCATTATGTCATAGAGCGGCGTGAGAGACCAAGTTAGACTGGCTTATTGGCAGCAAGGGACATGAATGAACTTGGATGGTCAATCTGCGCTATATTAGCCATGGATGACTTTAAATACTTTAAGTAGAACCATCACAGTCAAAACAAGGACGGTGGACCTGCTTAGCTCCGTGGTGAGTGATAAAATTTTCTGCTCAGTAAATGCTTGAACCAGCTCTGCTATTAACTAGTGGCATCCTATGAATCAGACTGGCGACAGCATAATGGTCCATTTTGCTGCACTGAGGTTACATCTGAACTGGGCATCCCATCCATTAATGTATATTGTATCTATAAATGTGAGACCAATCACTGTTTGGCTTCCTAAAAAATTATGAATGCTTGAACGTCTATGATCTTTCAAGGTTTTTAAACAATTAAAAAGATATATCTTGTTTGGAAAGTCATGATGTATCTGAAAGTGACTGGGTGTGTAGCTTTGGCATTCACCTGCCATAAATAATTTATCCATAAATATTCTTGAAAATTTGACCTAAGGCCCGGAAAGCAAGTGTGTGTAGTTGTTGGTTTGGAAACTGTAACTTGAATAATAGTATAATTTTTTGAGAGCATATCTTACCTGGAGAGCATGGCTACCGGATCCCCTACTTGGCCCAATAGGTACTGGGCCAAGCAGGTAATTTGATCGGGGCATCAAGTGATGCCCTTGTGGGCCCCATCGATTGAGCAGCAAAATACTGAGCCAAGCAAGTCATCTAATCGGGGGCGATAGGTGATAGTTCCATCGATTAAGCAGTTCTTGCTGATCAAGTAGGGTGTTGGTCAGTAAAGAATCAATCCCAAGAACATGTGATGAGATAGTATTTGTAAATAATTTTAAAAAAAAAATAAATAACAAAGTGAACAGTTTTTACAAATGAACGGTACATGATTAGGTATTTTAAAAAACTATTTTCACACATCATCTGAATACTGAGAATTTGATAACAATTATCTTCTTTTTTTTTTCCGCTTCAGATACCTTAAATCCCGATTTTAACCTACTATGATATAGTGTGTTACTTAAAAGTTTGAACCCCTAATCTGCCTTTTTATCCAGTTTTTGCGGCTTGGACATCAGAAAACAACAAAGACCAAGAATATTGGATTGGAATGATTAAGACCCACAAAGAAAATGTCTTTCCTTCAGAGAAGGACCACCTACAGCAAAGGTTCGGCCATCTTAAACATGTTATTTCTTCCATTAATATTATCCGACAGTTTACTTTCTCCCAATATACATAAATATATGACGAACAATTGCAATCTGAAAACCTAGATTACAGGATAGTAAAAAAACAAAAATACAAACAACATTATAATATAGGATCCAACTATCCCATCAGTGTTAGCTGAATCTGTCTGGATCATGATTCTGAATTTGCAATCTCCAACTGAAGGATCTTTATCAGTGACGATGGAAAGGCCTGGGAACTTGCAGGCACTGTCAAGCTGATCATTCACCTGGTAGTAGCTGTTGAATGCGTAAGATATATTACCCCTTGTATCTAAATTCCCACACGAAGTCCCATATCCAAGACTAGTACAATCTGCTCTCTGACAAGCATAACCCACACTTGGTGCCACTTGGTCATCATTAAGGTTCGCTGAAGGGTTCAAAACACACCACTTCTTAGCCAGATAATGCACACCACTAGCACCCACCAAACCATTCCTTGTTGAACCAAGATTAAGCTGGTATTTGGGTTGACCATCGAAGTAAAACAACCCCCAATGGCGTTCAAAATTACCTGGTTGAATGCTCTTATCATCTTCATCTATGAGGCTAAACAAGTATGCGTCTACAGGACCAGGTCTCATTGGAGTCCCTTTTCCTGCAACATAGCGAGTCATGAAGCCTTGATTGAAACGCTGAGCATACTGAAGGTTAGCATTTCTGTCTCCATCCGTAGGCCACCCTATTTCTCCCACAATTATGGGTAAGTTTGTAAACCCATTTTTCTGCAGTGACCACACAAGGGTGTCGTAGTTGGCATCAAACACATTGTCGTAAACCTTTCCATTGTCGTTTATAGGAGTCTGATAGCCATTGAAGAAGGCATAGTCAACAGGGAAGTTTGCATCTTTGTAGAGGCTGATGAATGGGTAGATGTTGACTGTGAATGAGGCTCCATTGTCACTCAAGAACTTGGCAATTTGCAGCATGAGGTCATGGATGTCGGGTCGGAAGTCCCCGTCTGAAGGCTTGTCAGATGAGCTCTGATATACGTCGGCGTTTAGAGGGACGGTGACTTTGACTTGATTGGCCAAACCAGATTTGATGAGAGCTGACTGGATGTTTTGAAGAGCAGGAAGAGTTGTGGACTCAAAGGTGCCATTGTATGTTGACAAGAAAGGTTCATTCCCCACTGCAACATACCTTGCAAAAATTAGAAGAAATGATAGGTGAGAAAGCCCAAACACTTGCAACATGGTCACACAAAAATAGTAACAAAGGGTTGAGAAAGACATTTCAAGTTTCGGGTTCAACAATGCAAGAGAGTAAATAATCATGACATGTCTTACTAGTTATTATCAACTCAAACAGCCAACTTCACGTCCTCAATTTATCAAACTTTAGCATCATGCATGTTCAAATGTCACCCTAGCATTATTAAAAGCTAAATGTATTATCAATTCACTGCTGCTGATAAAGGAGGGTTATTGTGTAATGGATTTGGATACTCACAGTTGGTGCAAAAAATGTAGAGTGCACCTCCGTTTTGACTCAAACAATCATGATTAAAGATTAAAAAAATATCTCATGAGGTAAAAAAATAACATTATCGAGGACCTGCACTGTTTTGGTGCCAACTGCAAAAATTCCAAATTGGATAGCAAGAAAAGGAAGGCTTTTGAGATTACATGTCATCTAGTATTCGCTAGATCAACCCAAAAATATATAAAAATCAATACAGTTTATATGTTAAATTTCAGAGTAAATTATTAATTTCTTTCCCAAAAAATTATGTTTACTTCAATTTAATCCTAAATGATCAAGTGTCTCAATTTAGTCCCTAAAAATTATTTCTATTTCTATTTGGTCTCCAATTTTTATCATAATGACTTCAGGCACAAAAATTTTCAAATTCAGCATTGGAAGATTTTGTGATATAACAATAAAAAGGACCAAATTAAAATAAATGTAATATTTACTGATCTCAAGGACAAAATTGAAAAAATTGTAATCTTTTAAGGACTAAATCAGTAATTTACTCTAAATTGTACTAAACTTGGTCATATAAGTTCTGATTCCTTGTCAAGTACCACATATCGAACATGGGCAAGAAAAAGGGTTTAGTTTACCTGATGTCTACTCCACCAGAAGAGACATGAGCTGAAACGTTCTTGGAAACCCATTTTTCAGCAGCTTGCACACTGTTAGCCAGTGAATAGAGCATGTCATTTGGAATTCCCACCATCACCTGTATCCCTGACTTCTTTAGAGCATCCAGAATATCTGAATCTGCGTCAAATAGCTTCACCTTCTGAATCCCATTGTCTTTTAGCATCTTCACCACAGTTGATGCTGGCAAAGGGTGTGTTGCCTGTGTCCCCCAATTCACTCCAATTCCACTCACTGTACTCACCAATACCCCACTAAACAACAAGCAAACAAGAACCCTACTAAATTTCACTCCTCCCATCATCTCCATAATCTCTTCACCAAGATATACCCAAAAGGCAGATCAGTTAAATAAAGAAAAACTGAGGATCAAATTGATCTGCTTTTTTATTACCTGGGTTTTGACAAGTGTGTTGTTTGTTCTGCAACAAATCAGAAGCTAGCTGTGCAAAGGCAGAGATTAAAGAATGTTTATTCAAGTACGAAAGTTTCTCAGAATTGATATGGATGGGTGATCGGTGATCACTACTTCATATAAAAGAGAAGCCAGATGAAAGCAAGTATAGCTGATAGCTCCAAGGAATGAAGAAGCCAAGCAGGTATAAGAATAAGTTCTTAGAAAGCGACAGAATTGAGCGTTTGCAAAGCTAACAATAATAAGAAGCTGCTGTGAAATATTAAATATCCCACCCAAGACAGATAGATAGATCTATTTGGATGGTATACTTCCTAATTTGCTATTGTTAAGCTTCAGCGTGAGATGGAGACAGACACCGAAGGAGCAAGGGAAAGATAGATAGAAAGAGAGAGATATATAGAGAGAGAGTGAAAAATGAAGTAGGAAAAAAAGAAGTAGTGGGGGAGAATCTTCTTTAGTTCTTTTTGGGTGAAGAAAGCAGGCAAGCATACACAAGAAAAGTAGTACTAGAATTTTCAAAATATATTCAAAATACATGGCTTCATGTGAGTTTAATTATATCGTTAGCAATTTCTATGATACACAAGTTAGCCTATAATGTCCTGGTTGTTGCCGTCCCCAGACAATTAAGTACCTTCCTTCACACCATAGTCTTGAGTCCAGAACCACAACAGCCTCTATAGTCTCTTTTCCCTCCTTTTTGAGTCTTTATGTACAGTTTCTTGCAGCGAGTAAAAGCTTGTGGAACTATGGAAGAGAGCAATGAAAGAATAGTCTGGAAGCGAGCTAGCTAGATGGGTTTTATGGTCATTTTAAGAGCAGAAAATAATGCTAAAGCTTTAACTTTTAAGATACTTGTCCCCTCCTCATTGCTCCAAGCTTACTTATTGTCCTGATGCCTTGTTGTACAAATCCAAAACAACCGGGTGGCGTGAGATTTCCAGTTCTTTCTAACCCTTTTCTATTTGTCATTGAATTATGGATGTTGATGTTACTGAGCTAGTTTTTTTAATTCAAATTAATTAAATGATCATAGGTGAAGTTTTAGAAAATTGAGTTAGTTCTAGTATTAAAGTTATTAATTTTTTATATTAATTATTTAATTGGTGATCATATGGTTGATAATTAAATTTTTTTAAATAATTTATTATCAACTATTTGATTGATTGATATAAGAAATTGATGGTTCTAATATTAAAACTAATCAATTTTTAAAGTTTTATAAATTTTATTACTTAAATAAGATCAATTCAATATATATTTTAATATGTTCGTTTGGTTTGAATTAACATATTAATTTTTTTTAGTAATTAAAAAATTAAATTAGTAATATTTTTAAATTTTAAAAAAATTAATTATAAAATATGAGTTCAATTTAAAATTTTAAAAAAGTAAAACTATTTTCATAATTTAATCAAATTTGAAGTTTAAATATTTAAATTAACAAAGGTATCATGTGAAAAAATAGTAAGAAACAGTAGTAATTGATAAATTGAGTTTTAGTGTGATTGGAAATATCTTAATTTGAAATTTGAACAGTTGATGATGGTTTTAGAAGAAAATAAATTTGTAAAAAATCCGCCGATTCAACCTCGTCCAATTGTACAGATTTAATTATTTTTGGCTAATTGAAGGGTTAACCTCACGCAATAAACATTTCTACGTCAGAGTTTCATATGTAAATAATTTTATTGGTAAGTGATAAAAATAGTAGCAGTGAAGATCTGTGATCCTGTCTCTTGCTTCCCTGGGTGGGCTATAATTTTAATTTATAGAAGTGGGCCAATGATTATTGATGACACTATTAAATATTAATCGACCTTTCCTTATTCGTTATCTTTGATTTCTTGTCAAATCTAGCAAATCAAACTCCCAAAAAAAAAATCATGAGTCAGAGTCCACTAGTATTCTCTTATTAAAATAGTATAATATTAAACTTTAACAAATAAAATTTATTTGAATCCTACCATCTATTGAACAATATTAGTCACAAATGACTAGACTTAAAAAACAACATAGGATAATGCACCACATCACATAAAAATAGTATTAAGGTCTTTTTGGGTCAATTCATTCACATTCTCTTTTTACGTTTTATGCCAGACGGAGTGAGACATCAGATTCTTTAATAGATTTTGTGGCCTGGAAAAATAGATCTGTTACTCAGGTCGAATGGCCCTAGGAGGCTCTATTTAGTTTAATAACACATTTTTAATAAAAATGCATTTGAGCACATATTAAATTTTTTTTTTTACAAAAAAATAAAATATTTATGATATTTTACAAAAGTTAACAATGAAAAATCAAAATATATAATTCATTTTTTTAACTAATAAAAAGCATTTAGTTAAAAACATTTAGCATTAAATTATTAAATAAAAAAGTATATTATAATAAATCTCTCTGTACAAGACATATAATATCGGATTAAAATAAAAAATATTTCATAATTATAAGAAATATATATTTTTTTTAAAAATTCTATTAGTTTTAAATATTTATTACTCAAAAATATAAGTATTGAATTTAGGTAAATATCATCTATATATAAATTATATGATTTTAACAAAAAATTAAAAAAATAAACCGATTTTTTGGTACATAACATAACAAACAATTAAATTTAGGCAAAAATAATTCTTTTCCCCTAAAGTTTACTTTCAATTTCAATTTTGCCTCTAATTTTTTTTTGTGCTGATTTCTTATTCATGTTTCTTTTTTTATTTTGATTTTGTCTTTTAAAACTAACACCATTAATAAAATTGACAGAAAATATTGACGTAAAATTCTCCATATGACATGTCTATTACTAACGTATCATATTAATTAATTTTAACTTTAATTTTATTCTAAATATTTGATTAAATTTCAAATTTACCCTAAATGATACTTTTTTATTTTTTTCTTTTGTTCTAAATTAACATTTAAAAACATGATAAGTCATTTGAAAACATATCATTTAGAAAAGTTTATATATTACTTGAAGGAGTTTATGTAAACATTTTTTATTAATTTTGTTAATGACTTTAGTCTTAACAAATTAGAACAAAAAAAAACACATGGAACACAATTTGCAAAAAAATAAAAAAAAAAACATTAAGGAAAAATTTGAAATTAAAGATTGGTCAGAAAAAAAGAAAAACTTCCACCTTAAATTTATGACCACTCAAATCATACCCCGCGTGACACTAGTGGCAAAGAAAGAATAAACCAATCAATCAAAAATGAACTCGCTGCAGTCGCAGAACAAACAAGCTAAAGCGTAGCCGAATTTCTCGCCGGTCGAAGAAGTCGAACCGGAAAACGAAGGCGATGAGCGAACCGAGAAACACAGAGAAGGGAATGAATGTCCCTCAAAAATAGGGAAGATGACGAATGCATCAATATACATGTCGAAGGGGATCAGAAACACACTATAAGTTTGATTCCCAGCAGTTCCAAGGTTCCTTCGCATTCAAATCAGTTCTGCGATTGTAGTGCCTCCTCTTGTTCTACGTACATTGTAAGGCAATTTTCATCCTCTTAAATTTATATTGCATTCACTTCTTGCTTCCGTAGATACTTTGTTCCTCTGCTCACATTTCTAGAACGTTGCTCCTATATTACGGTCGTCCCTGGTTGCACCGGTACTAGGCGTTGCCTTGATTATTTGCAGCTTAAGCCGGCATGTCACGGAGCTTTAAGTCTCGATTTGATTTTTCTTTAGGTTTAGTTTCTTTTGGTTTCCGCCACAAGAAAAATTTGTCATTGATGTCATCTTTTTTCTACATAATGCAGGGCATTATGGGTGTGACGGTGAAACTAATGGCTTTTATTGTGGCATTTTTGGGCGTGGTGTCTTTCTTATTGGGAGTTATTGCCGAAAACAAAAAGGTAATATATCTTTTCCTTTTTCTTTTTGGTAAAAAGGGTCATATCAATATGTCTTTCGTATATTCACCCAAAAAAAAAAGTCTTTCCTATTGATATACGAGGCCCTTGCTGTTCCCAATGGATATGGCTCCCTAAAATAAGCTTCTCCTCTATGTGCCTCTAAGAGTTTTTGTTGGATCTTGTATTTAATGGTTCACAATATTTTTGATTTTATTTTTTTGGGACAGGAGCTCCTGGAGGCTTCTGGAAGAGAAGCTTCTTGGAGGGGAGTCGGATTCAAATAAATAAATAATTAAAAAAAACAGAGGAAACAGAGCAAGAAACCACTCACGACTCATCCTGTGAAAAATGATATATACTTGTCATTTCAAAGTTATTTTTTTGACGTAGCATTCATACCTTCTCTCATACGCGCGGATCTTCTATTTGGGGAAAAAATTAGAAGAGGCATGCTTGGTTTTTAGCAACGGTTTTTACTGTTGCTAAAAACCTTTAACAACAGTTTAGCAATAATTAACTTGTTGCTGAAAGTTTTTAGCAACGGTAAAAACCGTTGCTAAAAACTGAGCAGGCAAAAATCTAAACAAAGAATCCAGACCCCTCTCATACAAGGGGAAAATAATGGTCGTACTCACTGCTGTATGGCTTAAGTTGTCATATCTATGGTGCAGAAATTAGGTTTTTTTTTTATTTGTATATGCCAATTTAATCTTTTTAAGACATTGTTATGGGGAAGTTGACCTCTCTATGAAAGTCGCCATCCCATACATATATCTTTTTAAAGAGTTCATCTTTTAAAAATTTTTTTTAATTTACATATATTTTAATGTACGTTAGTCTATGTAGGAGGCTAATTTTTAAAGAGGTCTATCTCCTTACAGCAAAATCTTTTGATCTTGTTGCACTTATTGTAAGCAGAGTTAGATCTCTTTATATAACCATTAGCATATCATCTTGGGCTTTTCAAATTCATATAAATAAAAACTATGAATTTCTACTTTTGTGTTTTATACTTGAAGGGTTGATGAATTCTTTATGGATATTAATTCATATAATTTCATCATATGAATTGTGATTGTTTTCTAATAAAATTTATATGTTTTTATTTTTGAATCATGTATTTCCTTCTATTACTGATGCTTTTTTTCCCACTCTGTCCGTATTGTCCGCTAAAGTAGTCAACTTTCTTTATTCCCTTTTTGTTCCAATAAAACCGATTGGCTCATTTCACTCTGTGAAATTTTAATTTTAGAGATTCTGGCTTATGTTCTTGTTTGATTGATTGACTAAGAATGGTGCCCATGTATAGTATACTATGGTAGTGGAGAGAGAACCTGCACACTACCTGCACTCCGGATGTTGTTTCCGTTTCTGTTTGATTTTTTTATGAAGGAGAAACTTCAATTGCTTCCCACCATTTTTCTCCATTATTTTTTAACTGTTATAGTATTTTTTTTCCTTGAGCATATATCCAATTGAAGTTATATTTTTAAAAGCTTGGATTATAGAATTGTTTTCAGATAATGTATACTTGCGCCGTCATAGATTTTTTAAAAGACTGTATTATATATTTTATTATTTATGTTATTGTCGCATAGCACGGGTACATGCAAGTGCCTTAGGTGCTCACATAAACCTAATATTCTGTCTATATGTTTGAAGGGCAATGCTACTAAGAACTCAATCTCAATTGAGATCAAGCTTTTCTCCCTCTTTCTTATATCATTTTTTGTGTTTGTCATTTTTTTTCATTCCAAACACACTTCCTGTAAAAAAAAAAAAAAATTAAAGTGGAGAAGTCGACCTCTCCACAATTTCTCCCGTGTTTAAAGTGCAGGCACAATTTTTGTAGTTGTACTATCTAAATATGCATTTCTTTTTTCCTCGCTGCAGCCTGTATCTGGAACGCCAATAACTGGCAAGGATGGCGTTACTTGTAAGTTTCCAGCTGATCCAACAGTTCCATTGGGGTATCTTTCTCTAGCATTCCTTGTTGCTTCTACTCTGGCTGGGCTGCTGTCTGTCTTTTACCCTTACAAAGGAATGTCTATTCCACAAGACATTTTGTTTGAAAGCGTTGGTTTCACGACATTCTTCAACATTGCATTGTAAGTAAAATTATCTTATCCTATTCTTACACTAATTTTTCTAGTATACCATTATATAATGCAGCTGTATTTTTTTCCCATTATTTTTTCTTATTCATATGTAAAAGATAGTAAGATAGGTCATGAGTGTGTCGTGAGAGGATGCTTTTCATTGTCTGTCTGTAACCTGCCATTCTGTAGTCTCAATTAATAAGATGTGGAGTTATGAAATATATTATGCTTTTAGTCAGTTTTAGTTTATCTCCGTCTTGCTCTCACGTCCGAAATGACTTTTCCTCTGGAAATGGTGTCTTTATCTAGGCTTACGACTGGATCAGCTGCAGCTATGCTGTTATGGACAACAATTTCTGATCAGCTTCACCTGAAACACAAATTTCATCGCAATTTTAGCTATACTTGTCCTACAGCTACAACTGGTCTCCTTGGTGGTGGTGCTTTTTTATCCCTTGATTCCTGCGTCTTCTGGTTAATTGCCCTTTTGTTAGCACACAATATACGGGAGGATTTCTTTGAGGAAGTGTTTGGCGAAAAGGGTAAATTTGGTAAAGGCTCCAAGACTTATGCAGAAGCGTTGAAGGAAAGTATCTGAGGTGTGTTTGTAATCCTGTTCAATGCTCAACAGATTATGCTTAGTAGCATTGAAGGAACGTGGATGTCAACATATCCCCTCCATGGATGTCGATTCTGATAAAGATGAAATAGATACTGTTTATGCTTAGTAGTATGGCCTCTTTATCTATATCACTTGCCTTTGTTTCTGCCTTCATCCCTCCAGGAATGTACATGGATGAAACAAAATGAGGTCATTGCAGTATTTATGACAAACACGTCAAACAAGTTCAAGCAAAGTAGGCCTTCAACATTACAAAAATAAAAGTGGCAACGAAGGAATAAGGAAATTTCATTTTTATTTGAAAAGTGGTACCAAGTGTACCATATCTAGTTGACTATTATCCGTGTCTGATGAGTGTAAAGATACTGTAATTGATGTTCAAAGTAACGCTAATCATTATGTCAACATTATCATGCTTCCGACAAGTTTATGCAAATGAACTAACACCTCCTTTTTTTTTTTTTTTTAAACACCAAGCTATAAGGAAGATTTTTATGTTCTTAACATAAACATTGTAATGACTCTAAATTTGTAGTCAGTTTTTTACGAATTTACCAAACACCCGAAGGTTTGGGCCGCTAAATTCTAGCCTTTGCAGGCCCAAAGCCCAACCAATATATTGAAATGTTGGATTGGGCGGGATCTGTTTACCAAAAAAACCCTAGTCCCCTTTTTTTTTTATCTCCTTCCTTCTGGTTTTGAACGAAGGTGGCGTTTCTTTCCTTTCCATTGTTATTTGTAAAACCCTACCAAAACCCTGTCTCTCTCTCTCACGGCTTAAGCTCTCAGCCTGCGAGTTTCCCAGACACTGTCTATCTTCTTCTAGCTCCCTTCCTGTTCGTGTAATATTTCCGTTAGTTAGTTAGTGAGATAGTTGAGTAGTTAGTGGGCCTGGCATAACTGATACGGGCAGGAAGAGGGTTATAAATTGACAGTTGATTCCATTGTCTTGACTCTTGTGGATATTTGTCTAGAATTCTTGTCTTTCTTCCTCTATTTTCTCTTTGTGTTCCTATCAGAAAGTTGGTGACAATGCCGCTCGGAGAAAGGGAGGGGGATAAGAGCGAATGCCGGTATTGTGGTGTGGAGACGGACTTCAATGATGACATGCCACACGTGCTGGCATATAATCTCGCTTCTGGGGGATTCGATTTTGTTCTTTCTCCTTTGGTTTGTGCCGACTTTTTCCTCCCTCCTGATGTTCCTTTCTTTTCTCTCTTTCTTTTTCTCAACATTATCAAGCAGAAACGATCATCTTGAAATGGTTGCAATTGCTATTTTCTTTAAAAGGCAATTGTTGTAGACTATGCATTTCCATCTATATCTGCATTAAATTGAGGAGAAAGATACTGGCATTTTCCTGTGTCTCTGCTTCCTCAAGTATGTGAATTATCGACGATGTATGTAATTATATGAGCAGTTTTGTTGCACTAGAAGTCGTTACTTCGAGTTTTTATGGTAGCCACTCACACTGCAACGGTCGAGTTGCGATATTCTGTGTGAATGATCAGGAAACTCACCTAGAACAATATTGTTTTAAGGACCCTTACAGTGAGGTTGCTCGACTTTGAGCCTATAAGGTTTCCCTGGATTGGTCTGCTAAATTACCTCTTCTATCACTTCAGCATTTCCTAATACTGTCTGTTGAACATAATTTGCAATGTAATGTAAAAAACGTGTTTCATTTTGTGAGGTTAAAACCTGACCTGGTTCTTTTGTTTGATTGAGTTCTAATAAAATTATTTTTTAACTACCAGAAGAAGAGCAGATTTTTTAATGACTGAAGTGGTTTTACTGTAAATGTAATCTTTGTCATCTACCTTACATGCATCTTTCTGCCATTCGTTATATAATTTCTTTGAATTTTTTTCCTCTAGTGCCTTGCTATTTATTTATTGATAGCTTGCAAGCCAATAATATACCAGCTAAGTGTCTTTTCATCTGTGTATTTGGTAGCAAGCTATAAGCGTGCTTTGAGCGATCAGTTGGTGAGGCAGAACTTTTGTGGTTCTTGTTATAATTATAACAAGTCTTGGTTGCTTTAAAATAACCGTGTTTTGCTTTGAATTATTGTTATTTATGCATATCTAGTTTCTTAATTCTTACTGCCTGTTTAGCTTATATGTCTTTTGTTGTGCAATTCAGATGGATCCTTTATATCGGCCAAGCTTAGTGCAAAAGGATGCTTTGAGTTCTGGTGATCTGCCATTTGCTGGATCAGACTTAGTCTTGAGTCCTTCTCAATGGAGTAGTCGTGTAGTGGGTATGGATTTGAGTCACCTATTTTTCTTATGAGTAGCTTGGCTTGCAAACATTTTTCATTTATTTGCATATTCTGCCTTTCCTTTTGATCTTCCCAGCAACTTCCTGGGTTTCAGATTATTACCACCCCTCTACAAAAAGTAGCTTTGCAGTGTCCATAATTGATTTACGCCTTGGGCGGCTGCCCAAATATAATATTCCAACAAAATATTTCACTTCCATGGTGGGTTTTCATTATGCATTAAGCAGGATGTCTTGATTCTTTTGGCACTTTATTTTTGCTTCCTGCACTGAAAAAAAAAATGATTATTGAAACTATGCTTCAATTTCTTGTCATGATGTATTTTGGCTATCTAATAATTTTAATCATTTTCTGTATGTGATTTCTTGAGAAGTTGTGTTCCTTCTCAGCTTTACCAGTTAATGGGGGTCAAATACAACTAGTATTATTATGATCTATTAACTTGGAATTTTATTTTCTTTTCTGGATTTATTTTCCTTGATGTGTAGATAGATGGTTCAGTGGAGCAATATTCTTTTAGTAATGCCTAGTTGCCTTTATTGAAATTTTATTGAGTAATAAATAATGGCACCTGAAATATGGAAGTTATAACATCAATGTCAAACTGCATAGCACTTGTGATTAAGGCTACTCTTTTTGCTTGAAGTTATGTTAAACTTATCAGATGATTTATTCATTTATTCAGGAAAAATTAGCTCATGGATAGATTTGGATTCTGAAGATGAAACCCTTAGGATGGATTCTGAAACCACTCTCAAACAAGAAATAGCTTGGGCCTCTCATCTCTCTATACAGGTGTGCTTAGGCATGAACAAATTGAAGGAAGTTTTGAATATATATTCCTGCCCTGCTTGGTTTTGATTTCTTAGGATATTGAGTGGATTTACTCATGTTTATTGCAGTAGTTTGAAACCTCTGCTATGCTTGAATTGTTAACTTCTGATCTGGAATTTTGTCAGCATATATTTTCTTGGTTTTATTCCTTTTGTTATCTATCATAGTTACTTCCAATAATTAAATACTCTTTGATTTTGATTATAATTATAAAGTAAAGAACTAAAGTGGAATGATGATGTGGGATTTGTTTGTTTATGCATTTGATGAAGGAAATCCTTTTTGGGTACAATCTATCAAACTATGGGAGGAAATTGTTGAAGAGTAAAGATATGTGAATGTCCATTCTCTCACTTGAGAATCCCTGTTATGGGGTTTGGTGAGTGGGAATCGTAATTTTTCAGTCATTAAACATTTGGTCATAATATATATACATATATATATATATAATATGTATATATGTCTGCTCTGTGTGTGTATGGATAATTCAAGATCCCCATATTTATTCCTAAGTATCTTGTAAATAGATTTGCTATATCAAACACTAGGATTTCTGTAGATCAAATGCCACGTTTATCCTAGGAAATCCGTCCTGGAAATTAAATTACACATGTCTAGTGCACTATTTAACTAGCAGACCAAGGATTATAATTTACACATGACATAATGTAATTTTTAACCAGCAAAGGATCAAAGGTCTTAGCCACTAGTGTATGTCCCTTATGTTGTAACATGTCTTTGAATTTTGATATAGTGCTTATCTTTATCACTGTCTGTTGTTAGTTTATTGCTGTGATTTGCATATAGTTTTCTCCTAATTTGTTTGAATGTACTGCAGGGTTGCCTTCTTCCAGCTCCCAAGGGAACTTCTTGTGCTAATTATGCTAGGTGTGTGAATCAAATCTTGCAGAGCCTAAACAATATGCAGGTGCCATTCTCAATTCAAGTTTTCAACTAATTCATTTGTCTTTCCAGCACAATGTTATTTTCATTACTAGAATTCTCAGTCTCCATGATTTTGTAATGAAGCTGTGGCTTAGGATTCCTTTGGTGAAGTCTGACGAGGACTACATGGGTGATAATCCAGATGCTTTGGTGAGTAAATATGCTAAGTCATTCTCAAACTGCCATATTCTTAAATCTGTATAATTGGGATCATATGTAGTATTGGAACCTCCTCCTAATCTTCCTTGTTTGTACTCAGACATGCAGTTGTGCTATAATTATCTCAAATGTGAAGTTGTGTTTATAAGCTGTAATTTTTCTTGATTCTCATGCAACTTCTTAGCCTTTTGGATGAAATTATCCTTGCTGTAGTACATTCAAAGATGCAGGATAGAGTTTTTGATATTATGTTCTACAAAACATAACAGTGTGGAGGAGAGGGGGAATCATATGGTTTTTATGTGTTGTTAGAACTTAGGGATATAATATTAAAGTAGGGATATAATACTAAAGCAATTCCTGAGCTTAACTTAATCAAATTTTAAAAGAAGATATATTAGGCCTATGCTTTTTCCGTACTTCAAGTCTAAAGGGTCTTCGCATGGGGAAGCGTGTTAGTCATATACCAGAACCACTCCTGAGCCTTCTTCTGTTGGAATAAAACCTTCCTTAATATTTATTGGTTGATTCATACTAGTATTTGTATGAGTTAAATCTTCTGAAGATCAGATTATTAACAGGTATACTATCTGATCTTGAATAGGTTAGTTTTTTTTTGTAGCTATGAAAATTTATGCTGCCAGGTTTCTTTTCACTCATCCTTCCATTCCTGGTTTACAGGTTGATTCTTGGGAAACTTGGAATACATTTCGCCTTCTCTGTGAGCATCATAGTCAATTGGCTGTTGCACTTGATATTCTGTAAGTTGTTTATGCATCCTGAGTCCCTGACTAATTTTTGTTCAACTTGTTTTACATTTGCAGCAATATATAATTTTTTTGGCCATGATATGATCAACGTTGTTGTTTTTAAGGGGTACCTTACCATCAGCAAACTCAGTTGGACGCTGGTTTGGGGAGCCTGTTAGAGCAGCTATAATAAATACTGATGTAAGGATGTCTTGTAAATAACGTATCTTTCAAACATCAAGTACGGTGTTGCTGATTCTGTTTTAAGTTGTAAACATGTAATAGTTTTAACTGAAATTTTGCAGTCCTTTTTAACTAATGCTCGTGGGTATCCATGCCTCTCAAAGCGTCACCAGAAGCTGATTATGGGGTTTTTTAACTATTCCATACAGGTAATCTATCGAAAGTTTTGAATCTTGTCTTGGTCGAGAACTGAGTCAGTAGAAAGTTTTGGATGACAAAGTAAGTTGAGCAATTGGTTCCACTGTGGACAACCTTGTACTCCATACATATTGTTACTATTCCAAGTATTCTGTTCATCTGTTTCAGGATACTGTAGTACTTATTAGCAGATTCTTACTAACGTAATTCAAATTCAGATATGTTCTTTTTCCCTGGACAAAATTACTAAATTTTCTTGAAACATCTGTCCAGGTAATTATATCTGGTAAACCAGTTCATCCCAAAGGGAATGTGAATCCAGATGCTTCTCATAATCTTTCTTCTTTGGGTAAGTTCCTATTCTTGGTTTGTATATATCATCTTGATGCTGAAGATAAAAGTTTAAGCAGTAATAAATTCTTTTAAATTGTTTTTTAATGTTTTTGTAAATTTTCATTGATGAGCTGGTTTTATTTAATCTACATTTAGGATATGAGAATTCTTTCATACGCTCTATATTTACATATCTTTCCCCCTTCCCTCTTGCCTGTGTTTATATAGATCTGCATGGTTCCGTGCCTGTATTGGCATAATATGAAAGTTATGATTTGGTGCTCCATTGTTTTGATCTAGTTCTGACAGTTGGACCTTTGACCAAGAGTCTTCAGCTTTGAGTGAATTTTTTTCTTTTGTTGCAATTTAGATTCAGAAAGACATCCTTTGAGGCCTTATCTGGACTATGTTGCTTATCTTTACCGAAGAATGGATCCCATTCCTGAGCAAGAACGCTTTGAGGTATCTGGTTTTCCTTGTGTTGAATAAAAGCATAGCATTATCTGCTATTATATCTTTCCTGACCCTCAGTTCATATGGCAGATGGGTTACAGGGACTTTTTACAGTCACCCTTGCAAGTAAGTATTCATTTGCCTAACCTCAGTTTCATATGGCAGATGGTAACTTCATATGTTTCCATTAAATGATTAGAACTTTTCACAAATCCTCTGCAGCCGCTTATGGATAATCTCGAGGCTCAAACATATGAAACGTTCGAGAAAGATACAGTCAAATACATTCAGGTATGGTAAAGCCTTCAGTCTTTTTTTCAAAATTTTGCATCTGTAATTATTTTTTTCATCTCACCACAACTTAAATCTGATTCAAAAAGCTATAGCAGTTGATGAATGTGAATCCTCAAGTTCACAGGAGCAATGAATTTTTTAGAGTACATCTTAAACAACATAAGTCCAGAGTTTCCTGATTTTGCCTGCAGTAATCTTCAATCAGTATTTGTTGAAATTCTTCTTATTTATCTGTGGCAATCCAGATTCTATGATGTGGAGTCATTTTTCAAGATGAATTTATTATCACAGTTTCTGGAAGAATGAAATCTTAGTTGATGGCATGTGGCATAGCGCCAGTGTTTTGCACATGAAAGATGAAACACATGGCATTGCAAGAATCTTATGGCATGCCATTTTTTGGGGCATGCACTATTAAGAAATTAGGCGTTTTACTGTTGTCTTGGATTATATTCAAATGTAGTTTTATGTTCATTTTTTTTTTTCATATTTATGTTTTGGATCACTGTTTCTGGGAAGAATGAAATCCTAGTTGGTGTGTGGCGTAGAGTGAGTGTGTTGTAACATGCAGCACGTGGTGTTGCTTGATTCTGATGGCATGCCATTTTTCGGGGCATGCACCATAAAGAAATTGTGTGCTTTACTGTTATTTGGATTATATTAAAATATAGTTTTATGTTTATGTTTTTTATATTTATGTGCCCTATTGCATGTATCTAAATTTAGCATTATTGGGCGTAGAATTAAAAACATGTTTGTGCTCTGCAACTGCCTGCCTGATCAAAGTTTTGTGAAGAAAAGGCTATAGCATCCTCTATGTTCTTTGTTCCCTGGTGCCAGAGGTCGTGACAACTGGCAGCATTGGTTTCTTATTATGTGTGTACTTTATATCTAACCATTAGTTTTCTTTTTGCTAGTACCAAAGAGCAGTTTGTAAGGCATTGCTTGACAGGGTTCCTGATGAAAAGGCATCTGAGATTACCACTGTAAGATTTCTGGTGTTCTATCTGTGCATATTGCTCTGTTTATTGTTATTTCCTAGCACTGCCTAGCACTGAATAAACATGTGCTAGATGTTCGGAGACATAACGAGTTGTGTAATTCCTGTTGCTAGGTATTGATGGTTGTTGGTGCTGGGCGTGGACCTCTTATTCGGTCATCATTACTTGTGTGTTCTTGTACTTTCTATGTTATTAATTTTTGAAAATGTTAACAACATTCTGTTACGTGTACATTGAGTTATCCTTTTCATTCATTTGACTTTTATTGTCTCCATATGTAGGCAGCTGAAGAAACTGGGAGGAAGTTAAAAGTATATGCTGTCGAAAAGAATCCAAATGCAGTTGTTACACTTAATGTTAGTAGGGATCTTATTCTTATATTTATGGTGATTCCGTGCTTTTAAATGTCAATATCATAATCTTCTCTGCATATCAGAGAAGTTGCTAAATTCAAGTACGTTTCTTACTCTTCATTTTGCTTATAATAAATGTAACTGATATCTGCCAACTTTAAAGATTATTTTTAATTATCAGTTATTTTTCAACTTTCAACATGTTTGATGTGTAAAAAAAAAAAAAATTCATTGAGTGTGTTTCTTTTTATTCATATATGTTAATATGCATGGAAGTTCAACATGTTTGGAAGTTTTATGACTGATTGAGTTATGAATTTGCTATTGTGTAGCACCTTATTGTGGATCATGTCATCTTATGGTTTGTGTTAATTACATTTCTTATGATGGACACTGATGAACCCTCAAATTTTGTTGCTTTTAGTGTTACAATGAATTGATCCGCCCCCCCCCCCCCTTTTTTTTTGTTTTTTTAAACAAATTCTTAATATAAACATTATCTGTAGCTTGTGGATATAGGTTTCAGGTTTCTGAATGTTTTTATCATATTTATCTTAAACGTAAACCCCCTTTTTTTCCCTTTTTTTTGGTTGGAATAGAGTTTGATTAGGTTAGAAGGCTGGGAGGATACAGTTACTGTAGTCTCAAGTGACATGCGCTACTGGAATGCCCCTGAATTGGCTGACATATTGGTATCTTAGTATTCCATTTTTTTTGTTCACTTTCTCAACTTGTATTATTTATAATGTAGAGTCTGATTGCTTTTTGTCTTGATTTAGGTTAGTGAATTGCTAGGTTCTTTTGGCGACAACGAACTGTCACCTGAGTGCCTTGATGGAGCCCAGAGGTTTCTGAAGCCAGATGGAATCTCAATACCTTCATCGTGCGTAAATCCTTCTCCTTTGTTTTTTTAGTCTAGTTAAAGGGTACCCCTTCCACACCAGATAACATCAGAATCATAGAACTTGTTGAGCTGATAATGACCAAATAGTCTCAGTCCTGTAATATTGTCATTACCTGAGAGTATCTAGGGATCCACGTGTTCTAAATACTGTTAAAGGAACTTTTGATTGATGTTTTCTTTTGTTGCTTTCTGCATCCTATCATTCATTGTTGACTACTCCTTTCAGGTATACAAGTTTCCTCCAGCCAGTGACAGCTTCAAAGTTATATAATGATGTATAGCTCTTGTACATCCCCTGTCAAATTTGTTTATATTAAATTATTTATTTATTTTACTTGGCTGTGGTTATTTTTCAGGTTAAGGCACATAAAGATATATTACACTTCGAAACTGCTTATGTTGTGAAATTACACAATGTAGCGAGGCTTACACCGTCTCAACAAGTGAGTAGCTTTTCATGCAGCCTACTGTTCTTTCTTTTCCTTCAGCCTATCCACAATTCTGATCTTTAATCTATTGTCCATGCTTTGCTAAATAGTTTGCTTTTATGCCTAAAAAATTTGATGTTAAGTGGTTTCTGTTCTGATTTTTTGTGGTTTCTTGTTTGACTTGGATAGGTTTTTACATTTACTCATCCAAAACCCTCAGATGAGGAAAGCAACCAACGTTATAAGAAGCTGAAGTTTGAGATACCTAATGACACAGGGTCAGCAATGGTACACGGTATGTAGTGCATTTTTATTCATATTGCAGCATAAAAAAAAATATGAAGGGGTGGAATTTTGGTTTGGACATTTTAAAGTGAAAATAAGTGACAAATTAATATGGTGGAGGGCAGGAAGTTTATTGCAAATTATTGTTAGTGCTGCTTCATGTATAGTGTCTTTCTTAATTTTCTATGCTGCTATTGTGTGAGATGGACTTCTTATCATGTTGAGCTTGTGTACACCATGACCATAGGATTTGCTGGATACTTTGATGCTACACTTTACAAAGATGTGCATCTTGGAATTGAACCTACAAGAGCAACACCAAATATGTTTAGCTGGTATTGAGCTTTGTTTCCCTTTCATTTTTCTATTGAATGTCATATTTGATAATGCCGTTGATCACATGGAAGAGAGAAGTTTTCTGCCAATTGGAAACATAACTGTTGGGAAAATGAAATGAACAGAGAAAATTGACGCTGCCTCTTCAGATAAATTATGCTCCAAGATTTGTTGTTTTTAATATATTATCCACTATGAAGTAGAGTCTCCTGCTAATTCTTTGTGGAAGCTAAATATATGTGACCGATATTATTAGAACTCATACGACATGGTGGGTCACGTATGAATTTAATTCCTAAGACATGGGTGTGTTCTATTCTTGTAGGTTGTAGCTGATTGTCTAACAACATTTGTGCTTGCATAGTTGTTACTCTTTGGAATTATTATTATTAGGCAAAAGAACATTTTTTCATCACTAACATTTACTTTGAATTTTAATTTTGACCTTAACATTTTTTTTGTGTCAATTTCGTCTCACGATTCTCTTGTTTCAATTTGTCCTTAGGGCTAATGCCGTTAACATAGTTAACAGGAAATGTTGACATGGCAAAATCAAAGGGACATGTGGACATTTTCATGTAACATGTCACTGTCAATGTGTCATATTTATTGATTTTAGGTTCAATTTCGTTCCAAATTAAACTTTTTAATCTAGCAGAAGTAAAGTGGAAGGATTTCTGTATTTCTCTTCCTCCTCTTCTCTTCCTATTCTTGTTTCTCTCTCCTCTCCTCGCTCTCTCTCTCTACAAAAGAAAGATGGGAGAAAGAAGAGAGGAGATAGAAACTTTCTCTATCCTCTCTTTTATTCCTCCTCTTCTTATTTCAGTTTCTCTCTCTGCCCTCTCCATTTTCTTGAATTGTTACTTCTGTTGCATAGAGAGAGGGACAGAGAGATATGAAAAAGTCTAAGTTAGGACGAAATTGAAATTAAAATCAGTATCACACTTTGCAATGACGTGTCATATAAGAGTCCACATGTCACTTTGATTTTGCCATATCAACATTTTTTGTTAACTATGTTAACAAACAAAAGTTAAACATGTAAGACGAAATTGACTTTGAAAAAACAATATGGATAGAATTGAAACTCGGATAAACATTAGGGACAACAAAAGGTACTTTTTCAGTATTATTATTATGTAAGGATACTTGGGAAACCCAAAAAAAAGGGGTTCATAAGGATAGAAATGCTAAAAGTTACAGGGACAAGTTAATGACACTACGTGATTTGTGGGATTGGAATGCACTTGTTGCCTTATATTCTTTTGCAAGATGACCTATTAATCGACTCTCCTAGATAGATAGATTTGTTTTAAGGGTTATCCTTTTTCACTTGATAGAAACATGCTATATTTCAATGTCTGAGCCGATGTTTTTCTTGACTTAATAAAATTCTTTTTGGAAGTTAACTAGTTAGTTTTTGTATTAAATTTTTTTTTTTCACTTTCAAATTATTCAGGTTCGCAATATTTTTCCCATTAAGGACACCCATTTTTGTGGATCCTGGTTCTCCTCTAGAAGTACATTTCTGGCGCTGTTGCGGTTCTACAAAGGTTGTTTTTGACCACTTGCTCTTTACTATTTAATCTCTTTTTTATAACTTTTTTCCCATTTCATATTACTGATTTCTTTCTTGATTATGGGAATCAGGTTTGGTATGAGTGGTGTGTTACATCTCCGTCTCAATCTCCGATTCACAACAGCAATGGACGCTCTTATTGGGTTGGCCTTTAGTGACTAGGGTTTTATGGAATATTTGTCAGCTCGACTTGCAGAGGGGAAAGCAAGTGCTCTATCCTGTGGCCATGATATTTGAAGCACCAATACTGATTTTTTGAGTTCGTCTAATTTTCAGTTCGTTCTTGGAAATTATGTTGTACAATAATATATTTGAGGTAAATTCTGTTGGCTAAGCAATCTTAAAATGTAATATAGCTTTTATCATGGAAAGTTGGGGAAGATCTTTCTTTTCCCCTTTTGTATTCCAGTGTCAGTTATTCTCTTTTATTTAGTTGCTGAGACAACTAAAGAGTTGCGACTTGTGACCTATTAGATAGGGGGAAAAATTATGAAGACTAAATTAAAAATTTGGATAAAAGGGCGGATTTAATACAAAAGTACTTCAAATATAGATGATCCCACATATGCATATCAACTAGGAGTGTTTTATATATTGTCTGGGCGACTCATATCATTTTTAATAACATTTCAATAATTACTTTTTACTATTTCAATTTTAGTTATATCAAAACTAGAGATTATAAAAATATCAATTACTTTTTTTGGGGACAAAACTAAAATTAGATCTTTATAGTTTCGAAGCTGCTAGCTAAAAGCGGGTCAATAACGAACAAAAATTGGTAAACTTGTTTAATTAGTTTATGTAAATTAAAAAAATTTACAGAATACAATTATTTTGCATATTATGAGAGATAAAAAGTCAACGAGTTTCTAGCTCCGGTTGGCTTTGTAACACACTTTAATTCTTAATTTACAAACTATAAAAATTCCTACCATCATTTAATTCTTAATTACGGCCTTAATTTGGTCAAATCTAGTTTAATTACCCAAAAGTTCTAGGATAAGAAGAGCACCAATTATAGCTACCAAATTCCACATAATTTACCTGCTTGCCAATTTTCTAACTTTCAATACTTCTCTTTTTCCTCGAACAACTTTCAATACTTTCAGTTAAGGTTATAAATAACAATCGAGTTAATCCTGATACGGTTGTGAATATTAATTGAGTGGTTTGAGTGGATCCTACTCCTTTTGTGAATAGTAATTCGGTTAATCCAAGTTCAGTTATGAAAAGTAAAAGAAACTTTTTTATTGGTCTTGTCATATGTAAATAGAGGAGTGCAACACTTGTTTATACTTTATAGATATAGGTCTTGTTTGGTAAACAACTTATTTCAATACTTATAAAATAAGTAATTATCATATAAGTATTTATATATAAGTTATTTTTATAATTAAAGAGTTTATGAGAACAAATTTCACAGCTGTTTTCAGCTTATTTTCATAAGCTATTATGAATAACTTATGAAAATAAGTTGAAAACAATTTATGGACATATCATAAGTTGTTTCTATAAACTCTCCTAAACACATGTATAAGCACTTATGCCATAAGATAAGTCAGATAAGTTCAAAATAAGTTTTTCTAAATATAGTCATAGACATTGTAGAGATAGATCTTTGGTAGATATCAAATATTTATATTCAACTAATTCAACGTTTTTGTCGTCCAACCCAAAATCAACATGCAATAAAAAGTAGAATTACTCCAATTAAACTAAGAATTTGGGAGCTTGTATATGCTATATATACATTGTTTTGTGCTTTTGGATATGTAATTATGTTTCTCAAAGTTGTATAAGTGGTTTGAATGTGGACAAGTTGTAATTATAGCTTTGAGTGTTGTTTTTCACTGTCAAATGGTAAGTTTTTGTTTTGGACTGTTTGGAGGTATTAAATGACGTGCGACCTCTAATTGCCATGAAATTTAATATGAAATTAGAAATGGTGTCAAAAAATATGCCTTAAAAGTTTCAAAATTTTTTGGGATGGTGTGGTGCCCTTAATGTACATATGACAGCAACCAAAATCTGAAAACTGTGAAAATCAAATTGTTTTGGCATGCTGATATCTATATGTATTTTGGATAACCAAATGAGGCCCTAAAATCTTGAATTTTTTTTTTTAATGAAAAACTCACATGCTAAGAGCATGCATTGGAAAGTTTCATGATTTTTTAGAGGAGTTTTACTAGGTCAATTACAAAAGAAACAGAACCTAGTTCAATACATAGGTAAATATGGGCAGCTGTAATTAGGTTTTGTTTCAGTGGCTAAATGACTTTATTATGACTTGAATTTTTTATGACACCTAGCTAAAACATTAGACATCATACTAATTGTCTGCAAAATTTCATAGCATTTGTTTATGGTTTGTTAGGCCTACTAAGCAGTAAATAGAACCTGTGTAAAATTTAGACAAATCTAATAGATGGTTACTAATATGACCTTTAGATGAGCCAAATGATGGAATTCTGTTATGAAATTTTGCCCCTAGCATGACAACATTTGAAGATGGTGTTGTGCCAAATTTCATAAATTTTGGAATAATGGATTTTCTCAGTTTTTTTTTAAGTTAGGACCCAAAATTAACCTCAAAATATAACGAAGTATAAATATTTGTAATATAAGGTTTTTAACACCAACTTCCAAAAGTTTTCTGACTAGCTTTGAACATCTGAAATTTATTGTAGGTAATAGTTAGAGAATAATTAGAGCTCATTAAGTGCCTCTTACCATAAACAAAACCAAACAGATTGATGGGTCTAAAATTTGCATCTTTTGAGCAATTTATCTTTAAAATCTTTAACAACCAGCAAAAATTCACAACATAGGATTTTCTAAAATTCTTAATATGGTTATGGGTTATGATTCTAAAATAGATTATAAGTACCTAATGTCACATTTTTGATACCACAGCCATATTATAGCTTGTCAATTGCAAAACAGTCCACTTAATCCAAGTTAGTGCAAACTCTAGTTTATATTGGGTCATTGGTGGAATATACCAATCTTATCCAAATTTCAATATTTTGGATCCTATTTGTCGGGAAAAAATAATACAAAAAATTTAAATATATAATAATTAGATGACATGTATAATATTAATGTTTTGGTAGACATATTGAAGCGTGTATTTTAACTTTTTAGAATGTAAAAATTTGTAGTAAATTTTTAATACTTTAAATTTAAAATAGTTATAAAAAGTTATTTCATTTAGCATTTTAATTTTTTTGATATATTATAATCTTATTTTATTTATTTATTAATATATGATTTTAGGATAATGATAAAAAATTATTATTGATAAAAGTAATCATTTTTCAAATTTTTGGCTTATTGTTTGGTATATTTTCTTGTCAAAAATTGAGGTAAGATAATAAAATAATTTTATTTTTACTTAAAAATCTGTTTTATTATTAGTGTATATACATGTTAATTTTAATCTTTTATCACATTCAATATTAAGTTAGTGATATAGCATGTATTATAATATATGTAATTGTTAAATTTATTTTTAATATAAAATTAAATTATATTTAATTTTTTATATTTTAAATTGTCATCCCAAAAATTACGAAGATTACCCTCTACTAATATCTCCAGGTATTGGAACTTTTTGGTTCAATGCCTTATTCATTATCCTCACTTTGTCTTTCGGCGCGAGGGTAACGAAGAGCACAGACAAGATCGTCATAAATCGGTGTTCGTTTGATTTCTTTGCTGGTATTTTTTTCATATATCTCTTTGTTCCTTTCTCGTTCGGTAGATTGTAGTCGGTGTGGGAATGGATAAAGATTAGGTTCTATGTGCTTACGGATATTAATCTAACGCAGCGATGTTGGATTGATGATTTGGAAACTGGAACGAACTTTGTAGATTCAATTTTGGATTTAGATTCTGTTAGGTGATTATTTGTTTCTGTCTATGTTAATTATTTTGAGATCTGTCGTTGCCGTGGAAATTAGGGTTTCTAACTTTTTTTCCTTTATATTCCGTGTTTTAACTGCAGAAGTTTAGTTCAAGTAACCGGTATGTATAATGGAATCGGGTTACAGACCCCAAGGGGATCTGGCACGAATGGATATATCCAGAGCAACAAGTTCTTTGTCAAGGCTAAGACTACCAAGGTTGCTGAAAACATCCGGGGGTTTGAGGCAGATCAGGGTACTGCAGGTGTTACTAGGAAGCCTAACAAAGAGATTTTGGAGCATGACCGTAAGCGTCAGATTCAGCTCAAGCTGGTGATCCTCGAAGATAAACTCATCGATCAAGGTTATACTGATACTGAAATTGCAGAGAAACTCGAAGAGGCTCGGAAGAAATTAGAAGCTGAAGCAACTGCTGAGGAAAGTGATGGACCTATGCCTGTATCAGTTACGGATAAAAAGTAATTTCGTCTCTTTCATAGGTTTTGTTAAATTGGTTTTTGAAATAATTTTTTTTATTGGCACAACTGATTTTGAAATAATTGTTTGGATGCCCGGTTGGTACACTCTTTCTCATTTTTATTATAGTGCCTCACCAAGCAGGGTTTATTATAAGGCGTGCTTTTTGCTTTCTCCACTGTTGATATGAACATCTTGCAATTTTAGCCTTTTAGTTTGTTTGGGCCAAAATGCAAAGAATCTTCTTCAACTTGGGGGTTTTGCAATTTACTCTGTTGATTATCACTCTCCATTAACTTTTAGATACCCCTCCATTAACTTTTCCATCTAAAACCCTAACACCACTTGTTTGAGGACAAATATGCAAAAAAAAAAAAAAATACATCCAACTTATCTTCTTAAGTGGTAACCAATAGTTTTATTATTTTTTGATTATTTTCTTCTACATTTTCTGCAGCAAAAAAGCATTAATTGCCATATGGGATGGGAGTTTGGATGTAACTTTTGGAAATTTAGCCTCTTTTAGCTTATATGGACAAGCGGGGACAGAAAAGTTAATAGAGGGGTTTTGTTGCACAAAATTAGGAGTTGGAGTCTACGGTCAATTTTTTGGAATTGAGGGATGTAGATTACACAACTCCTAAGTTGAGGGGGTTATTTGCTTTTTGGCCTTTTTTGTTTTTTGAATTGAGTGATTGCCACCATTTTTTAAATTGGGTTTCATGTTGACACGTTGCTATATTTTGTCCAGTTCTCTCAATCATAAATATTTTTGGCCTGTCAGGTTTTCTGATACACAGACCCACCAAATTGCAGCTAGAAAGGAAAAGCAGATGGAAACCTTAAAAGCAGCTCTTGGCATATATTCATCGGAAGTTAATGAAATGAATGTAGACGGAAATGATGAAACACAAAGAAATGATCGAAAAAATGGTTCTGATGGGAATGACAAGCATCATCTGAAACATGAACATGCATTTTTGGATAGAGATTTCACTCGGAAGAAACAAGTGATTGAAGATCAGAAAGTTGAAAATGATGATAAGAAGGGTGTCAAAGACTCGAGGAACAGCAAAAAGGGTGAGAATCAAAAGAGAAAGCATGAGGATGATTCTTCTGATTCAGATAGCAGGATGGAAAATGAGAAGAGAGGTAGAAAGATACATCATAAAATAAATAGGGTGAGTGATGATGAATATGATTCTGACAGTGATTCTGAGAAGAAGGCCAAGGCTTCAAAGAAGAAGACATCTAAACAGCACAAGAAAGGCAAGGTTAGTGATGGTGATGATACTGATTCAGCTTCTGATACTGATTCGGTTTCTGATACTGATTCAGTTTCTGATTCTGATTCTGACGACAGCAATGCTGCAAGGATAAGGAAGGAGAAGTTTAGAAAATCTCATAGGCGGCATGACTTAGACAATGATTCTGATTATCATAAAAGTTCTTCCAAGCAAAGAGCTGAAGAAGGGAAACAGCAGACTAAGTTGAGAAAACATGATTCCAAGGGCGAACCTGATGATGATATGTGGAAAGAGAAGAAAAAGAGTGGACGTGGAAAACAGAAGCAGAGGAGGAGGCATGATTCTGATGATGATGATTCTGACAGAGACTCTGATACAGATGCTTCAAAACAAGGTAGAGATGTTCAAAAGGGGTCACACTCTTCTACTGATGAAAGTGGCAGTGGCAGTGATTCAGACGGCGGTTCTAGTGATCACAGATATAAAAGATCAAGAAAGAGCGAACCTGTTCTAAGAAAAAAAAGTGGACACCGGGAGGAGATGAGTGATAGAGGTGGTCGGCCGAATGGTAAAGGAGAAGGGAATAAATTCAGATCTGATGCCAAAGGTGATTATGGGGGAAAAGGAAAAAATGGCGGGAATATTGATGGCTTGGATTCATTGAGAAAATCATATGGTAATAAATATGAGAAAAATTTTGTGGAGGGATCAAATAGTGGATGTGGAGAAATGATGAGAAACAAGAGCAAGCTTGACGGAGATAGAGGTGGGGAAATAGGGTCCAAAATGACACAGTGGAATTCTGTTGACAAGGCTGAGAATGACAGGGATTATGGGAAGTCAGGTAAGATTGAATCTGAATCAAAATCTAGAATTTATAGACACAAGGATGATTACTCAAACCCAGTTAAGCTTGGGGGGTATGATGGTGAAACTGTTGAGCATAAAGGAGGAAAATATGGTAGGGACAGTGAATTACGTGATGATCATGGAGGAAGAAAGCATGTAAGGGACGAAGATGATCGTGGAGAAAGAAAATACAGAAGGGATGAAGATGATCGTGGAGAAAGAAAATACAGAAGGGATGAAGATGATCGTCGAGAAAGAAAGCATGTAAGGGACGAAGATGATCATGGGGAAAGAAATTACAAAAGGGATGAGGATGATCATGGAGAAAGGATACACCGGAGGGTTGAGGATGACAGCGGAGAAAGGAAGCGCAAAAGGGATGGGGATGATCATGGAAAAGGGAACCACCAAAGGGATGAGGATGATCGTGTAGGAAGGAAGCACAAAAGGGATGAGGATGATCGTGGAGAAAGGAAGCACAGACGGGGTGAGGACGATCGTGGAGAAAGAAAACACAGAAGGGGTGAGGACGATCATGGTGAAAGGAGGCACAAAAGGGGTGAGGATGATTGTGGAGAAAGGAAGTACCAAGGGGATGAGGATGATGGTGGAGATAGAAAGCACAGAAGGGATGAGGATGATGGTGGAGATAGAAAGCACAGAAGGGATGAGGATGATCATCGAGAAAGAAAGCGCCAAAAGGATGAGGATGATCGTGTAGAAAGGAGGCACCGGGGGGATGAGATTGATCGTGTAGATAGGAAGCACACAAGGGATAATAAACAGGATAGGGAGGAGGAAGAGGGGCGAAATAGAGGGTATGAGAGGGATGGTCATAAGGATTACTCCAAGAAAGCGAAATACTATGATTCACGCTCAAGTGATATGAAAAGGCATGAAACTGACAAACATGAAGAAAGGCGGTCCAGGCATTGAAATTGTTTTCGTGATGCTTTGTTATAGGAAATGCTAAGTCGATGTGAAATTTTTTTTCCTATCGATGTGCCTGGAATTTGTGCCCTTTCTTTCCAATTTCGTTCCGGATGTTAAAACTTCTGCTAGAGTGGAACTCGTATTTTCAAATTAGTATTAGCAGAGGCTTAAACAGGTTTTCTACTGGCAGCGGGAGATATTAAAGTCAAAGAGCACGTCAAGAAGACGAAGTTAAAATGTCTGTTAAATGTGACTCAATGGCTCCTGATTTTGTACAACATGCTTGTTCTCAAGTCTATGCTCTATGCCTTTTAGAGCAATACTGAGCATGACTGAGGTGTGTTTTAAGATCTATCTATTATATGTTTTCTGATGCCAAATTATCCATCCAGTTTGTTTAAGATAATGATCAAGTGAGCGCTTCAAATTTATTCTTTTGCTCGATTTAAAATTTACAAGACAAGTGCCCCTTCGGGTTCTGGATGATGCTTGAACAAAGTATGAGCAACGAGAGATAGAAGAATTAGCGTGATGTATGGTAAAATTTTCGAAGTAGTCGTTTTGCGCAGACATAAATTAGATATGAAGGCGTGTTTTAAAATTAGAGCTTAGCTGCAATGAGTTAATTGTTTTTATTATCTTGACTTACTGCTATTCTACGATACCTAATGTTGATGCGATCGTTTCCAGAAAATTTTGATGGTGTATTTATTGTACTACGTGACTGTATTTTATGGAGATTATGGTCACTTTCATATGGATTCGGTCTGCATTTATTTAAAAATATCATTTTAATTAGAGGGAATTGGAATTTTTTATATAATATTTTTTATTTTGATTGAACTTTATATATTTCTTAGTTATATTATAGTTGTATCTTTTATAATCTTTCAATCACTTAGTTTCTTTCAGTTAATTATTCTTGAATTAAGTCTTTATTAAATTAAAAATGTGTTAAATTTAATATTCTTTTAATTGAATAATAACAACTACCGCCAATATTGGAGTACAAGTGCTAATTTGGTCTGAATTTAAATAATTAAATTGACAATCCGCACATCTTTTGTAAATTTTAGTCATACATAGTAACAGGAAAGGAACATGAAAAGGGGTTACGTGAACTTTCGTGAAGACGTTACAAGCAATTTCACTTTCATAATCCCAAAAATGGACCCGTGATCATCTAAGGTAAATTGAGCCCTATGAATTCTAACTAAAGTTAGATTTCACTAGTTCAAATTTTCATATTATTTATTAAAGTTTATATATATATATATAAAATAAACAAATCTATTTGAGCAATCGTCCTCCCCAGCTCAAGTCCAGGGAATGCCATGTAAACTATAAAACTCGACCAAATAAAAAAGAGAACCTGTCTAGTTTAAAAGTACAATACAGTCAGAAATTCGGAACTCCAGACCAAAAAATCACGAAAATGCTAATATTGCCGTAATACCTGTAACGTAATCTATGCCTCACAACTCAGGGAGAGTTTCATAACGATATATCTCCGTAACGTCTGTGTTACAAGACCAACAAAGCAAAGCAACTCCAAAGCTGCCCTCCTGATGCCTTCAAGAGATAAGACATCTCGACCCAGCAACCCAATTCGCAAACCAACCTTTCAACTACCTTTCTCCTCCAAATTTGCCCTTTTGGATACTTCCTCCATCTCAAGGCTAGCATTTACAGGACTATTATTTGTAATTATGCTGTCGCCTGCAGTAGCGCTGGCATTTTGAACTGCCCCAGTATTGTCTGTTGTTGGAGACCCCATGCTTTGCGAATACAAACCAGAGTTGCGCTCATCCAATTGCTTTGGTTTGTTCAGGGCGTGACAGTGCGGGCAATAGTAAGTGATATACGGGAAGTCTTCCTTTTGAGCAAGACCTAAAAAGAAATGAGGAGAAATAAACATTTCCTGTCACTGTATTTGTAGTGAGCATTGCTGACTACAAAGAACAAGCACAAGAGCATTGATCACCCCGATGATAAGAAACATCTTTTTTTAATCCCCTGTGATAAAAGGGTAAGACCTAACAAATACAAATCCAGTACACTCACCATTATGCATATGGCAATTACCACATACAAGCGCATAAGACTTCCTTGGATCCTGACCTACAAGCAATGTTGCAATTCGAGCAATCCACCCTCCATTGGGTGTGGTTGAACTCTGAGGTTGGTTATGTTCAACAACTACAAGCTGACTATGCTTTGAAATCTGAGTTTGATCAATTCCTCCAGAAGCAACAGATTGTTGATTATAATGTTTAGGTGTAGATGTCCCTGGACTAGTAGATCTAGAAACCACCTGTTTGCGACTCCGAA
Source organism: Biancaea sappan (assembly GCA_037074585.1). Taxonomy (NCBI): domain Eukaryota; kingdom Viridiplantae; phylum Streptophyta; class Magnoliopsida; order Fabales; family Fabaceae; genus Biancaea; species Biancaea sappan. Next base: position 18,394,972 of record CM073498.1, read on the forward strand.
GTCCACCAGATTCCACAAGTTCAACATCGTTGCTCTTCCCTGTTGGACCACTAAGCTCAGGTTCATCTCCAACATACACTTTCAAGCCTGAATCTGCACCCAACTTAGATGCCAAAACAGATGCTGCCGCTGCTTTTGCTGCTGGGTCTGAGTCATACTTCTGCATAGATCACAAACAAAGTAAACACATCAATATTAAAGTCGTTGCTAAAAAGTCCTCTCAAAAGCAGCCTTCCAACAAATCACCTCAATATGGTTTCATTTGTCAATGTTGAAAGCTCTTTAAAGTTAACATCTTTTTGGTAACAAAGACACGTGACAAAAACAAATGGCTACACAAACATAAGAACTTGCCTCCAGGATTGATTCTTCCATAAAATAAAATAAAATAATCAATTAAATTTAAAAGAAGAAAAATGTGGATCATAAGTGTGTTATGCATTTATAATTCTCATCATAGCTAAATAATAAGGAGCTGTTATTGAACTTCAGTATGTGTGAAATTATGCACTGTGTCCTGCTGCTTAAGATTTTGATATTCTAGAACATTAAAAGACCAAAACAACTACAAATATAACAAAGCACAATTAAATAGATAACAGCTACATAACAAGACTTGTTTCAGAAAATAACCTGAATAAGCTGTTGAGTAATGTAATAATTTGTCTTCTCTTTGAGCTCATCAATTTTTGCTTTCCTTTCAGCTCGAAGCCTTTCAAGAATTTTTTGGTCCCTGCGATCACCTATAGAATCACACAGTATACAGAAAAAATTTGACAAATAAGGGAATCTTGGTTGCATATAGACATATTAACACAAGCATCCTGTTCAGAAACTGCATCATTAAACTGGAATGAAATGTTACAATCATCAGAGTTGGAAAACAGCTTCTGCAGAACATATGAATGTGCCATATTTGTCTAAAATAACTGTTAATATCAAATGCTGCCGCTTTAAGCTTTTTTTTTTTCACGCTGAAATTTCAATAGAGGTATTTTTACCTAAGTGCATGAAGAACCTCAGAACTCTTCATGAATATAATGATCTACTAGGAACAAGCATTTGTGCATGGCAAAAAAAATACCACTGTTACAAAGGCTACAATTCTTCCAATTCATGACACGGAGAAATAAGAAGTATATCTTCTGCACTGTGCTGAAATATAGACATTTTTCACCAGAACTATGAAGTTATTGAAGGCATTTCTCAGTATGAGAGGTCAATCTTCAATTATAAGCAGAAAAGGCCACTTTTGAAGCTTTTCCAGCCTAACATGTTGAACAGCAATCATACAAAATGGCAGTAATTCTAGTGAAATTGATGAATTCAGAGATATTCCCCATTGTAATCAGTCTCATAAACAGGAATTATAGATAAGGTTGAATTGGAGAATTGTATCAGCAACACATAAATTTGATCCCTTGACTTGAATGTCAATAGAACAAAGGAAAATATATCAGGAACTTTTATTTATTTATTTATTTTAAAAAAAACACTAGCTGCAGGATATATATAAGGGGATTGTAAACTTTTTGACACTCACACATCCTTATGAAGCTGATATATGTTGAATAAAGCGCAGATGATAAGACAGGCAAAAGAAACATTGGCAAAACCCGGATTGCTCTCTTCTTCCAATTCACATCCATTGATCTCGTTGTCATTATAGCATAACCTACAGCAATGACCTGAAAATTCCAAAAGTTAGCAAAACCCTGAAGCTTCTTTTCTAAATATGACCCAAAAGACAGAGGGATAAAAACAAAAACTCACAGTAGGATAATATTAACAGGTTCCCAGAGAAGTGTAAACTTCAAATCCTTTGATATACATAGTTGCTTTAAGAACAGTAGAAACTTCTTTCCAGAAACCAATAAAATTGCATAAATGAAGGATAAAATAAAAAAAACCTGAAATACATGTCAATAATCTATTATTTATTAAAGAACAAATACAACACACCTCAAATATAACAGAAAATAGAATAAGATGCCGGCTTGTCCGCCTCCAAGATTTGGACCTCCTATTCATCCTAGCCAGAGCAGCACCTTCTTCTTTAGAGATGTACTCTAGTCTCTTCTCAAGATCATCCCCATGTAATCTAAATATTCCATTCCAAATTCGGGAAAAAATTCCCTTGCGCTTCTTTGCATTCCCTGTGGCAGCAGCACTAGTCTCTTTCTTTTCACCCTCCTCAACTACTTTGTCATCAGCCATCTCTTTTAGTTCCTAGAACACGTGAAAACCATCGCAGATCACTAGATCAGCAATCAAAACAGCAGGAAAACAAAAGGGAAAAGCCCCCAATCTGCTCTATTCAAATTTGAGCATTCGTTGTCAGTATACCCAGACTCTACAAGTAAACAAAAGAACACTAGTTTGAATAACTGGATATCACCCACCCAATACGCTACGCTAGCTGTATAGTATATCTACAAGTTAAACTCCCTTCCTCAACCGCTCTGAGGAGCTTAACAATCAGCTAACAAAAAGCGATGTATTCAATCCAAATCCCTCTCTTAGTCAATAACTGATAAAAGACCATATTTATAGTTAGATTACACCAAGCATTCGGGATTCACTATCGATCATGAATAATAAATAAAACTCAATAATTTCATGATACGCCAATTAAGAATTTTCTTCCGTTCATCGAACAATGAACAAATTTAGAATCTGAATGATATAATATTCAAAAAAAAAAAAAGAGCTAGACATTGCTGCTCATCAGATCGAGTAGAGAAACCCGGTAAATGACAGAAGAAACCAAGAGGGCAACCGTGGATGAGAAATGCTTCGATTTGCCTCCTCCTGTTGTAGATGTGTTACTCCAGTTAAGGGAATGAAGTTCACGAGAGGAAGGAGACGCTGTGATTGAGCAAAGTGTGTGTGTGTGATTAGTGGCGTAGTAAGCAAAGAAGCTTCAAAATTGAGGGTTCCCTTTTCAGGATTTGCACTTGGGGGGCACGTAAACGCACAGAAGGCGTGCCACGCACATTGAAGTTTGAAATTCACGCACCAAACCCAACTGCTCACAGCCACTTCATCGTTACACCATTATTTTCAACGCGGATAGAAATTAGAAAACCATGTGGGGGGTCAGAATACCCAAGCTTCCCACTTCCCCGCATTAATCATTCGTGTTTCTCCATTGTCTCTTATACTCTCTACAATCTTGCTCTCTCTGCGGAGTGTGTTTTGTGGACTTTGGACGGACCGCGAAAAAAAATAGAAATGAAAACAACAAAGAGGACACATATTTATCCAGAAAGTTCATTTATGTAAGGTCAAGTAAGTTGAATTAGACATTTTTATAACATATATCAACCAACGTAATATTTAAAATTAAAAGAGTATTAAGTAAAATTAATTATTATTTTTTTACAAAATAGTATATTTCACTCTAAGGATTAGAATATATATACTTATCTATATTTTTGTTGCTAATTTTTTTTAAAAATAAAATATGTATAAAAAATAAATAAATTAATAATCATATAATATTGAGCTATAGATTTATTTTTAAATATTATCCAATTAGTATATTCTAATTTTAATTAAAAAATTAATAGAAAAGATATAAAAATTGCACTTAAATTTTTTTACCTTAATAATTATGGTTTGCATCAATTTTAAACTTAATATTTATAATTGTGTTTTTTTCTTGAGGGTGATAACCAACAAGAATATCATCAAAAGCACTGAATCAATGATAATGTAATACCCATTTCATTTTTTTTGAATTGTTAAATTTTTATTTCACAAGTATCAAATTGCATATTGTGTGTGCAATATGTGTGTCGGGCATGATATTGTGATGTGATGATGCTATAATATGTAATTTCAGACTGTAGACTTGCAATATATAGTGTTATGTTGTACAGAGATTAAAGTAAAAATTACAGAAATTTAGTGAAAAATGAGAGTTTATTGGGGCGCAGCAAAAAAGTTAAATAAAAGGTAGGAATAAGTAATAAATATTTTAGAAAACTTAGATGTGAAATAAGAAATATAAAATGACTTCTAAATCTTAAGATATTGTGTTAGAATAAATCTTCATAACTAAGAAAGAGATTAATTGAGGGGTGAAGAATTTAATTAAGAGGATATTTAGCAAGTTAAAAATAATTGAAAGGGGGGATGGCGTGAGATGTGATTTATGAGATAGAAATTGAATATCTAAAATAATAAGAAATCAGGTTGCTTAAGATAAGGATAATCCAATAATCAAAATAAAAGAAATTGGTGACTGTCTAGTTAACCTAACCTTATATAATAATAGATTTAGTTTGTTTTCTTTTTAAAATAAACAAATCTGAAAATATATCTTTCAAGATTTAAATTAAATCTTATATTTTATTCACACGAATCTAAGATTAGATATTTCAGTTAATTTTTGGAATTAAGAAGAAAAAATAATAAGAGCACAACCCTTAGCAGATAATTGATAAAATAACAAAATAAAAGCCTAATCTAATAAGCTACAGGGAATTTGAAAAATTACAAATAATAATATATAATAATAATGATGATAGCAATGCTATTCTATTAAATATAATTAAGTAAACCAAATATTTACTTAAAAATTCTCCTAACTAACAAATCATATATATATATATATAGGATTATCTTTTAAATAATCCTAATATTCAAATCATCCTATCTCTCTAATTTAATTAAAACAAGTATCCAATAAACCAATTTTAATCTGCAAATCTATTCAAATTAAATTAACTTCAATTAAATAAGCAATTATCTAAATTTAATTAAACTAATATATCTTAAACTAAAGGCAACTAAGAATCCTAAAGCCCTAAGATGGTCGTCGTCTCTCTCTCCCATCGTCTCCCTTCTCTCTCTCTTGCCTCCTTTCCCTTACTAAAACCCTAAGTCAGACACATACCCAACTATACAAAAACTCTCTCACGCCCCTTCTCAGCTAACCACTTTTTCTAAACACAAAGACACGCAAATTGCAAACCTTTAGAAACTTCAAAGGAAACTGTCATCCAAGAGTTCTAAAAGGGATCAAGGTAAGTTAATTATTGTCACATCCCAAAATTTAGACATGTGAGATAAACATAAATGCCTAGGGTGTACCTCCGTGGTACCTCTTAATTTCTATGAATATTTCTAATATCCATAACTATGCGAATCATAAATTTTTCAGGAAAGATATTTTGCATACATATTCAGAAAATGTTCAACATTCATATATTACACAGTACCATACAACCTCGCAAGCCTATGTGGCCTATTAGATTACAAAGCATATCATAATCCTTTACCAAAAATTACATCCAAAAGCCCACCAAACAAAAATGGAGTATTATCACGAAGGGCTACTAATCGTCTTCTTCAACCATTGTATCTGAAAAAAAATAATAATAATCATAGAGAATGTAAGTTCATCAAAACTCAGTGAAAAAATGACTGTGCAACTTTAAAGCATTACAAGTACAAATACCACGTTTACTAACATAGTCAATCTATCATTCATTTCACATAACCGTTGTCACGTCCTAAAACTTACATGTGAGATAAACATAAAATGATTAAGGTGTACCTCCGTGGTACCCCTTAATCTCTGTGAACATTTTTATTATCCACAACTATGTGAATCATAAATTTTTCAAGAAAGATATTTTGCACACATATTCAGAAAATGTTCAACATTCATACATTATACAGTACTATACAACCTCCCAAGCCTAGGTGACTTACTAGATTACAGAGCATGTCCTAATCATTTACCAAAATTACATCCAAAAGTGCCACAAACAAAAGTGGAGGCTATAAATTCTCCTCCTCAACCACTGTATCTGAAAAGATAATCATAGAGAGTGTAAGTTAATCAAAACTCAGTGAGTAAACAACTGTACATGAAAATATCACAAGCACAAATGCCACATTTACTAACACAATCAATCTATCATTCATTTTAAATAATTATAGTATTACATTTGTCTGAATTTGCGTATAATTTTTTGGGTGATCAATCCCTCAATCACTTTGTATTATGTGTCATAGATACTTGCACCTTGTATTATGTGTCATAGATACTTGCACCGAGTAACCTGGGAATTTAACCCTCAAACTCTTTGTGCATAGGTCACAATTATACACTGAGTAGTATGAGAATTTAACCCTTTCAAACTCATGCATTAAATCCCGTAGATCTTTACAGGTTTTCATAGTTATACACTGAGTAGTATGAGACTCTAACCTTTTCAAACTCATGTATTAGATCCTGTAGATCTTTGCAGGTTTTTATAGTTATATACTTAGTAGTATGGGAGTCTAACCATTTCTGTCACATCCCAAAACTTACATGTGATATAAACATAAAATACCTAGGGTGTACCTCCGTGGTACCCCATAATCTCTGTGAACATTCTTAATATTCATAATTATGTGAATCATAAATATTCCAAGAAAGATATTTTGTATACATATTCAGAAAATGTTCAACTTTCAAACACTATACAGTACTATACAACCTCCCAAGCCTAGGTGACCTACTAGATTACAGAGCGTTTCCTAATCCTTACCAATTGTTTACCAGACAAAAATGGAGTATATCCTTAAAGGCTATAAATTCTTCTCCTCAACCACTGTATCTGAAAAGATAATCATGGAGAGTGTGAGTTTATCATAACTCAGTGAGTAAACAACTGTACATGGAAATATCATAAGCACAAACACCACATTTACTAATACAATCAATCTATCATTTATTGTAAATAATTATAGTAATACACTTGTCTAAATTTTTGCGTATGATTTCTTGGGTGATCAATCCCTCAATCACTTTGCATTATATGTCATAGATACTTGCACTGAGTGACTTGGGAATTTAACCCTCAAACTCTTGGTGTATAAGTTTTCACATTTATACACTGAGTAGTATGAGACTCTAACTCTTTCAAACTCGTGCATAGGTTTTCACATTTATACACTGAGTAGTATGGGACTCTAACCCTTTCAAACTCGTGTATTAGATCTCGTAGATCTTTTGCTCGTCAATAAAATAGTGACAATTTATCACAATATAATTACTATGAAATAAATGAATTTACACATACTTTTATTCCCTTGAATGTCTATCATCAACCATAACAATCATCATATATTATCAACAGCGAGATTGATTATTTCTCACTTCAATAATGTTATAAACAAGACTTGTATTGTACTTTATCTAATAAGATCACATTAGTTTAGTAAAATTATTTACTTACAAAATGTTCCAATTTATTCAAGGAACAATCACATCTAGTTCTTTAGTCAACTAGAGAAATCAATTCTCAAAGGTAATAAAATACCTTCCAATGATATTGTACTTTTTCTCAACCTGAACACACACTGATAATCTTCTCAATTTCACAAATAACGCAAATGGGATTTATATTGTGCTTTGACTAATTTATTAAATTAATTTTGCAAGGTTGCCTACTCACCTGGATTCCACGCTCTCAGCGCTCCCACCTTGCGCCCCCAAAAATCCCTATTGTAACCAGGTAAAAACCATTAGGGTTACAAAATAGAGAAATTTCCTATCACTACTCTCGACCTTTACTCACATCTTAAATCATAACTCCTAACCGGTAATAAATTTCTAAATGACATTTATACCATTGGAAACTAGACTCAAAGAGCTTTCCAACGATATAAAGTTTGCCCAAAACGGAGTCCGGATAAAGAAGTTATGACTGATTGAAAAATAAGCTAAAGCTTTTCAGCATACCTAGCGCCTGGGCGCCACACATGGCGCCTGGGCGCCAACACAAGCCTGGCGCCTGGGCGCCACACCTGGCGCCTGGGCGCCAAGTCCCTTTTCTTCCCAAATTTTTCTGAACCTTGGCGCCTGGGCGCCAGGATCGCGACCTTTCGCGATTCCTCTCGGTTTTGGCTTAGATCCGGCCAAATCTTCACCGTTTTCCATGATTTATTCCATAGGATCTCACCCTTAATGTCTAAGGAGCATTTAGACACCAAAAACACCAATTTTAATCTAGAAACGAAGCCGGAATCTCAATTTTTACCCCAAACTTTCTGAAAACTATAAAATAGGAAAAAGCTTGAGAAATAGAAATTTCTACCTCAATTCCTTGCTTTCCCTACGTTGCTTGGCTCCTAGAGGCTCGCCCCGTAGCCCGAGATCCACCCTCCAAGCTCGGTTGTGGAGTTGGAGTGTAGAGAGAAAGAGAGGAGAGAAAGTGAAGAGAGAGAGAGGAAAGGAGAAAATGAAGAAAATTTAGGTGAGGCCGTCTATTTACTCGCCCGGGGTGAAATTATCACTTGCTCTTCAGTTGACCCTCAGTCAAGATTAATAAAAACAAATTCATAAAATCTCACCTCGGGTGATTCTAAATCCTAATTGCCCCACAATTTTCTTCTTTCACTTTAGTCCCTCTCAAAGTCTCAAACTCCACTTTAACCTCGAATCCGTCATCCTTTTGGTACCGGACTCATAATTCATTCCCATAAGCTCTATTCTTCTTCTCAGGTTCCTACTTGGTCATTTCTCAAAAGTACTCCATACTTTCTTTTCTTTTCATTTTAGTCCTTGAGAATTTGTAAAATGTCCCAAATTAAAATTTTTGAAATTTCTATTTCCAAATTTCCTTCACTAATTCAAAAAGAACATTTCTCATGTAATTAAATTTTTCAATAAACTTCAAATAGACTTTAAATATTCATGAAAATTCTTGGGATATTACATTCTTCCCCCCTTAATAGAATTCGGTCCTCCGAATTCAAAACTTAACTCAAGATTGAAACAAATGCAGATATTTTGTCCAAATCTCGTTCTCTCTTTTAGAATTTTCACAATCAAGTACAAAATATAACAAGTTCAACATATTTTTTATCTCTCGAGCTTCTTCAGTACAAGAATTGCCTTATTTCTAGTACATAAGTTACAGGCAACAAACTGAACTTGATTTACAAAACAGATAATCTTAATACGCGAAGCTCAGATCAAATATTAGCTTAAAGTACAAATAAAAGAAAGAATAAATTAAGGACGAGAAGGTTTTTGAAATGCAGAAAGTGCTCCAGGTCTAGAAGAGGAAGGTGCTTCAGATCTTAAGGAGGAGGCTAATCGTTGCAGCCTAGAAAGAGTTTCTGGAGGAAACGTTTGGGAAATTTGGCGAAGTGAAGAGGTCACTCCATTCATACAGTCAATACACCTCGCTTGTTGGTCACGAAAATTTTGAGTTGCAAACATCGAATGTCTATCAACTCTATTCGCCAATTCCCTAAAATGACGATTCAAGAGCTTCTCTTGCTCTACAAAGAGATGATTTATCAATCTTCCCTGGTCCTCAAAGTGGCGGTTTATCAACCTTTCCAAGTCCTCCATCTTTTTTCTCATAAGCGCAAGCTCATCATTTGAAGATGTTGCTGTGCTAACATCCTCTAGTTCTACTACATCCCTTTTTCTTTTCTTAGCCTCTGGTGACTCTTCCATGGATCTCTTATTCTTATAGTTCTCCAGACTAAGATTTAGATCCAGCTCTACCTTGCCAGCCTCAAAGTTTAAATTGAAAGACTTATTGCCGGCCATATTTTTCTCAGCTATAAGGGTTGTATGGAATGAGGGGTTTGATGCTAGAAAGCTTATAAGTAATGAACTCTTAGTGTAATGAGCGGCGTAATGGGGCATCCATTATTTATAGACGAAATTTAGGGCTACCAAAACCCTTACATCACACTCTAAAGATGGCCTCCAGACCTTATCCGTCGCAATGCCAACGGTCTATAATAAGCATGCCAGAAAATAACAAAATATTATCAAATACAAAAGATTTCCTCAAAAATTTCGGCTAACTTTTGACTCTTGCTCAAATTATTAAACTAATCGCCACTTCAATTTATGACTTCCTAACTCTGTATTTGTCTTATCCAATAATTCTAAATCGAGATATTACTCCATGAACGGGTAGTTTCATATTAACCTTATCTAGGTTTCTAATCCGTGGCTTTGCCCTAAGCTTACACATTTTCAAACATACATATTAAAATAAAAACTTCTCACATTTACACATATCAAGTGTTGACTATAAAGTGAGAAAAATTTTTACCTTTCTCTTGCCTCTACGAGCATATATGTATGTATCAACATGGAGATACATCCTTATCTATATATTTTCATCTATTCAAGTCCTTTCTAAATTTCAGACTTCTCAATCTCTGAATGTATGTATAATCATTACATATTATTCCTGGCTACAACAAATAGCCTTCACTCTCAATGCATGGATAACATACATACATGTCATATGTATTTAAATACATATAATCACAATATAATTCAATCAATCATGTATATTATACTCAACTGAAGGCTTTTAAGAACAATACAAGAAAGCAGAGAAATACATTTTAGTTCATCATAAAAGCATCCAAGGCAATCTTTAATGGCTACGCTGTCGGCTTCTTAGAATTTCAGAAAATGCCAACAAGAGATATGAAAAATAAACAAGTATAAATCGGCCGCAAATCCACCGAATATTGACTTACGTGGTTTTGCCATTAATGTGACACACTGTTGACACGCATGCCTACCCTAGGCTTCTGGCTTCCAGCTTGCAGAAATCCATAGGTTGAGCGTGTAGGAGTGCGGCGAAGAGATATCTTCTTTGGCTCTAAGTCTAAATTTTTCTCTATAAAAACTGCCCCGGAGTTCTCAGTTACTACACCACAAAGAGTAATCATCTCTGAGCCTACAATTTCCCAGCATTTCTCTCTCATCATACTCCTGCAAAAACTTCAAAATTTTCTAAACCATGGCCACCAGGAAGTACATTGATCTCACAGTGGAGGCCAAGGAAGAAGAGCTCGACTTAAACTTAAGTCTGGGCAAAGACAAGGGCAAGAGACCTTTTGAGGGGTCTCAAGAGGATCAAAAGGAGAAGAAGATAAAAATTAAGGAAGCTGAGGAGATTAGCACTGGCCACACGTCAGAAAATAAAATCGCTTGTCTAGAGAAGGAGGTGAAAAATCTGAAAAAGATGATAGAAGACCTGGAGAAGTTAACTAAACGCAATAATGCGGCAATGACTTCAAGAATAGACAGGTTCTTCTATTGGTCTACCCAATGCTTCTGCAATCAACAATAAAGAAGTGTTGATTGTATGAATGGGATTTACACTACCCTTCGTGACATTGCTCAGTCTCTTGTTCCAAGAAATGGTCGAGGGGTGATGATACAATACAACCCTCCTAATCCGAGACCACCTCGCTTTTAGATTACTCATGCATAAGTAATTTCTCTTTTTTTTTTTGCAATGTAATCCTTCCGCTTTTAATGCCAATAGTTTCTTTTACTAGATGGTACTCTAAATAATAATAATAATAAAATGAAGAAAGATAAAAGAAATTAGCCACATAAAATCAATAACAAATTTAGCTTATAAAGCCAATCACATAAAAATTTAATGACCCTATAAGCTGTCACAGAGACAAACAGAAGTTCTGTACAAGTTTCATTATCTTTCCTCTTATCATACAGGAGTAGATGAAGGCTTACCGTATAGATCTATTGAACTCGATATTATGCCCTCGAATTGTCATGAATTTTTGCTTAAGAGCCTCAACTCGCAAGCTTTTCTTAAACTAACACTCTGAGGCACGAACTACTATAAGAACGTCTTTCTAGACCATTCCAATCATACATCACGTTTAACAATTATGAATGTTCATACGCCAACAGCCTACCTTTAACATGCTCTAATTGTTCCAATGTTACAAAACTTCTACATTGTATATATATATATTTTTTTTGAAACACTTCTATCACATAGTACCATCATGCCAATCTCTAACTAAACAAGTGCAACTTTAGCGAGTCGCCCCTAGAGAAGACTTATAACGTACCTCAATATCTCTTATGCTAGGTTCCATTTTACCGTAGTATCTCCCTTAGGGAAAAACTACCTAGCCCACATCTATTTTCTCAACCAAGCTTTTATCAAGGAACATATTATTTAGGACTTACATCCTCTTCCATAAATTACATCTGTCTGGCATCTATCAAAATCAAATCTTGATCTGCCTCACAAGGGTTCTTTCCCATTCTTGCATTAGTAATCTGCGCTATATTCTTTGCAAAAATCTTTCTTGAACTCTAGCCCATGCCTCATAATAACTTTACCCCATCTAATACATCACTCTTGGCCCAGCCCTCAAGCCATATTCTAGTAATTACTAATTCTCAGCTTTCAGAGTACACTATAGAGTTATGTTCCCAATTTCTCAAAAAGAAAAATTTCATACAGAGATCACCTTTTCCATCGGTATAAAGATCATACCTCCAACAAGTTCCAAAGTTCCACATATGAAATCAATTACCTCATATTGTAACAAAATTATCTCTAACTAACTCCATCGAAGGGTAAGTTATGACAAGAACACTCAACTTTACAAGGTCTTTTATGAAACCTAATCCCATGGTCATGCCGCGGTTCATGACAATGGAAAAGGGCCCACAAAGAACACTTTGCTCTGTAATCTATAGGGGACCTAAAAACCACCTCTGATACCAATTTGTCACATCCCAAAACTTACATGTGATATAAACATAAAATACCTAGGGTGTACCTCCGTGGTACCCCATAATCTCTGTGAACATTCTTAATATCCATAATTATGTGAATCATAAATATTCCAAGAAAGATATTTTGTATACATATTCAGAAAATGTTCAACTTTCAAACACTATACAGTACTATACAACCTCCCAAGCCTAGGTGACCTACTAGATTACAGAGCGTTTCATAATCCTTACCAATTGTTTACCAGACAAAAATGGAGTATATCCTTAAAGGCTATAAATTCTTCTCCTCAACCACTGTATCTGAAAAGATAATCATGGAGAGTGTGAGTTTATCATAACTCAGTGAGTAAACAACTGTACATGAAAATATCATAAGCACAAACACCACATTTACTAATACAATCAATCTATCATTTATTGTAAATAATTATAGTAATACACTTGTCTAAATTTTTGCGTATGATTTCTTGGGTGATCAATCCCTCAATCACTTTGCATTATATGTCATAGATACTTGCACTGAGTGACTTGGGAATTTAACCCTCAAACTCTTGGTGCATAAGTTTTCACATTTATACACTGAGTAGTATGGGACTCTAACCCTTTCAAACTCGTGCATAGGTTTTCACATTTATACACCGAGTAGTATGGGACTCTAACCCTTTCAAACTCGTGTATTAGATCTCGTAGATCTTTTACTCGTCAATAAAATAGTGACAATTTATCACAATATAATTACTATGAAATAAATGAATTTACACATACTTTTATTCCCTTGAATGTCTATCATCAACCATAACAATCATCATATATTATCAACAGCGAGATTGATTATTTCTCACTTCAATAATGTTATAAACAAGACTTGTATTGTACTTTATCTAATAAGATCACATTAGTTTAGTAAAATTATTTACTTACAAAATGTTCCAATTTATTCAAGGAACAATCACATCTAGTTCTTTAGTCAACTAGAGAAATCAATTCTCAAAGGTAATAAAATACCTTCCAATGATATTGTACTTTTTCTCAACCTGAACACACACTGATAATCTTCTCAATTTCACAAATAACGCAAATGGGATTTATATTGTGCTTTGACTAATTTATTAAATTAATTTTGCAAGGTTGCCTACTCACCTGGATTCCACGCTCTCAGCGCTCCCACCTTGCGCCCCCAAAAATCCCTATTGTAACCAGGTAAAAACCATTAGGGTTACAAAATAGAGAAATTTCCTATCACTACTCTCGACCTTTACTCACATCTTAAATCATAACTCCTAACCGGTAATGAATTTCTAAATGACATTTATACTATTGGAAACTAGACTCAAAGAGCTTTCCAACGATATAAAGTTTGCCCAAAACGGAGTCCAGATGAAGAAGTTATGACTGATTGAAAAATAAGCTAAGGCTTTTCAGCATACCTGGCGCCTGGGCGCCACACATGGCGCCTGGGCGCCAACACAAGCCTGGCGCCTGGGTGCCAAGTCCCTTTTCTTCCCAAATTTTTCTGAACCTTGGCGCCTGGGCGCCAGAGCTGGCGCCTGGGCGCCAGGATCGCGACCTTTCGCGATTCCTCTCGGTTTTGGCTCAGATCCGGCCAAATCTTCACCGTTTTCCATGATTTATTCCATAGGATCTCACCCTTAATGTCTAAGGAGCATTTGGACACCAAAAACACCAATTTTAATCGAGAAACGAAGCCGGAATCTCGATTTTTACCCCAAACTTTCTGAAAACTATAAAATAGGAAAAAAGCTTGAGAAATAGAAATTTCTACCTCAATTTCTTGCTTTCCCTACGTTGCTTGGCTCCTAGAGGCTCGCCCCGTAGCCCGAGATCCACCCTCCAAGCTCGGTTGTGGAGTTGGAGTGTAGAGAGAAAGAGAGGAGAGAAAGTGAAGAGAGAGAGAGGAAAGGAGAAAATGAAGAAAATTTAGGTGAGGCCGCCTATTTACTCGCCCGGGGTGAAATTATCACTTGCTCTTCAGTTGACCCTCAGTCAAGATTAGTAAAAACAAATTCATAAAATCTCACCTCGGGTGATTCTAAATCCTAATTGCCCCACAATTTTCTTCTTTCACTTTAGTCCCTCTCAAAGTCTCAAACTCCACTTTAACCTCGAATCCGTCATCCTTTTGGTACCGGACTCATAATTCATTCCCATAAGCTCTATTCTTCTTCTCAGGTTCCTACTTGGTCATTTCTCAAAAGTACTCCATACTTTCTTTTCTTTTCATTTTAGTCCTTGAGAATTTGTAAAATGTCCCAAATTAAAATTTTTGAAATTTCTATTTTTAAATTTCCTTCACTAATTCAAAAAGAACATTTCTCATGTAATTAAATTTTTCAATAAACTTCAAATAGACTTTAAATATTCATGAAAATTCTTGGGATATTACAATTTCAAACTCATGTATTAGATCCCGTAGATCTTTGCAGATTTTCATAGTTATACACTGAGTTGTATGAGACTCTAACCCTTTCAAACTCATGTATTAGATCCCGTAGATCTTTGTTCATCAATAAAATAGTGAGAATTTATCATAGTACAATTACCATGAAATAAATTAATTTATACATACTTTTATTCCTTTTAATTTCTATCATCAATCATAGCAATCATTATATATTATCAATTGAAAGATTGATTGTTTAACATTTCAATAATATTGTAAATGAGACTTATATTGTACTTTGTCTAATGATATCAAATTAGTTTAACAAGGTTATTCACTTACAAAATGCTTCAATTCATTCAAGGAACTACCACATCTAGTTATTTAGTCAACTAGAGAAATCAATTCACAAAAGGTAATAAAATAATTCCAATGATATTTCGATTTTCTCAACTTGAACATACACTGGTGATCTTCTCAATTTCACAAATAATGGAAATGATATTTATATTGTGCTTTGACTAATTTAGTAAATTAATTTTGCAAGGTTGCCTACTCACCTGAATTCCACGCTCTCGGTGCTCCCACTTTGCGCCTTGACCATCCCTCGATTTCTCACTTTTCCTACGTTGCTTGGCTCCTAGAGGCTCATCCCATTACCCGAGATCCACCCTCCAAAGCTCGGTTGTGGAGCTGGAGTGTAGAGAAAGAAAGTAGAGAGAAGAAAGAGAGAAAGAGAGGAGAGAAGGTGGAGAGAGAGAGAGAGAGAGAGGAAAGGAGAAAATGAGGAAAAAAGGTGAGTCCACCTATATATACTTAGAGCTGTCAAAACGGGCTCAGCCCGCCGGGCTGGGCCCGTTTAGCCCACTTTTTTGGTGGGCCGGGTTTTGAAAATCAAGGCCCGTTTTTTGTCGGGTTTTTTAGGCCCGGCCCACTTAACCCGCGGGTTAGGCGGGCTAACCCGCCTAACCCGCGGGCCAACCCGTGAACCCACCAAATTTTTTTTTTTAAAAATATTTCAATTTTTTTTCATTCACTTAGACTGTCGTGTGCGTCAGTGCGTGAGCCCTCTCCTCTGTGTGACTGACACTGACTGACTGTGTGTGTCTAACTCCCAACTCCCAAGTCTTCACTTTACTCTTTAGTAACCTATCCTAATTCCTAAGTAACCCTAGCATAGCAATCGGCCAAACCCAAACCAAAGGCAGTCTCGCAGAGTCGCAGTCACAGTCGTAGAGCAGGAGCAGCCCAGCCGAGTTCGCAACAGCCGACAGCCACTTCCACAATTGTGAGTTCGCAGTCACACACATTATACACAGCCTCCATCTCGAGTTCGCGACAGCCGACAGCCGACATCGGCCTCCTCCCTCCAATTCTTTGGTCCTTCGTGCGAGGTGCGACAGCCACAACCACTTCCACAATTGCGAGTTCGAGACAGCCACGGCATCAGCTTCCTCCAGTCCTTTGTGCGATGCGACAGCCACAACCATTTCCACAAATCCCGAGTTCGCGACAGCCATAGCATCGGTCGGCAGTAGCAGTAGGCAAAACTGTGAAAGGCATCATCGATTCATCGTCTCTGCGCCTGGTCGCGACATGTGCGACTGTGCGTCGTCCTTCTCCAGTTCTCCACTTGATTCCTCATCGTCGGCCTGCAAGAAGTTTCTCTGACCAGGTGACAATTTCCTCATCGGCAGTAGCAGTAGTATTACTATAACTCCTTTAAAGCTATTTCTTCTGGCACTATATTTAATTTGCACTGAATTTAGCCTACAAGCGGTTTTGATATAGACAGAAGTTTTAATTGAATTTTGGTTGATATGTGTAGTTAAAAATTAGTTTGGTTTTGAATTTTACAGCAATGTCATCTCCTACTCCTACTCCTACTCCTAGTGACAATCATAGTGTTGGTAATGATGTTGAAATAAATTTATACCCCTTAGATGTTTTGAATTCAAATGAGGATGAGGTACAACCTAAGGCTAAAAGAGCTAAAGTCACTACATCAGATGTGTGGAAGTCCTTCAGTAAAATTGGTGTTGTTAATGGAAAGGAAAAGGCTAGGTGTAATGGATGTAGTAAAGAGTATGTAATTGGGAGCAATAAATATGGAACGTCGACTTTGTTGCGTCATATTCCAAAATGTGTATCTCTTCCTAAATATCACAATATTGGAGTAATGATGTTGGATGAACAAGGAAGATTGAGATCTAGGCAACTTGATAACAAACATGTGCGGGAAGTTATGGCAGAGGCTATTATTGCACATGACCTCCCATATTCTTTTGTTGAATATCATAAGATTAGGGAGCTTTGTAAAATATTGAATCCGGATGCGAAATCTTATACTAGAAATACTGTAATGAATGATGTTTGGAATATTTATCTTGAAAAAAAAGAGGAGCTAAAACAAGATTTGACTAAGAGTCCTAGTAGAATTTGTTTAACTTCGGATTGTTGGACTTCTTATAGAGTTGAAGGGTTTATATGTTTAACTGCTCATTATGTTGATGATGATTGGAAATTAAATAGTAAAATTCTTGCTTTCTGTAAAATGGAGCCTCCACACACCGGTATAGAGTTAGCCGGGAAAGTTTTGACATGCTTGAAAGAGTGGGGAATTGATAGAAAAGTTTTTTCTTTGACTTTGGACAATGCTTCTGCAAATGACAGCATGCAAAATGTTTTGAAACAACATCTATCATTGCAAAATAGTTTGTTATGTGATGGCCGATTCTTCCATATACGGTGTTGTGCACATATATTGAATTTGATAGTTCAGGAGGGGTTGAAAGCTTGTAGTGATGGTTTACACCAAATTAGGGAGAGTATCAAATATGTGAAAGGTTCCGAAGCAAGAAAAATTATGTTTGCCAAGTGTGTGGAGCAAGTGGGAGACATTGACACTAGTGCGGGGTTACGGTTAGATGTTCCCACTAGATGGAATTCGACATATGTCATGTTAGAGAGTGCTTTGAAGTACCGACGTGCTTTTGGGAGTCTCACATTGCATGATAAAAATTATTTGACTTATCCATCGGATGAGGAGTGGAGGAGAGGTGAATTGATCTGTAACTTTCTGGTTCCCTTTTATATCATCACTAATTTATTTTCTGGATCATCTTATCCCACTTCGAATTTGTACTTTATGCAAATATGGACGATAGAACGTTTGTTAAAGGAAACTCAAAATAGTGATGATTTCATAATTCAAGATATGGCAACAAGAATGAAAGGGAAATTTGACAAGTATTGGAGTGAATACAGTGTTATTCTTGCCATTGCCTCTGTGCTTGATCCAAGGATGAAATTTGAAATGATTCAATATTGCTATTCAAAAATTAATTCTATGGATTGGAAGGACAAGTTAGACCACATAAAGAGAGAGATGTACAACCTTTTTTCTACTTATGAGAAGAAAGGTTCTGATATTTGTTCAACTTCAAGCTTGTCTGCACATCCTCTACCTACTCAAGCAAGTAGCTCACAAACAAAGCCAAAAATCAATGTCTTTGGTGTAAGTATTTCTCAATTGATTAATCAAATTCAATTTCTTGATGTTTTCATCAACCTAGTTCAAACATTTTGGATTTATTGAATACTGATAATATGCTTGAGTTTCTATGTTGCAGGAATATCTTACTTTCTCAAGTCAAAATGTTAATATTATTACAAAGTCTGAGTTAGATACATATTTAGAAGAGCCAAAATTGGAGCCTCAATTTTATGAGCACTTGGATGTCTTACATTATTGGAGAGATCATCATGCACGATTTCCATGTCTCTCCAAGATGGCTTGTGATGTATTAAGTATTCCGATCACTACAGTAGCTAGTGAGTGCTCATTTAGTATTGGCTCACGAGTTTTGACTAAGTATAGATGTTCCCTCCTTTCGGAAAATGTTCAAGCACTCATATGTGCCCGTAATTGGATGCAAGGATTTGAATGTAAAGGTAATAATATATTTAACGTTTATTTATACAAAATTATTTAATAGCCAATGATGATTCTTTAATATGATTAATTTTATAAATTATATGTAGATGATGAAGATGATGATGATGATACTGCTAACAAGGCTTCTAATGTTCCTCTTGAGTCTTGACATTAAGGATGAATGATGATTGATGTTTGCATTGCAAAGGTACTTTTGCATAATTTTGATTATTTGAGATTTGAAACTTCTTCTTTTTTAACTAATTTCTTCTTCTTTTTAATGTTGCAGCTTGGATGATTTTGGATAATGGAGAATGAAGAATTGATGATTTTGTATTGTCTATTTGTCTTTACTTTTGAATGTTGCACTTAATGTTAATGGATTTGGGAGTAGATATGTGGTTTGTTTTATTTTGCCTATTGTTGTATTGCCTAAGACAAATAGACAACTAATTAGGAAGTGGATATTGAATTATTGTCATTGATATAACTTTTATGTCAAAAATTTCCTTAAGCTTAAATGTCAAAAATTTTTTTACAATGTTAACATTTAAAAAAAAAAAAAGTGGGCTGGCGGGCTGGCCCGTTTAGCCCGCCAGCCCACTAAAAGTGGGCCGGGCTCACGAAATGTAGCCCGTTTTTAAAAGTGGGCTGAGCCAACCCGGCCCACTTTTCCTTGGCCCGCAAGCGGGCCAGCCCGAACGGGCCGGGCTGGCCCACTTTGACACCTCTATATATACTCACTTAAGGTGAAATTACCACTTGCCCTCCTGTTGACCCTCTGTAAAGACTGGTAAAAGCAAATCTGTAAAATCTCACCTCGGGTGTTTCTAAATCCTAGGTACCCCATAGTTTTCCTTATTTCACTTTAGTCCCTCTTGATGTCTCAGACTCCACTTTAACCTCGAATCCATTATGATTTTGGTACCAGACTCATAATTCATTTTCATAAGCTCTATTCTTCTTCTCGGGTTCCTATTTGGTCATTTCTCAAAAGTACTCCATATTTTCTTTTTTTTCACTTTAGTCCTTGAGAATTTGTAAAAATTTCTCAAATTAAAATTTTTAAAATTTCTATTTCCAGATTTCCTTCACTAATTCAAAAAGAACATTTTTCATGTAATTAAATTTTTCAATAAACTTCGAATAGATTTTTAAATATTCGTATAAATTCTTGGGATATTACAACCGTAGTATTACATTTGTTTAGATTTGCGTATGATTTTTTTGTTGATCAAACCCTCAATCACTTTGCATTTGTGTCGTAGATTTGCATATGATTTTTTAGGTGATCAAACCCTCAATCACTTTACAATTGTACCGTAAATTTGTGTATGATTTCTTAAGTGATCAAACCCTCAATTACTTTGCAATTGTACCGTAGATTCTTGCACCGAGTGACCTGAGAATTTAACCCTCAAACTCTTTGTGCATAGATAACCGTAGAAGTTTATTCACCCATAAGACAGTGAAAATCTATCACGCATTATAACTACTATAAATAGCTTAATTTATACATACCTATATTCTTTTGAATTTCTATCAACAATCATATCAATCATCGTATATTATCAATTGGAAGGTTGATTATTTAACATTTCAATAATATTGTAAATGGGACTTATATTATATTTTGTCTAATAATACCAAATTAGTTTTGCAAGGTTATTTACTCACATTGGTATTTGTCCAACTTTACCTTGACCTTTCTCGAAGAAGATGATAGAAAGTATTACTCTCTACTCCAATCTAGTCACAACATCCCAAAAGATGTGAAAATGCATCAAAGAATCTATCCCTATAAGATAATTATGCAAAATCATATCAAGGTCACAAAATAGGAAAATTTCCTACTACGATTCTGACCCTTAATTACTTTTCTAGACATAACTCTCAAATGGTAAGAAATTTTCAAATGAAACTTATTTCATTTGAAAATAGACTCGAAGAGCTTTCCAATGATATCTTATTTATTAAAAACGGAGTCCGGTTGGAAGAGATATAGCCATTTTAAAATTGATGCTACAATACCAGTTTGCTATCGGTTTTGTTACAATACCGATTTGCTACAATACCGATTTGCTACAGTAACCCGAATCTAGAAATTTTATGAATGCTACAGTACTACTACAGTAATTTGCAATTTTCCTCTTAGATTTTCATGATTTTTGGTCAAATCATCACCATTTCTCTTGATTTCTTCCATAAGTTTTCATCCTCAATGTCTAAGGAGTGTGTTGACACCAAAACCCCCAATTTTTACCATCAAACCAAGCCTCAATCTCAAGTTTTCATCAATAACCCTAACTTTTTTTAAATTTTCGAATTCTATGGATTTCTCCTAGTTTTCTCCAAATCTCTTGTTCCATAATTATTATCTAACATGTAGAAATATTTTAAACCAACATCCACACTTAAATTCATCCATTAGAACCCCAAATCAGCCCAAAATTCTCTAAATCCGAAAATAGGCAAAATAGAGAGAAAATTGGGAAATATGAAGGAGATTGAAGCTTACCTCTCTCTTTGGAAACTTCAGTAAAAAGAAATTGATCGAAGACAAGAAAAACACCAGAAGAAATGAAAGAAAAGATTGATGGAGTTGAGAGAAAATATCTTTCCTTCTTCTTGCTCTGTGTGAAAACGTGAGAATGATAAAGAGGAATGATGAAGGCTTAATAGCCAAATGGGTCATTTGGTAACCCACGGGTACCCATTCTCGATTGCTCCAAATCCAAGTGATTTGACTATAATTATTTCTCAATAATTATATTAATTCCATTTAATTTCTATTTCTCATATTTTTCTCAATTCACAAAAAAAAATATATTATGACGTAATAAAATACTCAGTCCAGTCATTTATCTCAATTTCTATAATTAATTATTCAAATAGAATAAATTAAATATGGACATTAAAATGACTAAACTAAAAGCATTAAAATAATGCTATAAGATACCAAAATACCTCAAAATACATAATTTCAAATTTGGCGGGTATTACAATTATTTTTGTTTTGGGTTTTAAAGATTCAAGTGACAATAAGAACACAAACTTTAACATCAACTCTCTTTTTTTTTTTTTTGAAAACACAAGATTTACATAGCACATGAATTCTTTTTCACAATCAACGGAACTTGACCAGTTTTGATCGGAATGATTCATTGGAATCCAGGTGAGTGACATTAACCCCTCTTTAATATTACCTTGGCATTAATATAATAAGGTAGTAAGGTAGGCGAATTCATAAACACTTAAGGAAGGAAGAATTCAGTTTAGAATTCAGGAATGGAAATTTGAAAGAACTTAAATTCAAGATATTATCTTATGTGCTAATGGTGAACGTTAGGGGAACGGAAGTTCTTGGCATGTTTATAGTTAATCTGTATATCTCGACTCAATGACAATGATTTGATTGACACTTGATAAATGGATGTAATTGATCGGTTAATTGTATATGTGATGCTTGATTGTGAATTTCATTATTGTGTTTGAGCGAGATAGTACTATCTTTCATGTCAAGGTGGGAAACCCGAATGATAGGGTGTCTTGACTTCTGAGAGTAGAGACAACGACTCCCTAAGTAAGGAAATGAGCCCGGGTCTAGATTGGGACCTGTGAGGTGCCCTGACCATATTAGACGAAGTTGTGCGTCATGGCGAGGTTTGATGATTGGTGAACTAGCCTATGTGCACTCCCGGGTATAATAATTATTGACGAGTATTCATTTCGTTGGTTTGTTGTTTGGACTTGGATTGGTTTGTCTCCGGTGCGTGTTTCTTCTCTTTTGTGTTTTATGAGGAGGGCCTCTGAGTGTGCTTTGTGTTTTATGATGAGGGCCTCTGAGCTTGCTTTATAATCATTAATTTATTTTGGTTTTATTAGGGCTGAGATTAATTCACTCATTGAGATGTTTATCTCACGTTTTCTCTTACATGTTTTTAAGATAAGGTAGTAGACGAGGACTTTCCGCTAGAGAAGTATTTGTCGTGTACTTTTCTTGTTTGTTGGGTAGGTCCCATGTCATGGTTTATTTATTTTAGTTAAGACGCTCTATGGTCAACTAGAACATCTAGGAAATTCTTAAGGTGAAACGTTATTTATTGGATATTGTAATTAATTTGGTTAATTGTATGCCATAAACTCCATTGGATTTCAAACAAAACGTTTTGGTATATTATGTGTGAGAACTTGTTTGATTGAATGGAAGCCATGATTTTTGGATTTAAATGATAATTCTTTAATTGTGGGGAATGCGAGGAATCTAGGTAAGTCTCTCTTACCTTGTGTGTATATGTTAATTGTGAATTATGGCTAGCAAGGAATCCATGCATGTTTTTCCATATGTCTTCTTTTGTGTGTGTGTTTGCTTGAATGGTCATATTTTTCCAAAAAACCAAATTTTTTAAAAGAAAAAGGAAGGTTCAACGCTTGTCACGACTTAGAAATTGGGCACGTGATGTACTCAATACTTCTGGGGTGTATCTCCTCGATACGCCATAAATTCCCTGATTTATTTACAAATCAAATTTCCTGCATCTTATGTAATCAACCAATCTCAAGTATAAATGAAATTCCATTTCATTTAAGATAAATACTAACAATATTTAATTAAGTCCCCAACCAACACAAATTTGGAGAATACATTCAAGTCAAGACAAAAATATAAATTACAGCCAGGTAATTACAATTTCCTAAACAAGACCGAGAGTAGGGGCCTACAAAGCTACAGAGCATTCCTAGGCATAAAGCCTAAAATTTGGTTCCAAGAATCCACCAAAAAAAATGGAGATTTCCTCCATGAACCGCTATTTCTCCTGCAGGTAATCATCCTTCTCGACCACTGTATCTGAAAATGGGAAACATAAAAGATGTGAGTTCATCAAAACTCAATGAGCAAATGACTGTGTAAATAAATCAAAATAAAGTATAAGTACAAATACCAAAATTCACTATCACAAATTGAAAAATAATTTCAAAGCATGTACAAGTATAGATAAATCACATATACTGAGTATATTATGCAACAATGACATGCATTTCCTCCTGTAAGTTTACGTTCTCACGAATACCATATTGAGCCTAAATCGCGAGATTTGTCTCCCCGGACTATTACTACTCAATAGGTTTATACTAGAGGTCTACATTCATATAGACTTAATTCTCGATGTTCATCTGCACAGATGCCCTATCCACGAACTTACTAATCGGTTCCTTTCCCATAGGTTTACATTCCCACATTAATTCATCCTCTTTTGCAAAAGCACAAACAATCAATGCATAACACATGATGCAACAATTCAACATTCTCAACACATTTCACAATAATGCTCCTAAACACATTCACAATTCCCATTACCTAATAACATCATTAACTAGATAATTTAATTATGTTTCCATATGTGAGGTAGGAAGGATTTATATTGTACTTGTAATAAAATTTAATTTAGCATGATCACCCACTCACTTTAATGCCGATATGGGTTTGCAGTGGAAGGAGGCCGAGAAATGAAGTCGAATAAGCCCCTGAAAGTACCCAAGGACCATTCCCAAATTCTATTTTAGAAAAATAATAATTCTTCTCAACATTCAGCCCACGGCACCCCATACCCTTCTCGAAAGGTAGTAGCTTCTGCCAGCATAGTGCTTGGGCACTAGCCTTAGCGCCTGAGGCGCCATGCATCAAGGGGCTATTGCCTTAATGGCGCTATGCACTACAGCCCCGGAGCTCACATGTTCTCTGTCTTGAGGGCACCCAGTAGAATTCTGCAATCCCGAAAATGTGGCTTTTACTAACCCAAAATTCCACATCCTCACCCATTGCTCTTTCCCTTTAGTTCTTGCATTATTTTAGGGCTAAAAAGGTTTCTCAATCTTTCTAAAAACTCTGAAGTTGAAGGAAAGATTGGCTTTAAGGATTCCCACCACTTTAACACTTTCAAGATTATGTCTTTTAACACAAATGGGACCATGAAGCCATTCTCTCCATCTTGGAGTGTAATCCCACTCATTTTCAGCAAGAGGCAAGCAACCTCTCTATCTAGGGGTGTACTCCTACTCATTTCTAGCAAGAGGCAAGGAACCACGAGCAAAGAAACACCCATTTCCAACCCAAACTAACAAAACCCCCCAAATTCTAAACCTAGGGCACACCATAGCCGAAAATGGAAGAAGAAAGGGAATGGAGCTTACCTCTACCATTAGCAACTCTGGTGAGCTGGAATGATGACTGGAAGAGTGAGGATTGTCGGATAAAATGGGTGCAAGGGCTTAAGGGGATGAGTGGACTATGGGAGAAGCATTCTCCCTTGCTTCTAAATGTGTGTGTCCCACGGTAAGTGAGAAAAGAGGGGGAAGGAAGAGTGTTTTGAGTATGTAGATGGGTCATGGGTGACCCATGTGTACCCATATCCAAAGACCCAAAATCCAAGTAGTCTCAAATCATGTAACGTTTTTTCATAAGTTCATTTTGTAATATATTTGATGATCTTTAGGTCCTGATTTATCTTATGTAACTATGACTTGATGTCATTTTTAATGGAAATAATTTTCGTTGGTAAAAAAAATAAAAAGAAAATATCAAAATACATAGGATCCTATCTTGGAGAGGGTTTGACTTGTTTCCAAAACGTTCGCCAACTCAAATAATAAATGTATATTCAAGCAGCTACTGCTGCGTGAGATTATTGTTAGCTTTCAGATTTTAGGCCCTTTCACAACTGTTAAACGACAGTGATAATAGTGTTATTATTGCCTGTTTTGAATCCCAGAAAATCTGGAGATTATTCTCTCTTGACCTTGATCTTTCTCGGAAAAAGGAAAATCCGTAAATAATTTTCGCTAAACGAATATTGACTAGCTCTGTATAAAGGTAGGATCCGATTGGGAAGATGTCAGCGTACAATAATGTCATAGTTGGGAAATTGAAGTTGAAGGGTAAAGTATTGGATGTCAAAGCTGGTGGGATTAAGAAGAAGAAGAAGAAGCAACATAAGAATCACGATCAGTTGTCTCTGATCAATGAAGGTGAACCGATACTCTTTTCTGTTCCCATATTGAAACTATCCCCAAAATTAAATGTTAAAATACTTTTGCCCAAAGTTTAGATGCTACTGGAAATGAATATAGAATTCAAATAGGATGAAATTAGTTCTGCTTTGGTTCTCTCTCTCTTTTTCCCCGTCATTTAAAAAAAAATATGTAAGAAATCTTAGATAAGTAACACTACTGATGTCGTAATTCATTGCAAAAAAGCATGTATATTTCTTTTTTTCTTTGGTTGCTGCCATTGATAAGATAACCTTTTTTTTTGTGGGAGACGAGAGAAGAGGGCAAGGTTTATTAGCAAATCAGCAGTGCCAGTTAATTGACAATATTAGCATAGAAGGGTAGAGTTCTTTTAAGTTAGGGAAGCTCATCTTCTTTCGCCTTTTAAATCAATTTAGATGTTTGGAGCAGATGAGAAAATTTTACCAGCAAACTAAACAAAAAGTAAAAGATTTCATCTTTAAGGGGAAAAAATATGTTAGTTGCATATTAATCTTATTCTTTTGATTTTTAGTATTTGAGAGCTACATTCATTAAGTGTTTGGTCTTATGTAATTATAACATGTATGGGAATCTAGACTGGGTCTGCATTTGTGACTGGGGCCTGATAATCTTATGGACTTTTAATGGGTTGTTCTATTATTACTTGGCAAGTTATCATAGCTTGTATAGTTCCCCCTTCCCATTCATTTTAGGTAGTCGATCTTCATAGTTGAGTCATCAACTCATCATAACTAGGATTATGTTATGATGTAATCTTGTTAAATTGGGAGATCAAATGTAGATATATTAGGCATTAGCATCTAGTAACTGGAATCTTTGATTGTGTTGATGCCATTTCTCCTTTTGTCTGATGTCAAAGTTATCTTCTTTTGTTTTTGCAGCTGCTGCCACTTCAACACTACATGGATCCTTGAATTGTCATAAGCAAATAACTCAACCATCTATTCATTATTATCTTACCAAATTGACTGTCTTATAAAATTAGATTGTTCTGGCCTAGGAACACAGGAAAAAGTAGTCAAGTAGAGTCATTACTTATCTCATTTTTAATTCTTTCAGTTCATACTACATGCAACAAATATGAGCATACTTCCAGATAATACCACCCTATAGCCTCATACCTTCAACTATCACTATTCAACATCAGGGTAACAGGGTTTCTGTTCATTGATAAGTACTCCATTCTTCCAAATAATTTTCAGTATCTAAACTTATCTTTTTTAAATATGGACTTTCATCTATAACTTTCATATTTGTGGGCTTTCTCGGTGTGGCTTCAACTACTAAGTCCATGATCCAAACTTTCCTTATGCAACAAAAAAGAAATCTAACATAGATGGGTTGCTCTAAGAACATATGATCTCAGCTCGTTATGTTTCAAGTCAGTTTGCCTTCTTCTGTCTTTGGTTGTCTTCTTTCACAATATCTCTTGCTTATGGTATTTTCTTCATTTTGGAGGTTGTTAGGTGGAAATATGTTATCAATGGGTTTCCATGAAGGTGGCATGAATGAGGTTGACAAATATGGTAGTCAAGGTGCTTCATATGATGATGTTCTAACACCAGCTGAGAGGCGATTTCTCCAGCAGACACAGAAACTAGAGGTACAAAGGCTAACAAAAATGGCAAGCAAATCACATCGTGATCGGTTTTAGGAATTCAATCAGTACTTGGCCAATCTGAGTGAGCACTATGATATTCCCAAAATGGGACCTGGCTAGTCCAGCACATGGTGTGGCTTTCTCATTGATTCTATTTGTATTGCTTAATTTAATTGATGCAACCTTGATTTAAATATGGTTTAACTTGAAAAGTGTGCTTGAAATGGAAGCATTCAGGTATTTTAGCTGGAAGACGTTGTAGACTAATTTTGGCAACATCTGATAATTCTATGATGTGAGTTTTATATTGATAATGGACATTTTTACATTAACAACTATCGAAGTTTAAACTCATGTTAAAATTATGTTTATCTATAGACATTATTATTGAGTTCTTTAATTTAAAATAAAAATAATTTTATATATATATATATATATATATATATATATTAGCATATAAAAAATGAAAAAAAAAAGAAGAAAAAAATACGAGCTTTTTTTTTTTAATTTGGGCTTACATTTATATTATTCAGAGTGCGACTCCTCTAAAATTAAGGCGCCAACTACACTTTGTAGTTGTGCCTCAAGTGTTCGATCTTCTCCAATCATGTGGTTTTCAGTTAAGCCACGTGTCCCTCTAAAAAAAGGTGTCATATTACTCTTCTGCCTGAATGCACCTGCTTCCATGTTTCCCTTCTTCCGCCATCACCCGATTCTCTCCTATCTTCTTTCTTGCTTCCTCCACCATTTGCCTCTATTTGATTCTGCCATTCGCCTCAAAAATCTAAAAAATCTCATCACGAAGGTTCCTGTATTTTCAATTCCTTCCAAGTCTCTCGCTCCAAAGAAGCTAGGTACTACCACTGCCGTCCAGAGAAGCAGACGAACCATGTTCATTCAACTCCTTCCATATTTCCCACTCCTAGTGTACCTTCTTACCTAAAAACTCCAGCATGCTCCACTTCAGGCTCTATTTCGACGTCAAATCCTTCGGCGCATCGGAGACAATTCAACCGATGACACATCGGCTTTCCTCGCAGCGCGAAAAACACCTTGTGCAATAGAATCTAGCGTCATTTTAGCTCCTAAAAATCATAGTTTCAAAATCACTTCTAGTTCGTGCAAGTCCGGCCTAGTGTTTCAAGTGAGTTTTGCTTGTTTAATTCGATATTATTGGTTCATATCTTCAATCTATTCGAGTAGAGTGACCAAGAAAGTTGAAAATGTGAGCAATTAGGTGGATGGTGTAGTTATGCCTCCGGACAGACCAAGTCTAGTAGCCTTCAATCAGATGGTTAACTCAAACTTGCCTTTATTCTTAAAGTGTATCAGTTAAAAACTGCAACTATTTGAGAAGTGAAAAGTGAACTAATAGTATAAAAAGAATTCCACAG
The DNA here is from genome assembly GCA_037074585.1 of Biancaea sappan. Classification (NCBI taxonomy): domain Eukaryota; kingdom Viridiplantae; phylum Streptophyta; class Magnoliopsida; order Fabales; family Fabaceae; genus Biancaea; species Biancaea sappan. The sequence continues at coordinate 18,423,916 of CM073498.1, forward strand.
TAAACAAACACTCCTGTTTGGCCACCGTATGGTCGGTGCTCACTACCTTTATGTCCAATATCTTATTCAACATTTCTCGCTTTTAATACAATATCCTCTGCTCAATCCTTACTTGCTCAATTTCCCCTAACCATCTGGTTAAAGGCTACTAAGCATTTCACTTGCCTTGATTTTACTAACGCTAATAAGTCGAAAACAAAGTAGAGGGTTGCTGGGTTCGCGTTTGGAGCATTTATATGAGTTTTTTAGTCAAATGCTATTCTTCCAAAATATAATTAGGAGAATGCTACAAATTCAAAAAAAAAAGGAAGATACTATGAAATCTGTCACATCAACAAAAATCCTTATTTTATTTTTATAAAACTCAGCCTAACACAGGCTAAACTTCATTTCTTTTTTAAAAAAAAACAAAAATAAGAGGTCGAGTTTCATCAAATGCTATTCTTCCAAAAATATAATTAGGAGAATGCTACAAATTCAAAAAAAAAAAGGAAGATACTATGAAATCTGTCATATCAACAAAAATCCTTATTTTATTTCTATAAAACTCAGCCTAACACAGGCTAAGTCTCATTTCTTTTTTTAAAAAAAAAAATAAGAGGCCGAGCTTTATCTCACACACACACACACACACACACACACACACACAAATTTAATTATAATGAATTAATTAATAAGTTATATTAGTTAAAATATAATTAAATTTTATGTAAATTATATAAAATTAAATTAGTCAATTAATTATATATAATTAAATAAGATTAGTATATATTTTATTAAATTTATATTAATTAATTTTAACTGAAATATTTAATTTTAAATAATTGATTATATATTTTTTTATTTAATTAATTTTAAAATTAATTCATATAAATTTAATAAAATATATACTAATCTTATTTAATTATACATATTTAATTGACTAATTTAATTTTATATAATTTACATAAATTTAATTATATTTTAACAAATATAATTTAATTACATATTAATTAAATAATTTAATTATATATATATATATATATATATATATATATATATATATATATATATATATATATATATATATATATATATATATATATATATATATATATATATATATATGTAGAGTTTACATGACAATAAGGACTTTCCCAATTCATAAGGTATTATTTGGTTGAAGGGAAATGGAGGGGAGGGGAGAGATTTTTTTTTTTTAAATTTAACTTTGTCTGTTTCAATTAGTTATGAGAAAAAGGAGGGAAAATGTAAATGAAAAATCTCTCTCTCCTTTTTGTTTTCTTCCCCTCCGAAAGTAGAGAAATTTGGAGGAAAAAATTGTAACAATATAAAATACATAAGTGTCCTCAATAATTTTTCTTAATACCAAGATTGCCCTCAATGTAAAAATGTTATATTATTTCATTATACCAAATGAGATAACTGATTTAAATGTAAGTAATAACAAATTTGTCATGTTTTGTTGGTTATACAATCAAAGGACTATAATAAAGATATATCTAGGGTTTAGGATTCTCCTTCCCTTCCCTTCTATTAAAATCCCCCTTCCCTCCCCTCAAACTAAACCAAACAAATAAATTTTATTTCCCCTTCCCTCCCCTCCTTTTCCTTCCCTCCATTAACATCCCTCCCCTCCCATTTATTGAACCAAACAATAAGGGTTAGTTTAGCACAATAGAGACATATCTAGGGTTTAGGGTTCCTCAATACCTTGATCATAGACTTGACATGCCTACATAATCATGGTGAACATTAAAAACATCATCTTATACAAGCCTTAGGGAAAAAAGATCCAACATACTCCATGGTACCCATGCACCAGCACAACAATGGCTGTGCAGATGCTTCATTACAATCCACATGCTTACCCAAACCATATAAACCCTTCGTGTCCTACCTGAGGTGACAATGCCTTTACTCTACAAGCATTCCACTCAAGGTATAGAAAGAATGACAATGATGACTCTATAGGGCATTTTGTGAATATTCGTCTTACAATCGTGCTATAGTCACGACAATAGGGGAAGACCCATTAAAGACGTCTTGCTTTATAGTTACTATGAAACATACTAACCATGCTTTGATACCACTTGTAATGCCTAGGTTGTTTTCCAGACTGACGACTATCCCCACAAGCCAACACGAGTCCTTACAACATGTTTTATCTTCACTCACTAGATGTTACTTAGGCGTATGAAAGTCACGTGTTGAGGCACGAACCATAAGAGTCCCCTAATCACGTGTCCAGATTTTATTAAAGTTATATTAATTAATCAATTGTAAATTAAATATTTTTTGTAATTATATAAAAATATATACTAATCTTATTTAATTATATATGAGTAATGCCTCGAGCGATGACTAATGCTTTATAGACTTGGTCATCTGATTAACCCAAAATTTAATAGCTGGGAATGGAGGCGATGTGTGGTGATATAACTTTGCGGTAATATGAAGTTAGTGGTAGGGTCTTACAATCTAACCTTAAGGGGAACATGGGTCACTGGTAACTATTTCACTAGATGTTACTTATGCGTATAAAAGTCACATTTTGAGGCATAAACCTTAGGAATCTCGGGTCACGTGTCCAGATTTTATTAAATTTATATTAATTAATCAATTGTAAATTAAATATTTTTTATAATTATATAAAAATATATGCTAATCTTATTTAATTATATATGAGTGATGCCTCGAGTGATGACTAATGCTTTATAGACTTAGTAGTCTAATTAACCCAAATTTTTAATATATGGGATGGAGGCGACGTGTGATGATATAACCTTGCGGTATATGAAGTTAGTACCTTAAGGGGAACATGAGCCACTGGTATATTTTAACATATGCAAATATTGGAAAACTGAGAATCATTTCTTTTATATTATCTTTATCATCTGTTGTATATTTTAACGTTATTTAACATTGTTTACTTTATATCATTTAAATATTTTTGTTTGTACATTCTTTATTTCTTTATATACTAATTTCAATTTAATTAAACAAATTTAAATTAAATATTTTTTCATAATTATATAAAAAACTAATTTTATACAATCAATTAATTAAATAAAACATGATATAATCCATTATTAAAAATTAAATATTTCTATTAAAATTAATTAATATAAGTTTAATAAAATATAATAATCTTATTTAATTATATATAATTAATTGACTAATTTAATTTTATATAATTTACATAAAATTTAATTATATTTTAACTAATATAACATATTAGTTAATTAATTATAATTAAATTTATAAATATATATATATATATATATATATGCAGAGACGAATCTAGAAATTTTGGTTAGTGGGCACAAAAAATAGTTTATAAATATTTTTACCAACAAAAATATTATAAATATTTATAAGCGATAAAAAATAATATAAAATACACAATATATAAACTTATTCGGTGGTGTTGTGGTAGGATATAACTAATTTTTAAATTCAATTTTTAAAAAAACTTATTAGATAGGGTACTCTTAATAAAACGAGTAGTCATAATTTATTATGTGGGGACAACATTTAAATTTTTATGGAGGTAAAAAAAATTACAATATATATTAATTTTTTTAAAAAAATTATACTTGTGGGGGCAATTGCCTCCACATCACATAAGGTAGATCCATCCCTGTATATGTGATGGAGATCGACCTAAGTTTAATTTTTGTTTTTTTTTTTCATTTTAATGAAGCTCGACCTCTAAGTGGCTGAGCTTCATTTATTTTTGTTTTTTTTAAAAGAAATGGAGCTGAGCCTATCAATGGCCGAGCTCCTTTTTTATAAAAAAATACATAACTCAGCCTGACACCAACCGAGCTTTATAGGAATAAAATAAGGATTTTTGTTGATATGATAGATTTTGTAGTATCTTTCTATTTTTTTTTGAATATGTAGCATTCTCTTAATCATTTATGGGAAGAATATAATTTGACTAAAAAACTCTATTTATATCCGATGCCATGTGGTGCAAATCGAGACACTTTGGAATTGATGGTCAGAATTTTGTGAAACAATTTTATTTTATTTTTTTTTAAATGGGGCCGAAGCAAAACTGTCACGACCCGTTTTCTGGGCACATGACCGGCACAATGATGAATATCCCATCACTGTAAGCCTTTCGATAAATTCTACCCATGAGTTTAGTCATTATCAAAATAACCATTCCAGAAGAAAATATATCAAATTTTCTTATTTGAAATTCATAGAGATGATTTGCACATAATAATAGATTCTCAATATAAAATACATTATTATGCTGACATACAAACCAAATGCCAAACCCCTGACCTAGATGTCCTAGACGATTACAGAGCAACATAATCTATAACAAAAGAGGGGTCTACCCGACAACGAGAAGGTCCAAAGTGATCTACTCCTCTAGCAGATATTCTTCACTAGCAACCTGATCTGAACAAAAATGTTGTACAAACAATGTGAGCTTTTAAACTCAATGAGCGAATCGGCCTCGCGTTAATAAAATTCAAATACATCACCAGTCATGCAAGTATATCCGAAGGCTCATACTCAACCAATAAACATAGTTAGAAATTACATACAAAAAGATAAAAATTCATCTAATTCAACAAACGTTACTAGTACTCGTCAATGGCAATATATCCCGGAGAGCGCACACAGGCCGGCTCACCAATTATGTATATTTCCGCCATGACGCACAACATCATCCTCTTACATACAAGAAGATAAAAATTCATCCAATTCAACAAACGTTACTAGTACTCGTCAATGGCAATATATTCCAGAGAGCGCACACAGGCCGGCTCACCAATTATGTATATTTCTGCCATGACGCACAACATCATCCTTTTACATACAAGAAGATAAAAATTCATCCAATTCAACAAACGTTACTAGTACTCGTCAATGGCAATATATCCCGGAGAGCGCACACAGGCCGGCTCACCAATTATGTATATTTCCACCATGACGCACAACCTCATCCTCTTAGCTAGGGCGCCTCACGGATTTATCACAAATCCGGGCTATATCCCTACTGAGAGAATCGTTGTCTCCACACTCATTGGTCAAGACACCCTGTCAACCGGGTTTTCCGCCTTGCCGTGAGAGGGGGTACTGTCCCGCTCAATCACAATCAATAGCATTTCATATCATAATCAGAATCTCAATATAATATTCATCCATATAACAGGTATAGTATATAACTATATTATAGCTTTATAAACCACAATTCAAGAGATTCAATCATACTTCTGGATTAATTATCTCATTATATTCGCCATTCTGAATCCAATTTCCCCCTATGAATCTTGGGAGTGTCCTACGACATACTTTTTATCACCAGTAATGCTAAAACTCTATTAAAACGGGGTCGTTTCACTCACCTGGATTCCGTACGAGTATCACTTCTCTAAGTCGTTACAGACAAGAGTACTCAGGTGAATTTCAGTGTTCCGCTACAGAGATTTTCATGAAAGATTAGAGAAAATACGTTAGAATTGTTTTCATACAGATATTGTTCATATGTACGGTTACTGTTCATATATACAGTCACTATTCATATATATGATCACCATTCATATATACGGTTACTATTTATATGTACGGTCACTATTTATATATACAGTCACTATTCATATGTACGGTCACTATTCATACGTACGGAGACTATTTATACCAGAAATAGAGAATACAATCTGTAAAAGAGTACACTAGGTAAGTTCCCAGGAAAGAGTGGAGGGTCACACTGAACACACTTAAAAATCAGGTCTTTCCTTAGCCAGAACTTTCCTAGACATGTATTCTTCACAGTTTACATTCTATTTCGGTAATCAGAGAATCAAAATAACATATAAACAGCTAAGGACATTTTTTCTGATGTGGAAGATCGGCCAAAGCCGCAACCACAGAGCATACTTAAGAAAATAACTTCTAGAATTTGAAAGACATAGAAAGGCATAGTATCCTTACCTAAGCAAAAAGGAAAGGCCTAAAATCTCAGAGGCCTAGCTTTGGAGTAAGAGAAACTTAAGGAGAGAAGAAGAGAAGTTGAAGGTGTGAGTTTAGAAGTGAAATGGAAGCGCCTATTTATAGGAAAAGTCAAGGGTACTATTTAATACTATGCACTAATAAAATATTCAATTTACTATTTATAAAAATGACATTTCTAATAATGCAGTTACTGTGCATCTGAAAATTTTTATGTTATTACTATTGGAAACTTAAAGGGAAAACTATCCTTTCACCTTAAACCTTTAAGTTTCTTTTCAAATCAGTCCTTTCAATTTAGTCCCTGAGGGTATTTTTTACACATAAAACGTCATTTTCTCCTACAAACTTCTTTCTAGTTTTCTCTTATGACCAAACCACATCTAGTACTTGACATTTCGATTGTATAAATGAACAGTACCATATACGTAAATAATATTATACGGGTGAATAGTACCATATACTGAAATAGTAACAGTAGTTTGTAAATAAATATTTATATTTTATTTTTCATGGGTATTACAAAAACGCACTGTGCGTTCTAAGCATTTTTATCTTGATGAGCTTGAGGGACACATGGCATAACGCAAACGGTGTGATGAAGTTAAACGAACAAACAATATTTTAAATGCATTATGTAGTTCGCAGGCAGAACTACAGAGGAGTTGGACTCTTCCGTGACACCTCTCCTAAAGCAGAAAAAGAGACCTTGTTTCTAAAGTAAGGATTAAAATAGACTTAAGCTAGCTTTTGAAACCGATTTAGCCATTGGCCTAAATTGATTTTTAGGTTATTATGTTATTGGTTTAATTATTAGATCATTGAGTTAATTGTTGAATTGAAGAATATGAACAGACTAAAATTACATCTATATGCTCATAAATAAATGTCAAAATAAGTAAACTAAATAATTTATATACAATTTCACAATCAAAATATCCTAAAAAATATATCTTAAAGTAATTTTAGCACACAACTATCATAATAGATAAATATAATCTTTTATAGTTATATTAATAAATTGTAAAGATAAAATTAAAAGTATAGTAATTTATTTTTAAATATCTAAAGGTTATTTAGTTATTTTTAACTTTATATAATATTATAAAATTTGTTATTAATATTATTCAACTTTTATGATTTAAAATCATTTTAATAACATTTTATGTTTCAAAATATTATTATTATTCCTAATTTTCTATATATATTTTTTGGCGCATTTATATAGCAATCATAGCTTTTAGCTTTAATGATTAATATTACTTTTCTTCTATGAGGTAATGGGTTTAACATTGATTAAATTTTTTTCCCTTATATATACTTTTGTTGGGGAAAAAAAAAGACTCAGGTTGAGTTGGGTCGCTGAGTGACAGGTCAGGTTAAAATTTATATATATATATATGGGTTTAATTTGCTGTTCATGTTTTACGGAATTATATATGTGTGCATATGAGGGTATATTTGATCTAGTAGTAAAATCAAAATATTAAAAAAATTTGTTTTCAAGATAAATATCAAAAAAATTCAAAAATTGTTCTCTTTTAATTTCATGGACAAGATAATTTAGAAACTCAAAAAAAATATTTTCCATTAAATTCATTCACAAATTAGAGATCTTTAATTTATTGTGACTAATTAGTGATTAATTAAATTTTTAATTAATAATTACAAAATAAAAAATTAATTTATTAATTAAAAATGATTCATTAGTGATTAATTTGTAATATTAGATAAAATAATAAAAAATTTAAATTTTTTTAAATAAATAATAATAATATATAAAAAATTAAATAAAAAATTTATACCATTTTTAATAATTATACATTCTAAAATTACGACTAAAATTTAAAACACACAACTAGTCGTCCCTAAAGTGAGTCTGTTAAAGTAAAGTATAGTCAAGAGATAAAACAAAGTTTCTTTTTCGGCTTCGGGAATTGTAAAGATGCTGACAATTGACATGGATAGATCAATATATGTAATTCATCGTAATTAGTTTTGAATTAACATTTGTATTGTGAGAATTATGTAATTTTAAAATCCTTGCTTATATTTAATTAAATGGTTTATTATTTATGATATATTGAAAAACATAAATCCTATCATCTAATTACATCACAATACATGTAATTTTAGTCCGTTCATAATGTGCTGATCAATCAAAAAAATGGAGAAAGAAAATCAGAAAATAAATTATTCTAATATCATATAAATATTTTAGTACAAATTGAGTACAAAATATACAAGTTCGAATGTCAAAATATACTCAAAGTATGATAAAGATAGTAGAACAATTTTTATTGAAAAAAAATGTTTGGATGATTTCATTAAAAAATTTAAAACTTAATTAAAAAAACTTGTTTGAAAATTTTGTTTTAAAAACAAGATTTAAAATCATTTGATACAAAATTTTATAACATGGTTTTGCGATGAATTCAATGCAATAAAATAATTTATAACGATATTTTAAAAAGAATAAGAGAAATCAAATATTTTAATTATTATATCTTATATCTTAAGTTACATTTTAATGAATTGATTAAAGATATTATACAACTACATAAATCATTAAAAGTGTATTTGTCAACGACTTAAAATAACTATACTTTTAATAAGATAAGATGGGCTGGCATAAATTATGTTCATATAAAATTAATTTGAGAATATATTTTATTTTTTATTAAAATTGATCTCTATAAACTTTTTAATTTATTTACTTTGGCCCCTGTTCTGCAGTACCACATTTTTTTTCTTGATATCGTTTAAAAATAGTGTCTTTCTAGTCTTCAAATTTACTATCAATTATCCTCAAATTTTAAAAAATAAAATGAAGGGAAAATAAAATAAATACATCCACCCATTGAACGATCCAGATCCTTTGTTGTTAATATTTCATGCTCAGTTTTTAACAACGGTTTTTACCGTTGCTAAAAACTTTCAGCAACAGTTTTTTGATTGCTAAACTGTTGCTAAAGATTTTTAGCAACGATAAAAACCGTTGCTAAAAACTGAGCAGACAGAGGATCCGGACGCCCCATTGAAGTGCAATTTTCAAGAAATATGGGGCTTAGTTGTATAAAGTTTGTAGGCCAAAAATTATGATTTTTCCTTAAACTCATACCCCCATTTTCGTACCGTAGAAGCCCCATCTTTGTTTGCTTATTCCTGCTTTCACTCTTTTCCTTTCTCTTTTTGTCTTTTTCCAAGCCTCTTCTCTCTCTCTCTCTCTCTCTCTCTCTCTCTCTCTCTCTCTCTCTCTCTCTCTCTCTCTCTCTCTCTCTCTCTCTCTCTCTCTCTCTCTCTCTCAGAAAATATATCATAGTGCAAAATAAAAATTAAAGTGAATAAATTAAAAATTTTATAAAAGTTAATTTTAATAAAAAAAATAAAATATATTTTTAAATTAGAGATTTAGATGAAATAATAAAAAAATTTATGTTAAACAAAAGATTAAAAAAAAGTTTTAATTAAGGGACAAAACAAATAAATAAGGATAAAAATAATTTCGACTAACTAATATTTAAATAAAATTTATTTTTTAAACTTATTTATTGATAATAATTTTCAAGCATTTCAAAGAAAATCAATTTTAAATATTATCCGTCCAAGCGCTCCCAACACGCGAACACGGAATATCACAAATTTAATTTAAGGTTATCAAGATGGAGGAAGTTGACTCAGGCTGGAGGTACACCTTAAATTTTTAAAGCGCATTTCGCTGGCCCATTCACACAATATCTCGGCAATTCAAGAGCCAATCCTGCGAGTCCTGCCACCCTTCACGTTCTTCCTTAAGTCTGATCTGAGAGTGGCTTTTGATTTTTGCGCACTAAAATGATTGAATTGAAGTTTCGTGTTGACGAGGATCAAGCAGATGAAGGCTTTTGCAGTCCCATGCAGTAAGTTCACCTGGAGAAGTTTCCACTTCCACACTTGAATTTTGCTATTATTTTTGTAGTAACTGTTGCGCAATATGTTCTCCGTACCAAAGAGAAAGATAAAAAGAAAAAGATTAAATTATAATTTTAGTCCTTAAAATTTTACTGAAATTATAAATTAGTTTATATATTTTATTTCTATATAAAATAATTTTTATAATTTTTTTATCTATATAAATTAGTTTCTGTCGTTAAAATAATCATACATAATAGCTAATGTGTATATTTGTGAATAAGTCAACAATGACCAATTATTAATTTTTGTACAAGTTATATCAAAAAAATTCTCATTTTACTTTTAATTTCCACTTTCTTGACCTAACGTAAGTGTGGAAATTAAGAGTAAAATAAAAATTTTTTTAACATAGCGATTGAAAATTATACAAAAATTAATGATTGAGCATGCTGTTCTACTTGTTAATTGTTATGTAGGACCATTTTAATTACAAAGTTAACTATATTGATGGTAAAAAATAATTTATATGGATGAAAAAATTATAAAAATTATTTTATATAAAAATAAAGTATAGGTAACAATGTACAATTTTAGTGAAGCTATATAGTTACCAAAATTATAATTTAACCAAAGAAAAATTACCGAATGACGTGGCAGAAGCGCCTGATTTCGCTCTCCTCTCTTGATTTCTGTGGGCAGCCCTGAGCCAGCGTTTGTTTGAGCGACACATTACAACCCCACCACCCTCCATTGAATCCACTACGTAGCGGCTTTTTTGCCTGAGTGTGAGACAAGTGAAATTAACGCAACGATACTTCTTTCAAAACTATTATCAGACCTTTCCGATTCTTTTCGGATCCAAGTCCACAGTGATTTCCGCTATTTCTCATTTTCTGGACTCCCTTAATTGGATCAGAGGTACTCGCGCTATTCCTCAATGTCATTGTGATTTTGATTTTGATCATCCATTATCGTTGATAACGAGTCAATTGTGTTTGCCAAATTCCACGCTTGTATCTGTGTAATCAGTAATGAAATGGGTTGTCCTCGTCTGTGTCATTCTCTTGTTATTCATGGATCTTACTGGTTCTCTTATATGAAATATGATGTCCATGTGTTAACTAACCCATTAACTGTTTCCTGGGAACATTTACTTAAGTTTCCTATCATGGTCTCAAACTTGCTTTAAGTTTTAAAATAATACTTAGCGGCGTCGCTGTTGTTATTTGTGTTAAAATTAAAGAATGTGGTAACTTATAAAAACTGCGGTTTTAAAAACGTCACTGACTTGGCTTAGGTTTTATATTCCATACATTTGAATCAAAACTCAAGAAAATATTATACTTCATGCGGGAAAAACTAAATATAATGTCCGTTCAATCAGAAACATAACGTGTCACAACACAATACCACGACATTTCGATAACAATATCCTGACTGGGATAACGGGAAAAAGTTCCTTCTCCTGCAATTTTATGAATTTGGCAAAAAAAAAAAAAAGTGGGGGCAGGAGGAAGGAGGAACTCTGAACCATGTTTGTTACATAATCACTGATAAGGATAATCTGAGCCGTCTCTCTTGTTTAGCAAGCACAAAACAAGTCCTTACTCCTTAATATGTATGCATGTATTTTCATCGTCCTGGGAATTGTTAGAAGAATTATTTATGGTGGTTTTCTCTCTCTCTCTCTCTCTCTCTCTCTCTCTCTCTCTCTCTCTAGATCTCACAGTAAGTCCGTATTGAATATCATAGCTGCGAGACGTTTAGGGAAGTTGCACAGGTGTCTTCAGCTTAAATGAAGAAAGTACATGCATGGCTATAAGGTGTAGTAAAGCTTCTGATCATGGTGGGGCCCAGAAGCCGAGTGCATTTAAGGAGGCCTTTTTGGGGTATTATTGCACTGGCTTGTATGGCAATCATTGTTCTGTTTGCTGCCTTTACTTACTTACCAAGTAACAAGCCTCAAAATGTTTTTTCCCGAACATTAACTGATTTTGAGGTTGAATCTCGGGTTGTTGTTGAGGAAATTATGAAGTTGTCCCTTACAAAATCCAAGAACCCTAAGATTGCCTTCATGTTTCTGACTGCGGGTACACTGCCTTTTGAGAAGCTCTGGCACTTGTTCTTTCAAGTATGGCATTCCTATTCTTTTATTGTCTACCATCATGAGTATTAATGCTATCTTTTATTTTCCCTCCTCTACTCATTGTATATGCATATATGTTACTGCATAAGCTGTATCTTAGGGTTCTTAAAAGTAGTCTTACTCTTATGTGAGATTTATTGATAGGATTGAATTTTAGTGATCTTATCCTATTTCAGTTATTGTATTAGATTGTTCCTTTTGGATATTGGAATGGGACTGTAAGTGAGTCACAAAAGGATGGAAAAGGAAAAACCATGTGTTTTTTGCACTGTTACTTTCATAGCAATGAATATGTGTGAGAAGACAAGAGCCTTCTTTAAATAAGAGGATGTGTTAGCCATGCTCATAGCGCTATATGCGAATTTCTCTATATATGTGCTCGATATTTTTTAATTTTACACTGGAAGAGGAGGATGAATATAAGAGTGCTGGTGACCGGAATTGCATCATAACTAAGAAAATCTTGTTGCATTTGGCTGGGCTCTAGCGGATAGTTGACTGCTATATCTTGTTATGAGTATGGATTCTTGCTTCAACGTGGCTTGATAATTTGAATTTACAGAATAATTTCAACCAAGTTACTGTCTTACAGTGGTTATTTTCCTTAAGGATGTGCAAAGATCTTCTAAATTTGTCAACTGTTTTTATTTAATGTAGATGGAAGTGATAATTTAAGATTTGTGATGAATGTACCAGTTAAGTTTTATTTTTAGTGGGGAAAAAGTTACTAGAATTACATTTTACTGCTCTTCTGTGTAGTCGGATTCTAGTTTCTATCTCTTTAATTTTGTTATGTAAATTATGCAAATCCTTCAACAGTGTTATAATAACAGATCATATGAATTGAAGATGAGTTCATAATGCAAACATTTCCTAAGGTTGTGAGGGTATAGGTGAGATGATAAGTCAACTTGAAGGGAAATTACCTTAGAGAATGCAAGCTCATCTGATTCTTGGCATTTTTTAAGCAGGTCTACAGGTATATTTTTAAGAGGAGTTAGTAATACGAAGATTTTTGAAGGACCTCATCTGAATGAGTATTCTATGCTATTTGGGCACATGTTTTGAGAACTGAATTTAGCCAATGTGTCTCATTTATAACTTTGGCTTTATGTCATCCCCTATATGTGAAAGACTTTTTTTTTTTATTATAACATCGATGCTTTTGACTTCTTCCAAACAATTCCTTTTCTTTTGAATGTTACAGAGATATGTTTGCATCCTATTTATTTGAATTCTACTTGTAACAAAATGCAGGGCCATGAGGGCAAATTCTCTATTTATGTACACGCATCAAGGGAAAAACCAGTACATCTCAGCCGTTATTTTATTGGTAGAGATATTCGTAGCAAACCGGTATGGGGAATAGCTCATGCTTTGATTATACAATTTATTAGTTCCTGCTGTCACAGTTCCAAGTAATGGAGTTTAGGTTGATGTTATCTGTGATTAATCCTTAACGTTCAAGGGAAAAGAAAATGTTGTTGTTATATTAGATATCACTGAATGTATAACTTGTGACAATTGGTTGAAATTTAACGATATTATCACATAAATGTCTTGCAATTTTCTGTTTTTGAATTTTTTTAACTTTTAATGAAATATGTATGAAATTCACTGTCATAGGACCTTCATATGTTATCACTGTATACCTTACTTTTTTTTTTTTTAAAATAATGTTGGGTAATTAGATTCTGATAGTGCAAATATGTTGCTTTGGTTATAATTTTTAGGACGACATGAGCACATTATCCATAAACAATTTTTTTTTTGTGGGGGGAGGGAGGGTTTCTTCTATATGCACTGAAGAATTTAATAGTCATCTTAATAAACAGTACACGAACCATATTGATAAGAGATTGAGGGTGTGTTTTGTTTGGCGTTTGGACTCTTTAAAATCCAATTTGGACTCTCAAACATGATTTAGGACATAAAAGCAAATGTTTAGTTTGATGTTCATTTTACTTTTCAAACCACATTGTCTTTCTCAAATCCCCATTTGCCAGAATTAACTTTGACTTGATCTTAACTAAAATCAAGAATGAAAATCAACTTGATCCAAAATCAAGTTTGTCCAACTCCACTCCAAACACAATAATTTAGGAAGGAAGAACTGAATTGATGACATTAAAAGATGCCAGAGAAAATAAACTTGCAGATTGTCAGTATTTGATTTCCTGTTACTTAAATGTGAATGGTTTCTAACAAAAAGGCAAGGATCTTAGTCTTAAAACCAACTGCAAAATCTTACAGATAGGTTGGGGAACATTTGCAGCTGTTGAGGCAGAAAGGAGACTTTTGGCAAATGCACTTTTAGACTCTGATAACCAACATTTTGTTTTGCTGTCTGACAGGTGTTATTATCTGGTTCTTTTGTTGTTAAGTCATGCCTGTTTTGTGAGACTCAATCTTGTTAATTATATTTTGAATTTTTGTTTCAGTTGTGTACCTCTGCGTCACTTTAACTTTGTGTACAACTACTTGTTGTTTACAAATGTCAGCTTTATTGAATGGTAAGACATCGTAAAAGAACCTTGTACTGTGTAACTGCTGAAGTTATAGTTACTTTTTACTCTCTTATCATTAAGGTGAAAACTTTGCCTAATCTGTCTCCATTTCTATACTCCCTCCCCAAAAAAAAAAAAAAAAAGCTTCGTGGACCCTGGTCCTCATGGAAATGGCAGGTATGTCGAGCAGATGTTGCCTGAAGTTGAAATCAATGATTTTCGAAAGGGTTCACAGGTATATATTCTTAGATGATTTCTACCTGTATCCTACATATCTTTGAGTATCCATTTAATTTTAGTGTTTCATTAAGGCTGTTCTTCACTTTTGTTAACCTTTCTATTTGACATGGAGGAGAATGGCCATTTCAGTACTTGGTTTCCCGACTGGCTATTTCTATGATGTCCTTTTCCCCATAATGCTCACTCTATAGTTTATACCCTGCTTTGTGATCCTGATCCAGATTTTACTGGCTTTGTGAAATTTATAACTTCAATTATGTAGTATTTTCTTTTTTATATTATGGAGATTGTCCCTCAAGGAAAACAGTTACATCACACAGATCAAGTTGTTTGTGAATTACCTGTATTCGGCTCAATTTGGGCTTGGCTCCTTCATTAAATGAACAAATTTGATCAACATATTATGCTTGTTTAATTAAATTAATCGAGATTGAAAATTTGATGATTAACTTGTTAACATGCTAATAGCTCAGCTGATAATAAAATGTTATTCCATGTCTAAATATGTTATATTCGTAGATGATTTTATGAAAGATTATCTATAAACACAAAAGTTTATGCATTGTTAAAGTATTGTAATGTATATTTATATATAAATTTTCTCACACGCATATAAAAGTTCATAATTTTTTAGCTTGACTTGGCTCGTTCATAGTCCTAATCCAAGCTTTATTGTCCTCACCTTTATCCGGCCATCTAGCCTAGCTTGACAGTGACGGTCATTGTGCACAAGGGGCAAGTTATTGTTTATTTTTCACCCTTTCACAATTGTGCACAAGGGGCAAGTTAATGTTTATTTTTCACCCTTTCACAAAATGACAAAATGTCAGTAAAGTTTTTTTAGATGTTTACTATTAGGTTCTCTAACAGAACATAACATCTAGGGGCCTTTTTTTACAATAATCGATCATGTAGTAGATAAAAAATATACACGTTAGTTATATGAAAACTCAATAGCAAACATCTACACCAAGGTCTTGTACTTTCACATATTTTCTATGGTCATTTTGGCAGTTTTGGTTGGGCAATATAAATGTCAAGAGGTGGAATTTCATTAGAATGTAAAATCTCTTTTAATTCCTGGTTAGCTTTTGCAACATTGTTCTTTCCTTTGATGGCTATCTTCCCTTTAAAATGCAGAACTGTTTATTACTATTATGATTTGGAAATAGAAAAAGGCACTTATTAGAAATGTAGATATGTATGAAATAAAAAGCACTTCTTTTTTATATACATTTGATTTGGATTTTGTTTGTATTTCAGTGGTTCTCAATGAAGCGGAAGCATGCTCTTACAGTTATGGCCGACAGCCTTTATTTCACAAAATTCAAGCATCATTGCAGGGTACTATTTTACTGACGAATCACTTGTAATTCCTTGTTTGATGAAGTTTTTGGAGAATCCGGAGTGTTTACAATTGGCACTAAAATTAAATTCTACAATATCAAAATTGTGACTGTTTGTTTTGGATTGAACGACTACGATTGAAAGAGTAATAAGCTAATTGCATGCTGTAATTTATTTCTTTCTTTTAATTGTGGCCGTTTAATTTAAAATGAATGACCATGATTTCAAAATTGTAGAGTCCAGTTTTGATGCCAATTGCAGGCAATTCAAACTTTTTTTTTTTCTTTCAGAAAGAATAGAATCTGTAACTGTAGCTTCTCTGACAAACATCCTACGGTTCATGTTTAAAACTTACAGCCAAACATGAATGGACGCAACTGCTTTTCTACTGAGCATTACCTGCCTACCTTTTTCAAAGTTAGTGGACCAATCTCTTCTCTTACTCTTGCGACAATTAATAGCGTCCCTCTCTCCTTGCTAAACTCGTTTAATGTGTGTTCAGATGTTTGATCCAAGTGGAATAGCAAATTGGTCAGTGACATTTGTTGATTGGTCCGAGGGAAAATGGCATCCCAAAGCATACAAGATTCCGGATGTTACTCCTGAACTTCTGAATGGCATGAGGGTATGTGAATCCAATCTTGCTGTTTTTGTGTTCTGCTGGTGAAATCATCAAAAGACCTTTTTATTTGATTTTGCTAAGGAGTATAGGCTTCAGAAAATTTAATCTAATTCACTATCTTTCTTGATGCATCATTTCATTCACTTCAGGCAATTGAGGAAAGCGTACATTATACAAGTGATGAAACGGTATGAGTCAGAACTCTCAATAGTGTGATAATGCTTCTGGTTTTGTTAAAGTGCACTAATGTAATCCATCTTCAATGTCATACACCTTGCAGAGATCAATGGTGGTTACACCATGCTTGTGGAATGGGTTGAAACGACCCTGTTATCTATTTGCTAGGATGTTTTACCCGCGAACGCAGGCTAAATTGATCCAATTCTCCAATTTTACAAGACTATGAATTGTTTTTCTCTCTCGTCGTCTTTCTTTGATCAAATCAACGACCTGTGATCCCCATCTTCACCTTTCCACTTCCACATGACTTTTGCTTTGCAAACGTCCCTCATTCCTGAGGCAGCTTCCTAGAATTCTAGAAGAAGACGTAGCAGCTGATCCAGTCGAGATTTTTCACTTCCTGATGATTAAATCATGTATGAAACACTAATATAAAGATGAATTTTCCTAGTAACCTTGACTTGGGAGGGGGAAGAAGTTTTGGTGTCACTTGATTTGACTCTGGAAGCAAGGTAGTTATGACCGTTAATGAATGGACAATTATCAGCAAAGATGCATCAAATACTACTTGGTGAATGGTTCAACACGTTGTTGAACGCTAGATACCTGTACGGTTTAGAAATGAAGAATTTTTTTTTTAAAATTTATTGTTATTTTTATATTATTTTATCTTTTGTATTTGAGTCATGATATACGGAATTTATGCAGAGAATTTTATGCATAGAGATTGATCTCTGCAATAAAGTTCCCAAGGAACTTAATGTTTCGGGATTTTATTATATAGATTTACTTGGGTAACACGAATATGGTTTCTTTTAAACTGTCACTTTAATACCTATATATCTAACTATATACCTAATGAGCCATGATTTAAGTGATTTTTTCAGTTCCTAGAATCTGAATCTTGTTTTTTAAATAAGATACTAAATATAATTTAGTGAAATAATTTACTCTAAATATTAAAAATAAATTATTTATTCAATCAAATAAGATCGTCTATAAAGTCATTTTAAAATGTTTTTTAATAAATTGAAAATAAAAAAATAAGGATAATTCTAGTTTAGGGTTTTGTGGTTCAGTCCAATCTTACTTTAATACCCTATAGTATAAAAAACGACATTCGAGTGACATGTGGTTTGCTCCATTAACACATTAGGCCCCTCGGGTTAACTTTTGCTAAAAATTAACAGTAGCTGCACGTGCCACTCACGTGACCCATTTCTTCTTCAAAATTTTCCCTATGGCTATCTGGCAAATTATATGTACTTTTTTTTTTTGAGGCAGCAAATTATATGTACTTGGTGCCTTAACTTTGAACTTGGACAACAGTGTTTGTGTGCAAAATAGTGAATTTTTCACAAATCGAGCTTTGACCTCGAATTTTTGACAGCGAATACAACTAAACAGGTTAGTGGATGTGCAATGGCATTGTGAATATACAAAAATTTCATTTGAGTCAGATGTAATACAAGCATGTGTGACATGTTTTAAATACCATGTGCATGAAATGTTGTGTGTGATTTGTACTCTTAATTTACTAATTAATTTGTGTTCACTGCAAATGGCATTTAGGGTGAAGTTTGACTGAATATTTAAGGTTTTTTTTTAATTTTTTGTCGTCTTTTCTTTGATGCTTTAGACAGCTCTAGTTGCTCATTGAAATTTTACGTCAAATTCGTTGGCTAAGTTGAGTGCATTGTGACCGTCCGCAATGGTTTTGACATTGTGTGTGATGTATTAACTTTGATTAAGCAAAATTAGGTTTAGGGTTAGTTTTATGTGTTAATTTCACGTTGCAAGGTTAGATTTAATGTTTATGGTTAATTTTTTTATTAATTGAACAAAGTTGGGTATATTAATCACGATTTGTGCGTGAAATGTTAATTTCTTTGTACTATGCTTGATTTCTTGTGTTAAGTTTCTTATTTGTTGTGTGGTATACTAGAGAACCCTGAACCTCATGTGTGATTGACAAATATACCATGTGGAAAAACTTGAATAAATTATTGTGTTATTTTGTACAAATGCCCATCACTCATTCAACTTGACCATATACCACGGGGACAACTTCATCTCATAGTGAGACCACCTAGGCTTTGGTATGAGGATGGGGTTAACCAAACAATAATGACTATGATGGTAAGATGTTGGCCCACTGATATGATCAATAATGCATCATTAGGACAAAAGTTTAAGCTGTTAATTAGGGCACAACCTTTGATATATATATCATGCATTTGATGCGAGCCCTTTCCTATTTAAATCATTGAGCGTGGGCCATTATATCGAACCCGACCCACATAACCAATATGCATCCCTTCGCAACCCTTGAGGTATCATTATCTCCCTCTCAGAGAAGTTTTGCCTTTAAACATTAAAATAATTAGAGATATGTCAACGCTGAGACTCGAACTTACACTAACTCTGATACCAAATTATGTGACCAAAAACACTTACCACTAGACCAAAAGCTTAAATTGTTATCTAGGGTACAACTCAAACATATACACTTTATATCTTATGTGAGTCATTTCTTATTTAAGCCATTGAGCGTGGGCTACTAAATCGAATCCGGCTCACAGAACCAACATACACCCTTTTTGCAACCTTTGGGCCTATCACCTACTGTGAGCTAGTGTCATTATGTAAGAAGTTTGGGTATCCAAACCATTGGTTCATGCTTGAGTTACCTTTTGGGAGAAATCCAAATCAAGGGTTCTTTTGTTTAGACAAGGACAATATGTCATGTATTGGGTGAACCACCACGCTGAATATAAATGACCTGAATTGATGATATACATCTACCCTAATGGATTATGGCATGTGGACGAGGACAAGTGACAAGAGTAAGAGTCCACTGAATAGGAAGACATACAATTTATGATGTTTTAAACTTGTTTGTACTACATGCTTGTATTAGATAATTGTTGGCTATTGACTTGTGTGTTTTTTAGTTAAGTGCCATATATGTTTTAAATTTAGAATGGAATAAATTTGATTGGAATAACTCCAAAAATTTAGAACCAGGTATTAACAATTAGGTAGAAGAATTGCTATACCTTTTTTTTTTCTCACATTGATTTTTAGTGTGTTCTTTACAAACGGAAAATTGATAGCATTAACAAAAAGTTTTCAACATCTATATTCTACTACTTGATTGGATGACTAGTTTATAAGCAGGAGATTACTAGTTTGTGTGGGTTGAAAGCAATTCAAAAGGTTGTTATGGAGGCTCCAAACAAAGATAATTTAAGTCTTAAAAGGAATTTATTTAGAAATAAGTAATAAAACATTGTTAAAATACCAAATTAGACACAAGAAGGATTTTGGTGACCAAAGTCGACTAAATTGTTGGTTTTAGTCTTTATCTTTTGTACACTAAGTGTTGTGTGTGTGTATAAGCCGAGCATAGCATTTATGGGTGCTAAGCTTTGTGCTTGTATATGTTTTTTCTTTTTCTGTTATTAGTCTTGACTATATAAGCCTGAACAATTATCCAATAAAGCTCTTGAATTCTTTGATTCTCTTTAAAGTTTTATTGGTTCAAGCCTTTACAATTGGTATCAGAGCCTCGTAAGAGTTTGGATGTTTCATTTTTTTCTTCTCTAAATGCGAGAGAGAGTGGAGCGTTTGAAGAACATCTAAGACATGGCAACAGAGGGTAACATGGGCTTTGTTCAACCAAGTATTCCTAGGTTTGATGGAGACTATGATCATTGAACCATGCTAATGGAAAATTTCCTATGGTCAAAGAAATACTGGAACCTTGTTGAAACTGGTTTCTTAGAACCCGATGACGAAGAAACATTAATGGCGGCATAAAAAAAAGGCTTGAATGAAATCAAACTGAAGAATTTCCTCTTCCAATCCATTGATAAAACAATCTTGAAGATAGTTCTTTAGAAGAACACTTCCAAACAGATCTGGGAGTCAATGAAAAGAAAATACCAAGGGAATGCAAGGTGCAAGTTCAAGCACTCCATCAAGAATTTGAAATCTTGGAGATGAAGGTTGGTGAATCCATCACTGATTACTTTTCAAGAGTCATGTTGGTGGTTAACAATATGAGAAATTGTAAAGAAAAAAATGTCAAATGTCAGAGTGGTGAGGAAGATCCTACGTTCTTTAACAAAACAATTTAACTACATTGTTTGCTCCATTGAAGAATCAAAAGACATTGATTCTCTTTTGGTTGATGAACTATAAAGTTCTTTTACGGTGCATGAACAAAAGCTTCACACACTCTGAGGTTAGTACAAAGGTGAAACAAACCACATAAGGAAGAGGCATAAATGCATATAGGGGACGAGGAAGAGGAAGATAAAGCTTTAACCAGGACATAGTGGAATGTTATAAGTGTCATAAATTTAGTTACTTTCAGTGTGAATGCCTTTCTTGGGACAAAGAAGCCAATTACACGAAATTTGATGAGACAGGAAATTTTACTGATGTCACACATGGAGATGAGCAATACAAGAAAGGAAGAAGTATGGTTCTTGGACTCAGATTGTTTGAATCATATGTGTGGTGTTAAATCAATTTTTTGTGAATTTAATGATTCTTTTAGACACATGGTAAAACCGGGAAACAACACTAAAATGAATGTTATTAGAGAAGGTAACGTGAAATTGAAAATAAATGGAATTATACACATGATTACTAAGGTATATTACATACCAGAACTCAAGAACAATTTCTTGAGTATAGGACAATCGTAGGAGAAAAGATGTGATATTCTAATTCAATCAGGAACCTGTCGAATCTATCACTCTAACAGAGGCTTGATCATTCAGACTACCATGACAACAAATAGGATGTTTATGTTGGTTGCCTAGCCTCAGTCATAAAAGGAATCATGTTTTAATGCTACAGCACATGATGCTACTAATCTATGGCATCGCAGGTACGCTCATATCAATCGTAAAGGGCTAACAACACTGCAATCAAAAGAAATGGTTATAGGTTTACCAAAACTGTCAAATACGGTTGTTACTTATACTGATTGCATGAAAGATAAGCAACACCGTGACCTAATTCCTAAGAAGAGTCATTGGAGAGGAACTCAAAGATTGCAATTGATTCATGCAGACATCTGTGGCCCCATCACTCCAGCATCAAACTTTGTTTCATAGATGATTTGTCTAGAAAGGCATGGACGTATTTCCTATCAGAAAAATCAGAAGCATTTTATTTCTTTAAATGTTTCAAGATGCTTGTGGAAAAGGAGACTGAATTGTCTATAAAATGCTTACGTACAAATAAGGAAGGAGAATTCAATTCCTTGGAGTTCAATGAATTTTGCAAGCAAAATGGGATAAAGAGGCAATTAACTACAATTTATAGCAAAATGGAGTAGTTGAACACAAGAATGGAACTGTGATGAATCTAGTGAGGTCCGTGTTGTCAAAGAAAAAGATGCCCAAGACTTTTTGGCCGAAGCTATGAACTGGGCAATATATGTACTGAAGCGTTCTCCCACATCAGCACTCAAGGAAGTATTGTGGTAATGTGTGATAATAATTTTGCTATTAAGCTTTCCAAGAATCCAATTCTACACAGGCGTTCTTGTCACATCCCAAAACTTAGACATGTAAGATAAACATAAAATACCTAGCGTGTACCTCTGTGGTATCCCTTAATCTCTATGAACATTTTTAATATCCATAACTATGTGAATCATAAATTTTTCAAAAAAGATATTTTGCATACATATTCATAAAGTGTTCAACATTCATATACTATACAGTACTATACAACCTCGTAAGCCTAGGTGACCTACTAGATTACGGAGCATTTCCTAATCCTTACCAAATCTATATTTATTTGTTTACCAGACAAAAGTGGAGTATATCCTTAAAGGCTATTAATCATCCTCCTCAACCACTGTATCTGAAAAGATAATCATAGAGAGTGTGAGTTAATCAAAACTTAGTGAGTAAACAACTATATATGAAAATATCACAAGCACAAATACCACATTGCTAATTTAATCAGAAGGTATCAATTAATTCAATACATTCAATGTATTTACATATAGACACCAACGTTTTATGTCAATTTTGAAAGTCCTGTGAGCTTACATTCTCACAACCATATTGATCCAAAATCATTGGTATTCAATAGGTTTACGCTCTTTTATTTTTAAAAACCTTGTGAGCTTACGTTCTCACAACTATATTATGTTCGAAAATCTGTTGGCGCTCAATAGGTTTACGCTCCCCAATGTTCATCCTTAGGAATATCTAGGAATTTATTAATTGGTATATTCAGGTCTATTGGGTGATCAATCCCTCACCTTATTCAGATCTGTTGGGTGATCAATCCCTCACCTTATTCATACATCAAACATAATCACAATCATGACATATAATCATATTCTTAGAAAATGTTATAATTTATTCAAGGAACTACAACATCTAGTTATTTAGTCAACTAGAGAAATTAATTCTCACAAGATAATAAAATAATTCTCAATGATATTATGATTTTTCTCAACTTGAACATATACTGGTAATCTTCTCAATTTCGTAAATAATGCAAATGAGATTTATATTGTGCTTTGACTAATTTAGTAAATTAATTTTGTAAAATTACCCACTCACCTTGACATTGCCCAATTTTACCTTGAACATTTCTTGAAGATGTGTAAGATGATAGAAGGTAATTTCCTTTATTCCAATCTAATCACAACATCTCAAAAGATGAGGAAAATGTATTAAAGAATCCATCTCTATAAGATAATCATGCAAAAATATGTCAAGGTCACAAAATAGGGAAACTTTCTACTACAATTCTGACCTTTAATTACTTTTCTAGACATAACTCTGAATGGTAAGGAATTTTCAAATGAAACTTATTTCATTTGAAGATAGACTCGAAGAGCTTTCCAACGATACCTTATTTACTAAAAACGGAGTTCGGATGAAAAAGATATATCCATTTTAAAATTCAGTATCGATTTACTACAGTACCCCAAAATTTGAAAATTTTATGAACGCTACAATACTACTACAGTAAATCGCGATTCTCCTCTTAGGTTTTCATGATTTTAAGGTCAAATCATCACCATTTCTCTTGATTTCTTCCATAGGTTTTCATCTTTAATGTCTAAGGAGTGTTTTGACACCAAAACCCCCAATTTAAACTAACAATCCAAGCTCCAATCTCAAATTTTCATCAAGAATCCTAACTTTCTTTAAATTTCCAAATTCTTGAATTTCTCCTAGTTTTTTTTTCCAAATTTCTTGTTCCACAATTATTATCCAATATGTAGAAATGTTTAAACTAACATATTTACTTAAATTCATCTATAGAAACAATATACAAAGATTTTCCAAAATGATAACCTAGGATTTGTTCTTATAAGAGGAGGAAGAAAAGGAAGAACATTTACTTACCAATCTTCCTAACTTCCAAGGCTTCCTTCCTTGAGCATTTAGCATGGATGAAGGTGAAGAATTGGGAGTGCTTGGCCTACAAAGAGTGAGAGAGCTACAGGAGGAAGATAGAAAAATGAATAAGAAATAAGGATGAGTGTTTAAGTGTGTGTATGCATTGGCCCCACTAATTTTGTCGGATAAAATTGCTCATAGTCACACTAACTTGTAAGATTTGTTCACTTAGATCCTTGAAAATTTGTAAAAAATTTTCAAATTAAAAATTTGAAATTTCTTTTTCCCAAATTTCTTTCACTAATTCAAAAAGAATATTTTTCACTTAATTAGATTTTCCAATAAACTTCAAAATAGACTTTAAATATTCATAAAAATTATTGAGGTATCACATTCTTCCCCCTTAATAAAATTCGGTCTCCCGAATTCAAAATTTACCTCAAGGCTAAAACAAAAGTGAATACTTCATCCATATCTCATTCTTTGCTTAAGAATTTTTAAAATCAAGTACAAAATATAACACGTCCAACATATTTTCATTTCTCAAGTTCCTTCAGTAAAAGAATCACCTCAACAAAAGAAGATTCGAAAACTTAAATTTTATTTCTAGTACATAAGTTACAGGCAACAAGTTGACTTGATTTACAAAACGAATAATTTTAATATGTGAAGCTTAGATCAAATATCAGCTTTAGGTACAAACAAAAGAAAGAATCAATTAAGGACGAAGAGACTTTTGAGATGTAGAAGGTGCTCCAAGTCTAAAAGAGAAATGTGCTTCAGACCTTAAAGAGGAAGCTAATCATTGCAGCCTAGAAAGGGTTTCTGGACGAAGCGTCTGGGATATTTGGCAAAGAGTAGAAGTCATACCGTTCATACAGTCAATACACCTCACTTGTTGGTCACAAAAATTTTGAGTTGCAAACATCAAATGTCTATCAACTCGATTAGCTAGTTCTCCGAAACGACGATTTCATAACTTCTCTTGTTCTGCAAAAAGACGATTTATAAACCTCCCATAGTCCTCAAAGTAGCGGTTTATCAACCTTTCCAAGTCCTCCATCTTTTGCCTCATAAGCGCAAGCTCATTATTAGAAGATGTTGCTGTGCTAACATTCTCTAGCTCTACTACATCCCTTTTTCTTTTCTTAGCCTCTGGTGACTCTTCCATGGATCTCTTATTCTTATAGTTCTCCAAGCTAAGATTTAGATCCAGCTCTACCTTGCCAGCCTCAAAGTTTAAATTAAAAGATTTATTGGTGGCCATATTTTCTGAGCTACAAGGGTTGTACGGAAGGAGAAGTTTGATACTAGAAAGCTTATAGGTAATAAACTCTTAGTGTAATGAGTAGTGTAATGGGGCATCCATTATTTATAGATGAAATCTAAGGCTACAAAAACCTCTATATCATAATCTAAAGATGGCTTATAGACCTTATCCGGTGCAATGCCAACGGTTTAAGACAAGTATGCCAGAAAATAATAAATATAATCTAATGCAAAAGATTTCCTCAAAAATTTCGGCTAACTTTTAACTCTTGCTCAAAATATTCAACTAATTGTCGCTTAATCTATGACTTCCTTACTCTATATTTGTTTTATCCAATAATCCTAAATCGCAATATTACTCCATGAACGGGTAGCTTCATACTAGCCTTATCTAGGTTTCTAATCCGTGACTTTGCTCTAGGCTTACACATTTTCAAAAATACATATTAAAATAAAAAACTTCTCACATTCACACATATCAAGTGTTACCATAAAGTGATAAATTTTTTTCTTTTACCTTTCATTTGCCCCTACGAGCATATATGTATATATGTATAAATATGTAGATACATCATCATCTATATATTTTCATCTATTCAAGTCCTTTTAAATTTCTGACTTCTCATTCTCTGAATGCATGTGGAATCATTACATATTATTTCTAGCCATAACAAATAGCCTTCACTCACTATGCATGAATAGCATACATATCATATATTTTTAGATACATGTAATCACAGCATGATTCAATCAATCATGTATATTATACTCAATTGAAGGCTCTCAAGAACAACACAATAAAGCAGAGAAATACATTTCAGTTCATCATAAAAGTATCCTAGGCAATCTTTAATGGCTACATTGTCAACTTCTTTGAATTTCAGAAAATGCCAACAGGACAAATGGGAAAACTAAGTATAAATCGGCCGCAAATCCACCGAATATTTACTTTCATGGTTTTGGCATTAATACGACGCGCTGTTGGTATGCATGCCTATCCTAGACCTCTGGCTTCCATCTTGCAGAAATTCATAGGTTGAGCGTGTAGAGGTGCGGCGAAGAGATATATTCTTTGGCTCTAAGTCTAAATTTTCTCTATAAAAACTGCCCCAGAGTTCTCAGTTACCACACCACAAAAAGTAATAATCTCTGAGCCTACAATTTTTCAGCATTCCTCTATCCTCATACTCCTGCAAAAATTTTTAAATTTTCCAAACTATGACCACAAGAAAGTTCATTGATCTCACGGTGGAGGCCAAGGAGGAAGAGCTTGACTTAAACTTGAGTTTAGGCAAGGACAAGGGCAAAAGACCTTTTAAGAGGTCTCAATAGAATCAAAAAGAGAAGAATATGAAGAATGAGGAAGTTGAGGAGATTAGCACGGGTCATACGTCAGAAGACAAAATCACTTTTTTAGAGCAAGAGGTGACAAATCTGAAGAAGATGATAGAGGACCTGGAAAAGTTAGCTAAACGCAATAATGCGGCAATGACTTCAATAATAGACATGTTCTTCTATTGGTCTACCCAATGCTTCTGCAATCAACAACAAAGAAGTGTTGATTGTATGAATGTAATTTACATTACCCTCCGTGACATTGCTCTGTCTATCGCTCCAAGGAATGGCCGAGGGGTGATGATACAATACAACTCTCCTAGTCCGAGACCACCTCGCCTGTAAATTACTTATGAATGAGTAAACTTTTTTTTTTAAAATGTAATCCTTCAGTTTTTTTTTAAATATCAATGGTTTCCTTTATTATATGGTACTCTAAATAATAATAATAATAATAATAATAATAATAATAATAATAATAATAATAATAATAAAAATAAAATAAAGAAAGATAAAAGAAATCAGCCACACAAAATCAATCACGAATTCAGCTTATAAAGCCAATCACATAAAAAAAAAATAGTGACCCTATAAGCTGACACAAAGACAAACAGAAGCTCTATACAAGTCTCGTTGTCTTCCCTCTTATCGTACGGGAGTAGATGAAAGCATCATGTGTAGATCGATTGAACTCGATATTATACCTTCGAATTGTCATGAACTCTTGCTTGAGAGCCTCGAACTCACAAGCTTTCCTTAAACTAACGCTCTGAGGCACGAACTACTATAGGAATGTCTTTCTAGACCATTCCAATCGCACATCACATTTAACAATTATGAATGTTCATATACCAACAACCCACCTATAACATGCCCCAATCGTTCCAATGTTACAAAACTTCTAGATTTTTTTTTGAAACACATCTATCACACAGTACTATCATGTCAATCCTTAATTAAACAAGTGCAACTTAGGCAAGTTACCCATAGAGAAGAATTATAGCTTATCCCAACATCTCTTATGTTGGGTCCCATTTTACTGTAGTGTCTCCTTTAAAAAAAAACTACATAGCCCAATGTTCATCCTTAGGAATATCCAGGGATTTATTAATTAGTATATTCAGGTCTGTTTGGTGATCAATCTCTCACCTTATTCAGGTCTGTTATGTTGACGCTAAGGCTATATGCCATAAGTTTTGATGATGACAAATGTATTTGAATAGTAGCATTGATATATATATAAAGATTAATTATCATATATATGCTACAAGTACTTAAGCATGATTATGTTATATGTATGTTGCATATATTGAATCATGCTATTAAACTAACCATTGGGTTTGCAAGTAAGATATATTTTATAGGTTGGTTCAAAACAAGAAGAGTGAGGATTGTATTGAAGAACAAGGAAAAGCAATATCATGCTTCACTCAAGGAAAACAACATGCAAGGATGAAGCTCCAAGAAATGAAGAATTAGAAGATTTGAAGTCTTGGAAGCTTGGATGCATCAAGATAGCCTATGTGTTTAAATTAGGTATATTTTATATAGGCTAGTATATTTGTGCAACTCAATGATTTAGATTTGCATACATTGGCTCAAGCATTTTTGAACAAAAAGATAGTGAGATATGAAGTTTTACAAAAGTTATTTTTTGACCTTTGGTCACTCCTTATATCATATCTCATAAATGAAAAATCGGTTTTTCAAGTATCTTAATCTCATTTGATAGTAGACTCAAAGATCTTTTCAACGGTATATTATTTATTCAAAACGGAGTCCAAATGAGAAATATATGACTATTCAAAATATAGTTTGAAAAACTGAAAGTTGATTTTACCGTAATAAAAAATTATTCTGTTCTGACCTATAGTCAGTATTTTGATTATATCTTTTAAAAGAAAAATAATTTTTGAGTAAAACTTAGCTCATTTGAAACTAGACTCCAAGAGCTTTCCAACGGTATATTATTTGTTTAAAACGGAGTTCAAATGAGGGAGTTATGAATTTTTTAAAGAAAGCTCAAAATCTGGACTGCACTATAACGGCTATATAACGGCTAGTTTTGTAAAATCTTATATATATGACCTTAGATACACGATTTTGAGCAAGAACAAAGTCCTACAATGTGATATTAACTTCTTCTATCATCTTTGAGAGAAAGGAAAGCATTCTTGAGCCAAATCTTGCATATTCTCTATCATTAGAGTTATTAGAGCTTCATTTGTTTTCATCTACTCTTTAGAAAGAGTTTCTTTGTATTGTTGATTTTGATCAACACATATATTATTCTGAGTTGAGGTTCGCAAGTACCGGTGTTGGAAGAACTTGCTTTGGGTTGAGGAGGAGCCCGAATTCATAAATTATTCATTGTGGTTTCGCAAATACCCGGATCGAATTTGCGTGGTTGTAGTGGTTTGCAAGTACCCGGATTAAACTTGCAATTATAGTGGAAATACTCAAGTGGTCTCTTGAGGACTGGATGTAGGCTTGGATTAGCCGAACCAGTATAAATCTCCGAGTTTGCTTTCTCTATCCCTTACTCTTTAATTTGTGCATATTGATATCTATTCTTTAATTTCTTGATCTTTATAATTATTTATCTTGACAGCACATTGATTTTTTGTATTGTATTTATTATCCTAAGCATTGTACTTTTACAGAAAATCATTTTAACTTCCAATTAATTCTTGTGAAAAATTTATAAAACCCAATTCACCCCCCCTCTTGGGTTCCAACCATTACTTTCATGTTAGGTGATCAATCTCTCACCTTATTTAGGTTTTTTTGGTGATCAATCCCTCACCTTATTCATACATCAAACATAATCACAATCATGACATATAATCATATTCTCACAAAATATTCCAATTTATTTAAGGAACTACCACATCTAGTTATTTAGTCAACTAGAGAAATTAATTCTTACAAGATAATAAAATAATTCCCAATGATATTGTGATTTTTCTCAACTTGAATATATACTGGTAATCTTCTCAATTTCGTAAATAATGCAAATGAGATTTATATTGTGCTTTAACTAATTTAGTAAATTAATTTTACAAAATTGCCTACTCACCTTGACATTGCCCAATTTTACCTTGAACCTTTCTCGAATATATGTAAGATGATAGAAGGTAATTTCCCTTATTCCAATCTAGTCACAACATCTCAAAAGATAAGGAAGATGCATTAAAGAATTCATCCTTATAAGATAATTATGCAAAAATATGTCAAGGTCACAAAATAGGAAAATTTCCTATTACAATTCTGACCTTTAATTACTTTCTAGACATAACTCTGAAATGGTAAGGAATTTTCAAATGAAACTTATTTCATTTGAAGATAGACTCGAAGAGCTTTCCAATGATACCTTATTTACTAAAAACGGAGTTCGGATGAAAGAGATATAGCCATTTTAAAATTCAGTATCGATTTACTACAGTACCCCGAAATTTGAAAATTTTATGAACGCTACAGTACTGCTACAGTAAATTGCGATTTTCCTCTTAGGTTTTCATAATTTTGAGGTCAAATCATCACCATTTCTCTTGATTTCTTCCATGGGTTTTCATCATTGATGTCTAAGGAGTGTTTTGACACAAAAACCCCCAATTTAAACTAACAATCCAAGCTCCAATCTCAAATTTTTATCAAGAACCCTAACTTTCTTTAAATTTCCAAATTATTGAATTTCTCCTAGTTTTTTTCCAAATTTCTTATTCCACAATTATTATCCAACATGTAGAAATGTTTTAAACTAACGTCTTTACTTATATTCATCTATAGAAACAATATACAAAGATTTCCCAAAATGATAATCTAGGATTTGTTCTTGTAAGAGGAGGAAGAAAAAGAAGAACATTTACTTACCAATCTTCCTAACTTACAAGGCTTCCTTCCTTGAGCATTTAGCATGGATGAAGGTGAAGAATTGGGAGTGCTTGGCCTACAAAGAGTGAGAGAGCTACGGGAGGAAGATAGAAAAATGAATAAGAGAGAAGGATGAGTGTTTAAGTGTGTGTATGCATTGGCCCCACTAATTTTGTCGGATAAAATTACTCATAGTCACACTAACTTGTAAGATTTGTTCACTTAGATCCTTGAAAATTTGTAAAAATTTTCCAAATTACAAATTTGAAATTTCTTTTTCCCAAATTTCTTTCACTAATTCAAAAAGAACATTTTCCACTTAATTGGATTTTCCAATAAACTTCAAAATATACTTTAAATATTCATAAAAATTATTGGGGTATCACAATTCTAAACACATAGATGTTCGTTTTCATTTTGGGATCTGACTAAAGAGGGAGTGGTTAATCTAGTATACCGTGGAAATCAAGAACAAATTGCAAATTTGATGACAAAGCCTCTAAAACTAGAAGACTTTCGAAAATTTCATGAGAAGCTTGGAGTATGCACTATACCATAAGTGAACTGATGTTATAAGTTCAAGGAAGGGATTGTTGGTTTTAGTCTCTATCCTCTGTACGCTAAGCGTTGCGTGTGTTTGTATGCCTAGCATTGCGTTTATGGGTGCTAAGCTTTGCGCTTGCGTATGTTAGTTTTTTCTATTATATGTATTGGCTATGTAAGCTTGAACAATTATCCAATAAAGCTCTTGAATTCTTTTGATTCTCTTTAAAGTTTTCTTGGTTCAAACCTTCACACAAATTCCCCATTATGACACCAAAATCGTTAGATTTCAACAAGGATATTAGCTCAAATAATAGAGTATAGCACACAGATGAGTAAGATTAGCCAAATTATGCCAACATGAAGAAACAAATGGGATCACATGTGTGACTATCATTCAATTCTTAGCGGAAGCAAATCATATGACCCTAACGTGCTAACGGAACAAATCATAGGTAAATTGAATGACACATTTTGAACCACAACTACCAAAATAAAATTTAAAATAGTCCAAACTATAATTAATCCAAAAATATATAATTACTTCAACAGATACTAATCTTTTTTTTTTCAATTACAATATCCTTTTTGTAAGATTCATTTAAAAACAAAATGATGTCAAAATATAAAAAATTAAAACAAGACTCTCATATATGATGGATAAATTATTATTATTTTGAATAATATATGATGGATAAATTATACTCTTACTAGAAATACTCAAATTACATTTAGGCAGTTCTCTTTTCGTTGTTTAAAGAAATCATAATTTTATTTTAAATTAAAATACATGCTATACTAATTATTATAAAATAGTCATCTTATGTATTTTTAATTAATCTACAATTGATATTTCTCTTATTTCAATTTTATATTTAATTCCCTTTTCATGTTAACATACATTGTAGAAACTTTTATTCAATTTATCTTTTGTCAAAAAAGTTTTTTTAATTTTATTTCCAATATAATAATAAAGACAATTGATTTGAAATTAAGCTCTCATATAGTATTGTAATTTTAATTTTAATTCAAGAATGATAACTATAAATGTTTATTCCTTAAATATATATTGTCTAAAATAATAAGCCATTACTAATAACATTAGATTTACAATATTCTGCATTAAATATAAATTAATATTAATTTAGTTTACTGTATTCTAAAAATAAAATTTTCGATTACCATAAGAAACATTTAATAGGGAAGAAACATATTTCAAAATAAATTTAATTTTTGTACATTTTCATTGACATTGTTTCAATTTGAGCATTTGTTTAAAATTAGATTGACAATTGAAATTTATTAGCTAATCAAATTACTTTAAATTTAATATGGAAGAAAATATTTAATTAAAAAATTAGAATAGGTAACAAATTATTGGGCCCATATTAGTCATTAATAATTACATTAATTACAAAGTTAACAAACTTGTGAAAATTTTTAATATTCTTTATTAAATATTAACTAATATTAATTTATTTACACTATATTTTAAAATAGAATTTTTGATTCTTATAAGAGACATTTAATTACATTTAATCTAAAAGAAAACATTTAATTAAAAATTTGTAATAAGGAACAATTTATTAGGCACGTATAAGCCATTATTAATCATATTAGTTACAAGGTTGACAAATCTAAAAAAAAATTTAATATGTTGCATTAAATATGAATTAATATTAATTCATTCACATTGTATTCTATTAAAACTAGTGTTGTGACCCGTGTGATGCACGGTTAAATTATAACTTTAAAAATTTAAGTAATTTATAAAAATAATAATAATTACAATTGATTTATATGAAACTTATGAGTTATAACATATACTTTTTAAACATAAATAACTAAATATTTTTAATTGATTTATCCGTTCCATAATCAAATTTATTTTACCTATTCCAACTTTGATTTGAATTGATTTATTTATTTAATAGAATAAATAAATGAATAAAACAGGTAAATTAATTAATTTATTAATTTGTGGATTATTTGTTATTTTTTATAAATTATTTATTGCATAGAGCAGTGATTGATTGAATATTGATTTCATCTTTACTTTTGAATGCGTTTTTTTTTTCAATCAGATCCATAGAAGAAAAAAATTGAAAGTTACTGCTGCATTTGTACTGGATCTCTAAGCCTTAGATTTCGTCTTTCAATAATTTGATTTTTATCTTTTTGTTCAGTCAAGGGATAATAATTTAAAGATTCATATCTCAAACTTTGATTTCTATTAAATTCAGAACTATTTTGGAAAGAAATCAAAATAAAGTCAAATAAAGCAAAATTTTTAATTCACATATCAATTCCATAATCAAATTTATTTTACCTACTAAAAAATACTCTAAAACACTACAATGGTCAAATAATAAAAATAATATTTTTAATTTCAATTCAAATAATTTAAATAAATTCAAATCAAATAATTAATATTATGTGATATCATTAATTTATCAAATTTATTAATTTACCTAATTTATTTATTTATTCAAATCAATTCAAATTAAATTAAATAACAACATTTACTAATTATTAATTTCACTTATTAATAATTATAATAATATATTCTAATAAAAATATATTCTGCTATTCACTTTAACAATAACCTACATAATATATTAAATATATTGGAATCCACATAATTTATTTTAATAATAATATTATAATTTATAAATTCGTGAAACTTATGAAATTTATGAGACTTATAAGTTATGAAATATATTTTTAAATGTAAATATTTAATATAAATTTTAATTATCTATAAAAATAAAAATTATAAATTCTAATAAAAATTTATGATAATAACTGACTACATTATATTATGATGTAGAATAAGTCGTCAAATGGAATAAAATAATAAGATGTATGTACAATCTATAAAAAGTTTTTAATTTAAATTTTTTTACAAAAAAATAATAATCAAATTAAAAATGTTCATAAGGAATGTAGGATAATCAATTGTAAAGAAATTTTATACATATGATCAATAATTCATTCTAATATGTCTTGATCCTCATATATGTATATTTCAACAATTTATTATCTATATATTTCAATTTATATCAATTCAAATCAAATAATAGAGGTGGTTGTTTTTTTAATTTCAATTCAAATCAATTCAAATCAAATAATTCATTTAATGTGATGTTATTAATTATCCTACAATGGTAAAATAATAAAGGTAATTATTTTTGAATTTTAATTCAAATATTTTCAATCAATTCAAATCAAATAATTAATCTTATGTGATGTCATTAATTTACCAAATTTATCAAATTTATTAATTTACCTAATTTATTCATTCAAATCAAATCAAATCAAATCAAATAATGAAATTCACTAATTATTAATTTCACTTATTACACTAATTAATAATTATGATAATATATTCTGATAAAAATATATTTTGGTATTTACTTTAACAATAACTCACATAATATATTAAATACATTGGAATCTATATAATATATTTTGATAATAATATTATAATTTATAAATTTGTGAAACTTATAAAACTTATGAGATTTATGAGTCATGACATATATTTTTTAAAACGTAAATATTCTAATATAAATTTTGATTATTTATACAAATAAAAATTTATGATAATAAATAGCCACGTTATATTATGAAGAAAGACCATACCTTTGACATGAGATGAATATTTTTTGCATACTATCCCAATACTTTCTGAACTTCCACCAAGTCTAAACCTTTTCGAGTAAAAAAAAGAACAATCATGTCAATTTTGTTGATAATTCCCCATTTCAAGATATCATAATTGTATTTCTCTATCAATGTAGGGAAATTCACTATCACTCCAAGAAGATTAACATTTTTTTTTCTCGTCAAGAACTGTAAAGTTCTCATAACGACATTAAACCAAACCTAATTTTTTGTCACATGATAAGACCGTAAAAGAGATAATTCTATCTGAGCACAATATTACACTACCAGGCTTCACATCCTTAGCTAACTTTTTGTAGCTATTCTCATCTCCATTTATACTATAGTAAGTTGATACGGTTATTTCCTGATTTTGTTTCAATTTAATAGGATTACCATCATTTAGAAATCCAGTTTGAATCTTGGGGCCCTATAACATTAGAGACAAAATAAAAAATAAAGAACATCATAAAATTGATTAACTTCAACATGTGAAGTGGATTCAAACAAAAGAACTATATTAAATCAAATAACAAACAAATTAAAAAGGGGAAAAACATTGAATCCGAGGAGTTTATCTTTCTCCTGTAATCGCCATCTTCTGGAACTCTTGCTTATCAATTGAGTCCCTTTTTCAGCATACTCGTGAGCGATATATTACGTGATTGTTCTTGATTCTGTGTATTGAAATGATTTTGATAAGTAATTTTACAAATGCTAATTTAACAATTTCTGAGTATGCTTGTTGGAGATGTATACTTAATACTTACCAAATAGCTTAAGATTTCTATAGTCGGTGACGAGAAATCCAATCTGAAGTTGATACGGGAGCCATTTGATCGTTCTTCCAATGCTGCTTCTCAGTTCAACGCATGACACTCAACATTTGATCATTATTGAAGTTTGAAACGCATTGTATTAGCTTGAGATCGAGCTTCAGATCGGCATAGAGGAAACTGATATAAAACTCTCCAAACACAAAATTCGTCCAGTTTCAGATCGAGCTCCAAACACTCAAATTTTATGATGATTCACAGTTTTAAAAGGGATGATTTGAATTCATTTGAATGCAATTATAGAATCAATCACACTAATTTGCATTTAATATATTGTAATTATTTAATTATTAATTAAATTTATGACATTTCATAGTTTTAAAATAAATAATTTGAATTCGTTTGAATGCAAAATTTTCAAATTCATTTGAATGCACTATAGAATCAATCATACCAATTTACATTTAATATATTGTAATATTCACAGAATTTAAAGGAGAGCCCTACAATACATATCAAAAGGGTTGTTTAGAATAAATTTAATGTAGTATCATTATAAGAATGAATTTATTTATTTAATTTTTATTTTAATTTATTAATTTTATTATATGTTATTTAATGACATCCATGCAATTAATGCCTTAGATTGGAATTGTTTTAGTCTATTATATAGATTTTCGATTACTGTAAAAAATATGCGTACATATTTGTTGTTTTTTTTGCTTTTTGTGCGTGAAATGTTATAGTCTTAGTCATAATGTTGTGATCTCTGATATGCTCTACATGCGAGTGTTGTAGCATTGCGGCCTAAACCTCTATCCATTCAGCTTGTGTTTCCAAACCCTTTAGGAGCATACTCCACAATGTTGGCTTGTACGAAAGCTTATTTGATGGAGACTTCATAAAACACCAAGGCGCTCGTTGGCATATAACTAGAAGCATTAGTGTTGATCGATCGGCAACACATTCTCTTTCTCGCAGCACCTCGCGAATATCAA
The DNA here is from genome assembly GCA_037074585.1 of Biancaea sappan. Classification (NCBI taxonomy): domain Eukaryota; kingdom Viridiplantae; phylum Streptophyta; class Magnoliopsida; order Fabales; family Fabaceae; genus Biancaea; species Biancaea sappan. The sequence continues at coordinate 18,460,682 of CM073498.1, forward strand.
TTTGCCTTCCCACATCAATAGAAATGTTTGAAGATCTTGACCATTTACCTCCATGACAATCATTTATGGCACAACCCATGATCATAGAAAGATTGTGAGAAGAAAGGGACGATAATAAGATGCGGAATAAAAGGCTCGTATTCCTTTGTGGTCCGAACGTATATTTCCATCTTTGTCAAATATTTACTGGTAGCCAATCTTCGTCCACTATCACTTGCCATCTCCGTCAAATAAATGAACCCTTGTTTTATCCTTCTTTCTTCTTGTTCCACGCTAGGTCAAGAGATGGTAAAATTGCTAGGATTGGATATATCAAGCCTTGTTGAAGGAAAAGAAAGAAATATTTATCTTGCCACCTTGCCTTAAAAAGTTACGCCTCTCCCGCTCTGCTCTATCTCTTGCCCTAGCATGGAAAGAAATCATTCTGAGTTAATTATATTCACAATGCACTGTCACTGTTGGATTAGAGATATTAATTGGTCTAGTCATAATGCCACTAATTGGTCCAAAAAATAATGGCCTAGAATGGAGACACAAACGTTGAATGATGAGACATAGTGAGTGTGATTGGTCCAAACATAATGCCACTTGTTGGTCTAATATGCGGCGAATTAATTACATTAATTTCAATACCTACATAGTTGCTAGTGAGTCTTCCAATTTCAGAATGCAAAAATAAACACTTACAATAATTAGTACATCAAATGTTTAGAAGTAGAATTATTTTAGACTTTTAATCTATTATACGTATAAACTTATGTGAAATTTAATTTTTATGGAAGTTAAATTTTTATTATTAAATTAATTCAAAATTTTGTTTATATATAAACATGTAAAAAAAAGTTATAAAATATTTAACCTTTTGAAGACTCAATTTTTTCAATATAATTTTTTAACTAGAATTTGATAAGTATATTATTTTTAAAAAATAATTTTATATTTTTTACAATTTATTATTATATAATTAATTTTTTTAAAAAATATGGAATATCGCCCGTCACGTCCGTTCGATATCCGTGTCCTGTATAAAGGGTGTAGATTGTTCATAAAAAATGACACCAGATCTGGAGCGTTGGTTCAAATTCTGAAGCGCGGTAAAAACGAAAAGGCTCATTTTAGTGTCTGAATTCTGAGAGTGGAGTGTAAGTTCATCACATCACATCTCATGCGTCACCCACTCCAAAGCTAAACCCAGGCGTTAGAACGTTACGTTTAGATACTGGCGAGACTCCACACATACTTAGTGCCTTCGTTTCTGGTCAGAGAAGCGAAACCTATCGACACCTATCTAGGGCTTCTTCTCTCACCTCCCATTTCAACAGCCATGGCACCCAGGAAAGCCAAGCCCCAGCCACAGCAGCCCTCTGCGCCCCCGACTACTACGACGGCGTCCGTGAGGGTGACTCGGCGCGCCGCTAAGCGTGCCGCCGATGATTCTTTGGCGGAGTCTGTTGCTGCAAGGCCGGAGAAGAAGACCAAGAAGCCGAAAGGAGCCGCGAATGAAAAGCAGAAGCGGCAGCCACCGAAGGACGCTCAAGAGAAAGCCGAAGCTGAGTCGGGGAATGCCGGCGACGCGTCGAAGAGGACGATAGTGATTGAGCACTGGTATGTTAGGCTTTTCGTTTTTTGGGATGTTTGCCTTGTTTTAGGTGGTTATTTTCCCTTTTGTTCTGTACCTCTTATTCGTGTCGCGCTATTTATTTTTTCTTTGGGTTCTTATGAATGTTCATTGAAAGAGATGTTCTTTTTCTTGAAACAAAGTAAGACAGAGAAGCCACTATGGTGAAGGGTGTCGAAAGTTTAGGAAGAGGTAATAGGCTCAAACCAAACCCTTGCTTCATCATGTACCAAAAACTAAAAAGTAAGACAGAGGAAAGAGCGAGTTGCTGCCTATGAAATGTTTCAAGTTCCATGGTTTTGGTGATGACCATTTGTACTGATATCAATAATGCCTATAGGCAATAAATAGCGAGGACATTGTAGTTTCTTTTTTAATGAGTAAAATGCTATAATCTGCTTAGGAAGATGCAGAAGTAACTCTCTGTCCTTCAGGATTTTCAACGACACGAGACAAGAAATTCCAACGAGACTACTAACCCTCAGTACCTGAAATGTAGTTGTTTCTGTCTAGTTGACAATTGACACAATTATGAATATGGTATTTATCCAATGTCCAATACCAACTAGGTAGAGCACCAATACAAATTTGAATGTTTTAGATTTTGTCCTCAATATTATTTGACTAAGGGCTTGTTTTTTATGTGGTAGTAACTTGATTGACTCAAGTTACACAGTTTAAATGCCAAGTTTGATTATGTTAAAGTTAAAATTTTTCTAATTTCATTGAGTTAATACTCTTGAACATTGAAGGGTAGTACACCTGTTTGAAGCTTTTGGGTCACTTAAACTATTCCTCTATCTTAAACTATTCCTCTATCTTGTGTTTTTGCAATCGCTTATTTGCTTTGGCTCAGTAAACAATGCAAGTCATTCAAGACGAGAGCTGATATGGTGAAAGAAGGTTTGGAGAAAGGTGTTGCTGGCATCACGGTGATATTGAACCCTGAAAAGGTATGCTAAGAGAACTATTCCGTATTCTATTGTTTTTCACTGCAAAGTTGATTGATTTGGTTGTTTGATCATATTTCTATTCACATGGGAAATCAGATGTATCTTCCTTTTTCCTAAAGGGGACACCAGGAATATATGAATGCTACTGCATTCGGCATTTTGGGGGAGAATGGCTTAGATAATTTCTTTTGATTCAAACATTTGGGTTATCTAAGTCACTTCTATTCACTATGTAGCATACAGTTTTGGCTCTTTTAAAAAATTCTGAGCAATTTAAATGGAGTGTAATATGAACTTTTATTTAAACTGTCTTTGTTTGTCTAATTACTCATTCATTGTTGCATATGATTTCTTTTGCCTCGAACAGCCCAGAAGAGGTTGCTTTGAAATACGGGAAGAGGGAGGCGAGAAGTTTATTAGCCTCTTGGTAAGTCCTACTATAGCGTTATCAAACCTGAATATTTGGACTTCAAAAAAAGAAAAAGGAAAAAATATGAGCGATTGGATATTGTTGTTTCATTGCTACTGCTCACCATATCTAATTGAGCAGAATTGCTATCTTAGGATTTATTTATTTTTTTTTTAAGTATGGACCTCACATCAATTATTAGCTTATAAAGACGTCTTTTCTAGTTAATGCATATTCAGATTGTAGGTGTAAACTTATTATGGTTTTCTGATAATAGATTTAGGCTAGATTAGTTTTTAGTGAACCAGGTATGTTGAATGTTTTGTGGGATAATAGATTGTAGAGCTTGCCTTTAATCTAGTCTCAACTCAGCATTTTCCCTAATCTGAACTGCCCGTGTTAGTTATTTTTGATAGAGTATAAAATTGGAGTTAATTTATATTTTATCAATTTAAAGCCAATGTTATATGGATTAACGAAGGCAGTGTAGTCAACCTTTGTTGTTTCTAAAAGTTGAGTTCATCTCTATGTAATATCTTTTTTATCTTCAAGTGTTAAAAAGAGTGTCGATTAGAGTGTCGAACTTTCAATCCTTAATGACAATTTGAAAGTATTCTTTAGCGTACTGAGGACTATAGTTATGTTTGTGATATATAATGTCGCTAATCTTTTATCTTGTCTCACTAGTTGGATGGTTTTATTATGCCTTCAGCTTTTTCTAAAGCCAATTTTGCTTTCAGGACATGAAGCGTCCATTTAAACCGATGAAGGATTTAGACATGGATGAGGTCATAGCAGAGATCATTGAGAAGATTAATAATTGACGACATATCAGACACTGGTTTGATCAACAGGATTTTGGGGCATGTCATGTAACATGACATTTATGTAGCTTGAAGCCAACCCTAGATAAAATGTTGTGACGATAGGAATGTTTTGGCTTTTTTTTTTTTTTTTTTTGGGATCAATGTAACATGAGAGGTGAGAGTTGAGATAGTCAATTTTGATTTGTTGTTAACTGTCTCAAGGGTGCGTGGTTTACGGGAACAGACAAACCCGCATTATAACTCTCTCAAGGCTTGACCCCTCTGCAATTCTTTTTTAAGTAAAGAAATCTGAACCCTAAAAAGACAAGCCTTGAATTGTAAGGCGTAGAGAGTTTCATTCCAGGCCACAAAATCCCACATTGTGTTGAATATACCATCCACAATTATATATATATATATAGCGATCAACATTAATTCTCTCAAATCAGGCTTTGTTCCGGAAATTATTATCCCACAACAAATATTCTTAATATACATTGCATTAAGCGAAGAAAAAATATATATGTACGTGCTGTAAATGGTTAAAACCATGAATTCCAAAGGTGTGCTGTACGTGGCTGTTTTGCTTGCTCTGTTTTCGACTATAAAGGCCTTGGACATTCAAAAAACGCTCTCGCAATACCCAGAACTGGGATTGTTCAATCAATACATCGGCGAAAGCAACCTCGCCAGCCCGATCAACAATCGCGGCACCATCACCGTTCTCGGCGTCGACAACTCGTCGCTCTCCTCCATCTCCGGCAAATCCAAGGAGGTCATCAAGGCCATCATCAGCGTCCACATCATCCTCGACTACTTCGACGAGAAGAAGCTCAAGGCCATCAACAACGACAGCACCTTGCTCACAACCTTTTACCAGACCTCCGGCCTCGCCAACAACCAACTGGGCTTCCTCGCCGTCAAGAACGGCCACGATGGTGTCTCATTCGGCTCCGCCGCTAATAACGCCCCTCTCAATTCTAAGTACGTGAAGACCATCGTCACTCAGCCGTATAACGTTTCCGTTCTCCAGGTTTCTCAGACCATCATCCCTCCCGGAATTGAATCGCAGAATCCATACTCGCAGACTCCATACTCGGCACCGCCAGCTCCCCCGCCGAGTAAGAACGACAAAGGCGGCGCCCAAGCCGAAGCACCGGCTGACGGCGACGACGCTGAAGCACCTGATGACGACGCCGACGCCGAAGCACCGGCTGACGGTGCTGAGGCTCCAGATTCATCTGAGGCTCCGGCCGGTGCCAACGACGGAGGAGATGGCCGGAAGATGAAGAGTCCCCCAAAGTCTCCAGCTTCTCGTGTCCAGACGGGATTGATGGGGACAGCCATCGTGGCCTTCGCCTCCCTCTTGGTCGCTTTGTGAGTCGGATCAATGAACGAATGAGACATGGCAGAAGAGGCAAACGGAAAATGGAAAAAGGAGATGGAAATAAGAAAAAGGACGATCCAGGTGCACAAGAAAAACCAAAAACAAAAAATGAAAGAAAAAAGGGAATTTTTTACTCACACTGAGTAATAATAAAAATTCGTCAAAATAAGGAGTTTTTCTTACTGGTTTCTTCGTTCATTTTAAGGGCAAAAAGTGGTTGGTCAATAACGATGTAACTTAGTGTTGGTGGATTATTGGATTGACAAAACCGTGGTCATTTCTTGAGACTCTTTTATATGTGCTCTTTCTTATTTCCCTTTTATTTTTTGCACATTCAATCAGTTATCAAGATTAATAATCACAGAGGCTAAGTGATTTAAAACAATATTACTTCAATGTCACCCCATTCGAAATTAGTCCATTAATTCCCACCACGAATTTTAGCGAGCAAATTCGGATCCTTTTCAACCAAACGTTACAACATACTTTTCAAAAGGCTATAAGGCTTTTCATGAACAAACCCTAAAAAAATAACATTACATGAAGATAATAAACCAAAATGCCATTTCAATCAATAAGTTAAAAATTAAAGTGGTAAGCGACCTAGGAGAAAAATATAAGTTTTAATTTTGATAAATATATTTATTGAGAGAATTTTAACTTTAAATATTCTTAGTTTGACAAAAATTAATCTCAAGTCTAATATGATTTAGAGACACCATAGGATTTCACAAAAAAAATGTCATACTTCTATATGTTTCTAACAAAATGTCCAAAAAAAAAAACTCTTCCTCCAAACTCGCTACAGATTTTCTTTGCTGACTAGTGACACATATTTTATAATTTTAAAAAAGGGTAAAAAGTTTTACTTTTCTTCTCAAACTTTAACTCAAATTTTAATTTTATCTCAAAATTTTATTTTGTATCACGTTATATATTTTTTGAATTAATTTTAATTTTGTTCTTAAGTCTAATATTATCTAAATTATTGTAGTAAACATCGATATGGCCATTTTAATTACACACATTAGCATTAATTCATCTAATTAGACACATCTATGTTAAGTAAAATATTTGTAATGATAAAATTGTCCTCTATTATTCACTTTACCTTTTAAGTGAATATCTAGTGTGAACATACAATTTTGTCATTTTAAGTGTAGATCTAATGTTGATGTGTCTAATTAGATAAGTTGGCATAACATTATGTTTAAAGACAAAAGTGAAACTAATTAAAAAGATGTGGAATAAAATTTATACAAAATAAAATTATGAAATAAATTTAAAACTTAAATCAAATTTCATGGATGAAAATGGTACTTTAGCCTATAAAATATTTTAAAAAATTGGTTTAAAATGATTTTTTGGGACTTTCATACCAACTATCTAAAGTACTTGAGAATTTCTTGCTAGTTATTCGCAATGTTTTTTCTTTTTAATTAACCTTTCAATAACATTTTTTAAAATAAAATTATGGATACAAATAAAATGAAAAATATCAACAATCTCTTCCTTTTTTTTTTTTTTAAATTCTATGTTCGACTATACGCTGTAATTGGACAAAAAGAAAATTGAAAAGCATTAACGTACTTTAATATGAAATATTGCCAAAAAAAATAAGCCCACCAGTGCAGGATTTTTATTAAAGAAAAATATCATTTAGAACCAAATGCTTTCTGCTACATACACACATACACACATACATTCACATTCAAAGTAATAATATAAGAACAAAACGAAAAATATAGACTACAGAAAATAAAAAGTTGTCAGACCTGAGAAAAAATCAACCTAAAATCCAAGAGAGAAGAACATAAATGTAATTATAAGATAAAAGAAAGGGGAGGAATACGAAGATATCTATGAATCATACCAGTAAATTATGCAAATTAAAACGATTATCTGCTAACAAAAGAAGCAGCTTGTGAAACTGTAACAACACAGCAAAAGATCTATCAATATTAAAGAAAGCTAAAAAAATCTAGAGAAATGAGAATTAATTTTGTAAGAACAAATGATTAAGGAAAACACATCAAAGAGAAAGAAAATGGTATAGGATGCTGGAAATATATATATATATATATATATATATATAACATAGCAAAAACGAAAAGGTTGCTCTTCGTGCTGGATAATAAAGAAGAAAGACAGCCTGTAGATTTTTTATTTTTTCCTGTGTGATGAGAGGAAATAAGAAAGAAGAAAGGTTGATATCGACGAAAAAAGATGGAGAAAACAACCAGAAAAAATTTAGGAAGAAAGGCATATATATATTGATCGGTTTTCTTCTCTCTCTCACCTGAATCTGATTTAAGCAAGAAAAAAAAAAACAATGGTGCCATTTTTTGCTTGAGTTAAAAATGGCATATAATTTTTTGAGTAAATTACTGATTTGAGGAGGCTAGCCAAATTAAACATGAAATTTTACTAATGCTTCACCATCTGATATTGCATATTAGCCATTTTAGCATTTATATTTTGAATATGCCCTTTGTAAGTTATTTTCATGTATAGCAATAACAACTTGTATTAAAGCTTGTTGTAATTTTAGGGAACAAATTTAAGATGACTCAGGACGTCTATTCACAACATTGTACCCTGAAGTTAGGTTTCCGGTGACTTTGTGACGTAAATTAATATTTTTTAAAATAATTTTTTTCTGGTCCTAACTGGACCAGTTTATAAAATTAGTAATTTCAATAAATTAATAAGATAATAATTTTTATAAAGATTCTTATATAAATTTATAGTCCTGTCAATATCATAAATTAATAATTCTCTAAAATTACAAACATGACTAAGACAATTTAATAAAATATAAATATATTGTTGCTTTTTTTTCAATGTTGTTTATATAGTAATTTTTTTATCATTATATGTTGAATGTGTATTTAGTTTTAATATAATAACCATAGATGTAAATGATTTGTATTGAATTTTATCTAATTAATCAATACAATGAATATTGTTTAAGTACTAAAAACAATGAATACCATTAATTGACTTATTTTCCCAAATATATATCTACAATGAATTTATTTTAAAAATTAATTCATGAAATATGATACATATACATTACATATTAGTAATATATATAATAATTTTTTATATAATTAAATTTATATTTGAAAAACACTCTTTAAATTAATAAATTGTTAATTTATCGATTAATTAATACCTTTCTAAATTAATAAAATTTTATGGTCCCAACGTTATTAATTTAGAGAGCTTTTACTTACATAGCTTTTGGTTTTGAATTTATTGTGAACTCTTAGCAAAATTCCTTGCTTCTAATATTGAACTCTCAATTGTAGGATCATTATTGAGATTTGTGTATAGTTAATGCATATGGTTATAAATATAATTTTTTAAGGCAAAAGTAATATTTTCATTCCAATTAAACTTTGACCCATGTTTCACTTTAGTCCCAAAGTTTTATTGCCTCAAGTCTCACATATATGTTTTCAATCAATTGCAATTTCGTCTTTAGATTTAACACTGTCTAAATTGTTAATGACAAAAACTAATTTGATCATATCTATTACACATATCAACGTCAAACTCATTCAACTAGATATGTTTATATCAAATATACATTTAAAATGACAAAATTGCTCCTCAAACAAAAGGATGCCAACAATTGAAAATATAAAAAATAGAGATAATTTTGTCATTTTAAATGTATATATAACATAAATGTGTCTAGATAGACATTTTGGATTAATATGTGTAATAAAGATGAATATATAGCAATGCCACTATTTACCAATAACATTTTAAAAAAAATTGAGACTAATTGAAGCGATGTGGACAAAATTGACACAAAATAGAATTTTAAAATAAAATTAAAATTAAAGTTTGAAGTTTAAAAACGAAAATGATTACGTTTGCATTTTTTTTAATGAAATGAAGAACCATAGCAAAACCCATCCATATATCCTTAGATTTTTTGTCTACTCAATTGTCATTCTTTATTTGACAATGTGTTCAAAGGAACAACTCAAATGATGTTGATTTTCTGTTCAATTTCTTGCTTTTTCTTTATAAAGTAAAATGTAAATTAGATATAAAGATACACTTAAAACAATGAACAAATTAATATTTTAAAAAATAAATTAGTTACCATTCAATATGGAAGTATGAAATAAAACTCAAATGGTGTTTCAAGTGTAATTTGTGATAGACAATAATACCTAAAATTCTTTCTACCAAAGATCATGCAATAGAGGGAGAAACGTTTGTCCAACACTTGTACGCGCCATCATATAATTACTGTATGGTAATATGATAACAATTTGAATTCATAGAAAAAGGAATATGCGATAAATAGGTTTTAAAAATTTTAAACAAATATGTTAAAAAAGAATATGCGATAAATATGTTAAAATTATAAAATAAAATGCTTTTCGAATTAAACAAATATAGTTTTTTTTTTAAAATCCTTTCAAGTGAGTGCATGCTGAAACAATATTAATTTAATGAAGGAGTGGAAATTAACATTTCTCAAAAATTAAAGTTATTTTGGTGCATCAATTCTCAATTTAAAGTTTGATCAGTACATGATTCTCGTGGAAGGCAAAAGCCAATAAGAATTTAATTTGGACGTTTCGTTTTGAGGAGTTTGAGGTTTTTTTTTTTAGTTGTTGGATATATTTTTTAGATTTGTATATATATAATTAAAGAAGTTATGATGCTTTCGCATCTATCATATTTTGTCTGGATAAATAAATTATTGTTCTTATAAAGAAAGACCATTTTTCTCAATTTTGTCGATGGCGAATGAAAAGAGTTTAAATGTTACAATTCCATATTTATCATACAAGTAACAAGTTTATCATATAATTTAAGCATTTGATATACAAGTAGCCCATAAACCTGTCCTAAAATGGGAAAAGCCTACTCAATCCACTTATAAAGTTAATGTGGATGCTGCCTTGATGGTTGAAGGTGGAGGGATTGTCACATCTCAAAAATTGAACATGTGAAAAGATACTACTCATTAAATAAAATTTTCACACATACGTCATTTACATATATTCTGTAAGGTTTTACATTCAACCTTAATCATTCATTCCACACTACAGAATTATATTCATCTGATAAGCAAATATAGACATACATAGTCTGATATTTCTATCTCATCGCAAGCCTAGGAGACCTATAAAAAGTACAGAGCGTTTCTAGTATCCACATTAATAAGTACTGGTATCCCACCAGACAGAAATAGAGAATAATCTCAAGGGACTTCTAATCTTCAAACGGATTCTCTTCTTCTTTGTTTTCTGTATCTGAAAAAAAATAATCATAGGGAGTGTGAGTTTATTTAAAAACTCAGTAAGTAAATAATTGTACTATATAAAATATCAAAAGTACAAATACCACATTTACTCATATAATTAATTGTCTTATACATCGAGTAGTATGAGACTCTAACCCTTTCAAACTCATGAATAAGATTTCATAGATATACATCGAGTAGTATGGGACTCTAACCCTTTCAAACTCGTGAATAAGATTTCTTAGATATACGCCGAGTAGTATGGGACTCTAACCCCTTCAACTCGGGTATAGGTTTCATAGATATACACTGAGTAGTATGGGACTTTAACCCTTTCAAACTCATGTATTAGATCCCGTAGATCTTTACTCATTAATAAGATAGAGAGAATTTATCACATAGTACAATTGCCATGAAATAAAATAATTTCTACATACTCTTATTTCTACCGATCATCTTATACTCCCATATGAAAAATCGATTGCTTATTATCCCAATAATATTGTAAATGAGACTTATATTGTACTTTGACTAGTAATATCAAATTAGCTTAGTAAGGTTATTCACTCACCTTGATGTTTGTCCAAGTTTACCTTGTTCCACACTAGAATTTGTGTAGGAAAATTTCCTAGTAAAATATATTACAAGGAAACATAAGAAAGGAAACAAAATCACGGAATTACGCAAAATTTTCTGATTGCTACAGTGACGGTTTGCTACAGTACTGTTTGCTACAGTAACAGTTGCTACAGTGCCGGTTCGCTACAGTACCGTTGACTGCTACAGTACGTTGACTGCCGACACTACAGTACTGCTACAGTAACTCGAAGAAAATTTTCCAGAATTTTTCCGAAATCTCTGGTCGCTACAGTAATTCGAATTTTTGCAGAAAAATCTTTCAAAAATTCATCCTTTCCTTTCTTGTTTCAAAACCAGAATTTCAACTCTTTTAACCGATTATAACTCAAATATAACTTCTAAAACTACTAAGATTCATGAATTATCATCAAAATCTTCAAGAACAAAACCTCCTCTGATCTTCTACATAAACTGAAATTTAAGGAAAATAATGAGATTAAAGCTTACCTTTAATCCTTACAAAGCTTTTGAACCGAACAGATAATCGAAATTCTGAAGATCAAGGAAAGGATTTGAGAAGAGGGTGAAGAAACGAGAGAAAGTGAATTCACTATTCACTTCAGCTGCTTCGATCGTGAGAAGAAAATAAGGGGGGTACTATTGAAACTTTATATTAAATATTTTTAATGGGTTATTCAATAACTCATGGGTATCCATAACCCAACATCCAAACACATCCAGTCAATTTACAATAAATGGACTAATTGACCATTCTGAAACCACTTTTCCATGAATTTCACCATTCTTAGAATATATCCCACATTGTGCAAATATTTAGTCCAATCATTTAACTCAATTTTCATAAATAATATTCAAAGAGAACAATTAAATATGAAAATTAAATATGACCAAAATAAATAACTAAAGTAACGTTGTAAAATTCTAAAATACTCTTAAGCAAATTATATTCTGAAATTAACGGGTATTACAGGGATGACAGCTAGTATTCTCAGAAATGATAAAGGTGAGTGTTTTGGAGCTGGTATTAGGAGGATTAGGTATATCGGGAATCTTTTACTGCTTGAGGCTAAGACTTTTGACGAAGGGGTTAAGTTAGCTCTAAATAGTAATAAGTTGGGTCCCTCTTATTTAAGACTTACGATTGAAGACATTCAAGATAGAAGCAAAGAGTTAGAGGATGTGTCTTTTTCATGAGTCTCTGGATGTTACAACCAAGCGGTCAATAATTTAGCCAAGTTTGGCATAGTCGGAGATAGTGTTGTATACCATTTTAAATAAAAAATTCTGCTATTGTTTGATACTCTATATATAATTTATTTTATTTTCATTTTAAAGAATATTTATATCATTAAACAATTCATATCATACGTTCTTTCATAGTAAATTCACACTACATTTTCTTATCAATATATTATTCTATTGATACGAGTTTTGGTTTTATTAAAAGTATCATTTCACTTGATAACATAGAAGATGAAGTCATTTCAAAATTTTCAAATGTAAAAGATAAAATCCTTCCTAAATAAATGTTTCCAAGGATTAAACTTTGATCCTTTTATTAAGTGATCAAACCATTACTATTACTACAATCAACTAATATTTAGTTAATGATAAGGTTTAATAATTAAGTTGCCTTTATAGGTTGAGTGGCATGTACGAAGTTGGGTCCTAAATGCTAACAATTAACACTAATTAATGACAAAGCTGTATATACTATATTATAGTCATAAAGGTCGGGCTAATGAAAACAGACAATTCCTCGTTATGGAATGAGAATTTTTTTTTTTCAAAAGAAAAAGAAATTGAACAACTGTTTAGCTCATTGTCATATTAAAACAGAGAGATTATCTTTGATGATATCTTGGTACATAGCTTGTACGTATAATACAAATTCCTTAAATTTTTTATATGATATGTTGTCGATGACAATTGCATACTTTAAAAGGATAGTTTTGCTAATTTTGGTGCACAGATTCTCTTTTGAAAATGCATTTCTTTTTCATATACAATGAACATTCTGCCTCCCATGTTATATATGTCAACTCTTGTGTGCTCCGTATATATATAATAAATAATTAATGCAATAAATAATATATGATTCTTAAGATCATGACATAGCTACGTAACGTAACTAAAGGGCTTTTGCCAATCTTCCACTTTACATATATATAAATAATGAATCCAGATACGTTAGCTGAGGCAAGCCTTGAAGAAGTTACATAATCCCATAGGCCAGGGTTCATGTATACTAGATTTCGAATCACAGAATTTTCTTTAATTAATGGACTAATTAAAACATGCGTATGAGATAACTCGTATGGTCCCATCATCAAATGATGATTATATATATTGATGAATATATAATTAATGAGGTAAATGGTGGAATATATGCTTTCCTGTACAATTCTTCATCACTATTACTGGCTTATCTTTGCGTGCAGCCTCTGACCTCTCTCCCTTAATATATATATGGGGTTATATATTTTGAGGCATTAGATGCTTCATCGATCACTTCTCCATCGCTTTAAATTTTTTCACAGAATGGAATATGGTATGAGAGATCGGAACAAAAACAATTCCTATCCTAAACATAACCTAATTATTCACCTAACCAACTTAATCTTGATTATTCTCCAATTAATCTCTGCGTGTTTTAATTTTCCTTATCTTCGCTTTATGTGTCACTAGAATCAACTTCATTAATTAACACTAAGTGCATGCATTTTAGCTTAATTAATACAAGTCGTGGCCTGTTTATGATGGGGTACATATCCCTTAGAGGAAGCTCACATCACTCTTAAACCCCCATGTGAATAGAAAAAGGGTTATGTATATATATATATATATATATAGAATCCAGTGTTAATTAGAATCAGAATCTCATCACCAGCTAGCTATAGCCCACTTTCAAGTACTACTTTTCATGCGTAAATCTCCTTCCACAAAATACATACCTTAATCAATATGATAATGGGCTCTTAATTAATAATAAAGCAACCACATTTTCGTTCCTAAACTACCCAACTCCTATTTACCATTTTTTTTTTTAAAAAAAAGCTCCCCAACCAATAATGCTAGTTAGTTCAAGTAATTCAACATTTATTTTTTTTAAACAAAACTTTATTATTCTGAATGAAAAATATTAGATGCTAAAAAAATTTTATACTGTTGTGATTTGATCTAACATGAACTAGATCAATCAGAATTTAATGAATTTTTTAATTCTAGTGTTGAAATTTAAAAAAAAAAAAAACCTCCCCAAGTGGTATCTCTCTCTCTCTCCATATATATATATATATATATATATATATATATATATATAACTTTAGAGGAGAATATTGTCAATTTCAGCGAAGGGTTAATTTTACAACTGGAACTGATAGTGACAAGAAGTCATTGAGAAATTTCCAAAAAGCCAAACCATGTATATATATATATATATAGTAGTATAAATAGAGGATAACTGAGTTTAAGAGTAAGGATGGCAATGGCGCCCCATTGCCATCTCTATTTAAGAGAACTAGGTACGTAGCTGGCAAATTAAAGTATAGGCTTTTCTTGGATGCAAATATAGTTTTCAAGCTTTTACACAGAATATGGGATGGATGATTCTGTAGTGGAAGGCTAACTATCTCATGATTCTCATTAATTTCCAAGTGCTTATTATGACATTTTTCATAAAGTTTGTGGGTGCCTTAGGAATTTAGTGATTGCCCCCACCAAATTAAAGGTTTTTTCTTTTTCTAATTAGAATCTTTTTCGCTGAGCTGGGTGTGCCCTCTGAAATTCAAACAAATAGGTGATCCAAATCATAGGCGTCCTACTCGAAAATTAGTAAGTATATGCATGCAAAAATAGTAATCTCTCTTTTATCTAAAACTGGAGAAGATCATATATATACATACATACATATATATATCCAAGTTGGTAAATTAATTGATAGATAAGTATGGAACAGTGTCACATAGGATTTGAGCAAAGATCATCTGGAAGGGTCTATGTCAATAGGACTTTGTGGCTTGCTTAAAGAGGGACATATACGAACATGCCAACATGCTCATCAGATGCACCACGTCCACGTTTTGCTTTCTATAAATCCCTCAACTTTAATTGCAAAGTTTAATTAGGACCACCATTGATGAAACCTGCATATATATATACATATATATATATGGAACCCGTATATATATCTCTCTCTATACATATATACACCACACCACCTTTAATTACTGTTTGATATATAATCAGTCACACCACAAGTGATTATCTTTATTTTATTTTACTCTTCGAATAAGCTTATAAAAGGATGCAGTTAAAATTCAAGTTTTGTCAGAGATAGCTAATTAAGTATTGATTAGGGATGTTTATATGGATTTTCCATTCAATCCATCATGGTCAATGTTAATTTCAGTTAACTTCTAGGTTTAAGTCTGGGTGGGGAAAACAACATTAGTAATTAATTATTAATAAAGAAACACTAACTGATGAGGAAGGTTTTAATTTTATAATAGACGCTAGCACACAAGCTTAAACTTGGCCCTCGTCTCCTAGAAATAGCTTCAAATGTTTTTCTGTAGAGACTTTTTTTCCCCCTTATAATCATATATTTCCTAATTAATAACAGTCATTAGTTATATATAAATTGAACAATTTGAAGAAAGAAGTCATAATTGAATCATGGTGTTTAGATGTATGCATGTAATTTAAGGAAATAAAATTGTGCTTTAATTATAATTAAAATTATAATTTTGACCCATAAGTGCATTTCATCCTAACAAGTTTTTTCTTGTTAGAAGAACCAAAGTTGTTAAATTCAAGTGTTTACATAAACTTGATGGAAGGAGGGTTAAAAAATATCTTAACTTACAATAAATATAAAATTATTTAATTTAATATAAAATCTAACATATATACATAAAGGTTTCAAATTACATAAAGTTAATATTCATGCAAGTCATAAAAGTATCAAATGATGTTATTATCTGATGAGTTTATATTTCGAGTTTAACTAAGATTACACTAAGTTTGAATGATTTTCACCGAATTTGACCGGTTTCCAATTTTACAACAAGTTAGCATGATTTTGAAACCTAAGATCATTAAATAGTCCAAGGTTACAAGTTAAATCGCGATTTTAACAACCATAAGAACAACTAGTATATGAGAACTCATTAAATTTTGATTAATTTAATTGAAAATATGTTAAATCATCACAAATATGTAAAGCTCTTTTAACACTAATTTTTTTATTTATGAAACTTAAACTTAAAACATTGCTTAAGAAAAACAAATGTCAAATTACCATTAATTAAACCAATTAACGTTGATTGATCCTACTATGTTTAAGCTGCAGAGTTTATATGGAAATTTGAAAAGATAGGAATTTAAAAACTTTCGCCGGATGTAGTGGAGGACCATGAACTCATGAAGCTAGCTAGCCCACCACGTGATGCCATGTGGCAAGCCGCAATATTGGAAAATTATGCTGTCTCAAGCGGTAAAATATATGGGACATTAGTGATAATGATCCATGTGTATATTGAAAACATATATAGGATACTGAAAAACCTTCCTGTGGTCCATCGTCAATTATTTCTCAATTCCTGACTATGATATATGAAAGTGAGGGCTAGTATTGATCATTATGAGGTGATACATAACTAACGTGTGTATATGGCAATCATCAACTAATTATAGTTAATCATTGGCTAACCAATAAGCAACTGACGTACACCATGAAAAGGAACAGCATCTGAAAAAAAAAAAAAAGGAACACTAAAGGAAAATGGTGGCAACATATTCCCGTTAATTTGCATTTTTTATGGATAACATAAGATTATGTAATTTTAACTTATCATCACCTCATCATCATCTAATTAATTAATAAGTGTAATTCTTGATAAGATCACGACAATACAATTAGAAATATAAAATCTTTTCGTAAGAGAGATTGAGATCAATTCTCGTATTTATGAGACAAATTAGATAATGTGGCGTTATATAGATATATATATATATATATATATATATATATATTTATATGTGTGTGTGTGTGTGTACAGTTGTGCTAGCTAAAATGAAGAAGAGAGGAAATTTGGTAAGCTATAGAAAATTAATGTTTCGGATGAAGAATGATCTGGAAATAGGAAATAGGAAACAGGAAATAGTGAGGCAGGAAACTTCAGTTCTGAAAGGCAATGAAAGAATAAAGAACGACATAAAGTTAACTATTAGCTGTCATTCGTAGATTCTTCATTCTTTACTTTATAGAACAAAAGAGACATTATCTATTGGCAAACAAAATAATATATATTGTAACCCCTTTTTTGAAATATCAAAAGATAAAATTGTCAATACCTCAAAAGTCTTATTAACTCGAATATCACATCCCTCAAACATAAGTGTTCCAGATTCTAACGAAATTAATTGAGTTTTGATAGCTTTAAATATCAGTGTCCTTAATTTCTTACTCTCTACTCTCATGATTTGTCATTCAGCAATCCCAGAACTAATCTATATATAATCTAGGTGTGTGCTTCTGATCAGGTTGATTAAGTGCAGATTATTTTTTCTTCTCGGCCATATACAATACACAAATGCATTTTTTCTTATATATTTAACGCGGACAGTAAAATTTCATAAATAATTACGAATATACTTTAAACTTACATGAACTAATCCAAAGAATTAAACTAAAATTTATTCAATACTCAATAGTATCCTTAACTATTGAAACCATGGGGTAATAAGCACTGGAATGCAGACAAAAAATATAGTATAGCTAGTACATCTCAATTAAGGGTATATATCTTTATATCAATTTGTGTGTTAAGAGAATAAATTCTCCTAAATGTTAATTAGTCCAAAATTTAAATCTGAATAATCAAAATAAAACTATACTTTCTTAACTATATATTTTTGTTAGAACCATCAATATCCGTATTATTTATTAGACTTCTAACTAATTTAACTTGAGTTAGGTTATCAAATTACAAAAGTGTAAGCGCTAATTATTTTTATTTAACAAAAATCAAATTTGAAATATTATTAAAAAAATAAGTATTAAACTACTTGTATTGATTTTTTTAATTAGTATATATATAGTTTATTTTGTTAACTAGAATATAGCAAGCATTCTAGATATATATATTAAATTTCTTTTATTGATTCCTCACATGTATGATCTTTCATTAATTAATTAGAGGTATACTACTTAATTTTAATGAAAGCACTGGTATGTACTGAATATGAACACCTTTTTTTAATTGCACAAGAATTTGATCTTTGTCTATCGTCAGGTAAAAAATTAATTCATTTTGCTAGATTAAACCAGCCCGTTGGTAGATATTGAAAAAAATTGATAGCACCTGGAAGAACCTAAAATAGGGGTTTAAGGAGTCCTGTGTCCAATTATTCCCTTCCCAATGATGAGTATCCAGCGACGAAGAGACCACCTCAACACTTGCCCCTTTCATAGCTCCCAATCCCACCAACACCATCCATCATCTAATTGGGAACCTCCCATCAAATCCCAACTTTCTTCACGTGGACATCTCGTGATCTAAAGTGGGTGCAAACCCCTACTTTCATCCATTGACTTTCCAAATACCATGCCCATATGTAATTAACTTTAATTTTTCCCCATCTTCTTATATATATATAAACCGCCGAGATTCCCTGTGCCTAAAAGAAGGTTTAAGATTCTCCCAAACTGATCCCCCATGGCTGGTTCTTGTGCCCTAAATCACACCCCCTAGGGGCATCCCTGTTCATCATATTATAACCACCCCGGCCCCACAATATCTAGATTCCATGCCAAACCCAAACATACCCATATCAACCTAAAGTATTTTCCTCTTGTTTTATTAGGCCCCCTATATATACACACACCCCCTCTTCCCATTCCCTCCACAACACACCAACAAGTGAAAACTCAAATATCAGTAACTATGTCGGGGGTGTGGGTGTTTAAGAACGGCGTCTACCGTCTGGTGGAGAACCCGCAGGCGGAGTCGGATGGGGGCGGCCCGAACGGCGGGAAGGGGAGCGGCGGGTCGAGGAAGAAGGTGCTGGTGTACCTGCCGACGGGGGAGGTGGTGTCGTCGTACGGCTTCCTGGAGCAGATTCTGAGAGGGCTAGGGTGGGAGAGGTACTACGACGGCGACCCCGACCTCTTCCAGTTCCACAAGCACTCCTCCAATGACCTCATCTCCCTCCCCAGAGACTTCTCCAAGTTCAACTCCATCTACATGTACGACATCGTCATCAAGAACCCCAATGTCTTCCGCGTCAGAGATATGTAAGACGTAAGATGTCATCATCGATCAATATCACTATGTGAGTGTATCAGTACTAGCTATATAGTACTGGGTGTGACTGTGAATGTATGTATGTATGCATTACTCGATCTGCATGATCCCATTGATTTCGTCGTTTTCTTTTTTTGGTTTTGGTTTTATTAGGGGGTACGTTGATTTCATCAGTTTTATGATCCAGTCATCCAGTGTGTGTTTTGCTGATGTGGGTGTGCTACTTTATATATAGACTATAGTGTACTGGTAGATTTTGATTATGGAAGCTCTAGTCGTCATCGATCGCCTGGGCTTTGTTTCTTTTGTTTCTTTGGCTTCCTAGCTATAGCCTTGTGTATATATATCAATGAAGAATAAATTGAACAATGGTGCTTTGTGCAGAACTGAGTCCATGGTTTGCCTTGTTATATATAAATATATGTATGTATGTATGTATGTATGAGTGACGTCTTAATTTGTTTGGTTATGTTGTTCTTGCATGCTTGGGTTCCCTTTGAGTTCAGTCCTACCTAAATAAAATGCATTTTATGGAACCTTCGATCTCATTTCTGTGTGTGTGTGTGTGTGTTGCTGGGATTTGTTTATAGTTGAGCTCGTTTTTAATAAATTCATGGGAAAAGGAGAACAAGCTTGTTGCATAGGAACAAAATCTGGAGAGATAAAAAGAATTCAATAAGTTACTAATTTGATTCTTAAAATATTTTAATTTAATTTTTAAAAGATAATATTTGTCTTTCTTTAACCCTTGCTTGTTAAAGTGATTTTTAGTAATAGTACTAATTAAATTGAAATAATTATAATATTTAAATGATTGAATCAATAATTTATAATTACTTGAAAATTTTAAATGATCAATAAAATGAAAGTAGTGGAGTAGATAATTTTTTTTTCCTTCTAACAATTTGTTTTGAAGCTTTGAATGTGTGGGGAAATCGAGAAAAAAAATTCAAATGGTAATATATATTAATTGAATTAATGCTAGTTTAGCTAGCAAGGCATAATGGATTACAAAAAAGAAACAATTATAATATCTCTCACTTCTTTTTCATTTTTTTTTTCTGAAATGACTTGTATTATACATAGAATCAAATATTCTTTCTATTTTATTTCCCCGTCATCTTCTTTTTTATTCACATAGAAATAAAGTATGTTTGCTACTTTAAGGAGTCGTTTGTATACTCTTGTTATCATTTATTCAAGATATATACCAATAACAAGTCAATTCTAATATTCGAAAATGATGAAATTTTACATTTAAGTAATATAAGATTCGAAAATTTGATTATAATATTCGACAACTATGTAATGTAGAGATGTCAAAACAGGCTGGCGGGCCGAGTTCGGACTGACCCACGACGAGTTAGTCATTTCGCAGGCGGGGCCGAGCTAGCCCGTTTATAAACGAGTTGATAATTTAACAACCCAACTCACCTAAACGCCGGCTAGTGGGCTCAACGGGCCAGCCCACCAGCCGCGCCCTTTTTTTTTGTCAAATCAACCCTTTTTTTTTGTTCTTTTTCATTTAAAATGAATTTCAATTTTTTTGTTGTTGCTTCAGCCAAAAAGCTTTTCCTTCTTCCAATTCTAAAGATCATTCATTTGTATATTAATATATTTCCACCTTTTTATCATTATAACACATTTCTATCATTATAACAAAAAAATAATATCCAGTTTCACTTCCAAATGGTAATAAAATAAGTGTCATTATGTCACATCCTCAACAGTGAGTCTGATTCACATTAACTCTAAGTTAAAAACATCATCAAGGTCTTAACTTCCGTACAATGAAACCATACATAATATTCATATTTACACATAGTCCGACCAAAAAAAGAAAATCCTAGGAGGCTTATGTGACCACAGAACTACTTCTAGAGCTTACAAGATATAAAATACAGAGGAACCAACTGAAAATACAAGAGGGTTGGTTTAAGATAAACTCGCTATTCCCCTGGAAAATCCCCAGCGTCAGCCACAGATTCTGAAATGTTATAAAATAATAGGATGAGTAATGAAATACTCAGTGAATGGATAACATTATCAATCAAAAGTAATTTAGCAAATAGTATCACAAAGATATCATTGAATTAAACTCACATCTGTTACCAATGATATACACAGTATAAATTACTCAGTGCCAACACAAATCCCGTACCAACCGTGTCGTCCACAGTACCAGTGGATTGTTGCCCGCGGCCCCCTGGCCGCATCCACCCTTATCTCTCCATGAAAGATATATCTCCACCCTTATAACTCCTGTAACTTCTCCCGTGGGGTGCACCACCACGAAAATATTATAACAACGTCATACCATAACGCAAGTATTCACACAACCTCAACATAATAACGGTAATATCAACATTAACTTTACATATTTTATAAGAATTAACATTTAATCAAACAAGAAGTTTGAAATCCACAATACCTTTAAATACAAGGAATACAAGTCCTTGATAAAAAAATACACAACATACCGTTTAAGTCCACCTTCTCAAATTTCTTTATGATACTTGATGACAAAACTTTTGAAGAAATATAGATAAGATAAGGTTATCACACTCACCTCGAATGTGGCCCTAACTACCTTTCCTTTTGCAGCTAAATTATGAGGTGTTAGGAAATAACTCTCAAAGATTTCCTAAAATATAAATAAGATGAAAAATAAAGAATACATTAGAATTTTCAAGTGAAACTTATACTATTAGAAACTAGACTCAAAGAGCTTTCTAACAGTATCTTAGTCCGGAACGCAGCTACAGTAACGTTGATCGAGTCAATGCTACAGTAAAGTTGACTAAAGTCAATGCTACAGTAACCGAGAAAATCTGGAAAAATTTTCTCGGTGAACAGTATTTTTTGGGGAAAATTTTTGAATGTTCATCGTGTTCTTCATCCAAAAATCCTAAAATCATATCTAAAACAACATTTCTTTTGATTTCTTCCATGGGTTTTGTTTCTCAATGTCTAATGAGTATTTTAACACCAAAACCCCTAATTTTTACCAACAATCCAAGCTCAAATCTCAAATTTTCATCAAGAACACTAACTTTTTCAAATATCCAAATTCTACGAAATTTCTTGTTCTAATAACATCATAAACCACCTAAGAATGTTTTACATTAACATCCACACTTAAATTCATCCATTAAAACTCAAAATCTTAATTTTCTTCCATATGTCCGAAAATGGAGAAAAAGAGAAATAGAGCAGATAAAACTTACCTCTTTGCCTCTAGAACTCCTAAGAATCGGAAGTATGGTTAGAAAATATCAGATCACTTGAAGAACTTAAAGAAAAGATTGTAGATGAAGATGAAAATGAAACGAAGAAATGGTGCACTACCTCGGGAGGAAGAAGGAGAAGAGAAACTAATAATTGTATGTGTGGGCCCCACCAATTTCTTTTTCGATAAAATTGCGCATAGCCACCTTAGCTTTTAAGATTTGTTCACTTAGGTCCTTGAAAATTTATAAAAAATTTTCCTAAATTAAAAAATTGAAATTTCTATTCCCAAATTTTCTTTACTAATTCAAAGAAAGAAAACATATTTCACGCAATTAAATTTTTCACTAAACTTCATAATAGATTTTAAATATTCATTCAAATTATTGGAGCATCACACATTAAAAATTTAAAATATAAAAAATACAACAATATAACAGTTTATAACTCAAAGGATCAAGAGTGAAGACCGACGTAGCTATAAACTTTAACCTAATTCCACATCACAAAGTAAAAAAAAATAATAAATAAACAAAAACACCTATACTCCATTCTATATAGGCACCCATACCGTAATAAAATCCAAGAAACCTAACAATTAACATAACTATAGTCTATAGTCTATATAATATAAATACATAACCACTAAACTATAATCAAATAATCAATCAACAAAAGTACTTAATAACATCATAAATCCAGTACTGAGTAAGCAACATTCAACATCAAAGTATTACTGAAGAAACCCATCAACTTACAATCTTAAGTCCTTAAGACCTTAACAATTAACATCAGCATTCAACATCCATCCAAGTTCAAATTTAAGAAGCATAAGAAACAAACATTCTATTGTTCACAAATCACAACTTAAGTACTTAACATTAACAATCAATATAATAATAAATGCAGTAACGAGTGGAAAGACCATCACACTCCAAAAGAGACAATTATCTTTAATCAAACTACAAAGCCAAAAATGAAAAGAATATTAGTAATTAAATCAAACAAACCACCAAAAATTTCCACTAAATCATCAAGTAAATTTAAAACTAAAATCATTACCATGAACATCAACATCCACAGTAGTATTTGAACCATTGTAATAATCACTTTTAGCATTAATATCTTCATCTACATCTCATAATAAGAATAATAAGAAAAATTAAAATCAAATCATTAAAATTAATACTATAAACTAATTTGAGTATATTAATATATTATTACCTTAACTTTCATAATTGAATCTATGTAACCAATTTCGGGCACATATAATTGTCTGAACATTGTCTGGAAGAAGGGAATATCTATATTTGCTAAGAACTTGGGATACAATACTAAAAGTTGATTCGCTGGCTACTGTGGTGATTGGAATGCTTAGAACATCACATGCCATTTTAGAAAGGCATGGATATTTAACATGATAGCTCTTCCAAAAGTCTAAAATATCCAATGATCTATAAAATTTAGCTTCAAGTTTCGGTTCCTCTAAATATTGATCTAATTCAGACTTCTCGTTGTTATTAGGACCTTGATTCACATAATCAACAAAATCCTGTACATTCAAAATAATAAAACAAAATTAAAAGAAAGCACAAGTTTTGATATAATTTAAAAATATAAAGGAATAGTTAGTCACTTACAGCCAGTTCAAAGACATCAAAGCTTGAATTTGATTGGTAAGAACCACTTGCTATTGCATTGTATTGGGAAGAACCAATTACTGAAGATTCTCTTGGGCCACTATATGAAGATTCTTTCTTTTCATAGTGAGAAAAAAGATCATACATCTCATTCTTAATACGATTGATCTTTTCATTCACATAAAAAACATTAAGCCTCTCGTAGCAATATTGTAGAAGTCAAATTTATATCTCGGATCAAACACACACGCTATGGAAAGGAAAGGATGACACTATATTCGCTCCAATATTTGTCAAATTTGCCCATCATTCTTGAAGTCATGTCTCGAATTATTAAATCATCACTATTTATACTATCCCTTAACAAACATTCAATCTTCCAAATTTGCATGAAATACACATTGGAAGTGGGATAAGAAGAGCCAGAAAATAAATTAGTGATGACATAAAAAAGATTCAAGAAATCGCGAATCAATTCTCCTCTTCTCTACTCCTCTTGTAATGTGGAGGTCACAAAATTTTTATCATGCAAAGCTAAGCTTCCAAATGCACGTCTATATTTCAGTGCACTATCTAACATCATAAATGTTGAATTCCACCTAGTGGGGACATCTAACCTCAAACCCACACTAGTATCAATACCATCAACTTGTTCAACACAATCATTAAACATTATTTTCCTTGCCTCAGAAGCTCTAACATACTTAATACTTTCTCTTATTTTCTGTAAAGCCTCATTAGTAACTTTCAACCTCTCATTAACAATTAGATTCAAAATGTGAGCACAACACCTAACATTAAAGAACCTTCCATCACACAACAAACTATTTTGCAAAGACAAATGCTCTTTTAATATGTTTTGCATACTATCATTAACAGAAGCATTGTCCAAAGTAAGAGAAAAAATTTTCTTGTCAATTTTTCATTCCTTAAGACAAGCTAAAATCTTCCTAGCCAACTCCTGGCCAGTATGTGTGGCACCATTTTACAAAATAAAAGAATCTTATTATTTAGATTCCAAGTGTCATCGACAAAATGGGCTGTTAAACAAATATAAGCTTCAACAGTATATGCAGTCCAAAAACCAGAAGTCAAACAAATTCTAGCTGGACTATTCATCATACTATGTTTCAACTTTTCCTTCTGCTCTAGATAAAAGTTCCAAACATCAGAGACTGCGGTATTCCTACTGATATGCTTCACTTCGGGATTCAAGTTCTCATGTGTCTCCCTAACCCATCTATACTCAACATAAGAATATGGGAGATCATGCTTAATTATAGACTTTGCCATACAATCCCTATGGCATTTGTGGTCATATCGCCTAGCCCTCAATCTTCCTTGTTGATCTAACATCATTACCCTAACATCGTGGTACCTAGGAAGAGCTACACACTTAGGAATATGACGCAACAATGTTGAAGTACCATATTTGTTACTCCCTATGATATACTCTTTCTCACAACCATTACATTTTGCCTTTTCTTTACCATCAACAATCCCTAATTTCGTAAAATACTTCTATACATCAAAAGTATAAGTTCTTGCCCTTTTAGGTAATGGTGGTTTCTCATAAGTACATCAAGCATCAGTATTGGCAGTGGAAGGGGTTTCATTCAATTCATCAGTATTAGCATTGAAAGGGGTCTCAACCTCAATATCATTACCAACACTGCTTTCATTTAAAGATGCCATATAAATTATTGCTGCATTTAGTGATTAAATAAAAGAATTAAAACTCTTATTATCAATCCAAATTAAGGAAATTATGCTCATTGCTCACTGCAAATATTTAGTATAATGACTAATGTATGAATAGCAACTAGGCAAAGAAGATTTAATTACAAATACAACTGTTCAATATAATAATTATATTATACGTTCTTCATCTACATATCTCTAACCCAACTCAAAATTCCCTCCTACCAGCATAAGTAACAATGGACAATGTGAAATCAACACAAAAAGCCATGAGCATACAACTTAACTATATCTCGAGGTCTAAGTAACTAATGAACAATTAACTCATAAGCAATGGGAAAACCGAAAACACCATACAACCAATGAACCAGAACATGACAGTAAAAATATTTCTCAATTAAAATTTTATATAAGCTTATAGATCAAAAATTACAAGAGCTAAAATAAACACAAACAGCCACCAACATGATTCACGCCTTCAACACTTCACGAATCAGTAATCACAATCACGGTCCTCAGTCAGTCAGTCCTCACAAAGCAAGATAAGATTCGAACTCAAGACTAGAAAGTACTGAGTGAACGGATTGGCACTTTGCAGTCGCAAAACAGAGTATTAGTCTATTAGATTCGAATAATCGAACACAAAGAGGCAACCAAGCAAAAGAACTAAAGAAGAATCATGAAATAAAAGAGACAAAAACAGAAAAATTGATGTACCTAAGGCTACCAGATCCTTGCTTCAAAGACGACGCAGAGCGGCAGAGGCAACCGAAGTGTTGATCGGAATCAAAGTCGAAGTCGACGGCCGGCAACCAAGGAGGACAAAGGCCACGCATCAATGGCTGGAATTGAAGCAGACGACCGAAGTGTTGATCGGCCACTGCAGCAGAGTCCAGAGACGAAAGAAGGCACAGGATCGCAGAAGCTAGGGCTCGGCTTCACACAGAGATAGTGCTCGCGATTTGGGATTTAAGATGCAGTGAAAACTGAAAATGAAGAATAAAGTTAAAAATAATCTGAAATTCTAAATGAAATTTAAATAAAATATAAAAATAAGTAAATAATATATTAAATATAAATTAAAAAAATATTTATGTGGGTTAAATGGGTAACCCATGGATTATCCGGGTTTAACCCGGTTAACCCACAGGTTAGCAGGCCGGGCCATATAAGCCCGAATTTATACGGGTTGGTATTCTCCAAACCCAACCCTCCTTCTTAGTGGGTTAAATAGGCTCAGCTCAGTTTTTTTGACAGCTCTAATGTAATGTTAGTTAAGTCACAAAATATTTTATCGCATTATACCACTGGTGGGCCGGGTCCATTTTAACAGCTCTAATATAATGTTAGTTAAGCCACAAAATATTTTATCGCATTATGCCACTGTTTTTATTTAACATGTGATATCAAAATATTATTTCATATGTCAACCTATTTCATATAATAATATATCAAATAATGTCATCCCCAATTCTGTTCTTCTAGAATATTGCGATATATAAAATGGTAAAATTAAAATTACAATATATATACTTCGCTTTTCTCCAACGGAATCATTCTCTCTCCTGTAATTAACTCTAACCTTTTCCAAAAAATGAAACCCAAAAAAAAAAATTCCATCGTTGGCTCTGTTTGACTTTTGAGCATACTAGGATTTGTCTTTTTATGATTGGAAAATCCAAATCAGCCAAACGGGTCCCACACTGTGGTGTATACGCGGCTTTCTTTGATTGAGAAATAAAAAATACAAAGGGCAGTGGTTCAATATATAAAATTTATATATAGTACTATGTATAATTTCGAGTTCTTTAGTCATTCATATTGAAATTGCATGTTAATATAATTACATATTCCACAGTGCATTTCGGACTTCAGTCTCCTTTACATCACCATTATAATGTACGCACATTTCATTCACTGATGCAACA
This sequence comes from Biancaea sappan, assembly GCA_037074585.1. Classification (NCBI taxonomy): domain Eukaryota; kingdom Viridiplantae; phylum Streptophyta; class Magnoliopsida; order Fabales; family Fabaceae; genus Biancaea; species Biancaea sappan. Next base: position 18,488,539 of record CM073498.1, read on the forward strand.
TTTTCTTTAAGAAAATAAGCATTTGAGACGAGACTAAGTTATAGTAACAAGATTACCTTTTGCGTTACTAACTGTTTGAATTTTTGTCTTTTTTTGTTTGACTTTGTCTACTTTTTTTTTCAATTTTTTTTTCTAAGGCTTATGTACCATCAAACTGTGGTCCGATTTCTTTCATATTAATTTTAATTTTTTTCTTGAACGTTTTTTTTAGAAGTTTTATCATATGCTTTCTTTCTTTGTCTCTCTTCTCCTCTCTCTCCTCTAATTTAATTAATTTCTCTCTCCTCTCTCTCTCTCTCCATCATCTTCTACTTTTTTTAATTTCTCTCTCCTCTTGCTTTTTCTCTGCACAAGAATGCCTCCTCCTTCTTCTCATTAGGGGAGAGAGAGAGAGAGAGAGCAGAGATAAAGAGGGAAGAAAGAGAGAGAGAAAGATGAGAGAATAAGATAAAGTAATTTGAAATTTTTTTCGTGCATACGTGACATGTCTTACACATTGGTAGTGATATATTATATATAAGAGCCTATATTAATATTTTTTATTTATTATGTTAATGATATTAATTTTAGAGATAAAATAAAAATAAAAATAAAAAAATAAAATAAAATCAGACAAAATTAAAATTTGAGATGAAATTAAAACTTGAAAAAATACTTTTTTTGTTTGGCAGTTAATTTGCCTTTTCCTTATACATCCCACAAATCTATTAAAACACGTGGTAATTCGCAGTTTGCCACAGTAGTTATTGGGTAGCATGGAAGAGATCATAAAATTATGCCGATAATGCGTAAATGGTTGGGAAGTCGATTCTAAAACTAATAAAACCTCATTTTGAAAGTCAGTCAAAACCAAATCGTATAATCATCAATTTTAAGAAAAAAAAACTGTCATTTTCTTAAATAAATAAATTTTAAAAAAGAGCTAAAAAATCATCTAAAGTTGGATAAAAGGCAAAAAGAATATGAGTTAATAATTGACGAATAAAGAAAGGACAAACAAGTTATCCAACAAGTTGTGGGAGTGAGTGAGAATCCTTTGACCAATGATTTCGTAACAGCGCATCGAATCTTTTATAGTGTTTTTTCTTTGAACGGCTTTGGAGTATGTTTGCCAATCATTTTTGATAAAGCTAGGCACGATTAGTTTTAATATCAGGAAAGAATATTTATAGTAGTAATTTTTTAAGAGTTTTTAAATTTAAAAATTAATTTTTATTTTTGTTCATTACTGTAATTTATCACATTGATTATCATTTGTAAAAATAATTTTTATATAAAAAATAATAATAAAATAATTAATTTATAATAAAATATTAATGAAAATTAATAAATACTAAAGACACTTGAATCTCATGTTGGGACAAACACCATGTAAAATCGTGCCTAAAAATGTAAAAAAAAAAAAAGAAGTGTTTTTTATAACACTTAATCACATTTTTAACCGTGACTATAGTACAAGCACCGTCTCATGCTAAAATAATGAATAGTTAATTATGAGACTTATTTATAGGTTTTTAAGAGATTCACTGTTGTATTCGACAACTGTTTAAAATGGTGGAGAGTTACTTAAATTGATGTGATATTGTGAAACTCACATTAAAAATCCAAATGAGATTTATAACTATAGATGCTTTAATTAATTTAAAAAAATTTTATTAATAGTCATCTGATTAGACATTGATAGCTCCAGTATTAAAGTTAATTGATATCGGGAAGTTCTTAGAAAAGCCCATTCAAACACATGTCACTATCGTAATGCCCCTTGCCTTATCACCCAACCCACAAGGTTCATTTATTTTTTTGTTTTTAATTAAAATGTTTGAATCTAAATACTTTTTTTAATATTAAGATATTATCTCTTAATATATTATATTAGGTATAAATAAATGTCCTCTTAATCTCAAAACTGAATCCTCTCCGTACCTTTCAAGACCTCCTGAAATCCAATGGCCCATGTTGTTTTTGTGTTTTTTTTTTTAAGTTGAGAGGTGCAAGCACATCGTTAGCTGTTAGATGTAAAATCCAATGATTTTCAAGGGGTCTTAGAGGGTCTAGAGGAGGGAAGGGTCCGAAGAAGATACAATTTTCCTTAATCCCTAGCTGACTAGGACTTAACTATACTACAATATTTAAATATGTTAATGTCAAATGGAAGAGTTGAATTGATGCTATATATTTTTACACACATTAATATATATAGCTACAATTCTCTCAATTTAATTTTTGAAAGATAAATTTTTTTAAAAAATTATATTTATTTTAATTTTGTTCTTATATTTGTCAAAGCAACTAGCAACAAAAAATTTAAAATTTGATAATGATAAATTTTAAGATTTAACAATAAAAGTGACCAAATTGAATATAAATGTAATTTTTTATAGATTAAATTAAAATGCTTAACTTTTCAATAATTAAATTAAGATAATTATAATATTTTATAAATTAAATTACAATTTATTCATAAATACGCACAACCCAACCCACACTAAACTACTCTAAGATTTAATTAAATTATATTTAGCATTTAATTAGTTTTAAATATTACATTAAACTCTCTTTTGGTCATTAAAATTAATTTTTTACACAATGTGAATTCTTTTAATAATAAAATTACTTAATAATTTTTTGTTATATTAAAAAATAAAAATTGTATTATTTTAATTGTCATATTAAAAATAAAATTATAATATCATATTGTGTAATATTAATTGATTTGACATAAAATAAATTAAAAAATTTCTGTAGTATATATTAAAATACTAAGGGAGTTTAATGTAAATTTAAAATAAGTAAAATATTAAATTCAGTTGTAGCATAAGTGATCCTTAATTATAGACAGAAAAAAAAAATAATTGTTAAGTTCTTTGGCAAGGAAAAAGTTATTCAATCACTTTATTCAAAATTAAAGTCGGTTTGGATAAAAATAGAATTGGCCACGTGTTCTCATCCGCCGCACATGCATTGACGGACCTTACTTGTGTTGTTTAAAATAAAATTTGTATTGTTCGAAATTATAATATATGCTGTTAATTAGATAGATTTATTAATAGTTGTTAATTAGATAGATTGCAACATAAATCTTCATAACATTTAAGTATAAATAAAAGTGCCAATACCTTATTTTCATTTTTCTTCTTTTGCAAAGAGTATTCTCATCAATAGTAAAAATTAATTTTTTTTGGAGTAATAAAGATAAAGAATAAATCTCTGACCAACAATATTTACTTTATTCATAAGAATTGAAAATTAAATTCCCAACCACGTTCTTTAGAACAAGAGTCTTTACTATTCACATAAAATTTAATTGGTTATTTCCGTTTTTTATTGATGCCTCGTGATATTATTCATAATTCATTCCTCAGGGTTTCGCTCTGTTAAGTGTCAACCTTCGAAAATCGTAAACTCATGCAAACAAGTTAAAATAAAACGGGAAGGATTAGGCGCAAAAGCTGGTCGTTTTGTGGACCACAACGGCACAACTTGCAGAATAGTTGTGTGGCTATCCTACCACCCCTTTATGGGTACACGGATTAAACTAAAACAAAAAATAACAATGTAAAAACGATGTTGTCTGAAGTAGTTATAGTTTTGTTGTAGACGACTCATGAGCACTCCCTGGAGTTGCAGATTCTTTCTAATTCACACAGAAATCATAGCCTCCCTTTCTTCCTTAATTTAGGGTTTCAGCTTTAAATCTCAGCTCGAATCCGTACAGCCATGGATTCAATCTACACCAGTTCCGTATACACACTACCTTGTAAGATAGTTTCCGACCTTCATTACTCTAAGAGTCGATCATCACGGAATTTGCTTTTACCTTCTTCTTCTTCTTCTTCTTCTTCTTCTTCTTCTTCTTCTTTCGTATCATTACGGGGAAGAAGAGGTACGAAGCCATGCCGGACGCGAATTTCAAGTTTCGCCGCAGCCGCTGGTTCCAAAGGTAAACTCGTCGCCACTAGTAGCAGTTCAGCATCTTCGGGCGAGACCAGTGGCAAGGCCTTGCAACTCAGCAAGCCTAGCAGTGCGCTGGAGCAGCTTGACATCGAGCGCGGCGTCTGCATTCCTTTTCGCAAGTACTCTCCCGAGACAGTACGACTTTAACAGTTCTTTCTATTTGGATTTTCTGCTATGTTCGTGAATTTTATTTATAGATGCGCGCAGTCTTGAAATACTTTTAGTACCGCCAATATTTTGCATTTGATTTTAAGTTTTCGTCAAGAGACTGTCGCCATATTGTGCTTGACTGAGACGGACTTGGACATGTGAGTTGATTTTTGGTTAAGTTCTTAAGAGGTGTGGATGTGACGTTAATATTATTCTTGTCCTTAAGCAGTGACCATTACAACCATTGAATAGGTTGCGATAGCATAAACAGCAGCCAATTTATGAACAAGTGTGCATTTTATTTCTTTATTTTGGTGTTTAGAGGAAAGAGGAATTACGAAATGAGAATGGAGATGGTTAAGTAATTTGTTTTAGACTATACTTTATTGCTTAATATGCAAGATAAAATTCGTTCTACGTGATAGATATGGTTCGTTTAGTTCATTTTGTTGGATGTTTGTTTCTGACTTGACGCAACTTTCACTTGTCTACTTTTTTCTTGTTGGTAATCAGGTCAGGAGCAAGGTATTAGAATCTAGAGGGGCTATTCTGTCGCTATTGTCGCGGGGCGTGGAGATAGTTTGGAATCTAGGCTTGTACTGGTCTACGTTGATGTATGATTTCATAGTTGGAAGGGATGAAGAGGTTGTTCCATATCGTGCTCGACAGCTGAGGATCCTCTTGTGTGATTTGGGACCTTCTTTTATTAAAGCCGGTCAGGTGTGTTATGGTTCAGTCAAGTTCTCTGACCAAGCAGGCATGGGGTAACATTTCACATTTGCTAATAAGTTGTCTTTCATCTGACAGGTCCTTGCAAACAGGCCAGATATCATTAGAGAAGATTATATGAATGAATTATGCATTCTTCAAGATGATGTACCTCCATTCCCTAATCAAGTAAAAACTTGTTACTAAGCTCAATTGTTGTCAATTAATTATATGTATACTATGTTAGATTCATCTCGTTAATAACTCTGTTATTATATTTCTGACATATGGCCTAGATTGCCTTTGCTATTATAGAGGAGGAACTTGGTCAGCCCCTTGAAGCTGTTTTCAGCAGAATCTCATCAGAGACAATAGCAGCTGCAAGTTTGGGTCAAGTTTACAGGGCTACTTTACATGCCACTGGCGAGGATGTGGCTATCAAGGTTCTGTGGAGCTTGTCTTATGTTCTACTTCTGTTCTCATTTCCAAACATAGCACCTGATTACACCTTTTTTCTTTCTTTTTTATTTTTTTGGGTAGGGGTTGTTCATGGTACTTGCCTGACCACTCTGTTTTAAAGCAGCTATTTTACTTCTTTGTTTATATTTGTTGACCAAAAAAGACACTTAGAGAAATTATTGAACGGGACCTTTTAGTAAATGAGATATCTAAAGAGTTGGTCATTGATAGAGCTCAATGGCGTTGTGCGATCCATGTAGCCGACCCCACTTAGTGGGATAAGGCTTTGTTGTTGTTGTTGTTGTTGTTGTTTATATTTGTTGATATGCAAATTATTAATTATTTCTCCTCTCTGCTTGTTTTTCTGTTTTCCAAATTGTCATGAGAGGGAAAAAAAAATTGAGAACAAGGCTTAATCTACTTGTGAAGACATATTTTATTGTACTTGCAGGTTCAACGACCCGAGATAGAGCCCATCATATACCGAGATCTTTTCCTATTCCGTACTCTTGCTTCATTCTTGAATGGCATTAGTATACAGAAATTGGGATGTAATGCTGAGTTGATAGTCGATGAATTTGGTGAAAAGCTTTTGGAAGAGCTAGATTATACCCTGGTACTGAGCTGTCTTGTCTTTAGCACAGAAGTACGATGTGTGCCTTGAATGCATAGAAGCACCAAATAAGGAAAATAAAAAAAGTTTCCATGACATACTGAGTGTGGTTTCTGTATTTTAGTTTAAAATTATTGTATTGATTTTTTTTTCTTTTACTTCAGGAAGCACGTAATATTGAAGACTTCATTGAGAATTTTAAAAATGACCCTACTGTCAAAATCCCTCGGGTTTACAGACAACTTTCTGGTCCACGCGTCTTAGTAATGGAGTGGATTGATGGTATTAGGTGCACTGACCCACAGGTTTGTTTAATTAAGTAGGTGACTCTGATAGTATTACTATGGATATTTCTACATCAAGCAACATTGTTTGGTTTTATGTCATAAATTGATGATTTTCCTGCTTGTGAATCAGGCCATCAAAGAAGCTCGTATTGATGTTGATGGATTTCTAACAGTGGGTGTGAGTGCTGCTCTGCGACAACTGCTGGAATTTGGATTGTTTCATGGAGATCCGCATCCTGGAAATATTTTTGCCATGCGTGATGGACGAATTGCATATGTGGACTTTGGCAATGTTGCTGTTCTTAGTCAGGTAATTCATATGACTACCATTTAGGGTTAATGTTCTGTGTCCTTTTGCTATAAGGTAATGGCATATGGTGAAACTTTTGGTTGTGTTATCTATTAGATATTTTGGTGCTAACTGTAGCAAAAGAAGGATAAACACTCTCTTGATTCATCTCTACGGGTGCTTGCCATTGCATTGTATACCTGCTGATACACCTTTCAAAATCATATGCTGTGGTGTGCATGTTGTTTTACTGTAGTGACTGCCATATCTTGATTTGAAGTGAGAGAAAAATATCATATGGCCAGATATATTGCTGCTTTGAAATCATGTTTATAAACATTTTCCTAATTGTTTTCCCCCACTTATGGCTGGCAAACATGTCTTGTACAAGTTAATTAGTTTTTTAGTATTTTGAACATATAATGCATCATTTACAGCTATATAACTAACTTACATCACAAACCCTTTTGACTGGCATGTTGATATGCTTCTATTTCTTCAGCAAAATAAACAGATTTTAATTGATGCTGTTGTTCATGCTGTAAATGAGGACTATGCTGAGATGGCTAATGATTTCACCAGACTAGGCTTCTTGTCGCCTGGAACTGATGTCACCCCAATAATTCCTGCTTTAGAAGCAATTTGGCAGAACTCTGCTGGAAAAGGACTGTCAGATTTTAATTTTCGAAGTGTCACTGGTGGGTAATATTTAATATACCAACTAACTACAGCTATGTGACCATTCATCTGAACTTTGATGTATTTTTTGAAATAAAGTTTCTGATTTTGGGGTTGAATATTTTAATCTTGTTAGATGGAAAATCATGTTGTTTGCCTCTCCTGTTCCATCTTTTTTAATAAACCCATATGTTTTTCTTCAGTAAATGAGTAGTTCCAGTGAGCACTTACATAAAATACATGATTTCATATATAGTCAACTAACTTCACATTGAAATTGCTGCAGGGAAGTTTAACCAGTTGGTTTACAATTATCCCATTCGTATACCTGAAAGGTTTTCTCTGGTAATCCGTTCATTACTGACTCAAGAAGGCATATGTTTTACCATGAAGCCTGATTTCAAATTTCTTGAGGTAAAAACTTCTGTAGTGTGTAGATTACAAGTTCATTTAAAGACTTGATGTAATTTATTTTAGACAAGCATATATTTCTCAGATGATGCTGCATAAGACGGCTGAAAATCGTAGGATACATAATTATCAAACTTGAAAAAATGCTTCTTCTTCTTTTTCCCCTTTCTTTCTTTCTTTCTTTCCCAACATCTACATCATTGGAAGAAGCAAAGACAAAAATAAGTAGAAATTTACTATATGAGAATAAATGCTTCAATATTGTGAACAAATCAGTTTGGGCAACAGTTATGACTTTCAATTTTTTATCATGCCTTATTTTCAATAAAATAATAAGCTGATTATGACAAATAGGTTGCCTATCCATATGTGGCCAAGAGGCTTCTCACAGACCCGAATCCTGCTCTTCGAGAACGCCTCATACAGGTTAGTTTGCAGTTCAAAATGCTCATTTTTTGTGTATAACACTATAACTTTCCTTCTGTAGAATAGAATGGTTTCTAAGTTATGCTGCTTGAGTTAGAAGTGTTTCTTTCTGGGTGATTTTTATGTAAATCAATGTCAATTGAGGGGTTAAGGATTTTACTTGTTGATATGCTCAACTTCTTGTGTATCTCACACGTACACATGCACCATGAGAACACAAATATTTTGAGGAAGAGTTGGGGGGGGGGGGGGACTGCAAATCTTCATCATCTTACCATCTACCAGTAAATTTTCATGCGCTGTGGATAGTGCTTTCTGATCAACAGAGCTACTAAGATGTTAAGGGCTTAATCTTGAGGCAGAATGGCTTCATCTTTATAATATAGCGTCACAACTTTTTGTTTTCACTATATATGCACGACTAATTCACTCTTTTGTAGTTAGAAAAGGTGACTCTGTTATATTGGAAGATTTAAAATATCTCTTTTCTCGTCATTTTCTTATACATGTTTAATACAAGGGCTTTCATTTGGACACAACGCATTCAAATGTGCAAGAAACTTTGCATGAAAATTTCCTGCCATTCTCTCTCTTCCCCTATCACCTTAACAGCGCCAAGGATTTTGCTGAAAAACTTCTGTCATTCTTATTTTCTCCGGACATTGAATCCAAACTGTTATAATTGCTGTATAAACATGTTTGCTCGTCATTTTAAAATAATTTGCGGCTTTTTAGGTTCTGTTCAAAGATGGTATGTTCCAGTGGAAACGGCTTGAAAACCTTATTGTTCTTGCAAAGGAAAATGTGGCCAAGATGAGCAGCAACCCCGCATTGCAAGTGAAAAACAAGTCTGTATTTTGTCAAAACCACATTGCATTTTCTGTTTCTTCCTTTGACTCATCCAAGAAATGATATTCACCTAAAGGCTAATCCATACAGGCAAAGAACAAGAAATTGGCAATTTGAAAGAAAACTGGACCTCACTGACACCATCAAAGATGGAGCTCGCCTTTTCTTTGTTGATGAAGGAATACGTAGACAGCTTCTTCTCGCTTTGACTGAGGACTCAAAGCTTCATATAGAAGAGGTTTGATCATGACATAACCCTCGTTTTTCTCTTAGAAAGGCCATGATCTTGGGGTTAGAGAATTCTGACTTGTATTCTCTGCAGCTTGTCGATGTGTATAGGCTAGTCGAAGACCAGATAGACATACCCTCAGTGGCTTTAGAAGTAGCACGAGGTAATGCTTCGGTAAAGTCTGGATTGGCTTTGTTAAATTTTTATTTGGCATGGCTACATGGGGCAAACTAAATATAAATTTCTATCTTTTTTGTTTGTAGACTTACCGACGGTTGTGAAAGATCTCCTACTTTCCTGGAGTGAGTCAGTCTTATCTGATAGATAGCTAAATGGACTGCCAGCATAACGAACACAGATATTTACTCAGATAAGTATACGCCTGTTATATAGACATATTTTTCCCTTTTTATAGCAATGGGTTTAATATATGAATTTACTACATTTGTATAGGAATAGTATTTTTTCTTTGTAAAATGTCTTCTTGTTTCTTGGGCGTAATCCAGAAGTTCATATACAGATTCTCATATTAGCTTCCTATAACCTTAATTGTTGTACAATCCAAACTCATGTTTAATTATGTAAATTGCTGCCACTTTGGGAATGGGATCTACCTTTTTACTTGTATAATTGTTGATATAATCAATGAGTTGATCTTCTGTGTTATGTTACTTCCTAGCATGATGAACGACGTAACTGTCTATATAATTGTTGATAATTTGATCATATCTGATTTGAACGACATTTACTTTTGATATTACTATTTTCTTGGGCCACGTTGAGCACTTGAACTTGCTAAATTTAGGCACAATCAATCAAAATATTTACATCTAATAAAATAAAAATAAAAAAGTCACCTGTAATATAAGGAAAAAAGTCTCTTGAAGTCTTCCCTCTTTCCTTCTTTTTCCACACTAATTTTGAAGTTTAAGCTCTTGCCAGTTTTTTCTCCAACAAAAATACTTGCTTCTCCCACAAGAAAGGCATTCATAAAATAATGGAAATCCACTTTCTGTTTTGCTCCAATCCAATTCGTCGTCACTCTGATCAACATGTTCTTTCTTCAAAACTCCTATACTTTTTCTGTTTTTGGCAAATAAGTTAAAATGTTATCCCGCATGTCACCGAAACCAAAAAGAAAAAGAAAAAACAATACCCAAGGGGTGAGACTTGAGACAAGATTGTTAACTTGCCATGCACCATTGTCTTGGAACAGAGAAATCATAGTGAAGTGCAAGGGGGAAGGTAGAAGACGAAAACCAGAGGAAGAGAGAATCCGCAAGATCCAAAAGAAAACAAATTGGAGTGTCATGCATGCTAAACACACAAGTCGGTGCTGTTTTGGCTATAATTTGCCGTCCCCAAGAATTCAATTCCCCATGTCTTGTGCCGGAAGGCAATTACGTTTCCTCCGCCATCAATTCCCTCTAATCTTCAACTCTCACTCGGAATGGCGCACCACCGACCCCTCTTGACATCATCTAATTTGACGATGTCCCTGCCTTCACCACTTTCATTGCCCTCTCCTCCCTCCTCAAGCTCCTCAAGATGGGCATCTTGACGACAGGATCCTTGACGCTAGAGACGCCATGGACTCCATTGTCAACGGCATCTCTAACTGTCGCCTTGGGAAAACTAACCATGTTTATGAGCATATCATCATGAGGAGGATTCTCCAAGTCCTAACCGCCATCATGAACCATAGAAGCGTCATTTTTGCTCTCCAACCAAGCTATTTGCATAATTGTCAACATTTGCTTTCAGGTCGTTTAATAATCCACTAACAAAGGCGATACAATGAAAAAGAAAAAGAAAATAAAGAAATTCAAGTGTCTTTTTTTTCTTATTTTATAAGTAATTTTTTATTTTTATTTTATTAAATATAAATATTTGATTAATTGTACTTAAAATTAAAATGTTAAGTTTGTGTTCATAGAAATTTTTTTTAAATGAATAAAATATGTCATGGAATTGAGCTGTTAACAATGTGGGAGGAAGGAGCCATACGCATAACCAATAACATTGTTCAGTGAGAACTGAAAAGTTTGACTTTGTAGAAGGCTGAGGAACAAATTTAATAAATTGACTTTGGAGTATAAAGATGACCACAGCGACAGAGACAGTTTTAAAACACGGCATGCAATGTTAGTACTCCTATCCAATCCATCTCCGTCTAGCGTACTTTCACAGGCATGTGGGCGGTGTTGACTCCTTAGCCCCAGCAAATAAAATTAAGATGAGACGTCCCTTTTTTTTTTTCAATCATTTAATATAAATTTTAAAAATATAACTTCAATATATTTTTAAAAAAATTTCACTTGTTACTCGAGAGTTTTTGTGAATAATAATATAAAAAATAAATTAAATATATCTGCTTCAAAAATTAGAGTAGTGAGTAAAAAATATAAAATTAAATTGTTTATTAAATTTGCAGGATAAATAAAACAAACCCAGCAGAATGAAAAAAAAAAAAGATAGTATAAATTTTAATATAATTAGAAAGATCACAAAATTTAAGCCTCTTTTAAAAAATAACTTAACCAAAAACTAACACCCTTAGACCTTCTACCCCTCCGAAATCACGAGTCAAATGAGTTCAGCTCCTTTACACTAATAATCTGTATTTTACAAACTCAATGTAAGTGATTAAGTATTTATGGAAAAAAAAAAGAAATAATTTATGCACGTACATGGATTATATTATCATATTGTTTAAATTTTATAGAAAAAGTCGATTAGCTTTATTATTAATTATACTCTATATACTTTACTCTTTAAATTCCACGGTGACTTTCGGCACATACCTTTTCCTCTTCCCTTCTCGAAATTTCAAGCTAAGCATGATGTTTAGTAAAACTAAATATAAAGAAGAGTCTATAGTGAATTTCGTCCTTTGAAAATTTTAATTTTTCTTTCATTATATTATTTTAAGATTTATAACAATAATAATAAACTGATTTTATACAAATATTGAAATGATTCAACAATAAAAAACTTTAAAAACGTTGAGCTCTTTTCACATTTTTCCTACATATAATAATAGAGTTATAGCCTATAGGGCATGCTATTGTCATTTAAGCTAGTATTTTATAGTCTGGAGTTATCGAGCGATTTCAAAACAGGTGAACAGAAATGTGAACACAAGTTATCGTTCGCAGAAAATGAATAACTCCAAGTCATAGATAGTGATAGTTTTAAAAGTGGCATTACGTTTAAATGTTTGCTTTATTATTAAAAAATATGACGGTGTTTTAAATTATTTTTTAAAAAATATTTAAAAAAGTTTAAGAAATATTTAACGACATTAACTCTTTGTTACATCAAACTCTTTGTACGTCAAGATACATAGTTTTGAAGTACGCTTTTCAATGTAATGGTATGACACTGGGTATTTAACAAGTGACGTAAATCTAACATGGTTAAGAGAAAATTAAATCAAAGACTTATTTACTGAAATATACAAATTTGAGGGTCTAGTTTCTAAATAAATGTTTAGAGAACTATTTACATTTTTTTGACCAAAAAAAACACTTTTTTTTTGGTATTAAAAACATATAAAGCGTTTGACTGCACTAAATAAGGACATTAAACTTCCTAGTGCTTAAAAATATTAAGAACGTAAACATTGAGTTAGTTCAACTAATTGAATAGATCTGAGTTATCATTGTAACTTTACATTTAAAAATTTGTTTTTTTTATTAGTAATCATAGTTAGTGATCAATATTCTTTTTGACATCCAAAAGCTGAACTTTTTATAATTACCAGTAGGTGAAAAGATGGAATCCTCCCCTAATATTTTCAATTTTCAAAAATACAAAGAAAGAGTAAAATTATAATTTATTTTTAAAAAACTATATTTGTTTTAATTTAATATCAAAAGATTAAATGTTTTAATTTAATTTTTTTAAAAAAATTAATAATAAAAATTTTAAGATTCAATCAGTAATTTATTCAAAAAAAAATCCAGAATTGACTATGGTTACCCTGGGAAGGATGAATTGAATTATAAGTTATTTCCCATAATGTCATTTATGGGTTTTGGTCAATGCAAATGATCAAGAAGGGCATTAACGTCAATGGGCTCAATATGCGCCTTTGTTATCTTTCTCTGGGCAAAGAATAGCATTTAGACGACGGGAAGAAAAAAGAGACCCTACCTACCACACCGTTTGCTCGAAGATCACAAAGCTCTCTCTCTCTCTCTCTCTCTCTCCCTCCCTCCCTCCCTCTTCTACTCCACCATTATCCGTACCATTTCTGAATCTTCAATCCTATTCTCGTATGTAAGGTGAGCTTGGACCAATTGTCAGTGTTCTCGATTAGTTCTCTGTCGCATACTTGGTCCCTTGGTTTTATTTTCCTTTATTTTTTCCTGAAGCTTTTGAATTTAATGTTTACTATGGATTAGCAATTCAACGTTTATTTTTTTTTTCCGCTGCGATTATAACTTTACCGCAATCTTTTGTTGTTTGTATCTATTAAGATTTAAAGGGAATATAGGGCCGTTATTGAGGATTGGTCAACTTGGTCAATGTTATACAATAGAGAAAATCGGGTTACGAAATTTTGTTTTGCTGTTAAGACGAGGGATTTTGAACAATTTACCGAGTTCTTGCTGTCTTATTAAGTTGGGGATATTAGATATTGATTGTCTTATTTGACTGATTGATTGATTGATTTATTTATGTATTTATTTATATATTTGTTTGTCTGTTTTATTCATTAAACTATTAGTGTCGGTAATCGATTATGTTATTAGATTTTATGCTATTGAAGGCATTAGATTTTGCCTAAAACTTTAGGTGTGGGGGATTTATTGATTATGGAATTCAAGTATTCGACTACTGAAAGCCATATAACATAATCTAATGTTTCACTTTGAAGTTCGATTATCTGGATATCTGGTATACTGGAGCGTTATAATCATCTTTACATTATTGTTCTTGTTGTTTTTTCTGATCTTAGTCTAGATAACATTCTGAACCGATTTAGATGTTCCTCGCATATTTTTAAATTTTCCAAGTCATTGGAATAACTGGATACTTTTATTTTATTTTGGGTAGCAATTTAAACTAGTTGTTTATGTTGTTCTGTTAGGTTACAGTTTGCTAGATCTAGAACTCTAGATATATTACCAACTTATGAGTATAATCTGACACAAGAAAAGTAAGGAGCATGCCAAGTGCTGGTACAAATTTGTTGTAAGTATCCTGTTCATGATTCAGACGTTGTGATAGTCAGCTGAACCTAATCTAAGAAGCATGGAGGATATTCAATTGGATGATGTATTCTGCCCCATATGCTTGGATTTTCCTCATAATAGTGTTCTGCTTCAGTGCTCATCTTATGATCAAGGATGCCGTCCTTTTGTATGTGACACAAACCAATTGCACTCGAATTGTTTGGATCGTTTTAAAAGTGCATGCGGCATGTCATCCTCTTTGATGTCGGATCAAACCTCCATCGAAAATAGTAAGCAAGTGGTATCAGATGATCAATGCAAGCTGAGTTGTCCCTTGTGTAGAGGTGAAGTTACTGGGTGGGTTGTTGTTGAGAGTGCTCGTATGCATCTGGATGAGAAGAAGCGTTTTTGTGATGAGGAGCAATGTTCATTCACGGGAAGTTTCTTGGAGTTACAAAAACATGCTCAACAAGAACACCCTCATGCTCGTCCATCAAAAATTGACCCTGCCCGGCAGCTTGATTGGGAGAATTTTCAGCAGTCCTCTGAGATTATAGATGTTTTGAGCACTATACATTCAGAAATCCCTCGGGGGGTGGTTTTAGGAGATTATGTGATTGAATATGGGGATGATGATACTGCAGATGAGTTTGAAGACTTCCCTGGAGATGAAGGCAACTGGTGGACCTCTTGTATCTTATATCAGGTCTTTGACAACTTCAGGAGTTCCAGAAACAGAAGGAGGTCAAGAGTCAGTGATACAAGAAGGGGTAATCGCCGTTTAAGTTATGATACTTCAAATTCTGATGAAGGCTCTGTGGCATCTGTTGAGTATGCTGATTATAGGCTAGATGAGACTGATGATGAGTTTGTTGGTACAATTGGCCCCTCAAGAGGTAGCAGTGGTTATCGCAGGTGAGTGCTACATTTTCATATCTGCTCTCTTTTGACATTGCAATCTTCTTATATCAATGTCCTTTACATCTCATGCATTGACTTTCTGATAGAGTCGAAGTCTGACAACGTATGACTATGCGGATGTCTTTAATGTTTTGGTTCTTTCTTTTTTCTTTCTTTTTTTTTTTTACCACTATGATGTTTCTCAGTATGCAGAGGCATAAAATCCTTTTTTTTTTTTTTTTGGGGGGGGGGGGGGGGGGGGAAGGGGGGGTGGTTGATGTTAATAATCTAACTTACCCTCTAAAGAGGTTGATATGTCACATTTGCATTACTGCACTCTGCACATGAACACAGGATTACCCATGTGTTAGTATTTTATGATGTGAAGAAAAAGAGAAAGAATTTTTTTTTTCCAAAAGGCTTGGGTTTGTTTTTGCGTTTTACAACTTGAAAATTTCAATCTGGAAAGCTTGATTTATTTATTATTGTCTTTAATTGTTGTGTTTCTTTTAAATTTAAATCATACTTATGATGTCTCAGTTGTAAACCCAGGCTTGTTGGCAATTTTTTCTTGTTAAAGTAGATGTCTGCTTCCTGTTGCATCCTTTAGAAAATTAAGTCACTAAGGATGAGATCATATGTGATTGTTCGTTACCATTTTCCCATGACTATGTGTGATTTGCTATAACTATTGGTCATAAGTGTATTTGGAATGAGTTATCAAGAGTGTTGAGTGTGGAATTTATGTTTGAATCAGAATCACACTTTGATTTGCCCTAGTAATGTTGTAGAATTCAATATTTCCCACTGCTATTAAATCATGTATTCTTGCTTCCTAATTTCAGATCTCACAGACGCCGATCCCGCTTCTATGACAACTAGGTATGTGCTGCCAATGAATAACCTGCATTTTCCTTCTTATTTTTGGAAAAAGGCCCTGATAACTAGCACATTAATACTTCTTTACGCATCAGAATCACAATATTCCCTTACCCCTGCAGTTATTTTGTTGATATGAAGCAGTGGAACTGTAGTTTTTTGTTTCATTCCCTTATGTTTACTTATTTTCTTGAAGTTTGCTAGCAGTACCTGAACAGAAGTGAAACAAACTGAAGGGAGAGATCAACTGGACATGGGAAGCAGTGTGATCTCCATGCAGCTTGTTTATATGCTAATGTTACTTCTATTGCTTTTGCAATGACGCGCTAATTGGGCAACTTTACAAACTTGACAGTTCCAATTCCTTGTGGGGTCACATTTAGCTTTGAAAGCTTCGTTTGTTTACTCAATCTAAACGAAGAAAGTTTACTAGCCAGTGAAAGCCTGTTAATTAACCCATGAGCCACCGGCATAGTGTTTTCCCAAAGCATTCTGATGCTTGATTATGATATAACTGAAGTTCTCATGTTCTCTCCCCTGTACATATAGCTAATTTATTGTGATGTGTTAGAATAACTCTGGTAGCTGGTTGCGCTCTTTTTTTCTTTTTTTTGTATATGATTTATGTTACTTCATAATTTTTCATAACTTTACTGCTAGCTTCATTTAATTTTAAGTGGTTTCACTTAAATTTGTTTCTCTTGGAGTCAAATGAAGCCACTTATTGTTCAAAATTGTGGATGCAGAAGTTGAAGCATTATTCTTTCTATATAGCATCTACAAACATAAAATATGGACGAGGAGAGTGATGACTCTGCGTTCAAGCCTAAGTTTGCCAGTAAATGAACAGATACGTTATTATCGAAAATTGGATGGGAGTTTTCTAGTAACTATTTCTTATATCGTTTTTGTGGCTAGAATCGGCATATCCAATGCCCAGCAAAGCATTTCTCGCTTCTACCTGAAAAAAAAAAAAAAAAAGAAAAGAAAGCAAAAAGTTTTATCGCCTGGAGCAGAACCAATTTTTTACGTAGGCTGAAACGTTTGCACTATGATTGAATTAGTTACCAAGTGAATAAGTTCAATGATCATATTGAAGCAGAACTATTGTTGAATATTCACGGACAAATAATTAGATTTATGATCAATTTCTTATTGTATATTAAAATAACGACATTGGTTAAGTAATAAATGTTGATATTATTTGGAGGCGAGTTGTTATAAATTACTTAATAAAGCTATAAAAAAGAATGTTCCTAAAATGAAAAAAGCTATAACGAATCAGATTCATGCGAAAGGAATTTTTCTTCTAAAATAAGCAACAACAAAAAATCAAGTTCCACCTATATTATACAAATTCTTTTCATTTTGAAATTCTCCGCGTCTTTAGAGAAATTAAAAATCGTACTCCAACTATAGTTAGAAAATAACATATTTTCTATGAACTTTTCATATAGACTAACATATTTTCTATAAACTTTTCATATAGACTAACATATTTTCTATGAACCTTTCATATAACTAACGTAATGCCGTAATGCCGTAATGCCGTAATGCCTTTGCCATGCATAGGTGTCATTTATATTATTGATAAAGAGTGAATATACTTATTTATATTAGAACATAAATATAATTAAAAAGTAATAATTAAAACATATTAAACAAATAGTTAAATAGATCATTATTTTTTTAAAAATGAATACTTATGTTTTATATAAAGATAAATAAAGGCATTTATATAGTTAATGTTCATGTAAGGGTATCAATAATTTTTGTATTATCATTGACATATATATATAATAAAAATAAAAATAATAAAAAGTAGAAAATTTTTATAATTTAGTATTAGAACATTCTAAATTATTTTCCTTTACATTTTATATATTGATGCATAAAAAATATGTCAGAGGAGGAGGCAACAGATTATTTATTTATATATTTATTTTGTCAAAGCCAACAAGCGTTTATGGTCCATTAAAGGCATCGAATTTTCTTTGGGGTCATGATTAAAGACAACAATTTATTCTCTAATGGGCCGAGATGGTTTGGATCCGATCCACATCACGTCTGGTGAAAGATAATGGGCTCAGCTACGAGGGTCCGGATTTGATGCTGTTCAATGTTGCTGCTTTTGTTGCTTTTTACTTTTAGCAACGGTTTTTACCGTTGCTAAAAGTTATGGCAGCAGTTATTTTGTTGCCAAAACTTTCAGCAACGGTAAAAACCGTTGCTGAAAGTGAAAAGCAGCAAAAGAAGGGACTTCGAACAGCAGCAAATCCAGATTCCAGCTACGAAGGTCTAGGCCGAATGAGCTGATGATGTGATAAGCAATTGCGACAGCTAAAGCAGTTGTATTGCATTTGTGAACTTGACTCTCAATCGTTGCCTATGTTTTTATCTTTAGTTTTTTATTTCTGTTTCCATAACAATCTCTTTTGCTTTCAGGATCCTCATCGTTTCACTTTGTTTTATGAGGAGATTATTCATTGATCAAAGATAATTCAGGTGGAACCGCATAGAGGATTTTATTATGCCATGATTGACCTGTAAAGATTACAACAAAGAATTTAAAGACGATGCGGAGCAAAAGCTCCATTGTAAGTTTGAGTGGCATTACTATAACCTTAGGCACAAGGTTTCTTTTTTTTTTTTCTTGACATTTTCTATATAATCATTTCTTGCAATCTTGAAATTTTATTCATCTGCTGCATGTTTTTCTTGTTCAACAACCTTGGGAAATGAGATTCCCTGATTGCCTATTTAATTGAGAAAACAATGCTTGTTGCTTTACGTTTTTTTTTGGGTCGATATCATGTCTTTCCCTCTTTTTTTTTCTGACATTCTTTACTATTATTCCTAGCGATCTTGAAATTTTTTTCATCTGTTGCATGCTTTTCTTGGTCGACATCCCTAAGAATACAAAAGGAGATTCTTTGATCGCCTATTTAATTGAGAAAACAATGTTTGCTGCTTCATTTTTTTTTGGTCGATACTGTGTCTTCTATGAGCATTTTATATAAGTGCAATGTTCCCTTTTTTTCCTGACATTTTCTTTATGATCCTTTCTTGCAATCTTGAAATTTTATTCATCTGTTGCATAATTTTCTTGTTCAAGATCTTTGGGATTACAAAAGAAGATTCTCTAGTAGCCTATTTAATCCAGAAAACAGTGTTTGCTACTTTAGTTTTTTTTTTGGTCGATGTTGTGTCTACTGTAAGTATTTTATATAAGCGCAAGGTTTCCTTTTTTTTACTTCACATTTTCTTTAGGATCCTTTTTTACAATCTTGAAATTTTATTCTCCTATTGCATGATTTTCTTGTTCAAAAACCCTAGGAATACAAAGCGAGATTCCCTGATTGCTTATTTAATAAAAAAAAACAATGCTTGCTGCTATATATTTTTTTTTGCCAATATTATATCTGCTGTGAGTATTTAGTATAAGTGTAAGTGTCATGACCCGCTTATCAAGACCCTGACCAGCATAATAATGACGTTCCTAATTATTGTAAGCCTTCTTATTGACTCTACTCTTTATGTTGAGTTCAATTATGCGGAAAAGTAAAATTCATAAATTTATTTTAAAATCACATCTATCCACAACAAATGAAAATTTTATTAAAAACATATATGGCGTCCTTTCTTACACATACGAGAAATATTGTACATAATACTATTATAAAGGTACAGATAAACAACCAAAATAACATCAACCTCATAAAGATTATAAAATCCATATATAATTATATGAAATTCCTGAAATATTTATAATAACATTCTCGGAGTCTTAATGACCACAAAGCCCCTAATACAAACACATGATCATTGAAAACAGTTGGCAACAAGGAGATTCTTTATTCTACAGATCACTCTATTTGTATTTGAAAGAGGAAAATGTGAGGGTGAGTTTTTGGAGAAAACTCAATAAATGTATGATAAACTTTGTAATAAGAACAAAATATAAAATCAATCATGATAATAAACTTAATAGGCTATAAAATCAACTAGGAGCACAAGTAGGGATTACACTAAAAATCAATAATTTTTCCCATAAACAAACAATAAAGTACGCATCATGGGTATTGAAATTCATCACTTAGGTGGAACCACCCTCGTTTGCTAACCCCTTAACTTCTGGCCCTCTTAATACCTTGTGATGATATACACTGTTCCGTTTTATCAACAGGAACTATGTCTCCATTAATGTTTTCTGAGTCAAGTAGCCAATTTTGCTCACCACAGAAAGGGGAGTATCACCTAATATCACAAATAGGCCATACGGCTTTTCTCAATCACAAAGATTCAATATATCATGAATATTCATACTTTAAATTTCATGAAAGTTAAAAAATTCAAACTATAATACAAATAATAATTAAATATTGAGTATGTAAAGATAGTAAATATATTGTGTAATACCCATGAAAAATAAAATATAAATATTTGTTTACAAACTACTGTTACTATTTCAGTATACGGTACTATTCACTCATATAATACTATTTACGTATACGATACTGTTCATTTATACAATCGAAATGTCAAAGTACTAGATGTGGTTTGGTCATAAGAGAAAACTAGAAAGAAGTTTGTAGGAGAAAATGACGTTTTATGTGTAAAAATACCCTCAGGGACTAAATTGAAAGGATTGATTTGAAAAGAAACTTAAAGGTTTAAGGTGAAAGGATAGTTTTCCCTTTAAGTTTAACAGAAAAATTTTCCATCGCGAGGTGCACAGTAACTACATTATTAGAAATGTCATTTTCATGAATAGTAAATTGAATATTTTATTAGTGCATAGTATCAAATAGTACCCTTGACTTTTCTTATAAATAGGCGCTTTCATTTCACTTCTAAACTCACACCTTCAACTTCTCTTCTTCTCTCCTTAAGTTTCTCTTGCTTCGACGCTAGGCCTCTGAGATTTTGGGCCTTTCCTTTTTGCTTAGGTAAGGATACTATGCCCTTTCTATGTCTTTCAAATTCTAGAAGTTATTTTCTTAAGTATGCTCTGTCGTTGCGGCTTTGGCCGATCTTCCACATCAGAAAGACTGTCCTTAGCTGTTTATATGTTATTTTGATTCTCTGATTACCGAAATAGAATGTAAACTGTGAAGACATGTCTAGGAAAGTTCTGGCTAAGGAAAGACCTGGTTTTTAAGTGTGTCAAGTGTGACCCTCCACTCTTTCCTGGGAACTTACCTGGTGTACTCTTTTACAGATTGTATTCTCTATTTCTGGTATGAATAGTAACCATACGTATGAATAGTACCTATATGAATAGTAATCGTACGTATGAATAGTAACCATATATATAAATAGTATTCGTACGTAAAAATAGTATTCATACGTATAAATAGTGACTATATGTATGAATATTATCCGTATATACGAATAGTATCTATATATATGAATAGTGACCGTAAATATGAATAGTACCATATGTATGAACAGTATCTGTATAAAAACAATCCTAACTTGTTTTCTCTAATCTTTCATGAAAATCTCTGTAGCGGAATACTGAAATTCATCTGTGTACTCTTGTCTGTAACGACTTAGAGAAGCGATATTCGTACGGAATCCAGGTGAGTGAAACGACCCCGTTTTAATAGAGTTTTAGCGTTACTGGTGATAAAAAGTATGTCGTAGGACACTCCCAAGATTCATAGGGGGAAATTGGATTCAGAATGACGAATCTAATGAGATAATTAATCCATAAGTATGGATAAAATGAAATAAGTATCTTATGATGATGTGAAGTTTGAATGTTTTCAAAAACGGATTGATTGTTATCTTGATTTGTGGTTTATAAATCCATAATATAGTTATATACTATACCTGTTATATGGATGAATATTATATTGTGTTTCTGATTATGATATGAAATACTGTGCTATTGATTGTGATTGAGCGGGACAGTACCCCCTCTCACGGTAAGGCGGAAAACCCGGTTGACAGGGTGTCTTGACCAATGAGTGTGGAGACAACGATTCCCTCAGTAGGGATATAGCCCGGATTGCTGATAAATCCGTGAGGCGCCCTAGCTAAGAGGATGAGGTTGTGCGTCATGGCAGAAATATACATAATTGGTGAGCCGGCCTATGTGCGCTCTCCGGGATATATTGCCATTGACGAGTACTAGTAACGTTTGTTGAATTGGATGAATTTTTATCTTCTTGTATGTAAGAGGATAATGTTGTGCGTCATGGCGGAAATATACATAATTGGTGAGCCGGCCTGTGTGCGCTCTCTGGGATATATTGCCATTGACGAGTACTCGTAACGTTTGTTGAATTGGATGAATTTTTATCTTCTGTCTATTGGTTGAGTATGAGCCTTTGGACATGCTTGCATGACTGGTAATGTATTTGAATTTTATTAACGCGAGGCCGATTCGCTCATTGAGTTTAAAAGCTCACACTGTTTGTACAACCTTTTTGTTCAGATCAGGTTACCAGCGAAGAATATCTGCTAGAGGAGTAGATCACTTTGGACCTTCCCGTTGTCGGGTAGACCCCTCTTTTGTTATAGATTATGTTGCTCTGTAATCGTCTAGGACATCTAGGTCAGGGGTTCGACATTTGGCTTGTATGTCAGTATAATAATGTATTTTAAATTGATAATCTATTATTACATGCAAATCATCTCTATGATTTTCAGATAAGAAAATTTGATATATTTATCGGAAGGCTTACAGTGATGAAAGATTCATCATTGTGCCGGTCATGTGCCCACAAAACGGGTTGTGACATATTGAATTTATTATTTATAAAAAATAATAATGTCGGGGTTCTCACTAATATTATGTTGTGATCTTTAACTGGTGAAACTTGGGATTTCAATCCGGTTCACTAACGTAATGGATCGTGTTATGATCCTATTATTAAGATTACGCTTACTCATCTTGATTTCGTATGTGTATCACTTCCCTAAGTTGTTAAGAGAATACAAGTGTATTTCAGGTTCCGCTACAGAGATTTTCATGAAAGGTTAGAGAAAACAAATTATGATTGTTTTCGTATAGACACTGTTCATATATACGAATACTATTCATACCTACGATTATTATTCATACGTACAGTTACTATTTATACCATAAATAATGAATATAAGCTATAAAAGAGTACACCGAGTAAGTTTTCAAGAAAGAGATGTAGGTCACAATAGACACTCTTAAGTATCAGGTATTTCCTTAGCCAGAACATTTCTTAAACATATATTTTTCACAGTTTACATTCTAGTATAGTAATTAGAAAATCAAAATAACATTTAAGCAATTGAGGATAATTCTTTTTTGATGTGGAAAATCAGCTAAAGCCGCAACCATAGAGCATACTTAAGATTATAACTTCTAAAATTTGAAAGACATAAAAATGGCATAGTATCATCACCTCAAATCTAAGCTAAAAAGGAAAGACCTAAAATCTCAAAAATCTAGTGTTGGAACAAAAGAAGTTTAAGGAGAGGAAATAAGAGAAATTGAAGATGTGAATTTATAAGTGAAATAGAATAACCTATTTATAGGAAAAGTCAAATATATTATTTGACATTATGCACTAATAAAATAGTCAATTTACTATTAATGAAAATGATATTTCCATTAAAATAATTCAATTTACTATACGTTTTAATAATTCAACTTACTGTGCATTCATGAGCAAAATAAAGGCGGCTAAATTATTAGTTACTATTGAGAATTTAAAGAAAAAATTATCTTTTCTCCTAAAATCTTTAAGTTTCTTTTCAATTCTATCCTTTCATTTTAGTCTCTGAAGGTATTTTCTCACATAAAACGTTATTTTCTCTTACGAATTCCTTTCTAATTTCCTCTTAGCCCATACCACATCTAGTACTTAATATTTCGGTTGTATATATGTAAACAGTACTGTATACGTGAATAATATTATACAATTGAATATTACCGTATATTGTAATAGTAACCGTAGGTTGCGAACACACATTTTTATTCTATTTTTTCACGAGTATTATAGTAAGGTTCCCCTCTTCTTTTTTCTTGACATTCTTTATTATCATTCCTAGTAGTCTTGAAATTTTTTGCTATCTATTGCATGCTTTTCTTGGTCGACATCCCTAAGTATACAAAACGAAATTCTCAGGTTGCCTATTTAATCGAGAAAACAATATTTGTTGCTTTAGTTTTTTTTTTTGGGCCAATATTGTGTTTGCTATGAGCATTTTATATAAGCGCACTGTTTCCTTTTTTTCCTGACATTTTCTTTATGATCCTTACTTGCAATCTTGAAATTTTATTCATATGTTGCATGCTTTTCTTGTTCAAAAACCCTTGGAATACAAAACAAGATTCTCTTGTAGACTATTTAATCAATAAAATAGTGTTTGATGCTTTATTTTTTGGGTCAATATTGTGTTTGCTGTGAGTATTTTATATAAACGCAAGGTTCCTTTTTTTTTCCTAACATTTTCTTTATGATCATTTCTTGCAATCTTGAAATTTTATTTATTTGTTAAGATCCCTGGGAATACAAAAGAAGATTCTCTGGTTGCCTATTTAATTGAGCAAACAATGTTTCCTACTTTAGTTTTTTTTTAACTGATATTCTGTCTGTTGTGAATATTCTATATAAGCGTAAGGTTCCCTTTTTCTTTTCTTCTTTTTTTGCTGACATTTTCTTTATGATCCTCTCTTGCAATCTTGAAATTTTATTCATTTGTTGCATGTTTTTCTTGTTCAACAATCCTAGGAATGCAAAAGTGGATTCTTCGATTGCCTATTTAATCGAGAAAACAGTGTCTACTATTTTAGTTATTTGTTTGGCTAATATTGTGTCTGTTGCTTTAGTTATTTGTTTGGCTGATATTGTGCCTGCTGTGAGTATTTTATATAAGCGTAAGGTTCCCTTTTTTTTTTCCTGATATTTTTTTAATGATGATTTCTTGTAATCTTGAAATTTTATTCATTTATTGCATATTTTTCTTGTTCAACAACCTTGTGAATACAAAATGAGGTTCTCCAATCACCTTAGTTTTTTTTTTGGCCAATATTGTGTCTACTGTGAGTATTTTAAATGAGTAAAAGGTTCCCCTTTTTGTTTCATGACATTTTCTTTATGATTTTTTCTTGCGATCTTGAAATTTTATTTATCAGTTGCATGCTTTTCTTGTTCAATATCCTTGGGAATACAAAAGAAGATTTTCTAGTTGCCTATTTAATCGAGAAAAAGTGTTTGCTGCTTTATTTTTTTGGTAAACAACGTTTGCTGCTTTATTTTTTTGGTCAATTTTTTGTTTGCTGTGAGTATTTTATATAAGCGCAAGGCTCCTTTTTTTTGTTCCTAACATTTTCTTTATGATCATTTCTTGCAATCTTGAAATTTTATTTATCTGTTGCATGCTTTTTTTTGATCAAGGTCTCTCGTAATACAAGATAAGATTCTCTGGTTGCCTATTTAATCGAGAAAACAATGTTTGCTACTTTAGTTTTTTTTCGACCAATATTCTATCTGTTGTGAGTATTTTATTTAAGCGTAAGGTTCCCTTTTTTTTTTCCCTAACATTTTCTTTATGATCCTTTCTAGCAAACTTGAAATTTTATTCATATGTTGCATGCTTTTCTTGTTCAAAAACCCTTGGAATACAAAACAAGATTCTCTTGTAGACTATTTAATCAATAAAATAGTGTTTGATGCTTTATTTTTTGGGTCAATATTGTGTTTGCTGTGAGTATTTTATATAAACGCAAGGTTCCTTTTTTTTTCCTGACATTTTCTTTATGATCATTTCTTGCAATCTTGAAATTTTATTTATTTGTTAAGATCCCTGGGAATACAAAAGAAGATTCTCTGGTTGCCTATTTAATTGAGCAAACAATGTTTCCTACTTTAGTTTTTTTTTAACTGATATTCTGTCTGTTGTGAATATTCTATATAAGCGTAAGGTTCCCTTTTTCTTTTCTTTTTTTTTTTGCTGACATTTTCTTTATGATCCTCTCTTGCAATCTTGAAATTTTATTCATTTGTTGCATGTTTTTCTTGTTCAACAATCCTAGGAATGCAAAAGTGAGATTCTTCGATTGCCTATTTAATCGAGAAAACAGTGTCTACTATTTTAGTTATTTGTTTGGCTAATATTGTGTCTGTTGCTTTAGTTATTTGTTTGGCTGATATTGTGCCTGCTGTGAGTATTTTATATAAGCGTAAGGTTCCCTTTTTTTTTCCTGATATTTTTTTAATGATGATTTCTTGTAATCTTGAAATTTTATTCATTTATTGCATATTTTTCTTGTTCAACAACCTTGTGAATACAAAATGAGGTTCTCCAATCACCTTAGTTTTTTTTTTGGCCAATATTGTGTCTACTGTGAGTATTTTAAATGAGTAAAAGGTTCCCCTTTTTGTTTCATGACATTTTCTTTATGATTTTTTCTTGCGATCTTGAAATTTTATTTATCAGTTGCATGCTTTTCTTGTTCAATATCCTTGGGAACACAAAAGAAGATTTTCTAGTTGCCTATTTAATCGAGAAAAAGTGTTTGCTGCTTTATTTTTTTGGTAAACAACGTTTGCTGCTTTATTTTTTTGGTCAATTTTTTGTTTGCTGTGAGTATTTTATATAAGCGCAAGGCTCCTTTTTTTTGTTCCTAACATTTTCTTTATGATCATTTCTTGCAATCTTGAAATTTTATTTATCTGTTGCATGCTTTTTTTTGATCAAGGTCTCTCGTAATACAAGATAAGATTCTCTGGTTGCCTATTTAATCGAGAAAAAAATGTTTGCTACTTTAGTTTTTTTTCGACCAATATTCTATCTGTTGTGAGTATTTTATTTAAGCGTAAGGTTCCCTTTTTTTTTCCCTAACATTTTCTTTATGATCCTTTCTAGCAAACTTGAAATTTTATTCATATGTTGCATGCTTTTCTTGTTCAAAAACCCTTGGAATACAAAACAAGATTCTCTTGTAGACTATTTAATCAATAAAATAGTGTTTGATGCTTTATTTTTTGGGTCAATATTGTGTTTGCTGTGAGTATTTTATATAAACGCAAGGTTCCTTTTTTTTTCCTGACATTTTCTTTATGATCATTTCTTGCAATCTTGAAATTTTATTTATTTGTTAAGATCCCTGGGAATACAAAAGAAGATTCTCTGGTTGCCTATTTAATTGAGCAAACAATGTTTCCTACTTTAGTTTTTTTTTAACTGATATTCTGTCTGTTGTGAATATTCTATATAAGCGTAAGGTTCCCTTTTTCTTTTCTTTTTTTTTGCTGACATTTTCTTTATGATCCTCTCTTGCAATCTTGAAATTTTATTCATTTGTTGCATGTTTTTCTTGTTCAACAATCCTAGGAATGCAAAAGTGAGATTCTTCGATTGCCTATTTAATCGAGAAAACAGTGTCTACTATTTTAGTTATTTGTTTGACTAATATTGTGTCTGTTGCTTTAGTTATTTGTTTGGCTGATATTGTGCCTGTTGTGAGTATTTTATATAAGCGTAAGGTTCCCTTTTTTTTTCCTGATATTTTTTTAATGATGATTTCTTGTAATCTTGAAATTTTATTCATTTATTGCATATTTTTCTTGTTCAACAACCTTGTGAATACAAAATGAGGTTCTCCAATCACCTTAGTTTTTTTTTGGCCAATATTGTGTCTACTGTGAGTATTTTAAATGAGTAAAAGGTTCCCCTTTTTGTTTCATGACATTTTCTTTATGATTTTTTCTTGCTATCTTGAAATTTTATTTATCAGTTGCATGCTTTTCTTGTTCAATATCCTTGGGAATACAAAAGAAGATTTTCTAGTTGCCTATTTAATCGAGAAAAAGTGTTTGCTGCTTTATTTTTTTGGTAAACAATGTTTGCTGCTTTATTTTTTTGGTCAATTTTTTGTTTGCTGTGAGTATTTTATATAAGCACAAGGCTCCTTTTTTTTTGTTCCTAACATTTTCTTTATGATCATTTCTTGCAATCTTGAAATTTTATTTATCTGTTGCATGCTTTTTTTTTATCAAGGTCTCTCGTAATACAAGATAAGATTCTCTGGTTGCCTATTTAATCGAGAAAACAATGTTTGCTACTTTAGTTTTTTTTCGACCAATATTCTATCTGTTGTGAGTATTTTATTTAAGCGTAAGGTTCCCTTTTTTTTTTCCCTAACATTTTCTTTATGATCCTTTCTAGCAAACTTGATTTGTTGCATGTTTTTCTTGTTCAACAATCCTAGGAATACAAAAACGAGATTCTTCAATTGCTTATTTAATTGAGAAAATAGTGTCTGCTACTTTAGTCATTTGTTTGGCTGATATTGTGTCTACTGTGAGTATTTTATATAAGAGCAAGGTTCCTTTTTTTTTTCCTAACATTTGTTTTATGATGATTTCTTATAATCTTGAAAGTTTATTCATCTATTGCATGCTTTTCTTGTTCAACAACCCTGTGAATATAAAATGAGATTCTCCGATCACCTTAGTTGTTTTTTTTGGCTTATATTGTGTCCACTATGAGTATTTTAAATAAGCAAAAGGTTCCCCTTTTTTTCCTGACATTTTCTTTATGATCCTTTCTTGTGATCTTGAAATTTTATTAATTTGTTGCATGCTTTTTTTTTTCAACAACCTTGCGAATACAAAACAAGATTCTCCAGTTGCCTATTTAATTAAGGAAACAATGTTTGTTGCTTTAAATTTTTTTTTTTGGCTGATATTGTGTCTGCAGTGAGTATTTTATATATTGTTATATATGCAATATCCTATAGTAGGATTGTTATTTTATTTGTTAAATTAAATTCTTCCACGGATATTTGTGTTATGTGTTTTGAATTTTTCATGAAAATGTGTTATGGGCTACATTGACTAGTGATAGCATGCCAACTTGCGTTAGGTCTAAATTTGCAAATGATTAGTGTTTGTACTTGTTTCATCCTGAACTTGATTGTTTCCTGGAGGATGATATAATTTTCTTTCACTTTGTTCTTTTCTTGGGGTGATAGAAGCATTGTTCCTTGCCAGACAAGCTACACCTCAAGAGAAAGATAAATCATGTGAAATCCCCATGCTTTATTGATGTGGTGTGACACTCGAGGCCAACGAGGGCAAGGAGTAATTGTTGGTGCATAGAAGAAGCACAGACAGAGAACGACTCTTGGCAAGCTTTTAGGCGAAGTAACACATGAATGAATCACTCCATATCAGAATGAGAGGTATTCTAACATTGTACATATATAAGATTGTATAGTTAAGGACTTCTGAAACTATGCAGGTATGGTACTATATAGTTGAAGAGAGATTAAAATATTTTATAGATACTATCTATACGAACAAGGTATACCTTCCTTTTTAGCAACCCATTTCATAAGTATTCTACAGTTAAGCATGCTTAACCTGGGGTAATTTTAAGATGGGTGATCTCTTGAGAAGTTTTCCTCAACAACATGTGAGTGAGGACAAATCATATTGTAAGGACTCATGTTGACTTGTGAAAACAATCGTCAATCTAAAAGAACAATGTAGTTGTTACATGTGGTCTTTGTGACAAAGGATATAAAAGTTCCAAAGCCTATCATCTCAAGTCTCGTAGTTAATTGATTTGGGCCTCTCAAGCAAGTAGTCAATCAGATGACAAGGCAATAATCAAGCCACGTGTTGTGAATAAACCTCCTCGTAGAAGAGAAGCAGACAATGTTGATAGCGAGGGAATTGAAGATGAATGGAAAGAGGTTGATCCTGAAGATGATTTGGTTAATGATGCTGCAACATTGTTGACTGATTTGAAGGTAAATGAGCATAATGACAATATTGACAAGGATAAAGATGAAAAGGACTATGAGGATTTAGACCCATCATGTTGTATTATGTGCGATAAAAAACATGATACAATGGAAAGTTGCATTGTCCACATGCACAAGCAACATGGGTTCTTTATTCCACATGTTGAGTATTTGAAGGATCTAAAAGGCTTGTTAATGTATCAAGGTCTTAAGGTACTGAATTATATACAGGCAATTGCGAAAGCAAAAGTGGTAGTGTTGTGTTTGTGTGTGTTCATCGACACGATTCCTAGTTTATAAATGACAATTTCAACCTGAACTTACTAACTCATCCTATCATGTCTTGTTTGGGTCGAATAAGTGAACATTTAACAGAAGAACATGGTAAGTCTGAAAAATACTTGAAAAATAGATGTATAGGTTGGGGTCCGTCCGAATATATATATATATATATACATATAATATAAAATATATTATATATTATAATATAAAATA
This sequence comes from Biancaea sappan, assembly GCA_037074585.1. NCBI lineage: Eukaryota > Viridiplantae > Streptophyta > Magnoliopsida > Fabales > Fabaceae > Biancaea > Biancaea sappan. The sequence continues at coordinate 18,518,796 of CM073498.1, forward strand.
TTTTAAAATTTCGAGTATTTTTCGAACTCATCCTGTTATTCTGGCAAAGCTTTACAATTTTATATAAAATATTATATATATATATATATTATATTACATATATATATATATATATAAACAAAAAAATGCAGAAGCATCTTCGGTCTCCCTCCATCACCAATAAATATAATATATACGAAAAACGTCATATTTGATATCAGACTTCCGTCGTCGACGGAGATAAATCAGGGAGATGATGGTTTGAGATGAGATAGATCAGGGAGATGATGATGATGATTTGATATCATCATCTCCCTGATCTGAGACTGATCTCCTTCTCTGATTCTATCTTCATCGTCATCGTCTTCTCAGCTTCAACCCCTCTGGTTCAGTCACCGTCGGTAATCGCAAAGGTACGATTTTCTCATCCTCAGCCCCTCTGCTACTTTTCCTCTCTTTAATTGTTTTCTCATCGTCAACCCCTCATCTGAGACTGATCTCCATCCACCATCGCTTCTCTGATTCTCATCTTCATCGTCATTGTCTTCTCATCCTCAACCCCTCTGGTTCAGTCACCGTCAGCCGTCTCAGAGGTACGATTTTCTCATCCTCTACCCCTTTGCTACGACTTCTTTCTTTAATTTTTTTCTCATCCTCAACCACTCATCTGAGACTCTATGCCTTCAAGAATACTAGAAAAGGATTTAAATAAAATACTCTCACTTACACTCTATATTGCTTGAAGTTTGGTATTGGTCTTGTTACTTCTGAAACTAGTAGAAGATGATTGCCTGTGTCTAACATCGATAGTAATCATAGGCGCAAGCTTATCTTCAATTTCAAAATAGTTTTTATGGTATCTTGTATCTCTCTCTCTCTCTCCAAACATGGTGCCTGACACAGTAGATCAAGCCACAGGCATTAGGGTTTGGTTCAAAAGTAGTTGAGCCCCTGTATGTTAATGGCTGGTTTACCTCGTATTTTTCTCAAGGTAACTTTCATAAGAATGAAATTTTTTTTGTAGACTGTTGCCAAAACGATGCATGGAAGCATCCGCTCCTCAAAACCAATCTAATAATAAGGGAGAGCCCCCATTTTAAATTGGAGTTCCATGTCTCACATCCAGTAGATATAGGACTCACGTTGCTGCATCACAAAATCCTGTTGGTAAAGTTGCAACAGTAAACAAATTATCACTATCTTCAGTGTTTCTAAAACAAAAGAGAGATGGCAATTTCATGAATAGGGATTAGTTTTTTATTCCTTATTTTGAATTTCATTCCTTAGTTTTTTTTATTCATTTTAGCGAAGTTATATGTAAGCACATGCCTTTTAAGATTTGAGGGGCCTAAAATTCCTTTCAAATTTGATATTCTATTATAAAAGTTACATTGTTCTGGAGATGGCAACGGTAAAAAAAAAATCATGTTCAACACTTCCTGTCTTGGCCTACCACCTTTCTGTCTCTTAGAAGTTGAACAGTTTAGATCATCTTTTGCAGGTCACCTGTTTTAAATATTTTGCAATAGGGGATTTTACAAGGCTGTAAAGGTGACAATACCAGTTTTATTTTATTTTTTTCTTGGGATTATATGTACTGTTTTAAATCGTTTTTTAGTGCTCACTTGTTTTAAATCTTTTGCAATAGGCACTATGTGTACTGTTTATTGAAGCAGTGTAATGGTATTTTACTGATTATCATATTTTGTTATTTCTCTTGTGAAGCAAATTTGTGGCTTAGAGAGCAAGAAGATAGTGTTTATCTTTATCTCTGAGTGTTATTTAGACAAAGATTGATTGGAAAAAGTATATATCTCTCATTCATAGGATTGAAATATATATACAGAAGGAACCATAAATACAAAGGAATCATAATCATAAAATAATCCCTACAATCAAGCTATCCATATAATTATGCAGTAACATATCCCTATAATCATGCTATTTACAATCTTCATCATAACACTCCCCCTCAAGCTGGATCATAGATATTAATCATGCCCAGCTTGTTACAAATGTAGTTAATACGGACTCCATTTAAGGCTTTTGTAAAAATATCTGCCAACTGATCTTCTGTTCTAACATGTCCTGTAGTAATGAAATTTTCTTCAATCTTTTCTCGAATAAAGTGACAGTCAATTTCAATATGTTTAGTTCGTTTGTGAAACACAGGATTAGAAGCAATATGAAGGGCAGCCTGGTTGTCACACCATAGCTTTGCTGGTAGTGGGAGCTCGAAGCCAACTTCTTTCATCAGTTGGTATATCCATATAATTTCACATACTGAATGTGTCATAGCTCTATATTCTGATTCTGCAGTAGATCGAGAAACTACATTTTGCTTCTTACTCTTCCATGAAACTAGATTCCCTCCCACAAAAACACAATAACCGGTAGTGGATCTTCTGTCATCCTTGCACCTTGCATAGTCTGTATCTGAATAGACCTCAATCTTAGTGTGCCCATGATACCCATAAAATAATCCACGTCCTGGAGCCCCTTTTAAGTAGCAAAGGATCTGCTCTAGAAGTGCCCTATGGTTGACTGTAGGACATGACATAAAGTGACTGACTACACCAACTGAATATGATATGTCAGGGCGAGTCACAGTAAGATAATTCAATTTCCCAACGAGTCTCCTATACTTCTCAGGGTCATGAAATTGCTCACTGTCGTCCTTTACAAGCTGTATGTTAGGAGTCATGGGAGTACTAGACCGCTTAGCCCCCATCTTTCCTATTTCTTTCAACAAGTCAAGAACATACTTTCTTTGAGACAGGAAAATCCCTTTCTTGTTTCTCATAACTTCAACTCCTAGGAAGTATTTCAAGGGTCCCAAATCCTTTATCTGAAAATGAGAGTGCAAGAAGGTCTTGAGACTAGAAATGCCGGAACTATCACTCCCAGTAATCACAATATCATCAACATATACCACAAGTAGAATAATACCATCCTTGGACCGCCTATAAAACATTGTGTGATCAGACTTGCTTTTCTTCATTCCATATTCTAGAACAACTTGGCTAAACCTGCCAAACCATGCTCGAGGGCTCTGCTTCAAACCATACAATGATTTCCGAAGTCGACATACTTTCCCATACTCCCCCTGAGTAACAAACCCAGGTGGTTGCTCTATATAGACTTCTTCCTGAAGAGTCCCATGAAGAAAAGCATTTTTAATATCCAACTGGTGCAGTGGCCAATTATGAGTAGCTGCTAAGGAGATCAACAACCGTATCGAGGTAAGTTTGGCAACCAGAGAAAAAGTATCTGAGTAATCAGTTCCATAAGTCTGAGCATATCCTTTCGCAACAAGTCGGGTTTTCAAACGGGCCACAGAACCATCAGGATGGACTTTAATGGTAAAGACCTACTTGCACCCAATAGCTTTCTTGCCAACAGGTAAATCCACTAATGTCCAAGTGTCATTGTCATCGAGAGCATTCATCTCTTCTAGCATGGCATCACGCCATCCTAGATGGGCCAAAGCTTCACAAACAGTTTTAGGAATAGACACAGAGTCTAGTTGGGCCAAAAAAGAACAAGAAGTCGAAGACAAGTGATCATAGGAAACAACAGAAGCAATAGGATAAGCACATAGACGTTTACCTTTGTGGAGAGCAATGGGGAGGTCAAGATTAGTTGAACCAAGATATGACGACGAAGCAGAGGGTGGAGGACAAGAATCTAAACTGGCGGTTAAAGGTTGCCGTCTACTGTATACATGGACAATAGGTGGCCGAGTAAACTCTGGAGGAGACGTAGATGGAGGAGGCGGAGAGCAAGGAACACTATAGACTAACAAATCATCACTCTCCCCCTGATCAGGAGACATGGAGGAAGGAGAAAAGAAGGGAATGTTTTCTTGGAAGGTAACATCTGCAGAGACAAGATAGCGCTGAAGGGTAGGGGAGAAACACCTATAGCCCTTCTGGAGACGAGAATAACCAAGGAAAACACATTTTAGGGACTTAGGGTCTAACTTTGTGACCTAGGGTCGAGTATCCCGAACAAAACAAGTACTGCTAAAGATACGAGGTTCGATAGGGAAAATAGATTTAGATGGAAACAAAATAGAATAGGGAATTTTTCCATCAAGAACAGAAGAGGGCAACCGATTGATTAAAAAATAAGCTGTCGAGACAGCATCAGCCCAAAAAGGTTTAGGAACATTCATTTGAAATAAGAGAGCTCTGGCTATCTCAAGTAAGTGTTTATTCTTTCGTTCAGCGACCCCATTTTGAGCTGGTGTGTCAACACAAGAGGATTGATGAAGAATACCATGCTGAAGCATATAAGACTGAAAAGAATTAGATAGGTACTCTTTGGCATTATCACTTCTCAAGGTTTGAATGGACACATTGAATTATGTTTTAACCTCAGCACAGAAGGCATGAAAATGTGAAAAAACCTCAGAGCGATTTTTCATCAAATATAGCCAAGTGACACGAGAGTAATCATCAACAAAAGTAACAAAATATTTAAAACCAGGTGTAGAGACAATAGGGCAAGGAGCCCAAACATCAGAATGGACTAACTCAAAAGGGGAAGCAGCCCGTTTATTAACTCTAGATTGTAAAGGAACACGATGGTGTTTGGCAAACTGACACGACTCACAAGGTAAGGAAGATAAGTGACGGAACTGGGGTTGAACCTGCTTGAGAATTGAGAGAGATGAATACTCCAAATGACAGTGCACCTCAAACGGAAACGATGAACTAAAACATGCCAAAGATCTCGGTTCCGGAATGTCAAGAATATATAGACCTCCAGATTCATGTCCTCTACCAATAATCTGATTCGTCGTAAGATCCTGAAAAAGACAGTAGCTTGGAAAAAATGACACACGGCAATTTAAGGTACGAGTGAGTTTACTAACAGAAATCAGATTAAATGAAAAATTAGATAAACTCAACATTGAGGGTAAAGATAAAGATGGGGTTAGGTTAACCGTGCCAGAACCAAGGACACGGATAGTAGATCCATCAGCTATAGTCACATGAGATGAAGGGGCTTGGGTATTGAAGGTAGAAAAAAGATTAGGATTACCTGTCATATGATCTGAAGCACCAGAATCAATAACCCATCTGGAGGACGAAGAGACGAGACAAGTAGGAGTAGGATGAAGAGATGAAATATGTGCTGCCATAGATGGAACAATACACAAGGTAACCACCAAAAGAGAAGACCAAGAAAAATATCAAGCCAATAGAGACAGACAGCTGTATACTGTGGAAACCAAATCCCAACAAAAAATCAAAACTCCAGGAATCAGTGACCACACCACGGGATCACGCCAGAAAAGGGCCGAAAACGACGATGAGGCCGATCGGAGATGAAGAGAACGCCGGACGCGCCTTCACGCTCCCCCACGCTCCAGCGCATGGGTACTGTAGCCGAGAACACGAGCGGAGCGTGAGACACACACGCGCCGCCGATAGCCACCAAACTCTCGGGGTCAGCCGGCCGGAAGCGTCTGAACGTAATGGAAGGGGCGGTGAGAGTCAAAGATCACCGAAGATGGGAGCTCTCGCCTCACGTGCACTCAGCCTCACGGAACAGGACCACACACAAATGAAAGGCTCTGATACCATGTTATTTAGACAAAGATTGATTGGAAAAAGTATATATCTTTCATTCATAGGAATGAAATATATATACAGAAGGAACCATAAATACAAAGGAATCATAATCATAAAATAATCCCTACAATCAAGCTATCCCTATAATCATGCAGTAACATATCCCTATAATCATGCTATTTACAATCTTCATCATAACACTGAGAAATAACACAAGCAAGTTATTTAAAACATAGGATCTAGTATGATTTCTATAATGTGTCTTTAGAAGTAGATAACCAGATAATGTAATATAGTTTCTAGTAATGCATACTTCTAAGCAGATAAAGATCTTCCTCCTCCTCCAACTCATTGTATAATATATATATATATATATATGTTATAGAAAACAAATAGGTACAGGAGAAGAGTGTAATTTACGATTGTTGTGGAATGGTTGGTGGAATATTTAATGGTATAATTAATAGGATTAGATTTCCTCTTTTGTCTAAAGAAGCAGGGGGCAAGGCGGGTATTAAAATTTCCCACAAGTTCGGGGATAGTGAAAAAACCTACTCACAATCGGGGTGGGCGGGGCGGGGCGGGGCGGGTAGTGAAAAAACCGGTCCCGGTCCGCCTCATTGCCATCCCTACTCCCAATCGTTGTCTGCGTTTATCTCTGGCTTTCGATTTCTGTTTCCATAACAGTCTCTTTTGCTTTGAGGATCCTCATCATTTCACTTCATTCTTGAGGAGATTATTCATTGATTGCAGATAATTAAGGTGGAATCACAGAGAAGATTTTATTATGTCAGGATTGACATGCAATGCTTACAATAAGGAATTCAAGGATGATGCGGAGCAAAAGCTTCATTATAAGTCCGAGTGGCATCGCTATAACCTCAAGCGCAAGGTTCCCTTTTTTTTTTATTTCCCCTTTGACATTTTCTTTATAATCCTTTCTTGCAATCTTGAATTTTTTTTCATATGTTGCATGCTTTTCTTGTTCAACAACCTTGGAAATACAAAACAAGATTCTCTAGTTGCCTATTTAATCCAGAAAACAGTGTTTAGTGCTTTAGTTTTTTTTTTTGGCCGATATTGTGTCTGCTGTGAGCATTTTATATATTGTTATATATGCAGTATCCTATATTACAATTGTTATTTTATTTGTTAAATTAAATTTTTTCGCGAATCTTTGTGTTGTGTGTTTTGAATTTTTCATGAAATGTGTTATGTGCTGCATTGACTGGTGATAACACACCAACTTGCGTTAGGTCTAAACTTGAAAACAGTCAGTGTTTGTTGCATTTTCTTTGGTTATTTTCGTTTGGTGAGGGACAAGGTGTTGGTGACTTGTTTCATCTGGAGCTTGATTGTTTCCTGGGTAATGATTTAATTTTCTTTCACTTTGTTCTTTTCTTAAAGTGGCAGGGGTTCCTGGGGTGATGGAAGCATTATTCCTTGCCAGACAATCTGCAGCTCAAGAGAAAGATAAATCAAGTAAAACCCCCATGCTTTATAGCTGTGGTCTTTGTGGCATAGGATATAAAAGTTCCAAAGCCCATGCTGAGCATCTCATTTCTCGTGGTCATTTGATGCGAGCCTCTCAAGCAAGTAGTCAATCAGATAACAAGGCAATAATCAAGCCACTTCCAGAGTGTGTTGTGAATAGACCTCCTCCCAGAAGAGAGGCAGACAGTGTTGAGAGTGAAGGAAGTGAAGATGAATGGGAAAAGGTTGATCCTGAAGATGATTTGGTTAATGATGCTGCAACATCATTGACTGATTTGAAGAATGAGCATGATGACAATGTTGATATGGATGAAGATGAAAAGGACTATGAGGATTTGGACCCATCATGTTGTATCATGTATGATAAAAAACATGATACTATGGAAAGTTGCATTGTCCACATACACAAGCAACATGGGTTCTTCATTCCAGATGTTGAGTATTTAAAGGATCCAAAAGGCTTGCTTACATATCTAGGTCTTAAGGTACTGAATTATATACAGGCAATGTGTGCCACTTTCTTCTTATTATGCGTAATAGAGATTGATCTCACCTTCCACATCTATTTTCTAGGTCAAGAGGGACTATACGTGTCTCTACTGCAATGCTAGATGTCATCCTTTCAGCAGCTTGGAAGCAGTTAGTAAACACATAGGAGCAAAAGGTCATTGTAAAGTACGTTATGGTGATGGCGATGGTGATGAGGAAGTAGAATTGGAAGAATACTACGATTATAGCAGCAGGTTGGTGTAGTTCTTACTTTTTTGGGTTCTCTTATTCCAATTAATTTGATCTTCTTTGTAACCTATCTTTGTTGATTCCATAAAATAATTAATACTTACTGATACATCTAATCACTATTGATCTTAATTTTCGTTCACAGTTATGTGGATGAGGAAGGCAAACAGCTAATTGCATTAGGTGATATAGCCAACAATATTGAACTTGGCAGTGGTGGGTCTGAGCTCATAATCACTAAGAAATCTGACAACGAAATATCATCCAAAACACTTGGTTCGCGTGAATTTTTACGTTATTATCGTCAAAAACCTCGCCCATCATCCACAAATAATGTGGCTATTATTACTACTGCATTGTCATCGAGGTATGTTTCTGAACTTGGTGCTCTATTTTCTTTGTGCTTATTTTCCTTTTTAGAGCCTGGAAAAACATATGGTCAGTTACTCCAAGTAAATTAGAAAGGTCATGATAATAGGGATCTTGTTTTCTTTATTTTTTCTCCCCTAAATTTTCAGGTACAGGAGTGTGCGTTTGGCTACTGTCCAGTCAAGAGAGCAGATGGTAAGGATGAAAGTACTGAAGGAAATAAATAAGTCTAGTGTTGAGACAATGCGTACTAAAATTGGGATGAAAAGTAATGTCATCCGAAATCTGCCAAAGAATGTCCCGTATTAGTCCCCTCCATCTCAGTTTTGCCAAAGTATTTTTGAAATTCAAGTGTAGTTATTTAATTATAAGCTTTCGATTTAACTTTTCATTTTTTGTCGGGATCACCCAAGGGCATCAGTGTTCATGCTTTCGATTTAAATTCAAGTGTTCATGCTTAATGAAATTACCTTGTGTTCACCTTTTGTTGAATGGCTTGGTTATTTCTTTCGTTATTGTTACTTTTTCATCCTCCGCAATTACTTGTCAGGGATGACTGATGAGGACTTGCTTAGGGTTGGGAGAAAGGGGATAATATAATTTTGCGGCAAAATTGTTAATGTAGTGGAAATTGAATTCAGTTCTATATAATACAGGAACTTTGAGAAATTTAGGAAATTATTTAGCTGAGTATCACTTCATAGACTAAAAGAATTTTGTGATAAAGTTTGAAAAATGGAATGGGTTGCGGTAACGACCAAGATGAGATGGTGTAATGTATTAAGGGATGTTTGGCTCGGCCGTGGACCATGTTCATCGCACGATTGGGGGTTTAAAGTCGCGTTTGTAAGAAAATGAACTTGTTTGGTTCATGGGCTGGCCAGAATTAGGTCTTTCCAGAAAACATTGGTTTTTTTTAATGCGTTGAGTAGCATTGCCTATGCTCTCTTTTTATCTTTTTACTCCCATCAGAAAAAAAAATGTAGAGAATGAACCGAGAGAGGAGGCAAAAAAAAAAGGTTGAAAGATTAACAAATACATATGAGAAGAGTAAGAAAATAAACAAACCAAAACAGATTTTTTAAAAACTCCTTCAATCATCACTCAGCTCCCATTCGTTTGCTTCTTACCTCAGCATCACCCAGCTCCCAATCATCCCTCAACACAAAAAGAATGAGGAGGATTCGAAACAGTGTTCGTCGCTTCTTGAGAGAGAAAAAATGAGTGAGGGAAAGAGATATTAAAATTGTGTGCTTCTTTTCACCCAAAAAAAAAATTGTGCACTTCTTTGGAAGGTAAGCTTTGTGCAGAGGATAGCAACATGTATGCTTCTCTTCTCTGAAAGGCGAGCTTCAATTGTGTGAAAACCACTCGTCTCTTTATTATTTGCACTAGGGTCCTTGAAAATTGTTCTTAGAATTTCAAATCTCACCCTATAGGACCCAAACTTTTTGTTTAATAGCAATTGAATTTACTTCTATTGAAATTTTTATTCAACACTTATGTGTATTATTTTTTGTGTGTTTGTTGATTTTATTTTTGCTTAAATTCAAGATTAATCTTTAAATAATTATTAAAAACAATTAAAACAAAAATAGAGATAAAATAAATAAATTTATTTCTCTACAACATTTATAAACACATATTTTAAATCAAATATTAGTACCAATAGTTAAAAAAATTATCATTAAAACATCAATATAACTTATTTTATTACATTTTTTTTATAAAAAATAAAATAAAACAATATAAATTACATTTTTAATTACACATTCAAAAGTGTAATTACCAACCATGAGTCTAAAATTTATATCTTTTAAGCAATTTATCTTTAAAATCTTTACCAACCAGCAAAAATTCACAATATAGGATTTTCTAAAATTCGTAATATGGATATGGATTATGATTCTAAAATAGATTATAAGTACCTAATGTTACATTTTTTATATCATAGTCATATTATAGCTTGTCAATTGCAAAACAGTCCAATTAATCTAAGTTAGTGCAAACTCTATCTAATTTATTGGGTCATTGGTGGAATATACCAATCTTATCCAAATTTCAATATTTTGGATCCTATTTCAAATGAATGCTAAAGGAAATGTCGGAAAAAATAATACAAAAAATTTAAATATATAATAATTAGATGACATATATAATATTAACTAGCATATGACCCGTGCATCGCACGGGGATTATTGTACAATAAATTAAAATTTAATATGCACCTGATACATAATTTTTAACCAACCTAAATATGAAGTCATTGTTATATATTTAAAATTAAAACATATGAGGAATATAATTGCACATGAATAAATCTATTTAACATTACTGAATACTTCCTTATATACAACATTAGTTGTAGAGTTACTACATTTACCTTCAAGATCAAGTGCTAGAATTTTCAAACCACTCTTGTTTGTCACTCTTGAAATTGCAACATATAATTGACCATGTGTAAATACTGGATTAGGTAGATACAATCCAACATTAGAGAGAGATTGACCTTGCCTCTTATTAATTGTCATTGCAAAACAGACTGCTATAGGAAATTGCCTCCTCTTCAGTTTGAAAGGTAATCTTGCATCAGACGGAGTCATTGCTAATCGTGTATTAGAACTCTATCTCCAATATTGTCACCAGATATGAGTTCACCTTCTATGACATGATCTTCCAATTTGCTTATCAAAAGTCTTGTGCCATTAAATAGTCCCATGGATTTATCAATATTCCTCAAAAGAATGACTGGAACTCCAACTTTTAATTTCAATTCATGATTTGGCAATCCAGATAACTTGATGCTATTAAGGAATTCAATTGTATATAGATCATCAACACTGTCGACATTAAGATCAGCCTTGCAGATACTGTCACAACTGTAATATGTTTTTTCCTCACCTGGTATTAAAGATAACATGTGCTCATTGATTGTATCTATGTTGTTAAGTGTAGGAGTGAGAATTGCTCTTTCTTTGAAATAATACAATTTTCCCAAATTCTGTTGAAGATTAGGATATGTACTCTGAATGATAGATAAGATAGGACTTGAGACATCTTCAAGCAAAAAACAATATGGAATTTGTATTGTGGTGTAATACCCAAGAAAAATAAAATATAAATATTTGTTTACAAACTACTGTTACTATTTCAGTATACGGTACTATTCACCTATATAATACTATTTACGTATATGATACTGTTCATTTATACAATCGAAATGTCAAGTACTAGATGTTGTTTGGTCATAAGAGAAAACTAGAAAGAAGTTTGTAGGAGAAAATGACGTTTTATGTGTAAAAATACCCTCAGGGACTAAATTGAAAGGACTGATTTGAAAAAGAAACTTAAAGGTTTAAGGTAAAAGGATAGTTTTTCCTTTAAGTTTTCATAGAAAAATTTTCGGCCGTTGCCGCTATTTGTACAGTAACTGCATTATTAGAAATGTCATTTTCATGAATAGTAAATTGAATATTTTATTAGCGCATAGTGTCAAATAGTACCCTTGACTTTTGCTATAAATAGGCCCTTCCATTTCACTTCTAAACTCACACCTTCAACTTCTCTTCTTCTCTCCTTAAGTTTCTCTTACTTCAATGCTAGGCCTATGAGATTTTGGGCCTTTCCTTTTCAGCTTAGGTAAGGATACTATGCCCTTTCTATGTCTTTCAAATTTTAGAAGTTATTTTCTTAAGTATGCTCTGTGGTTGCGGCCTTGGCTGATCTTCCACATCAGAAAAACTGTCCTTAGCTGTTTATATGTTATTTTGATTCTCTGATTACCGAAATAGAATGTAAACTGTGAAGAATACATGTCTAGGAAAGTTCTGGCTAAGGAAAGACCTGGTTTTTAAGTGTGTCCAGTGTGACCCTCCACTCTTTCCTGGGAACTTACCTGGTGTACTCTTTTACAGATTGTATTCTCTATTTATGGTATGAATAGTACCCGTACGTATGAATAGTAACCGTATGTATGAATAGTGACCGTACGTATGAATAGTGACCGTATATATGAACAGTAACCGTACGTATGAACAGTATCTGTACGAAAACAATCCTGACGTATTTTCTCTAATCTTTCATGAAAATCTCCGTAGCAGAACACCGAAATTCACCTGAGAACTCTTGTCTGTAATGACTTAGAGAAGCGATGTTCGTACGGAATCCAGGTGAGTGAAACGACCCCGTTTTAATAGAGTTTTAGCATTACTGGTGATAAAAAGTATGTCGTAGGACACTCTCAAGATTCATAGGGGGAAATTGGATTCAGAATGACGAATCTAAATGAGATAATTAATCCATAAGTATGGATAAAATGAAATAAGTATCTTATGATGATGTGAAGTTTGAATATTTTCAAAAATGGATTAATTGTTATCTTGATATGTGGTTTATAAAATCCATAATATAGTAATATACTATACCTGTTATATGGATGAATATTATATTGAGCTTCTGATTATGATATGAAATGCTATTGATTGTGATTGAGCGGGACAGTACCCCCTCTCACGGCAAGGCGGAAAACCCGGTTGACAGGGTGTCTTGACCAATGAGTGTGGAGACAACGATTCCCTCAGTAGGGATATAGCCCGGATTGGTGATAAATCCGTGAGGCGCCCTAGCTAAGAGGATGAGGTTGTGCGTCATGGCGGAAATATACATAATTGGTGAGCCGGCCTGTGTGCGCTCTCCGGGATATATTGCCATTGACGAGTACTAGTAACGTTTGTTGAATTGGATGAATTTTTATCTTGTATGTAAGAGGATGATGTTGTGCGTCATGGCGGAAATATACATAATCGGTGAGCCGGCCTGTGTGCGCTCTCCGGGATATATTGCCATTGACGAGTACTAGTAACGTTTGTTGAATTGGATAAATTTTTATCTTCTGTCTATTGGTTGAGTATGAGCCTTTGGATATGCTTGCATGACTGGTAATGTATTTGAATTTTATTAATGCGAGGCCGATTCCCTCATTGAGTTTAAAAGCTCACATTGTTTGTACAACCTTTTTGTTCAGATCAGGTTGCCATCGAAGAATATCTGCTAGAGGAGTAGATCACTTTGTACCTTCCCGTTGTCGGGTAGACCTCTCTTCTGTTATAGATTATGTTGCTCTGTAATCGTCTAGGACATCTAGTTCAGGGGTTCGACATTTGGCTTGTATGTCAGTATAATAATGTATTTTAAATTGATAATCTATGATTACATGCAAATCATCTCTATGATTTTCAGATAAGAAAATTTGATATATTTATCGGAAGGCTTACAGTGATGAGAGATTCATCATTGTGCCGGTCATGTGCCCAGAAAACGGGTCGTGACATGTGGCCTCACCATAATTATCATCATCGGTGACACTTTCTCCTAATTGCAAGATCCACTCAGAGAATTCACTGACTTCTTTGTTCATTAAACCATTGTTGCCACTTTGAAGCCATATATTTTGTGTAAGTGTCATGACATTGCAATATTCCCAAAGGTAGGAAGAATTCAATGTTGATAGCACAATCTCCTGTCTTGTGCCTTTTGGAATTACAGGAAGAATTTGTCTGAAGTCTCCTCCAAATACTACTACTTCACCTCCAAATGGCTGATTTTCACTATTAGGATTTGAAGATCGTAAAATATCTTTAAAAGTTCTATCAACCGCTTCAAAGCACAATTTATTAATCATTGGAGCTTCATCCTATATAATTAAACTTGTCTTTGAAATCAGATTAGCAACCTCACTATTCTGATTAATATTACATGTGGAGTCTTCATTTATTTCAAGAGGAATATGGAATCTTGAATGAGCAGTTCTACCTCATGGCAAAAGAAGAGATGCAATTCCACTGGAAGCTACATTAAGTACAATCTTTCCTTTCGATCTCAAAAGTGCAGAGAGTGTTCTCCATAAATAGGTTTTTCCTGTACCTCCATGGCCATATACAAAAAAAAGTCCACCTGCATCAGACTCAACAGCACTTAAAACTTTGTCATAAATGACCTTCTGTTCAATGTTTAGTGAACCAATAAGTTTTTGGTGTTCTTCAGCAAGTGAATGTTTATTATAATTTAATTCCTCTGCAATGAATTTATTCATTACTCGTTGATTATCTTCCATTAAAGGTTGAGGCATGGACTTGAAATCAGCAAGTGTTCTTCCGTTCATCTCCAATATATTATTGATCTCTATCAATGTATAATTCTTTAGTTGATCTTCTGATAGGATCAAACCTACATGTAATAAATGGAAAATAGAATAAAAAAAGTAAGTTGTGTAATAATTGGAAATATACATATGAAATGAAAATATTTAGGTAAATGAAATAAATATCTTACCATTGTGACATAGAATTGACTTTTGCTTGTATAGTATGTCATCGGACATCAATCTCCATGTTTTCTCCCAAACAAATTCAGGCCTAGAAAGAGTATTTGACCATAATAAAGTACAAAATAATCTTCTGAGATAGAATGATGATGCAAAAATACTTGCCTCTTTAATGCCTGAAATATATTCATCATCGTCATCAAGGAGACCAAGTGCATAACATGCTTCCTTGAAAGTTGCATATGTTACACCATTAATTGTTCGGATATCTTCATAACACGTTGCACCTTTAACTATATTGAGAAGAGTTCTGAGATAATGTAATTCGCCGCTTCTAGGATGTGTATAAAAAAGTCTACCAATTGAATAACCTGACTTTCTTGGAACCCACTGTTTGGAATCAAGCTTGAAAACAAATTTTTTTGGGAAGTCGGTATAACATAATGTTCGAGCATCTTCATAAATTTTGTTAGCATCAAACCATGCATGAAATTTAGTTTTACCATTTGAAGCTCGCTGAAGTACACTATCTAAAGGTTCTTCATCTGAGAATATAACCAATTGCTCATTTGGTAAATGAAATGACAACCTTTCAACGGATGGGTCCCTATAATTAATATCAAATCCAAATATTCTCCAAACAGATTCACATGGAGATAGATATCTACAATCATAGAACATTTTTATTTCATCTCTTTCTTCTTTGTTTTGCTCAGATTCATTATTTTGGTGAAAAGTTACCATAACTCTGTCATGACCTTTACTTACATACTTAAATAAATATTTAATTGACCTTGATTGATTACAACGCTCAACATTGATGTGTGCATTGTATTTCAACAATAAACTTGGATTGAATGGAATGATATACCTATTGTCAAGTGATATACCATTCTTTGAAACAGATACACCATTATCTAATCTTCTATATCGTGGGTATCCTTCTTGATCGATCGTTGTAGAGTTGTTGAATGGTTTTGGATAATGCTTTGAACATCTTCCATTTACCATACATGGAGAATTTGGTTTTGCAATACCACATGGACCATGCATCATCAAATTTTCTACTGTCTGAAACAGTACTGGAGATCGTGACTTGTCTGGTATTTCAGCACTAATAGCTCTATCTATATCTTCTGAGTGATATGCCTATCATCTTTGTGTAGAAATAGAAGAATATGTGCATGAGGCAAACCTCGTTTTTGAAATTCAATTGTGTACAAAGCTGAAACAAATAAGAAAATAAGTAGTTAGTAAAATGTTTACATATGATCATAAACTAATAATAAAATTTAAATGGAAATAATAGTACCAGCAACAACTCTTCCAAATAAATGTTTCTTCTTGAGATCACGCATGAGTTGGTCAAGTTTTATTTTGAAAATACGACAAATAATGTCAGGCCTATCTTCTGGAGTAAAGTCATTGCTATCAACAAACCTGTAAATTTCAGGCCACTTCGGATTACAAGTGAAAGTTATAAAAAGATCTGGAAATCCAGCCCATCTACAAATAGCCATTGCATCATGATAATTCTGAATTGTATATCTTGCTCCCCCAGTAAAAGACGACGGTAAGATGACAGCCTCCCTAATCGCGTTGGATTTGTTTCGCCTCTTAAAATAGCTTCTTCTACGCCACTATAAATGTCTGATCTTAATTTTTTTTGATTAAGTCGAATAAAGAGTAACCTTTCAGATTGAACCATTGAAAATGCATCAACAACAAATTGCTGAAATAATCTGCCAGCAGATAGAATTGTCTTTGCTTCATTTATTCTGTCTTGAATTCAAAATGCAAAGAATTGCCTCATTGTAAGTCGTTTGCGCTTAGCTGAAGGTGTCAAATTGATTGGACATAAAGATATGTCCTCCCTGTAGCCATCTTCCCCGTGAGGAAACAAAAGAGGATATTGCAAAGGTAGATATGAAGGATGTAGTTCACTTATCAATATCACCTATTATTAAAGCTGCAACCTTAGAGCAAGTTGGTAAGTTAAACACCTTTCCATCTTTATCCCTTTTACATAATAGACGAATAGAAAGATTTGATGGATGACAATGATCAATCATGTCCTTTGCCATTCGATAAGTTTGAACAAAGGGGTTTGTCTTGTCAAGCATGTCCTTCAATATTTGGATAATTTTGACATCCAAAAGATCATTTTCTTCAGACCTAATTTTTTTTGACAAACAACAAATACAAAAAAAAAGTCAAAACAAATTTAACATTCATATTTAAAAATAAGGTTAAAAAAAGTTATTGTATTAAAAAAATGCAATAATATGTTATAAGTAAAAAATAATACCTGAAAGATGACATCCTGTTTGAGATCTCATTATCGGTATCATATATGTATAATTGTCCAAATTTAGGTTTTGTTCCATCACGTGGAAGCAAGCTCCCTATCATATGCAAATTTTGCCCATGCAATTTAAAAACATATGGACCTTTTGTCCGATTAATGTCATTGTCAATTTGTCCTCCCATTGACGTAAAGGCAAACATCATATTATATTTTCTAATGTTCTTACGAAAAAACTTGGCACATGGACCACTGTAATGCATTAATTTAAAAAGATCATCTGGAGGATCTTGTAGGAGTGGTAGTCGTACTTTTCCTTGCATACAACAAAAACTGAACTTTGGACACTTTGTGTTGACATCCTTTTTACATCGTTTTTCGTACCACATATTAGCTCCATAGAATTCATAAGTAAAAATGTGATCTCCAATATCCCAATAAACTGAAAAAAAAAAGTAATACAAATTTAATATAGATTTTTATTTCACTAATGGAATGTTAAAAAATAAATAGTTGTTATTCTATACCTTCCTCAGATCTTTCTATGGTGTTATTTAGCAAACCACTTTGACTCCTTTTCGATTTATTTCGAATAGAACCTATTGGAGGACCCATACATGTAACTGAATATTACATGCATATTTAAAAATAAGGGTATGACAACAACAATTGGTACCATTATTCAAGATTGTTGAAGAACAACAAAGATATAACTCCATTTAAACTCTTATTATTGTTAATTAGATTGTCAGTGAAATTGATATATAAATTGACCAAAGTTAATGCAATACCTGTTAATTGGGATTGTGTTGAACCTTCTTGAGTTCTTTGCACAATTTCCACAGAATTCCTTGAACATTCTATAATATGATAAATAAGTTATTCAATAACAAAATTCTTATTCTCAATAAAAAAAAATATGAATACACACTGATCGTGTACTAAATGTGTTAGATTAAATATTAAAGTGTAAATAATTAAATTTAATTATTACTTGTAATACATTCTTGATTGTGTAAACTATTTTTAGTTCCTTTAGAACTAACACAGGACATTTGCGTGGTTTCTTTTCCCTTTCCTTGTAACACTGCAATAACTATTAATGCTTCAAAATTTGTATGTATTATAAAATTATTTATAAAATGAAAAAAGAACTTTACTGTTAGTGACTTCTACAAACAGAATATGTCCCTTATTGCAATTATCGAACTTAAATGTTGATTTATAATAAAGTGGTTGTTGTTAATGAATTGACAAGATATACTGAATAAATTAGAAGATCATAAATGGCAATCATATTTCAAAGATATATATAATATCTACTTTATAGATTGTTTGACGTAAAAAACATACCGTTGATTTGTGATGGTTGCACACTTGAATTAAGTATGTGTTTCATTATGATTGAGCCGGACATTCCACAGTATTCCAAGTTTGCTTGTTCATTTTCTATCAACAGAAGATATTGTATTTCATATTATATTACAATAAATCAAATTATCAAATAATTATGAAAGATGTATAATTTTATTTAAGTGTGCATGATATTACGAAACAAATGTTACCTATAATTAATGCTTGACTGTGTAATTGCTTTTTCGCCCTTTTCGAACTAACGCTGTAAGTTCGTTGTCCTAATGTTCCACGTAATTCTGACACTGAGAATACTTAATATTAAGGACTTTATATTGTGTATATGTTTGATTGAGTAGACATATAATTGCTTACCATTTGTAACATCGGCAAGGGCCATTTGTCTTGGTTTGGAATTAACTAAACAGAAAAGATAGACATGTGAATGAAAAGTAAAGTATGTAAATAAAATAAAATGTACACATATAGGAAGATAAATTTTTTACCATCTGTTAGGGTTGTTTGGGCTCTTGAAGTAGGATTCTGCTGCAGTGTAATTGAACCTAACTTTCCACAGTATACCACGTTTGATTGCTTGTTTACTATTGGAAAAAGAAGTAAGGTTTATAACATATTCTATTTTAACGGACTAAATACTTGATAAATATTACACATTGGATCATTGAAAACTCAATGTATATGAAATTAGCAAACTTATATTAATTTCAATGCACGGTTGGTTTTGTTGGAAAATTTTTATTTCTATTTGTAATAATGTTGTAATTTGGTGTTCTTTCTTTTCCAATGTCTTTAAATAGAATGACAATAAAAAATAGTAAGCAATAAAAAGAAAGATAAAAAAATAAATATCAATATATAAATTAAAATATTCATAAATATAACATATCTAGAACAAATATTTACCATCTGTTGGTGTTGTTGGTATAGTTGAAGTAGGTGTTTGTTGCAATACAATACAACCAGATTCTCCAGAATAGCTCAATGGTTGTTTATTTTCTATTCAAAAGAAATAATACAACATGTGAACCAATAAAATGCATTAAATTCCATAAATGTTGTCGTTATCAAAATTAAAAATGTATGTGGTATTACTTCAATATTAATACTTCATGTGTACAAATTACTATTGAATTGAATTAAATAATCACTTTTAAGAAAATTAACACTTTGCACATGCGTTGTGTAAATCACCATCTCATTTGTTGATTGGTTTGAATAAAAGAACTAATGAATTTTAAATCTGTTGTTAGTAATGAAACTTAATACTTGTCTTGAAGTTAAAATAAATGAAAGTTCTCAACATATAATTTTTGACTTAATTAAGAACCAGCCTAATATAGTGATGAATTAATAATGATATGATTTTGAAAAAGATATGAATGAAATTACAACTTAAAATGAACTATTAAAAAGAAGGTTTTAAAATAATTTTTGGTCGACTACATTTTAAGATATTATGACAAAAAGGTAAAGGTGTAACCAAGAAGTTATTAACTCATTGATGCTAATCATGTAACGAAATTTAAAGAACTAACCATTATTATCGGAATTTTGATTGAAAGAAGGAACAGGACAATATAGATCTTTTCTTCTCTTTGGTGCCATTGTATATGAAGTGGTACACAATAAAATGGATGGGTAGTTGAATGTTTATATAGAAAGTCTCAAATCCCAATAATTGCTTATAAATATAATATAAAAATGAATGGCTCATATGGTAATCCTCAGGAATAGGTTTTCACCGATCACTTTCTTTATAAAGGCTAACTAAACCAATAAAAATAAAAAGAATTTTTATATTCAGCTCACATTACTTTAAATTTTATTTTAGATTAAATTTTATTGTGTAGCACTTCTTTAACAATAAAATATAGAAAGGTTCAAATCTCAATAACTATGCAAAAAATAATATAAAAATGAATGGCCTATATGATAATCCTCAAGAATAGATTTACACCAATCACTTTGTTTATAAAAGATGGTTAAACCAATAAAAATAAAGAGTATTTTATATTCAGCTCACGTTACTTAATTTTCTGTCATATTAAATATATCTCTGTGCAATCTTATATCTTATATCAACATTATATAGCAGGATCAATAAATCTAAAGATCTAAAAATGGGTACAATATATTTATATAAGCAAAAATTGATAATAACTTTATATAAACAATTAAATAAAATTTACATTGATGTCACTTCACCATAATATGCATCAAAAGTACACAACAACAGTTCTGTCAAGTTACAAAATACAAAAGACTTAATATCCAAATACTCAAAAACATTAGCTTCAGAAAACTACAGACATGCCACAAAAGATTCTACCACTTGACAGACCAAGAAAATACGGCTTGAACTAAACAAACTAAAAAAAAAGTTAAAACTAAAGATATAGTGAAGTGATACAACATCCAACCAATATTACATTCTGACATTCTGGAAACTTGGCACAAAATCGTATGATGTACGATACCAGAGAAAACCATTGTCCTTCATGTTATCAGCTCTGACCCATTGTTGGTCTCTAACCTTAAACATAAAAATGTCGCTTCTCTTGCGACATTTAGCCTCAACAGAAAGTGGGACTGCTCCTGTGGTTAACAAAGTAAAGTCATCAAGAAGACAGATAGGCTCAAAGAAGCTTGGAAAATTATGAAGTGTATAAACGTGCATCCAAGAGTTTTCATTCAATGTTTGCACATCACAAGTCCACAATTCTATTTGATAAGGTCCATCAAAGATTATGTTGTAAAACATGAGGCCAACTTTCCCATGATGCAAGACCAACTTGTATTTTACATTTACTATCTCTTCAGGAATCTTCATCTCCCGAAATACATTAGAGCGTTTATCAAATACAATCAAGAATTGCACATGACGATAAGGAGGGCCACTGATCTTGGAAGCCCAGACATAGTGATTTTCCAGTGACAGCGTTTCACCAGATATGAAATCCTTATCAATTCCCGCAGGTTGTGCATCCAACCAAGTAAAGTTTTTAACCATAAATCTGGACCACCAAATCGATTTCTCATCCATAGGATTAATAAAGAGAAGCATTACCTCAAAAGACTCTGTATGCTTGTTGTAACCGAAAGCATGCAATGTGTGCTCTGAAAGAAGAAGAAAAAACAAACTTGCAATAAATGAAATAAACCCAGAAAAAAATGATATATCAAATTAAATTAAATTACATAGAAAATAAATAGTGAAATAATAAACAAAAAAATACACTTACCATGTGGAATATGATTAAGAATATCTTCAGTGTCAATGAAATCTCGTGTAATTGGATTGAATATGGTCAAGACATGTTTGGATCCACTGAATGCCCTTCTTATGCACACCAGTCCATTTTCAGAACCAATGAAATTTACAAACAGCTCGAAATCATTACTATACGGGATATGAATGGGAAAAAGCATCATTTTGTATAGGTCAAGGAAGTAGATCTTTGTTGTTATCTTTTGGTCTTCGCATGTTAACTGAGATAGGATTATTCGAGTTACTGATATGTTGTCTTTGTTCCTGTGACTATTACAAAATGGTTTGCTCTTCAAGTATCGACTAAAGGATTTGCAGATAGCTGATAATGGAACTAATTCCTCACAGTTCAGTCTTCCAAATATATTCAAAACCAGGTCTTTTGGAAGATCAGCCAGTGTCTTATTACCATCTTCCATTTTTACTCCTGGACAATGTGAAACTCTAAATATTAAGAACACTGAAACACTTACCAAACCAAGATAAATCAACATTAAATAATAGAAACAGGGATTAAATAGATGTGCATGTGATTCCCATTGAAAATCCTAATATACATGCATGTATATTGAACTCTGACAAAAAGTAACATAGAAATAAATCTTTATAAAGATAGAACAGCATCAATGCATATACAGAATGATTTACTAAAAAACTTATGTGCACGCATTTATGATTTATGCTTAAACGACATGCATGTATAGTAGATTTGATTAAACCACATGCTTCAACTTGAACTTAATTTTTAGGAAAGATATAATTTTATTAAAAGGTTTATTTTCTTTTAAAAAACAAACAGACAGTCCAAAAATAGTTTTTATAGGATCTAACTTATATGTTACTGTTGAGAACAGAAAGACAGCTAAAAGTAATAAAGAACAACATGCAATACAAATTGATTGATCATCCAAAATACCAAAGAAAAGGATGAAAACATTTCCTCAAAATTTGGGAGCATAAAATGAGGAATATCCGGTGAAGCATTAGTCAAAAAACATTTGGATGTTCATATAAACATATAGAATAAAGATTCATCTTTATTAAGTTTCAAAAGAAAGGTGATTAAAGAAAAAGCTATTTTCCAAATTTCTTGTGTGAAATTGAAACCTATAATGTTAAACAAATATAATAATTTCTGAATAAGATGGAAAAGTTATATTAAAAGAGATATTAATTGAAAAGAGGATGAATGTTAATGTTCAAAGGAGCAATAAAAGCTTCAATATAAAAAGAAGATAATAAAGATATAAAAAATAGGAGCTGGTGATATTACTTCAGCTGCTATTGATACTGCTGGAAAATGAGGATACAATCTGAGCATGGATGAATTTATAGACGGTTGAAATGCCATTTCTCCTCCACTGAGACTTCTGTGAAAGTTAGAAAGAAACAGAAGATGTCAAATCATTTAATTTTATGGAATTAAATATTAAACTACAAATAAAAAACAGTAAATTGTATAAATTGTCATAAATAATATGGATATTATTATTGTTTATTAAGATATAAGACAGTATGCAACATCCATTTGAATTCGTAGATATTTATTAAGTTTTACATGTTAAAAAACAAACTTGAATTATAAAAAAATTTACCAACAATAATCTTAGGTGAACACAAATATAAAGTATCCATTTTCAATATAAGAAACAAAGTCAAATCTTTTGCAAATCAACATGATTAGTTCATTGAACAGACTTAGTATTTTATTATTCTTTAGATGGTTGATTAATATTTAATTAGATTTATCAAATACAAGAGATATAAAATATTATAAAGATTTGAGAATCATTTCAAAATCGTCATTATCATCAATTATCATCATTATCTTTAAAATAACAACATTTAATTGGATTTATTACATACATGATCATCTGTAAACTATAAATTAAACAACTGTGATTATTCAAAATCTGGTCACTATAAATAAAATACATATAAGCAATACACATATAACTATTTAGAGTTCCTTTTTTTATAAACCACCATGATTGCTTTTTCTTTCTCAATTGATTTTGCACAGAGTCCTATTCATGTTTTGAACAATCTCAAACTAAACAAACACAATTGTCTGCAGAAACCACTTAGCAACTGTGTCTTCTAATTTCTCTGCATAAAATTTTAAATAGAGATTTAGAGTCCCTACAATAGAGCAGAAAAAGTTACAATCGCGGTCATCGAGATTCATCTCTTTTCTATCAAAAATAAATGCTCCTGATTTATACAATAAAATAAAAATCTACGACAGTGATATGCACTTCAGGCAGACCACCATGACTGGAGGGTGGTAAGAAGTTGAACAATGATTAAATTCAACCACCCTATCACTTGATTTATTTTGATAGAAAAGAAAAAAGAAATTTATAAGTCAACTTAAAGAAAAAAGAAGTAACCTTCTGAGTGAGTAAAAGAAACATGATTTCCTTATCTGTGCAATATATCCGGCGATGTTCCTCAGTTTTGCCACGGAGTAAATAAAAAAACTTCCTTGCACGGCATTCATTTTTTTTTTGAAAGAAGTCCTGCAACATGTAAGTTAGGATCAGGAAAAGATTTACTATTTGATACTGAGTGTATTAAAGTGCAAAAGTGTTTGAACTGACAATTTTTCGGCCGTCGGCAAAATAAAAACAGCTTCAATTTATGAGGTCTCTTCGTCTTCGTCGACGGTTCAGGTTCAGCAATTGGAGTTGGTATATGTACCGCATCTAGAAGGATCGACTGCACAGAAGATCGCCTTATTGGAAACGATTCAACCACTGACGGTTCCAACTTCAGAATACAAGAACCCAAGTATCTGTCAATTCACTATTTTGGTTAGGGTTTCTTAGAGAGTAAAAATTCATAAAAAGGTTAATGTAAACCAAGTCACTGGATGAGTATCAATATTATATATTTATTTCGATTTTTCTATTGAATAGGATTCAAATAATGTTGATATGTTATTTTAATATTATTTTTATTTTCTAAATAAGAGTAACAATGTAGAATATTTTACATGATCCCATTACATTTAGAATCCAATACAATTTAAGGGTAGAAAATATTGATATGTAGAAAATTATAACTTTATGTAAACCACTTCAATATTTATATTATTAATTATAAATATAGATAATAGGTAGAAAAAAAGTAAAATACCTAATTAGAAAGTGTTTTCATACATATAAGATATATATTAAATAAATAGTATATAAACATCTTTTATATCAATATTATATATTTATTTCGATTTTTCTATTAAAAAGGATTCAGATAATGTTGATATGTTATTTTAATATTATTTTTATTTTCTAAATAAGAGTAACAATGTAGAATATTTTACATGACCCCATTACATTTAGAATCCAATATAATTTAAGGGTAGAAAATATTGATATGTAGAAAATTATAACTTTATGTAAACCATTTCAATATTTATATTATTAATTATAAATATAGATAATAGGTAGAAGAAAAGTAAAATACATAATTAGAAAGTGTTTTCATACATATAAGATATATATTAAATGAATAGTATATAAACATCTTTTATAATATTATATAAGGGTATATTTTAAATATAATATATAATCCATATATTTCTCTTCCGTATGATTTCCACCAATCAGTATAATAATCATAACTACATTGATATATGAGGAAAAAGTTACATTACTTGAACATATGTATACCTTTTTAATTCATTTGAGAACTTACACTGAAATCTAATTGTAATATCTAAAACAACGTTGTGGATTCACGTGAAACAATAACTATGATGGAGTAAGGGAGTATTTTCATATGATGGAGTAAGAGCAGTATTTTCATACCAAAAAGACATACATACATTAAACTTTGTAAATTTTATTCCATATGCTCTTGATATTATGTTTCTGTTATTATTTTTGCCATAAATTAAATATTTCCTACTATTAATTTAATATAAATTTTGCTACTCACACCTATGGAATTTACAAAATTAATATGACCAAAGGTTTTCTGATATTCTTTACTAAAATTCTGCTAAGCAATTAATTAGACATAACAAAATAATTATGACCAGGATAAAAACCATCTATATATGCCTGAACTGGATACTTTCATTAATTAAATTGTTTAAAAACATCACATTTAAAGGACGAATGCGTAGTATGAAAATAAAACTGAACAATGCAATGTATATAAAAACCAGGAACAACATTAACAAATTCGCTAATTCAAAAGTAAAAAATTACAAACTAACATAACAACAAAGAAAAACACTGATAATTTGTTGAACAACACCAACCACTTAATCAGTCTCTTTCGAACAAAAGAAAATAGAACTTACACTGTCACAAACTTTGTCCAACAAACAACCTAATCATTCATAACTTTCAAAGAACAGCAAATTTGATTAAAACAGCTATGATTGAGAGTTATCTTCACGCAATCGGGAATCCACAAAATCCAAATACCACCAACACAATCCATTGTATCTACCTTCAGCCACCTTCCAAAATTCAATGAGTTTAAGAAATTTTCAGCCAATCTCCCAGAAATCTGGGTCTCCACTATCACTGCAACAGATGCCATGGTTTCCTCTATAAGTTTCCAGAAAATCCTTTTGAAGCCAATCCGTTTGACTCCACGCACAAGCCAGCAAACAACCTTCAGATTCATTTCAAGCTTCTTCAATGACTCTTCATGCTCCTCGACATCATCATCAATCTAACCAGCAGAAGAGCGTTGCATTTCCACTTGGTTCTTAAACCAACGGGGCATAAGTGGTTTAACCTTTAATTTGTAATGAAGTTCATCAGAATCAAGGCGTAAAAATGACTTTATATTTAGCTTTAGATGCCTATGAACTCTGCCATCCAATACAAGGCATAGTTAGCTTGTAAATGAAAGGCAGAAGAAACTTGACTAAAGTTAGAGTAATCTATCAAAGGCATTTGAAGCTGATCCCTTTTAATCATTGCAACAGTGAAGTTATCCAACGGCTGCGACATGGGAGGCATAACAAATATCAACTGAGCGTTTCGTAGACTCTGGATTTCTATAAGGATTTGATTCTCATTGATATGTTTGACTTGTGCCTGATGGAGAAGTTTTGCCCATGTTTCTAGCCAGCTTGCCTGTGTACTTATACCATTCATAAGCAAACTCCATAATGAAGTTCGATAGGGAAGTTGGACAGCAGGAGACCTCATAAATTGCCAAGGGGAAGATTGATCGTTGGGTCGGAGAAGTCTTGAGGAAGATGCTGATGAATTTCTATATTTCTCCATAACATCACGAACATCCACATTGTCCATA
The DNA here is from genome assembly GCA_037074585.1 of Biancaea sappan. Taxonomy (NCBI): domain Eukaryota; kingdom Viridiplantae; phylum Streptophyta; class Magnoliopsida; order Fabales; family Fabaceae; genus Biancaea; species Biancaea sappan. Next base: position 18,545,510 of record CM073498.1, read on the forward strand.
AAATTATTAGATACGCCAGGTGCAACATCACGTATCTTCATAATTCTACGGAGACGGCGAGAGGAAGGAATAATAAGAGGACAGGGGATGAATGGAGTTTGCTCATCAGTAAAATCATCCGTTGTATCAACAGTAACAGTTCGGTTAGGAGTTGTCGAGAAAGAGGAAGGAGACGTCGACATAATAGTCTATAGAAGAGTTGAAAATAACAGAGGTTTCCCAATATGAGAAGGTAACACAGGACAGTGAAGCCAATGAACATAAAAAACACTCTCCTAATGAAATATATTTAAGAGAGTCATATGCATATAAAAGTATTTAAAACAACAAAATGGACTTGTTATTTTTTAAAAAAAATACATGGGAAAATGTAGCGGCAGTAAATTGAAGATGCAATAAACACATTACAAAATGAACCGACACTTTAAAAAAACTTTTGGGAAAAAGTTGATCAAATCTGGTCAAAAATTTATTACTGTATGAACTAAATAAATTGGCACTAAAAAAAAAAAAAGAAATAGCCACAAGGTGATTAAAATAGACATACAATTTCAGGAGCTGACGTTACATTTATATGTATCTACAATAAAATATATTAAAATGATACATTAAACGAATAGAAATAAAAAATAACAAACTTGAAATAATAGAAAGTCTACATCAGGTTTCTAAATATATTAGCTGAAACAATAAATAGGTATAATTTTTAAAGTATATTAAAATAAAATATATATATACGTCACTTCAATCTTTTAAATTTTGTCCACAAATGATGTGTTGGAAACTGGCGAGATTGTATATCTGGTTTGGTATTATGCTAACTATTTCCCTAGACCCTCCACTCATCATTCATCATTACGCTGTACAGGAACGTTGATATTATTACATAAAAACCAATACAAATGGCTGAACTGTAATCAAACGCAATCTACAAAAAATTTTATCGGAACTGTAATCAAACGCAATCTACAAAAAATTTTATTTAGTTCACAACACACCTTTATTGTAAGGTGTGGAACATTCGCAGATATTTTGAACGTTGATTCAAAAAAATACACATGGATTCAGATTTCATTACACTTCAAATGCCACTTGTTAAGAAAACTCTATATTTCTTCAAAGAAAAACGATTGCGTGATAAAACTAAAGTAACAGAGATTTCCCACCGGAAATTTGCTTTACCGACATTTAGAACAAAAGATATATTGATTACACAGCCAATCCGAAGGATTTTAAAAACATTTCAGAAGGATGGGTCCAAGATATTGAAATTGGCACTGAAGAATATCACAGAGAGGGACACGCCTAGTAATAATTATAGATTGCATGAACAAAGAAGATAAAATCTTACCTAATGGGTTGTAATATCTTCAAATCTTCAAGCTTTCCTCTAGGCAATATTCAAGAAATCACAATCCCTTTCTCTGTATCTTAGCATCCTTCCGTCTATGTCAGTAGGAAAGCCATCACAAATCAAAGGAGAGATTGGATAATCGGAGTTGCGACCACTGCTCTTTCTGGCAGTTCAAACTCGAGTGCTTTTTTGGCAATTTGTGAAAAGAAAGAAATTGAAGGAACTTGTCAAAGACATCTTGTAGGTTCAGAAGACATAGGGCTTGAGGTACAGGATTCAGCCAAGATTCACAAGTAATGGGCAATTAAGGCAGTTTCAGATAACTGGACGGATATGATATCGACATGTGACATATTTTATAGGAATATAAAATGCCTATAAATAAAGCTCTATTATAAAAACATAATATAAAACATTCCAGTGAGTTCCGCTAAAGCATAATAGAACATATTTTCTTTTACACTAATTATGTTATTAGTCAATGAAATATAGACATTTTCTTTCCAGAATTTTTGATTTATGTAACAAAGCGTGTGTATATATATATATATAATAGCAATATGTCGAATAAATGTATATTTTTTCAAACGCACATTTCATTTTAAGTTTAATTAACATATATAATGAAGGAATTTAATTAATTATACTTGCGGAAAAAATGACTAAAATATATAGTTGTGTTAATACTCTATTAGAATTAAAATTTTGAATTCCTCAACACAAATTATTAAAAAAATCTTAAAATACACTTGAAATCTGGTATATCATTTCATTACTTACTACTTATTGAATGATAATTAATATAACATATTTTTTTAATACCAATTATATTATTAGTCAATGAAATATAGACGTTTTATTTCCAGAACTTTTGATTTATGTAACATCACGTATATATAAAAAAAATAGCAATATGTTGAATAAATGTATATTTTTTTACACATACATTTCATTTTAAATTTAATTAACATATATAATGAAGGAATTGAATTAATTATGTTTATGGTAAAAATGACTAAAACATATATTTGTGTTAATATTTTATTAGAAGTAAATTTTTGAATTCCAGAAAACAAATATTAGTTAAAAAATTCTTAAAATACACTTGAAATTTGGAATCCAAAAAATTCATTAATTGAAGATATACCATTTCATTACTTATTGAATGATACCTAATATAAAGGAGAAATGAGTATAATTTTAAAAGTAATCTAGAATATTGACCTAAAAGAAAAAAGAACAATATTAACACAAGATCCCATATGTTTTAGATTCACAAATAACATGAGAAAGAAATAAGTCTCACAACAGAGTATTAGTACAGTACAAACCATGCAAGAATTAAAATGAAAGACTTAAACATATTGTTTGTAACTAACACAAACATTTGAAATACAACAATCTCTCATTTCTCCTTTTTTATGATTTTGTTCACATTGCTTGACATTTGCACAGCTATATCTTCATTAAAACGACCATCAACTGTAATTTCCACAGAAGTCCTCTTAGAAGGAGTAACATTTTCAGAATTATTCCCACACTCAGACTCAACATTGGTGGATGCAGTATGTGTCTGTTAGGAAGAAAATAATCACATTATAAATATTATACATAAATAAAATATTACAAAAACTATAATTAAAAAAGTAGACAGCAAACCTTTTCAGTTTCACTAAGGCTCTGGGTGCTATTGAACTGTTCTTGCACAATAGAAGAATCATTAAGAGCACAATAAGCTTGTACCAAATCAACATCATTACACATCTTAAGCACCAGAAATACATAACTTTGAGCTCGAGCATTCCTCTCATTGACATGTACTTTAAAAATAAACTTTTGTCTAAGAAACTTGTCAAGACAATCTGGCACTTGGTTAATGTCACCATAGGTCTGATGAGGACATGTGAACCTAAATTATTAAAGAGGAGAAAGAAAAAATGACTCATGTCAAAATTAGAGTAAGATCACCAGTTACCGTATACACTAAATCACGCAGTTCAGCTGCAGATGATTGGAGGAATTTAGAAGCTTCGCAATCAAAAACAACAAATATTGCACTCTCAGTTTCATCAATTACTCTTATTTCAATCTTGAATCTAGCATGCCAAAAAAATATTTTTACTAAATAGAAATCATATGATCATATGATATATCAATAAAATTAGCTCAAAACAATAACAAAAATAACCTTGGCACAACGGAAGAGACAATTTGATTACACTTTTCACAAAAGAAAGCAGCACCGTCAGGATCAACTTTCTTAGCACAAGTCTTACATGAATTATAAAACCATCCATGCCTGGTCTCAATGCTCATTACAGTTGCCATTGTAAGGCAAGTCATTTCCTAATATTGAGAAAAAACAATAAATATTAGCTAAATAAGCGTATAAAAAAATGTGAGAAAAAAATAAAAAGGGATTGTCTTAAAATAAGCTAACTTTATACCAAACGACACTCTCTAATCTCATCAATGGTCATTCTGGAAGAGGTTTGAAGGAGCTCTTCAACATGAGATATGTTAGATTGCGAGCATAGTTGACTTGGTATCTGAGAAGAACCTTCACCAAGCTCCTTGATCCTATAACATAACAAATACAGTATAAAACTATAGTGTTGAAAGTTTGAAATTTATTTCCCAAGGAAAAAAAATATAAACACCTGTCAATGAAAAGAGCAGCCTCAGGAAATTCAGGATTTACAAAGATCCGAGAAGCATACAATGAATTCGAGATCTTCCTTGACCCTTAAAAACAGTTGAGATTTTAGATGATATTTAAACTAATGGAAATAATATGATATTTAAATAAAAATATTATAACAATTATTATGGCACCTGAAAAATCTCTGATCTTACACCACTGGATAATAACAACAATAGGTCCAGAAAGCTCAAAACCAACAGAGTTGGCAACCTTGTCAGCAAAATCCCCCCACAATGTACAAGACAACCGATTTGACCTATACAAATAGAGTATTGTAGAGAATAAAAAAGCAAGATCATGGCGATAAGATCGATTACATATTGTTTTAAAATGAATGAACAAAAAAATATTTAATAAGAGACTCACTCAAGATCTTCGAGCTCAATATCAATTTTTTTATTTCGAGTCCCATCTTTTGTTATTTCTTCAACATTGCCCACGGCCGACAACTTTCCCATAACATCTAAATTCCAAAAAAAAAATTCGATAGAAAGATATATAAATAATGGTTAAAAAAGTAACAGTAGTGGTTTGCCTTTCAATTATATATTTAAAAAAAAGATCAAAAAAAGAACAGCTTATATGACTGACCGATCAGATAATTATCATCTGCATGGCGAGAGGAAATATCACTAAATGGACAGAATGAAAACCCATACAGAGGAATAGATAGATCATCAGCATCAGGACGAACAAAAGTTGAGAATTGAAAATTGATCTTGAAGGCATGCGACGTTGTTCGATAGCTACCACTATTTTGACCAACTCTAAATTGGCTTATGAAGAAGACCCCACCCTCAACCAGAATGCTTTTAAATTTAATAACAAAGGCACGTTTTACAGAAGCATGAATGCGAGAGCCCTTAAAGAGAGAAAAAAAAACCATGATCATATATAAAAAAATAATACAAAAAAAAAGCCCTTAAAGAGATATAAAAAAACCATGATCATATATAAAAAATAATACCAAAAAAAAAAGAAAATTAAGTTAGATTAAAACCATTGCATCCTGAAGAACCATTTCAATGCCATTAATCTCCCCAGGAAGATTAAATCTCGGCATGAACCAAAGACGAATCACCCTGGCCTTTATCTTCCAATTGGCCCTTAGAGGACAAATTTCTCTTATGGAATCTATGTGATTAGCCATGGCAAGTGTAGAAAAGAAATTAAAAAATATATGATATGCCCAAGATCTCCACGAAGAAGACGATGATGATGATGATGGTGTAGAGAATATTTCTCAATCAACACTGCATGTAAAATATAAAATGCTATGTCAAGTATAAGTGCTTCAAGAAAGGAAGAAGAAGATAAGATGGAAGAAGAATATGAGGGGGAAAAATACAGAAATGAACCTGGCAGCAAAATTGTAATACCCATGAAAAATAAAATATAAATATTTGTTTACAAACTACTGTTACTATTTCAGTATACGGTACTATTTACCTATATAATACTATTTACGTATATGATACTGTTCATTTATACAATCGAAATGTCAAGTACTAGATATGGTTTGGTCATAAGAGAAAACTAGAAAGAAGTTTGTAGGAGAAAATGACGTTTTATGTGTAAAAATACCCTCAGGGACTAAAGTGAAAGGACTGAATTGAAAAGAAACTTAAAGGTTTAAGGTGAAAGGATAGTTTTCCCTTTAAAGTTTCCAATAGTAATAACAGAAAAATTTTTCGCGTGAGGTGCACAGTAACTACATTATTAGAAATGTCATTTTCATGAATAGTAAATTAAATATTTTATTAGTGTATAGTATCAAATAGTACCTTTGACTTTTCCTATAAATAGGCGCTTTCATTTCACTTCTAAACTCACACCTTCAACTTCTCTTCTTCTCTCCTTAAGTTTCTCTTGCTTTGACGCTAGGCCTCTGAGATTTTGGGCCTTTCCTTTTTGCTTAGGTAAGGATACTATGCCCTTTCTATGTCTTTCAAATTTTAGAAGTTATTTTCTTAAGTATGCTCTGTGATTGCGGCTTTGGCCGATCTTCCACATCAGAAAGACTGTCCTTAGCTGTTTATATGTTATTTTGATTCTCTGATTACCGAAATAGAATGTAAACTGTGAAGAATACATGTCTAGGAAAGTTCTGGCTAAGGAAAGACCTGGTTTTTAAGTGTGTCCAGTGTGACCCTCCACTCTTTCCTGGGAACTTACCTGGTGTACTCTTTTACAGATTGTATTCTCTATTTATGGTATGAATAGTACCCGTACGTATGAATAGTAACCGTTTATATGAACAGTATCTGTACGAAAACAATCCTAACGTATTTTCTCTAATCTTTCATGAAAATCTCCGTAGCAGAACACCGAAATTCACCTGAGCACTCTTATCTGTAATGACTTAGAGAAGTGATACTCGTACGGAATCCAGGTGAGTGAAACGACCCCGTTTTAATAGAATTTTAGCATTACTGGTGATAAAAAGTATGTCGTAGGACACTCCCAAGATTCATAGGGGGAAATTAGATTCAGAATGACGAATCTAAATGAGATAATTAATCCATAAGTATGGATAAGAAAAAGCAAGTATCTTATGATGATGTGAAGATTGAATCTCTTGAATTGTGGTTTATAAAGCTATAATATAGTTATATACTATACCTGTTATATGGATGAATATTATATTAAGCTTCTGATTATGATATGAAATGCTATTGATTGTGATTGAGCGGGACAGTACCCCCTTTCACGGCAAGGCGGAAAACCCGATTGACAGGGTATCTTGACCAATGAGTGTGGAGACAACGATTCCCTCAGTAGGGATATAGCCCGGATTGGTGATAAATCCGTGAGGCGCCCTAGCTAAGAGGATGAGGTTGTGCGTCATGGCGGAAATATACATAATTGGTGAGTCGGCCTGTGTGCGCTCTCCAGGATATATTGCCATTGACGAGTACTAGTAACGTTTGTTGAATTGGATGAATTTTTGTATGTAAAAGGATGATGTTGTGCGTCATGGCGGAAATATACATAATTGGTGAGCCGGCCTGTGTGCGCTCTCTGGGATATATTGCCATTGACGAGTACTAGTAACGTTTGTTGAATTGGATGAATTTTTATCTTTTGTCTATTGGTTGAGTATGAGCCTTTGGATATGCTTGCATGACTGGTAATGTATTTGAATTTTATTAACGCGAGGCCGATTCGCTCATTGAGTTTAAAAGCTCACATTGTTTGTACAACCTTTTTGTTCAGATCAGGTTGCCAATGAAGAATATCCGCTAGAAGAGTAGATCACTTTGGACCCTTCCGCTATCGGGTAGGCACCTCTATTGTTGTAGATTATGTTGCTCTGTAATCGTCTAGGACATCTAGGTCAGGGGTTCGACATTTGGCTTGTATGTCAGTATAATAATGTATTTTAAATTGATAATCTATTATTACATGCAAATCATCTCTATGATTTTCAGATAAGAAAATTTGATATATTTATCGGAAGGCTTACAGTGATGAGAGATTCATCATTGTGCCGGTCATGTGCCCAGAAAACGGGTCGTGACAAAGTTGGTATAAGAGCAATGGTTGTTAGGTCTCCTAGTGATTACAGAGCAAGGTAACTTTAGTGGGACCTCCTCTATCGTTGTGAACCCGGGCACAATTATAGAGAGACGGCTCTATTGAAGGTCCTGTAGGATGTTTCCATTTCCTTTCCCTCCGAGACTTATCTCTTCTTAGAAATTATGTTTTCAGGTTTAGTTTTAGACAGATGTGGCTACACTTTTGAACTTAGTCAAGGAAAAGTTATTATTTGTTTTGATTCCGTTGCTGTCGGATCAAATTTTTATATGGTGGATTTTATAAGCTGAATTCATGATTGAATTTGTGTAGCTATATTATTTTAGGGTACCAGCCAATAAAAGAAACCACTTGCATTAAAAACAAAAAAAAAACTGAAGGATTACATTGCAAAAAAGAAGAAGTTTACTCATGTATGAGTAATCTAAAAGCGAGGTGGTCTTGGATTAGGAGGGTTGTATTGTATCATCACCCCTCGACCATTCCTTGGAGCAAGGGACATAGCAATGTCGCGGAGGGTAGTGTAAATCCCATTCATACAATCAACACTTCTTTGTTGTTGATTGCAGAAGCACTGGGTAGACCAATAGAAGAACCTGTCTATTCTTGAAGTCATTTCTGCATGATTGCGTTTAGTTAACTTCTCCAGGTCTCCTATCATCTTTTTCAGATTTTTCACCTCCTGCTCTAGACAGGCGATTTTGTCCTCCGAGGTATGGCCCGTGCTAGTCTCCTCAGCTTCCTAGATCTTCTTCATTTTCTTCTCCTTCTGCTTCTCTGGAGACCCCTCAAAAGGTCTTTTGCCCTTGTCTTTGCCCAGACTTAAGTTTAAGTCGAGCTCTTCTTCCTTAGCCTCTACTGTGAGATCAATGTACTTCCTTAAGGCCATGATTTGGAAAAATTTAGAAATTTTTGTAAGAGTATGAGGCGAGAGGAATACTGGAGGATTGTAGGCTCAGAGATTATTACTCTTTGTAGTGTGGTAACTGAGAACGCTGAGAAGGTTTTTATAGAGAAAAATTTGGACTAAGAGACAAAGAAGATATCTCTTCACCGCACCCCTACACGATCAACCTACGGATTTCTGCAAGCTGGAAAGCCAGAAGTCTAGGGTAGGCGTGCACACCGATAGCGCGTTGCATTAATGCCAAAACCACGAAAGTCAGCATTCGGTGGATTTGCGGCCGATTTTACTCGGTTTTCCCATTTCTCCCGTTGGCATTTTCCGAAATTCAAAGAAGTTGATAACATAGCCATCAAAGATTGCCTTGGATGCTTTTATGATGAACTGAAATACATTTCTCCGTTTTATTGTGTTGTTCTTAAGAGCCTTCAGTTGAGTATAATATACATAATTGATTGAATCATGTTGTAATTACATGTATGTATGTTATTCATGCATAATGAGTGAAGGCTACGATCAAGGAGAATATGTGATGATCCTACATATACTCATAGAGAATGAGAAATCAAAATGACTTGGAAAGATGTGTAGAGGATAATACATCTTCATGGTTACACATACTTACATATAATGCTCTCATGGGCAAATGAAAGGCAGTGATTTCCTTACATCATGATAATGCTTACTGCATGTGACCGAAAGCAGTTAACTTTGTTTTAAAATATATATATTTACATATATATTATGTGTAAGTCTAGAGTAAAGACACCGATTAGAATCTAAGATACGGCCAATATGAGGCTACCTAATCATAGAGGGACATCGTGATATGGGATTACAGGATAAAACAAGTTTAGAGGGAGAAAATCTCAGACTGAAGAGCGTAGTTAGTCAAAATTTTGAGAAAGGTCAAGATTAGCCGAAAATTTTTTTTCAAGAAATCTTTGACTTATGTTAATTGCATTTACTATTTACTTGCATGTCCGACATTAATTGCTGGCATTGCGACGTATGTGATCTGTAAACCTTATAGCGAGCGGCGTGTAGGTTGTGGTGGCTTTAGCTCCAGGGGCTTCGGGTTGTCTATAAATCTTGTATGCCCGTTACCCTACTCATCGCACCAAGCAAACCTACTTCTTTCATTACATACCTATTTCTCAATCTCCATTCCTTTCTCATTCGAAGTTATTTCTGAGATCCCTAAAGCAATGGCCGATAATAAGTCTTTCAACTTGAATTTTGAGACTGGCAATGTAGAGCTTGATTTAAATCTAAGTCTCGGAAACAACAAAGGGACGAGACCTGTAGACAGGTCACCAGAAATTAAGAAGAGAAAGAGGGATGTAATAGAGTTGGAGGAGGACAGTACTGCAACATCCTCAGAAAATAAGCTTGCATTCCTGGAGCGTAAGATCGAAAATCTGGAGCGTAAGATAGAGAGCCTAGAATACAAGACAGAGGACCAGAAGCGACTAATAAGTCGTCTCTTTGAAAACCAAGAGAAACTGATAAATCGTCGTTTCGGGGAACTAGCTAATCGAGTTGATAGACATTCAATGTTTGCAACTCAAAATTTTCGTGACCAACAAGCAAGGTGTATTGACTGTATGAACGGAGTGACTTATGCTCTTCGCCAAATTTCTCAGGCGCTTCCTCCAGAAACCCTTTCTAGGCTGCTCCTCCAGAAACCCTTTCTAGGCTGCAACGATTAGCTTCCTCCTTAAGGTCTGAAGCACCTTCCTCTTCTAGACCTGGAATACCTTCTACATTTCAAAAGCCTCCTCGTCCTTAATTTATTCTTTCTTTTGTTTGTATCTAAAGCTATATTTGGTCTAAGCTTCATGTATTAAAATTATCTATGTACTAGAAAAAAAATTTAAGTTAGTATTTAGATATTCTTTGTTGAAGTGATTCATTTTACTGAAAGAACTTGAGGAATGAGAAGATATTGGACTTGTTATATTTCATACTTGATTCTAAAGCATAGTATAGTAATATCTTTTTGACTGAGCAGAGTTACTAAAATGATATTTCATTGCACTTCTGAGCTATGGAGGAATGCTGAATAAGTATTTTATGAACCTATATATAGAGAACTATGAGTTTGCCCTAAGCATTGAAGGGATACGACTCTATATGAGTCATTGAGGTGAGAGGAATTTCTATATATATTTATTTTATAATTATGCATGAGGAGTATGTTATTTACTTAACACATTTTCTAGGATTGTTCTTCCTAGAGATTCATGTAATAATTTCATGTAATGATTTCATTTTATATGACGCCATCAGCTGAGAGTGTCGCCTTAAGGTAGAAGGATCACCTTCGGGCAAGAGTATTGCCTATGGCCAAAATGATACTTTCGGGTGAGGTGCTTGTAATTATAAAAGTTATAAGCTATGTGTGTAGTATCATGTGTTCTGATATTCAATGTGAACTGGAAAGACCACGTGCCACTTTTGAGATGACACCTATTTGAGGTTTTACATAGAGACAGAGTTCGTCTCTGATTAGGTGGTTTGAGTTTGGTAAAGGTTATGAGGATGAGACACTTTATGATACAAAAGATTGTGGAGAATATCAAACTGATGAAGAAGAGATTACTTGCTGTTTAGAAAAGGAAAAAAATTCCTATGAAAATTATTGATAATGCGGTCTAGAGTTCACAGTCGATGCTATAGTGCTCTTGTAAATCTTACCAAGGATGTGAAGATGTTTGGAAAGAAAGAGATACAAAGGATGAGACATAGACGAATTAATCACACTTATTTCAGTCTTGAGATGAGTTTTGAATTCGGGGGACCGAATTCTCTTAAGGGGGTGATAATGTAATACCCATGAAAAATAAAATATAAATATTTGTTTACAAAATACTATTACTATTTCAGTATACAGTACTATTCACCCGTATAATACTATTTACATATATGATACTGTTCATTTATACAATCGAAATGTCAAGTACTAGATATGGTTTGGTCATAAGAGAAAACTAGAAAGAAGTTTGTAGGAGAAAATGACGTTTTATGTGTAAAAATACCCTCAGGGACTAAAGTGAAAGGACTGAATTGAAAAGAAACTTAAAGGTTTAAGGTGAAAGGATAGTTTTCCCTTTAAAGTTTCCAATAGTAATAACAGAAAAATTTTCCGCGTGAGGTGCACAGTAACTACATTATTAGAAATGTCATTTTCATAAATAGTAAATTGAATATTTTATTAGTGCATAGTATCAAATAGTACCCTTGACTTTTCCTATAAATAGGCGCTTTCATTTCACTTCTAAATTCACACCTTCAACTTCTTTTCTTCTCTCCTTAAGTTTCTCTTGCTTCGACGCTAGGCCTCTGAGATTTTGGGCCTTTCCTTTTTGCTTAGGTAAGGATACTATGCCCTTTCTATGTCTTTCAAATTCTAGAAGTTATTTTCTTAAGTATGCTCTGTGATTGCGGCTTTGGCCGATCTTCCACATCAGAAAGACTGTCCTTAGCTGTTTATATGTTATTTTGATTCTCTGATTACCGAAATAGAATGTAAACTGTGAAAAATACATGTCTAGGAAAGTTCTGGCTAAGGAAAGACCTGGTTTTTAAGTGTGTCCAGTGTGACCCTCCACTCTTTCCTGAGAACTTACCTGGTGTACTCTTTTACAGATTGTATTCTCTATTTCTGGTATGAATAGTACCCGTACGTATGAATAGTAACTGTATATATGAACAGTAACCGTACGTATGAACAGTATCTGTACGAAAACAATCCTAACGTATTTTCTCTAATCTTTCATGAAAATCTCCGTAGCAGAACACCGAAATTCACTTGAGCACTCTTGTCTGTAATGACTTAGAGAAGTGATACTCGTACGGAATCCAGGTGAGTGAAACGACCCCGTTTTAATAGAATTTTAGCATTACTGGTGATAAAAAGTATGTCGTAGGACACTCCCAAGATTCATAGGGGGAAATTAGATTCAGAATGACGAATCTAAATGAGATAATTAATCCATAAGTATGGATAAGAAAAAGCAAGTATCTTATGATGATGTGAAGATTGAATCTCTTGAATTGTGGTTTATAAAGCTATAATATAGTTATATACTATACCTGTTATATGGATGAATATTATATTAAGCTTCTGATTATGATATGAAATGCTATTGATTGTGATTGAGCGGGACAGTACCCCCTCTCACGGCAAGGCGGAAAACCCGGTTGACAGGGTATCTTGACCAATGAGTGTGGAGACAACGATTCTCTCAGTAGGGATATAGCCCGGATTGGTGATAAATCCGTGAGGCGCCCTAGCTAAGAGGATGAGGTTGTGCGTCATGGCAGAAATATACATAATTGGTGAGCCGGCCTGTGTGCGCTCTCCGGGATATATTGCCATTGACGAGTACTAGTAACGTTTGTTGAATTGGATGAATTTTTGTATGTAAAAGGATGATGTTGTGCGTCATGGCGGAAATATACATAATTGGTGAGCCGGCCTGTGTGCGCTCTCTGGGATATATTGCCATTGACGAGTACTAGTAACGTTTGTTGAATTGGATGAATTTTTATCTTCTGTCTATTGGTTGAGTATGAGCCTTTGGATATGCTTGCATGACTGGTAATGTATTTGAATTTTATTAACGCGAGGTCGATTCACTCATTGAGTTTAAAAGCTCACATTGTTTGTACAACCTTTTTGTTCAGATCAGGTTGCCAATGAAGAATATCCGCTAGAAGAGTAGATCACTTTGGACCCTCCCGCTATCGGGTAGGCACTTCTATTGTTGTAGATTATGTTGCTCTGTAATCGTCTAGGACATCTAGGTCAGGGGTTCGACATTTGGCTTGTATGTCAGTATAATAATGTATTTTAAATTGATAATCTATTATTACATGCAAATCATCTCTATGATTTTCAGATAAGAAAATTTGATATATTTATCGGAAGGCTTACAGTGATGAGAGATTCATCATTGTGCCGGTCATGTGCCCAGAAAACGGGTCGTGACAAAAATGGAGGAGAGCTCACGAACCAGAAGAAATAAACAGGAAAGATGAAGAAGGCAACTAAACAATTTGAAAGAGAATTTAAATCAACTAACATTGCATTCAAAATTCAAAAGATGAAAAAATGAATGCAGTCAAAGTCTAATGACAAAAGAAATAGTAAAAGTTCAGATATTTTGAAGCCAAAAAGTTGAAGTTGACAGTCATAATTTATTATGGAGACAAAAAGATATGTCAGAGAGAGATGTGACTAAAATAATGGGAGAGAGAGAAGTATTGAATAAGAGAGAGAAATGTTTAATTTTTCAATAATAAATAAAATAAAGAATTAATTAGGAGGAAAGAGAATGCTTTGATTTGACAATAGAGTAATAGGAGAGAGAATGGAGAAATAATGGAGATGAGAGAGAATTGTCTGATTTCAACTATTAAATGCTAAAATATTAAATGCAGGGTAAGCATGCAGCTTTAAATGTACTTGAAGGTTTTCAAATATAATATATAAAGATGTTTTGGTAAATATATAGAAGCGTGTATTTTAACTTTTTTTTAATGTAAAAAATTGTAGTGATTTTTTAATACTTTAAATTTAAAATAGTTATAAAAAGTTATTTCATTTAGCATTTAATTTTTTGATATATTATAATATTATTTTATTTATTTATTAATATATGATTTTAGGATAATGATAAAAAATATTATTATGGATAAAAGTAATCATTTTTCAAATTTTTGGCTTATTGTTTGATATATTTTCTTGTCAAAAATTGAGATAAGATAATAAAATATTTTTATTTTAACTCAAAAATCTGTTTTATTATTAGTGTATATACATGTTAATTTTAATCTTTTATCAAATTAAATATTAAGTTAGTGATATAGCATGTATTATAATATATGTAATTGTTAAATTTATTTTTAATATAAGATTAAATTATAATAAATTTCTTATATCTTGAAAATAATAAAAAGAATTAATAAGATACTTTATTGTAACAAACTTTAACAGTTCTGACATGTAGTTTAAGAATTAATTCTCTAAAGCCTTAAAAAGTTAAAATTATATATATCTAAAGCTTCCGTCATTTATATATATATATATATATATATATATAAAGCTAACCTAATTCCCAAATCACCATTTTCTCGTCTGAGACTGATCTCCGTCGGTCGCTTCTCTGATTCTATCTTCATCGTCATCGGCTTATCAGTCTCATCCCTCCTCTTAGACTGATCTCCATCGACCACGCTTTTCTGATTTTATCTTCATCGTCATCGTCTTCTCAGCCTCAACCCCTCTGGTTCAGTCACCGTCGGCCGTCGCGAAGGTACGATTTTCTCATCCTCAACCCCTCTGCTACTTCTTCTCTCTTTAATTTCTTTCTCATCCTCAACCCCTCATCTGAGACTTATCTCCATCCATCATCGCTTCTCTGATTCTCATCTTCGTCATCGTCTTCTCAGCCTCAACTCCTCTGGTTCAGTCACCGTCGGCTGTCGCAGAGGTACGATTTTCTCATCCTCTACCCCTCTGCTACTACTTCTCTCTTTAATTTTTTCTCATCCTCAACCACTTATCTGAGACTCTTATGTCCTCAAGAATACTAGAAAAGGATTTAAATAAAATACTCTCACTTACACTCTATATCCTTTGAAGTTTGTTATTGGTCTTGTTACTTTGGAAACTAGTAGAAGATCATTGCCTGTGTCGAACATCGATAGTGATCATAGGCACAAGCAGATCTTCAATTTCAAAATAGTTTTTATAGTGTCTTGTATTTCTCTCTCCAAACATTGTGCCTGACACAGAAGATCAAGCGAAAGGCATTAGGGTTTGGTTCAAAAGTACTTGAGCCCCTGAATGTTAATGGCCTGTTTACCTCGTATTTTTCTCAAGGTAACTTTCATAAGAATGTAAATTTTTTCGTAGACTGTTGCCAAAACGATGTATGGAAGCATCCGCTCCTCAAAACCAAGCTGATAATAAAGGAGAGCCCCCATTTTAAATTGGAGTTTCATGTCTCACATCCAGTAGATATATGACACACGTTCCTGCATCACAAAATCCTGTTGGTGAAGTTGCAATAGTAAACAATTTATCACAATCTTCAGTGTTTCTAAAACAAAAGAGAGATGGCAATTTCATGCATAGGGATTAGTTTTTATTCCTTATTTTGAATTTCATTCCTTAGTTTTTTTATTCATTTCAGCAAAGTTATATGTAAGCACATGCCTTTATGATTTGAGGGGCCTAAAATTCCTTTCAGATTTGATATTATTCTATAAAAGTTACATTGTTCTGGAGGTGGCAATGGTTCAACAACAACAACAACAACAACATAGCCTTATCCCACTAAGTGGGGTCAAAAGGTCCCGTTCAATAATTTCTCTAAATGTCCTTTTTGGTCTTCTTCGACCTTTTTTCATATCTTTGCACATGCCCATACCATCTTAAACGGTTTTCAACTATTTTTTCCTCAATAGGTGCCACCCCAACTCTTCCTCGTATATGATCATTACGGATCCTATAAAAAAAAAATCATGTTCAACACTTCCTGTTTTGGGTTACTACCTTTCTGTCTCTTAGAAGTTGGACAGTTTAGATAATATTTTGCAAGTCACCTGTTTTAATTATTTTGCAATAGGGGATTTTACAAGGCTGTAAGGGTGACAATGCCAGTTTTATTTTATTTTTTTCTTGGGATTATATGTACTGTTTTAAATCTTTACCAGTTTTATTTTATTTCTTTCTTGGGACTATATGTACTGTTTTAAATCTTTTTTTTAGTGCTCACCAGTTTTAAATTTTTCGCAATAGGCACTATGTGTACTGTTTATTGAAGCAGTGTAATGGTATTTTACTGATTATCATATTGTGTTATTTCTTGTAGTGAAGCAAATTTGTGACTTAGAGAGCAAGAAGATAGTGTTCATCTTTATCTCTGAGAAATAACACAAACAAGTTATTTAAAACATAGGATCTAGTATGATTTCTATAATGTGTCTTTAGAAGCAGATAACCGGATAATGAAATATAGGATCTAGTAATGCATACTTCTAAGCAGAAAAAAGATCTTCCTCCTCCTCAAACTCATTGTATAATATATATATATATATATGTTATAGAAAACAAATAGGCACAAGAGAAGAGTGTAATTTGATATTGTTGTGGAATGGTTGGTGGAATATTTAATGGTATAATTAATAGGATTAGATTGCCTTTTTTTTCCCCCCTAAAGAAGCAGGGGGCAGGGCGGGTATTAAAATTCCCTGCAAGTTTGGGGATAACGCAAAATAAAAAACCCCGTAGGATAACGAGGCATTGCCTGGGTGTGTGGGGCAGGGACGGGTAGTGAAAAACTCGTCCCCAATTTGCCTCATTGCCATCCTTACTCCAAATCATGTCAGCATTTATCTTTGGCTTTCGATTTTTGTTTCCATAACAGTCTCTTTTGCTTTGAGAATCCTCATCATTTCACTTCGTTCTTGAGGACATTATTCATTGTTTGCAGATAATTAAAGTGGAGTCTTAGAGAGGATTTTATCATGTCGGGATTGACCTGCAACGCTTGCAACAAGGAATTCAAGGACGATGCAGACCAAAAGCTTCATTATAAGTCTGAGTGGCATCGATATAACCTGAAGCGCAAGGTTCCTTTTTTTTTTCCCTGACATTTTCTTTATGATCTTTTCTTGCAATCTCAATTTTTTTTTTCATCCGTTGCATGCTTTTCTTGTTCAACAACCCTAGGAATACAAAACAAGATTCTCCGGTTGCCTATTTAATCGAGAAAACAGTGTTTGCTGCTTTATTTTTTTTTGGCCAATATTGTCTGCTGTGAGTATTTTATATACTGT
Organism: Biancaea sappan; assembly: GCA_037074585.1. Classification (NCBI taxonomy): domain Eukaryota; kingdom Viridiplantae; phylum Streptophyta; class Magnoliopsida; order Fabales; family Fabaceae; genus Biancaea; species Biancaea sappan. The sequence goes on from CM073498.1 coordinate 18,562,862, forward strand.
TATATGTGCAATATCTTATATTAGGATTGTTATTTTATTTGTTAAATTAAATTCTTTCGCGTATCTTTGTGTTGTGTGTTTTGAACTTCTCATGAAATGTGTTATATGCTGCCTTGGCCGGTGATAACATACCAACTTGCATTAGTCTAAACTTGCAAACGATCAGTGTTTGTTGCTTCTCTTTCACTATTTTCGTTGGGTGAGGGACATGGTGTTGGTGACTTGCTTCATCATGAGCTTGATTGTTTCCCGGAGGATGATATAATTTTCTTTTCACTTTGTTCTTTTCTTAAAGGTGGCTGGGGTCCCTGGGGTGACGGAAGCATTATTCCTTGCAAGACAATCTGCAGCTCAAGAGAAAGATAAATCAAGTGAAGCCCCCATGCTTTATAGCTGTGGTCTTTGTGGCAAAGGATATAAAAGTACCAAAGCCCATGCTGAGCATCTCAAGTCCCGTGGCCATTTGATGCGAGCCTCCCAAGCAAGTAGTCAATCGGATGACAAGGCAATAATCAAGCCACTTCCACAATGTGTTGTGAATAGACCTCCTCCCAGAAGAGAGTCAGACAATGATGAGAGTGAAGGAAGTGCAGATGAATGGGAAGAGGTTGATCCTGAAGATGATTTGGTTAATGATGCTGCAACATCATTGACTGATTTGAAGGTAAATGAGCATGACGACAATGTTGATATGGATGAAGATGAAGAGGACTATGAGGATTTGGACCCATCATGTTGTATTATGTGCGATAAAAAACATGATACTATGGAAAGTTGCATTGTCCACATGCACAAGCAACATGGGTTCTTCATTCCAGATGTTGAGTATTTAAAGGATCCAAAAGGCTTGCTTACGTATCTAGGTCTTAAGGTACTGAATTATATACAGGCAATGTGTGCCAATTTCTCCTTTGTGTGTGTAATAGAGATTGATTTCACCTCCCACATCCATTTTCTAGGTAAAGAGGGACTATATGTGTCTCTACTGCAATGATAGATGTCATCCTTTCAGTAGCTTGGAAGCAGTTAGGAAACACATGACAGCAAAAGGTCATTGTAAAGTACATTATGGTGATGGCGATGGTGATGAGGAAGTAGAATTGGAAGAATTCTACGATTATAGCAGCAGGTTGGCGTAGTTCTTACTTTTGGGTTCTATTGTTCTAATTAATTTGATCTTCTTTGTAACCTATCTTTCTTGATCCCATAAAATAATTAATACTTATTGATACATCTAATTGCTATTGATCTTAATTTTCGTTCACAGTTATGTGGATGAGCAAGGCAAACAGCTAATTGCATCAGGTGATACAGCCAACAATATAGAACTTGGCAATGGTGGGTCTGAGCTGATAATCACCAAGAAATCTGACAACGGAATATTATCCAAAACACTTGGTTCGCGTGAATTTTTGCGTTATTATCGTCAAAAACCTCGCCCATCATCCACAAATAATGTGGCTATTACTGCTGCATTGGCATCAAGGTATGCTCCTGAACTTTGTGCTCTATTTTCTTTGTGCTTTATTTTCCTTTTAAGAGCCTGGGAATACATATGGTCAGTCACTTCAAGTAAATTACCAAGGTCATGATAATAGGGATCTTGTATTTTTTTTTCTTTTTTTTAATTTTCAGGTACAGGAGCATGGGTTTGGCTACTGTCCAGTCAAGAGAGCAAATGGTAAGGATGAAAGTACTGAAGGAAATGAATAGGTCTGGTGTTGAGACAATGCGTACTAAAATTGGGATGAAAAGTAATGTCATCCGAAATCTGCCAAAGAATGTCCCGTATTAGTCCCCTCCATCTCAGTTTTGCCCTAGTGTTTTTGTAATTCAAGTTTAGTTATTTAATTATAAGGTTTCAATTTAACTTTTCCTTTTTGTCACTTCAAACTTTTACGACCCCGGATCACCCAAGGGCATTGGCCCTTGTACATGCTTAATGAAATTACCTTATGTTTACCTATTGATGAATGGCTTGGCTATTTCTTTCGTTAGTGCTACTTTTTCATCCTCCCCAATTGCTTATCAGGGATGACTGATGAGGACTTGCTTGGGGTTGGGGGGAAGGGGATAATATAATTTTGTGGCAAGATTATTAATGTAGTGGAAATTATGAATTAAGTTCTATATAACACAGGAGCTTTGAGAAATTTAGGAAATTATTTAGCTACGAGTATCACTTCATGGACCATAAGTATTTTGTGATAAGTTTGAAAAATGTAATGGGATGCGATAACGACCTAGATGAGATGGTGTAATGTCTTGGCAATAAAATTGGTGGTAAATTCTGGCCAGTAAATGATGTTTGTAGAATTATATGTTGCCTCTGAAGTTGCAACTAAATGAAGAAGCACATTGTCAGTTTGTTTGGTTTAGCTTTGTCCATACGAAATACATATTGCAATTTTGTGGTGTTTACCATTTTATAATTATGCTATCCCCTTCGAGCATACAAATATAATATAAAATAATGATATCTTATACTAATTTTTTGTTAATCTGAGCACGATTTTCTAGGACAGAAATTGACACATCTCTCCAGAGTTCTTAGTTGACATTAAGGGACTGTTTTGTGATAAGTTTGAAAAATGTAATGGGATGCGATAACGACCTAGATGAGATGGTGTAATGTCTTGGCAATAAAATTGGTGGTAAATTCTGGCCAGTAAATGATGTTTGTAGAATTATATGTTGCCTCTGAAGTTGCAACTAAATGAAGAAGCACATTGTCAGTTTGTTTGGTTTAGCTTTGTCCATACGAATTGCATATTGCAATTTTGTGGTGTTTACCATTTTATAATTATGCTATCCCCTTCGAGCATACAAATATAATATAAAATAATGATATCTTATACTAATTTTTTGTTAATCTGAGCCCGATTTTCTAGGACAGAAATTGACACATATCTCCAGAGTTCTTAGTTGACATTAAGGGACTGTTTGGTTCAAAGGAGGGGAGGGGAGGGAATGGAAGGGAAAATTAAATTTCTTTGTTTGGTTTAGTTTGAGGGGAGGGGAGGGAGGGAAAATAAACTTTTTTTGTTTGGTTTGCAAGGGGAGGGAAGGGAAAATAAAATAAAATGACTATTATAGCTCTTTGATTGTATGACTAACAAAACATAACAAATTTGTTATCACTTATATTCAAATAAGTTAGTTCATTTGTTATGATGAAATAATATAATATTTTAACAATTTCAATTTAATTCATCTAAAAAGTATCTCAAATATATAATGTGTTTTAAAAATCATATAAAATTTTAATTTTATTATTACCGTAATAAGAAAAAAAGCTAAATAATTTTATTGTTAGAAGACACAAAAAAATAATTAAGTATAATTTAACTAACTGATTAAAATTCTATTTTAATCTCTCACAGATGTCCTTTTTTTAATAGATTTTTATTCTCAATTTGGTCCCTTACAGATTGATATGTTATCGATTCAGTCTCTCAAAAAAAAATTATATTCTCAATTTGGTCCATCATAAATTAATATGTTATTAGTTTAGTCCCTCACTTATTTTCATTCTCAGTTTTATCCCTAATAAATTGATATATTATCAATTTAGTTCTTGTTTTGCTCGTCATAACTTTTGATGGTAACAACTTTTGACGAAGGGACAAAATTGATAACATATAAATTTGTGAGGGACCAAATTGAAAATAAAAATATGTGAGGAACTAAATTAATAACATATCAACAAATTGAGAATGAAAATCTACGAGGGACTAAATTGATAATATATCATTCTATAGGGGACCAAATTTATAATAAAAATTTGTAAGTGACTAACTTGAGAAAAAAGACATCTATGAGGGACCAAAATAATATTTCGGTCCTTATTAATTTACTCAGTTTATTATTATTAGGATTATTTTTTTTGTTATCCTTTATTATTTATTTATACATATAATATATTATTTACATATAATAATAATAATAATAATAAAACTTTTATATAGTCAAAATATGTTAGTAATATATTATTTAAGAAGTAAAATAAAAGAAGTTAGAAGGTAATCTTGGTATTAAAAATAATTATTAAGGGTACTTATGTCTTTTATATTATTACAATTTTCTTTTCCTCAAAATCCCCCCACTTTCAGAGGGAAAGAAAACAAGAGGAGGGAAGGGATTTTTCACTTATATTTTCCCTTCCCTCCCCTCTAACTAATTAAAACAAACAAAGTCAAATTAAAAAAATCCCTCCCCTCCGCTCCCCTTCCATTCCCTCCATTTCTCTCCAACCAAACAATACGTAAAATATCTAAAAAACATTCATTTCTATATTTATATTTTTCGATGAAACAAATATTTACAATCTTATGTACTTAATATTTCGTCGTAGCTTTTTTCATTTTAGGAGCATTTTCTTTATAGCTATATAAGGTAATTTATAACAACTCACCTTCAAATAATATCAACATTTATTACTTTTATACATATGTCGGTATCTATAAAGCATTCAATTTTTTTTTGGGTATACAGACTATATCATCCCGTTGAATATCCTCCATGCATATCTATAAAGCCCATTTTATAATTATGCTATCCCTTTCAAGCATACAAATATAATATAATATAATGATATCTTGTACTAGTTTTTTGTTAACTTCAGCACGATTTTTTAGGACAGAAATTGACACATATCTCCACGGTTCGTTGGCATTAAAATATCTATGAAGCATTCATTTCTGAAAATTTTTTATATTCATATTTTATGATGAAACAAATATTTACAATTTTATGTACTTAGATATTTCGTTATAACTTTTTTCATTTTAGGAGCTTTTTTTTTTTTATAGCTATATAAGGTTTATAACAACTCACCTTCAAATAATATCAATATTTATTACTTCTAATACATATACCGATATCTATAAGGCATTTTTTTTAAATGTTAAAATCACAACATATCTATAAGGCTGAGTTGAATATCCAAGCATATGAGGCAGACTACATCATCTAATTGAATATCCTCCATGCATATCTATAAAGCATTCAATTTCTTTTTGTGTGAGGGATTTATTGACTGTGGAATTCAAGTATTTGACTACTGAAAGCCATATAGCAATATAGCACAGTCCCCAATGTTGCAGCACCTTCATCTTCATCTTGATCCATATCAACATTGTCATCATGCTCATTTACCTTCAAATAAGTCAACAATGTTGCAGAATCATTTACCAAACGCAACTTTCCATAGTATCATGTTTTTTATCACACATAATACAACATGATGGGTACAAATCCTCACAGTCCTCTTCATCTGGAATGAAGAACCCATGTTGCTTGTGCATGTGGACAATGCAACTTTCTATAGTATCATGTTTTTTATCACACATAATACAACATGATGGGTCCAAATCCTCATAGTCCTCTTCATCTTCATCCATATCAACATTGTCGTCATGCTCATTTTCCTTAAAATCAGTCAACAATGTTGCAGAATCATTAACCAAATCATCTTCAGGATCAACCTCTTCCCATTCATCTTCACTTCCTTCACTCTCAGCATTGTTTGCCTCTCTTCTAAAAGGAGGTCTATTCACAACACATTGTGTAAGTGGCTTGATTATTGTCTTGTCATTTGATTGACTAATTGCTTGAGATGCTCGCATCAAATGATCGTAAGACTTGAGATGCTCAGCATGGGCTTTGAAACTTTTATATCCTTTGCCACAAAGACCACAGCTATAAAGCATGGGGGTTTCACTTGATTTATCTTTCTCTTGAGCTGCAGATTGTCTTGCAAGGAATAATACTTCCGTCACCCCAGGAACCCCAGCCGCCTTTAAGAAAAGAACAAAGTGAAAGAAAATTCTATCATCCTCCAGGAAATAATCAAGCTCATGATGAAGCAAGTCACCAACACCATGTCCCTCACCCAACGAAAATAGCCAAAGAGAATGCAACCAACACTGATCGTTTGCAAGTTTAGACCTAACGCAAGTTGGTATGTTATTTCCAGTTAGTGCAACACATTACACATTTCATGAAAAATTTAAAACACACAACACAAAGTTTTGCTAAAGAATTTAATTTAACAAAGAAACTAACAATCCTACTTTAAGATTATGCATATATGAAAATATATAAAATACTCACAACATACAAAAAATTGGCAAAATAAATAAATAAATAAAACAGTAAACATTGTTTTCTCTATTAGATAGGCAACCGAAGAATCTCGTTTTATATTTCCAGTGTTGTTGAACAAGTAAAGCATGTAGCATATGAATAAAATTTCAAAATTGTAAGAAAAGATCATAAAGAATTAAGAAAATGTCAGGAAAATAAAAAGGAACGTTGAGCTTGAGGTTATAGCGATGCCACTCGGACTTAGAGCTTTAGCACTGCATCGTCCTTGAATTCCTTGTTAAAAGGGTTGCAGGTCAATTATGGCATGATAAAATCCTCTCTGTAATTCTACCTTAATTATCTTCGATCAATAAATAATCTCCTTAGAGAACGAAGTGAAACAATAACGATCCTCCAAGCAAAAAAAACTGTTATGGAAACAGAAATCGAAAGTTAAATACAAGTGACAACAATAAGTCGAGTCAGTGAACACACACTAACGTAACACTACCGCTTTTGCTCTTGCTTATCTCAACATCGGCTCATTGAGCTTGCCCCGCTCCTTCGTAGCTGAACCCATTATCTTTCCAAACATGGTGTAGGTTGGATCCAAATCAATCAGCCCATTAGATTTTTTTCCAATTACATTTTTTTGGAATAAATTGATGTCTTTAATCGGGACAAAATAAAATTTTGACGCCTTTAATTGACCATAAACACTTGTTGGCTTTGACAAACTAAATAAATAAATTGCTGCCTTCTCCTCTGACATATTTTCTAGCCATTTACATATATATCTCTCAATCAATATATAAAATGCAAAGGAAAATATTTTAGAATGTTCTAATACTAAATTATAAAAATTTTCTACTTATATATATATATATATAGAAAACTTATATTATACACCATATCCAACTTTTTAATTTTATTACACAAAAATATAATATATAAATATATGTGTGTGTGTGTGTGTTTTTTTTTTTTAGGTGTATGTGGTAGTGCTCGGGTATGTTTCTATGATAATATAAAAGTTAGTGATATACTTACATGAACATTAACTATTTAAATTTTTTCTTTATATTTTTTTATCATATAAAATATAAGTATTATTTTTTAAAAAATAATTATCCATTTAACTATTTGTTTAATATATTTTAATTCTTACTTTTTAATTATATTTATGTTCTTAATATAAATAAGTATACTCATTCTTCATTAATAATATAAATGAAACCTATGGTGCTATGCATGGCAAAGGCATTATGACATTATGGCATTACGCTAGTTATATAAAAAGTTCAGAGAAAATATATTAGTCTCTAGCTTGTACGATTTTTAATTTATTTAAAGATTCGGAGAATTTTAAAATGAAAAGAATTTGTATAATATTAGGTAGAACTTGATCATTTTATTTATTTTTTGTTTATTTAAAAAAATTTCTTTTGCATGGGTCAGAGCTTTCATTAACTTCCATTCGTCGTTATTATTTATTTTTTGTTAACACATAGATGATATCCATTAAATATTATTGAATATTTTAAAAAAAAGCAGAAAAGAAAATTTTCCCCTTTGAAACATAAATAGACAATTTTTTTTCTCACAACACGCGCGTCATTAGTAGTATGCTCAATTGGCAAACGACATGATGCAAAGAGAAAATTTAGTAAACGATTTTTTTAAAAAAAAAAAAGAAGAAAAAAGAAAAAAAGAAAAAAAGAAAAAAGAAGTGCAATAAACCAAAGATAACCGCTCCAACGATCAAATCGAGCACCGTCAGCCTCTCTGTTCTGTTTATTTTTTCTTTCTCTTTCGCTTTCTCTCTCTCTGAGCAGAGGTTTCCAGTCTAGAGGGACAAGAAGCAGAGAACTTCAACTCAAACCTCTGCTTTCCTAACATCGATTTCTGCGTAGTCTTTGTCTCTGGTTTCATAGCATCGCCATGGCTTCCTTTTCCAGATCTCGACGACTTCCCGAGCCTCGATCTGGCGGCAAAATTGTCCGACCCCGTCGAACTGCAGGTGCCCGGACCCCCTACGACCGACCTACTCCCCCAAATTCCGCTTCTCAGAGCCCTAATTGGCTCTCTCGTTTCGTTTTCTCGCCCACTCGTTTCATTGCTAGTGGTGCCGGGAAACTCTTATCCTCAGTTTTCGAATTAGAATCTTCGCTAACGTCGTCTTCCTCGTGTTCTTCTTCCTCCTCGTCTTCTGCTGGCGATTCCGGTGCTGGTATGGCTACTGTAGGGAGTGATGTTACAAATCTGAGTTAGATAGTTGTTGTATTTGGAATTCTAGGGTTTAAGTCTTGTTTCTGCTTTGAAGTTATTAATTCAGAAATTTTCTATTTGACAGTGTGAACTGGAGTATACGGCACTTGAATATGTCAAGCTTAGTTTTTTTAGTTTAGGCAGACTTCGTAGTGTAGGTATACGGCTATTTAAAAGTTCTAAGTTAGATTTGCGAAAGAGAAATCATTGGATTATAAATCCTATGCCTATGTGTCTTCCTTTGTTGGAAAGCAAAAATGTTGTCTTATTGTTTTGGCCCATCCTATCCACTCCTAAAAAATGTGTCCGCTGTCCCTTGTTGCAGAGGAGGAAATTGGAACTGTTAATGATGAAAAAGATTTTCTTTTACAAGGCGATGATGCAATGAATAAGGTAATTGACTCTACTGTTTTCTACTGAGCTGGAAACCTGGTCGTTATTTGCTTATTTTGTAAGCCTGTTATTTCTTTTTTCTTTTTCTTAAGTAAAACTAGTCCTTTTCAATATTCATTTCTTTGTAATTAAAGAGAGCAATTGTGAACGGAAAGCTTTTTAACTTATTGTTGAGATCATTTTAAGCACGATCTAAAGCGTTTGAAAAATTTTACAAGGACTTAGGAACGAAAAAGGAAAAATAAAATATTTTCAAGATTGCGAACACCAGAGAAATAAAATTTAGAGATTTGGATCAAGTAAGATGTGTTAAGAATGACAAAGGAAAAGTCTTGGTTACAGATGGAAATATTAAAAACAGATGGCATGGTCACTTTCACAAATTCTTATTGACGGAGCAGGGTCGACTAGTGATATGTAAGATTTAACAACCCTAGAGAGAGAACAAAATTTAGCTTATTATCGCAGGATTAAGGTTGATGAGGTTAAGGAAGCTCTTAGAAGAAGAGATAATGGTAAAGTTGTTAGTCCTGATGATATTCTTATTGAAGTTTGGAAGTGTTTAGGGAAGGAGGGTACTATTTGGCTAACTAAACTCTTTAATGAGATTTTAAGGTCCAAGAAAATGCCTGAGGAATGGAGAAGAAACACTTTAGTGCCTATATACAAAAACAAGGGAGACATTTAGAACTGTACAAACTATTGAGGGATTAAGCTTCTGAGTCACACTCTAAAATTATGGGAAAGAGTGATTGAACGTAGGTTAAGAATTGAGACGAGTATTTCTGAAAATCAATTTGGATTCATGTCAGGGCAGTCTACTATGGAAGCTATTTATCTACTAAGAGGGTTGATGGAAAGTTATCGAAGTAAACAAAAAGACTTGCATATAGCATTTATTGATTTGAAAAAAGCTTATGATCGAGTACCAAGATAGGTGTTGTGGAAAGTGTTGGAAAAGAAAGGTGTACGGGTTGCGTATATTAGAGCTATAAAAGATATGTATGTGGGAGTTACCACTAGTGTGAGAACGTCTTGAGAGGAGATAACAGACTTCCCTATTAAGATTGGCTTACATCAGGGGATCATCTTTGAGCTCTTATTTGTTTGACTTGGTTTTAGATGTTATGACGAAATACATCCAAGAAGAAATCCCCAAATGCATGCTTTTCGCAGATGATATTATTCTCATAGTAGAGTCAAGGGAAGAGATTAAGTTTAAACTCGAGTTATGAAGAGCTACTTTGGAATCGAAGGGTTTTCGTCTGAGCAGGAGTAAGACAGAATATATGTATTGTAAGTTTAACAAGCGACAAGCTAAAAATGAGTTGAAGGTTAAAATTGGAGATCAGATTGTATCACAAGTGTTAAAGTTTAGGTATTTGGGATCAGTTATACAAGATGACGGCAAAATTATTAGAGATGTGGCACATAGGATACAAGCTGGATGGTTGAAGTGGAGAATGGCATCAGAAGTTGTTTGTGATCGAAAAGTATCTGATAAGCTCAAAGAAAAGTTTTATCATATTGCTATAAGACGAGTAATTTTTTATGGGAGTGAATGTTGGTGATGAAAAGACAACAAGAATAAAAAATTGGAGTAGCGGAGATGAAGATGTTGCGTTGGATGTGTGGTCATATAAGAAGAGATATGATCTGTAATGATCGTATATGAGGTAGAGTTGGAGTAGCACCTATTGAGGAAAAAATTGTTGAAAATTATTTAAGGTAGTTTGGGCATGTTCAAAGAAGATCGTTGGAAGCGCCAGTAAGGAGAGTTGAGCAGATAGTTCGGAGCCCTGTGAAAAAAGGTCGAGGAAGACCAAGAAGGACACTTAGAGAAGTTATTGAATGGGATCTTCTGGTAAATGAGATACCTAAAGAGTTAGTCATGGATAGAGTTCAATGGCGTCGTGCTATCCATGTAGCCGACCCTACCTAGTGGGATAAGACTTTGTTCTTGTTGTTTTTGAGATCGTTTTACCTTGTGTTTTGGAAGCTATACTGATTTTTGTTTATCTTTCATGCATTGAAAAGTAAGCAGATAAGCATGCATGTAGTCATTTGCAATCACATGTACATTGCACAAGCACAATATTATTCATCATGTTTCCTTCCCACATGCTTTGTTCCACTTACATATGGACCTTGAACAATTTTAGTGGACTTTAGTACTTCATTCCTCTCTAGAAAAAAAAAATAATAAAAGAATCAATCAACCCGTCTAAGAATTAAATTATCATTTTAGAAATGGATTGGCATGTAAAATTTCCTTTTCCACTTAGCTGCAGGAAGATTTGATCAATGCTACTTTTGTTTGTATGAATCTCCTGATTTCATCTGAGAGCATTTTACATAAGATATTGATGTTTGTTATGTAGAGTGGAACGTTGATCAAGTCCTCTGGGAAGGAGCTCCAACCATTAGTTGGGAATAGCAAAAACAAGCATGTCATTGAGCAGCTACTTATGCAGGAGACGTTCACAAGGTGCTGAAAAATTTAGAATGTGGTTTTATGGTTTCTTAAACTTTTTCCGTAGTTGTTTTCAATAAGATTTTAAAATAGCTTGATATTGAACAGGAAAGAATGTGATCAGTTTATAAGAATAATAAGATCAAGAGTAGTAGATTCTCCAACCAATGAGGATGACCGCAACAGGACCCTTGGAAATGGTAGTCCATCACAAAACTCTAATCTTAAATTATTGCTATTACCTGACCTTGTGTTTTGAATTATTTATCAGATGCAGATGCACCTGATCTCAGCAGTGCTGCTGTTATGGAGGCAAGGAAATGGCTACAGGAGAAGAAGTCAAAATTAGATTCAAATTCAGATTTAGGTTATGGAAGTCATAATTTGAGCACGGTTACATTGCCACAAGTTAGTGACCTTTTCTTTTTCTCTTAGTGAAAAGATAATGATGCATGTGCATGGTTTATTCCCCCCCCCCCCTCCCAAAAAAAAAACTCTAAATCATGAGTTGTTTGGTTTTACCAATTTACCTGGCTGGTCTGCAGGCTTTCAAAGATGAAGGATCACCAGTGGATGTGGCCAAGTCATATATGCGTGCACGCCCTCCATGGTCATCTCCTTCCATAGACCATAGTAAACCTTTGACACCGACTGGAACTCAGCTCTTCAAAGAAGAAACACCATATCCAATCAGTGGCAATTCTACTACATCCTCCAAGGTGCCATTGACTGATAAATTTTAATTTTTTGAAATTATGTGTATATCATTTTGTAGTTGCTTTTATTATGAGTGGAAGGGCTTGTTCTCTGTTCACACTGGTGTTTTTACCTTATGTTGTTGACTGTTACTCTATTGGAACTTTAGAAAATGGTTCCCCATTTTTTATACAGATTTTTCCATGACAAGAGATATTGTTAAACCAGAACATTCGTTATTGCTGAAGTTCATTAAGTGCAAATTCGGTGTACAAATGGAGTTTGAGGACAAGAAAATTGAATAAAAGTAGAAAAGAACACATTAAAACAGGTTTGTTTGTATCTTCAGGATAGCTGGTACCTTTTAAAATGTGAAGAGACAACCATGTGTGAAGGGTACTGCAGTTGCCAGGGGAATATATAGGGCCAACTGAAGAAGATTAGCATTTTAATTTTTCGTATCACCTTAAAATTTAAATATAAACCCTAAACAAATATAAAGGAGCTTTTCTTATAGTTATGAGAGTTACTATGCACTCAAGACCCCCTAAGGTTGCTAAGGATGGGAATGGAGTTGATTTTGGGGGTCCCATCACTCTCTTGCCAATCACAGTCTTTCTTTCCTATTGCCTTCCCCCTTCCTTTTGATGGTGGAATAGTAATGTCAAGGCTCATGCTGCACATCCCCCCCCCCCCCCCGCGCGGGGGTTCAAAACAAGAAAAAAAGAAGGAAAATATCACAAAATCCCTAAAACAACTACACCTCGTATTCCTGAGTCACTATGCAACTTGCACACATGGATAATTAGGTAGTTAGTTGGTTTGATGGCACAAAGTTTTAAATCTCTCTTGGGAAAGGTGGCAAGTGATCCTCAATATGAGAGCATGATAGGAATACTAATACTTGTGACATTAGGGCCTCACATCAATTATTGTTCCAAGAGGGGAGGCCCAAGACTTGGAGGGTGTACGAGAGAAAGAAAAAGAGGATAGGGGGCTGATCTGTACAGTCCAGAGAATTAGTTAGTAGTGGGGGTATTTTAGTGACAGGGGGGGGGACAAAGGGAGTTATGCTGAGAAATTGATTGCTGAATGAGAGAGAGAGGACTGCATTGTGGTTTCTCTCAGTAGGAGCAAGGGCTCTGGATAGGATTATATCCTGTAATCCTAATTGTTATTAAATAATACTACTGCATACTTTTTCTGGTTTCCATCATTGGTCCGACCTGCCGGATACGTGATGCCGCCAAAACCAACAGATAGAGGGGATGCATTGGAAGCTCGGGTAGCAAGTATCGAAGGCATGGGTTCACGTCTAGAAGGGGTAGAAACACAGATGAGTGAGTTTCGAGCCGCTCTGATGGAAATGCAACAATCCAATTTAGCAATGCAAAGAGCATTGCTGGAACAGATGCAACAAACCGAGGCAAAGGTGCAACAATCTCTGAGAGAGCTTGATAAGAGGGGAGGAAAGAGAGTGGAAGGAGAAGGGGATGAAACAGTGCCTGTGGATGTGGATGGGTCATCTTCGGCAGCAGAAAGGCAAGTCAGAGGTGCAATGAGACCTCCGGTAATGGGAAACATTCAAGTGGGAAACATTCAAGATGGCTGGGACGAATACCGAGTCTCGGTGAAGAAGGTCGAGTTACCGGGTTTTCAAGGAACAGACCCAATGGGTTGGATTCAACGGGCCGAAGCTTATTTCGAAGTGCATAATACTCCGAACGAGTTAAAGGTGAAATTGTCTAGACTGTGCATGGAAGGTAATTCCATTCATTGGTTTACTCTTCTACGCGAAACGGATGAAAATCTCACCTGGGAAAAGTTTAAGCAAGCTTTGCTGTTACGATATAGGGGGACGATATATGATAATCCATTTGAAGAACTCTCAGTGCTTCATCAATCAGGAACGGTGGAGGAATACATAGACGCATTTGAGTTAATCTCCGCCCAAGTGCCGAAGATGTCGGAGAGCCAATATGTGGGCTATTTCATGGGAGGCCTCCGTCCTGACATACGGCAACGTGTTCGGTCCTTCCACCCGGACTCACGGTGGCGTGCGATGCAGTCTGCAAGGGACATGGAGCGTGAATTGGCAGGTACGGTCGCGCACGCAGAGGTCAGCGCGTTTCGTGCGAGGATGGGGCATTCATCGTATAACTGGGTTGCTGGACCGGGTTCGACCCGGAGGGGGGTGGATGGGCCGATTTCGCCCCACCCGACCAAGCCCACTACCCAACTTAATGGGACGACGTCGTCTGGGGGCAGTAATAGATCAACAGCTTCAGCGTCTTTCACGTCCTCACCGTCGAAGCCTTCTGTGGTCTCGTCGGCAGGAAACGTGCAGCGTAAGTGGGGAGATGACCGGCGGGCTTCTTCCGAGAAATCAAGGGGAACCAGACATCTATCATATCAGGAGCTCATGGATCGGCGGAATAGGGGGCTGTGTTTCAAGTGTGGAGAGAAATTTCATCCACTACACCAATGTTCTGAAAAAGCATTGAAGTTGATTATTGTGGATGACGAAGAAGATGGGAGTCAGGCTGAGGTTCTAGCTCTGGAGGTGGAACCGGGGTCCGAAGGGGATGGTTTAGAATGCAAGTTGATGGGATTAATGGGCATTATGGGGTCTGAACCGACCACTTTTAAAACCATGAAATTAGAAGGTACAGTGAGAGGAGTACCGATTCTTGTATTAATTGATAGTGGGGCTAGCCATAATTTTGTGGCCCCACAAGTGGTTTCATCTTTAAACATCTGCGCTGATGAATTTAAGCGTTTTGGAGTCAGGCTTGGAGATGGTCACAGAATTATTACCAAGGGAAAATGTGAAGGCCTTCCTCTGAAAATTGGCAAAATTGACATTGAAATCGACGCTTATATTCTGGATTTAGGGGGAGTAGATATGATACTGGGAGTTGCGTGGTTGGAGACACTGGGAAAGGTGGAGATGGATTGGAAGATGATGTCGATGTCTTTCCAATGGAGAGGGAAAACTGTTACTCTCCAAGGCATGCCAAGTATTGTTACAAATGAGGGTGCTGCAAAGATGGGGGCTGGGTCTCTGTTGGGGTTAATGGCACCTCCTGCTCGAATGGTAGATGGAACTTTATGGAAGATGGAGAGTGATTGGGATATAGGAGGTACAGAGAAACTGAGACAGCAGCAAAATGATGACCTGGACAGGTTAATTAGACAATTTTCGGATGTTTTTAAGGAGATCACCGGTCTTCCTCCACACCGAGAAATTGCCCACAAAATCACCTTGAAGGAAGGAACGGAACCGGTGAATGTGAGACCATATAGGTACCCCCATCACCAAAAAAATGAGATTGAACGTTAGGTTCAGGATTTGTTAAGGTTGGGAATTATTCGTAATAGTTCGAGCCCTTTCTCTAGTATTGTAATTTTAGTAAAAAAAAAGGATGATTCGTGGAGAATGTGTGTAGACTACAGGGCTTTGAACAAAGTGACAGTTCAAGACAAATTCCCCATACCCATTGTAGACGAGCTCATTGATGAATTGCATGGGTCTTGTTTCTTTTCGAAATTGGATCTAAAATCGGGTTATCATCAGATTCGGATGGAAGAGGGGGATGTGGCAAAAACCGCATTTCGCACTCATGAGGGCCACTACGAATACTTAGTCATGCCATTTGGATTGATGAACGCACCGGCAACCTTTCAAGCAACCATGAACCGAATCTTCAAACCATACCTTCGTAAGTTTGTATTGGTGTTTTTTGATGACATATTGGTATATAGTGCCGATTGGGATATTCATTTGGAGCACTTAGCTACTGTTTTGGGAATACTTCAAAAACATCATTTTGTAGTTAACAGTAGCAAGTGCAGTTTTGGAAAATGCAAAGTTGAGTACTTGGGTCATGTACTATCTAAAGATGGAGTGGCAGTTGATCCAAAGAAGGTAGTATGTGTGCTAGAATGGCCGATTCCGCACAATGTAAAGGGTGTTCGTGGATTTTTGGGCCTAACAGGTTATTATCGAAAATTTATTAAGGATTATGGCAAGTTAGCTAAACCATTGACAGAGCTAACTAAGAAAGAGGCATTTAGATGGGGCCCCGAAGCTCAACAAGCTTTTGAGACTCTAAAAAAAGCCATTACTACAGCACCTGTATTGTCTCTTCCTGATTTTGCAAGGCCTTTTGCTTTAGAATGTGATGCCTCGGGTACTGGATTAGGAGCTGTCCTTATGCAAGAAGGCAAACCAGTGGCCTATTACAGTAAAGCTTTGTCTCCTGGCCATCTCTCAAAGTCCATTTATGAGAAAGAGCTCATGGCGGTAGTTCTCCCTATTCGACATTGGAGATACTTTTTAATGGGGCGCGAGTTTGTGGTTTACTCTGATCAGAAAAGTTTAAAAGATTTACTGACACAAAGGGTGACAACTGCTGATCAGCAAAATTGGATGGCCAAATTGCTGGGGTTCAAGTTCGAAGTTGTTTACAAGCCGGGGCCCGAGAATAAGGCTGCAGATGCTTTATCTAGGCTTCCTACCGCAGGGGAACTCGCTTCTATGGTCTCCTTTCCCATTTGGCAGCAGGGGCAGGAGTTATTAAATGAAATTAAAGGGGATGTGGAGCTTCAAAATATAGTGACAGCCCTGGAAATCGATCCCAACAGCAAACCAGGGTTTAAACTTCATCAAGGGGTTCTATTTTTCAAAGATAGGCTGGTCATATCAGCTCAATCTGAGTTGATTCCGCTTTTATTACGAGAATTCCATTCTTCTGCTTCCGGGGGCCATTCGGGCTATTTGAGGACATATAGGAGACTTGCTGTGAATTTATATTGGATTGGAATGAAAAAGGTAGTAATGGATTTTGTTAAGGCATGTCCCACTTGTCAGAAGATGAAGAGTGCAGCAACCTTACCTAGTGGGTTATTGCAGCCACTACCTATTCCAGATAAAATTTGGGAGGAAATTTCATTGGATTTCATCACCGGTCTTCCTAAATCCAAAGGGTATGATACTATATTAGTAGTAGTGGATCGCCTATCTAAATATAGCCATTTTATCCTGCTGAAACACCCCTTTACTGCTAAAAAGATCGCTGCTGTCTTTGTCAAGGAAATTGTGAGACTACATGGTATTCCTATGTCTATCTTAAGTGATAGAGATCCCATTTTTGTAAGTGTTTTTTGGAAGGAGATCTTTCACTTACAAGGAACAACCTTCAAAATGAGCTCTTCCTACCATCCTGAAACGGACGGACAGACGGAAGTTGTTAATAGGTGTTTGGAGTCTTATCTTCGATGCTTTGCATCTGAACAGCCACGTAATTGGTCTTTTTGGTTACCGTGGGCGGAGCTTTGGTATAATACAACCTTTCATATCACCACCGGCACCACTCCCTTTGAGATTGTTTACGGTCGGCCTCCACCTAAGATAACTCGTTACCTTCCGGGTGAAACTAAAGTAGAAGTGGTGTCTAGAGAGCTTCAAGATCGGGATGAAGCATTGAGACAACTCAAATCTCACCTCCATAAGGCTCAAGAGCAGATGAAATATTATGCAGATAAAAAGAGGAAAGATGTGAAGTTTGATATTGGAGATTGGGTGTATTTGAAACTCCGACCCCATAGACAACTTTCAGTCTCACAGAGGATTCACTCAAAGTTGTCTCCCCGTTATTACGGTCCTTTCCAAATCATTGACAAGCATGGAGAGGTAGCTTACAAGCTTCAGTTGCCTCCACACTCTAGAGTGCACCCGGTATTTCATGTTTCTTTACTAAAAAGGGCTGTTGGAGATTTTTCTGCTGCTGCTACGCTGCCTACTGACATAGAGGATGATGTGGTGATAGATCTTGAGCACATTTTGGCGACTCGTGAGAAGAGAGAGCATGGGTTAACCTCTAACGAATATTTAATTCAATGGAAAGGGTTAGCACCGGAGGATGCCACATGGGAAGAAGAATCCTTTCTCTCAAGTCAATTCCCTGCTTTCAGCCTTGAGGACAAGGCTGCTGACTTACAGGGGGGTATTGATAGGAATACTAATACTTGTGACATTAGGGCCTCACATCAATTATTGGGCCAAGAGGGGAGGCCCAAGACTTGGAGGGTGTACGAGAGAAAGAAAAAGAGGATAGGGGGCTGATCTGTACAGTCCAGAGAATTAGTTAGTAGTGGGGGTATTTTAGTGACAGGGGGGGGACAAAGGGAGTTATGCTGAGAAATTGATTGCTGAATGAGAGAGAGAGGACTGCATTGTGGTTTCTCTCAGTAGGAGCAAGGGCTTTGGATAGGATTATATCCTGTAATCCTAATTGTTATTAAATAATACTACTGCATACTTTTTCTGGTTTCCATCAGAGCATATCTTGCTTCTGCAAAATTAATGTTATTAATTTTGAGAATCTGAGGGAGGATTCTTTTTTGTGCGTGTGTGTTGGGTTGTGGTTGGGGGGAGGGGGTTGGTTTTGAGAGATAGTGGAAGTATATAGGATGAGTGGCTTTCGGTGATGCCCCTGTTGAATATTAATTGGAGGCTTGTATTAAAGTTAATTCCACAAACAATCAAAAGTAAGGAAAATGGAAGGAGCCATTAGGAGTTGACTTGGTGCTCAAAATATCTCATAAGGTAGCATGTAAGTTGTGCTGCCAAGCTACATATGGTATGTGACCAGATCGGACTAAGTAGGAGATAGTTTATTAGTAATGATGGAGCAGGGTCTTCAAAGGAGATGATGAAGCAGAGCAAGTTTCTGTTATGCTTGTCCTATTGCCAAAAGTTGGCATATTTTTAATCTGCTCAGTGATTCAAAACACTGCATATTAATAAGATAATCAGGAATGCTGAACCCATTTTGAATGATTTCATCTGTTAGACCTGGCAGATATTCATAAGACTTATTACAATGTGGGAGCATTGATTTCCAGTTTTCAAGTGCACCTTGGTGTTTTAAGTACGTACCATGTGCATGAGTTGACATGGCATGGATATTGGGACACATTTTATGTTTGCAAACTGAGTTGAGAGGATAAATTTGATGCCTCTTGAATTGCCATTCTAATGTTTTTCTATTTTCATAAGCAAGAAACTTATCTTCTCTGGAGGTTCTTGTAGAGAAAGTTTTGGATATATCATTTTAAAATACCACAACTTGCTTCAACTGAGGAAACAATCTGATAAGATTTGTTCCGGAAAATTAATAGTTGTTACTTGTTACCCAAAAATAGTTTCGGAAGCAATTCTCTGAAGTCAGAGGCCTTAAGTTTTACTTTCCTAAGGGCTAGCTTCCTTAGCAACTTTTTTTCTGGAATTATATATGTATGCTTTTGTTTTAGCTCTGCAAGATAAATTAGTTTGATGTAGCTCAGTTAAAGCTGGCTTCCTTAGCTACTTCTTTCTAGAAATATTCATGTATGTTTCTGTTTTAGCTCTGCAAGATAAATTAGCTTGATGTAGCTTAGTAGAATTTCTTACATTTGTCGAGGAAGTTATATGCATTGTCTCTGTCAATTGTTGCTGGGTTTTCATATAGATGACTCTGTCATTGGGTTCAAATATCCAAACTTTCTGCTTATAGATATATCATGCCTTATGTGCTGAAACCTGGATGTAGTTGAAAAGGACTTCTCCTGCTATGGGGTCATGGAGTATTCAGGATGAAATACGAAGAGTACGATCCAGGGCAACAGAGCAGATGCTTAGGACATTTCCCTCCTCAGAAATTGATTGGTCTGCATTTGCTGTGGACCTTAAAAGTAACATGAATCCCTCAGCTACTGAAAATATTGAAGCTAGTACAGGAGGAAAAGTGCATAATTTTTCTGATCCATTAGATGTGTCTTTGAACTTGGTCAAGGAATTAAATACTCACGGATCTCCAGGTATGATTTTTCTGCTGTGGGAAACCTGTATGTCTGTTCTAGTATCCACTATCCACTTGTAGAAAAGATCGTTACTTTTTCTTTTCTTTTCTTTTTTTGTCGGGAATATGAACTACTTGTTGTGGAATGGAATCCTAAAATGTTTAACCTCATTTTTTGCCCTTCAGATTTGGAGAGGAAACAGGATGGTGTTCAACTAGAACATATGCAGTCTAATTCAGCTAATATTAACTCAGAACAAAATCAGGTGTTTATATGCGTATCTTTAGGCCCTTCGTCCCCCCCTTTGTATTATATTCATGATTATTTGAGGGTTAAGCTATTTTATGTCTAACATGGTTCAATTTTTCTACCTTTCTAAAAGGGCTTTGAAACAACCATTCGGCAAACTGAAGGTAACACTGCTGCTATTGTACCAGTTTAAATTATTTGTCAATGCCAATGTGCTAATTCTTTTAGACCCTTTGATTTCTACTTTTTTTGTTGTATATTGGCTTCAATTATGACATTACAAGTAGTTTTTCATCTTTATCTTAGCACTGACAAATAGGAAGCTTTTACAAGTTGGGATCCAGCTTTTTTTTTTTTGTTGCCTGTAATCTGACCAGCAGATAAAACACTTACGCATGCTCAGTTTTCATTTTCCCGCCTGTAGAAATTCTAATTTGTGTATGAAAAATCATGCCACATAGGTTCAAACAATGACAGCAGAGAAATAACTACTTCAGGACATGAACTAAGGTCATCAGATGATGTGATAACGTACAGGTTAGAATATACTTGTCTTGTTTACATTCCTCTCTTTTCAATAGTTGTATAGTTAGGTTTTCATCAAGTTAATGTTTTACTGTTTATTTCTGACATTATTTGATACCACGATTTGACTTTTCTTTAACCGGGTGTATTTTTCTATTTTGATTTATGGAGTGAATAGGAATTACATTTAAAATCCTCAATACTATATAGTTTAACCTTTTGATCACAATTTTGACATTTTATTTTGGCTGCTTAGATTGCTGTCTAACTTCCCAGTTCCTAACATGTTAAAAAAATTCATTATGGAGCTACCGTATTTGAAATTGATCATCTCCTTAATAGAGGTGCAACATTGCCATTGTTTGACTATGATAATTGGCACTGTCTTGAGTCGCCAATGGGAAAATGTTGTAAATTTAAGGCATCAAAATGTGCAGAAGTGATACAATGAAAATTACAATTTGGTAATCCTATTCTGGCATCTAATTAACAAGAGTCTTAACTGGGAAATCTAGATGATGTCTTCTCTCTCTTTCCTGTGCAGTCAAATTTTCATTTATTTATCTTCTTGTTCTAACATTTCTTTGAATGCAATAGTGATGGTGGCCGGGTCAAAGTCAATGGCATCAGCAACATAAATGGAGCTAACTATGAGCTAGACTCTGTGAAAGAAAACAGAGAAGGTATTCTTGTCCCTTTGACTGCCTTATAATTGGAATACACACTCTGGTGATGCCATATGCGCTCTTCGCTTAACGTATGAAATTTTCTTTTCAAGTTTTCAAACTAGTTCTTTATACTCAAACTTCCACCATTAAACAGTGCGTTGCTGCAATGTACATATTGAGGTGGTTTAGTTATTACATGATATCAAATTTTAACAGGAAAGTGATTGTACTATGTATTCAATTTAAATCTTGTTTGAACCATGTTTTACATTTTTCCTAATAATTTATTTTCATATATAGTGCTAGTAATCTACCGGACCTTTACATGTATATGTCAGATATGTACTGTTTTCTTTTTGTGGGTTGGGATGCTTGAATTTCTCCTCCTTTTTGCCTACTTAGTTAATTCATCTTATTATCATTTTTAAACATAATTTTAACCTTAGATTCTTATCCTACTTCTGTGTGCATCTTCAGAGTCTAGATTACATGATGGAAACTGCTTAGTACTTGAAGAGAAGGCTGGAGCAGAAGATGCATCGGGGAATGGGTTCCCTTCATCAGGGCCCAAGTAAGTTCGGTAAATTTATGGTACCATTAATTTTATCATAACCTATTTTGCACTACTAACTGTAATCACAGTTGTCCACTAGTTGTGGTTAATACAACTAAGTCATGATTCTTGCGTCGTACTCCACTCTCAATTACTAGAATTTGGTACATTAATTAACTGACTTGAAATATGATATTGGAGAACCAATGGACTTCTTTCTCACTTATCTGGGAAGTACTAATCATACCTACACATTGTGTGCATATGTATGTCCCTAGAAATGTGTGTATTGCCGACTAAATATTTATTGGCCTGTCTATCTTTGTGCTGAAAAAGCAAATTAATTTTGCCATTTTCTTGCTTTCTAGTAATGCAGGTCAGGTTATTGAACAAAATGCTAAGACATCGGATAATGAACTTGGTACAGCTGGTGATCAAGAGATGCGAGAACTGTCGAGTGAAATGCCTAATGTGACTGTAAATGAGGGTGTTGCCACTGGCTCGCAGAACAGTTCAAGTGCGCAGAACGAGTTTGAGCAGGAACGTTCTGAGGCAGGTCATGAACCAGACATGGCAGACTCCACGAGGAGTGTTGCTGAGAAGCAAAAGGGGAAAAGAATTAGCAGATACAACAGGAGAGGCAGAAGCAGGGGTAAGGGTGCTAAGTGATGTGGGGTTGTATTTTATGTGCCTAATTAAATTGTAATTTACCGTCAGCTTAGAAAGTAGGGATGTGCTTTGTGCAGGGCATTTGTTGTGAAATTAATATTTACGAGTCCACGTCTACTTAGGGAACATTTTTCTTGCCCCTTCCGTTCTGTCTTCGTCTTGGCTTAGTTCCCTTGATTTGGGCACCAGAAATTGGATATGTATAAAGCATTTGCTGTGATAATGGTTAAATGCGTGAACGTCGAATTTTGTTCGTTTTCGGTAATTAAAAAGCGTACCTGGCATTTGATTAGCACGGTATGGTTCTTTGAATAAGTTGGTTGCCAATCTAATCTTTTAATTTCCTCCTCCTAATCATGTATTTCGCTTTTCATCACATCTAATTAAGTAATTATGCTTATACATTTAACCCTTGCAGTCTGGGCTATTGCAATGTTCTTTAGAATGAGAGTCGATTGATCTGTTATTATATTTTATGATGGCTTGGTTTTGTGACGAAATTTTCTTGCTAGGAGTGTTATATGTGCTAGAAGCTCTTTTAAGTAATAATCATAAATTATGATATAATCACTTTGAAACAACAGCGAAATTGTATTGAGAGTTTCTTTCTATATATATAACCAGCAAGCGACGGGCGAGGTGCAGGGATAGATTGTATACCCGAACAATAAAATATACTAGTGACTAGTGAGAGTAGCTTAAAAACTATAATACCGTATAAATAACATGCCAGTAACTTGAATTCCATCAATCGCTCTGCTAGGGTTCTGCTACAAAGTCAAAAGATCCAAGGCCGCATTAGGTAGATGTCACCTCCTCTTCACGTTCTCTTTCCTCTCTTTCCTCTCTCCTTGCTTTATCTGCTTTTCCCATTCCTTTCATAGGAATTTTGCTTTTCCTATTTAGATTTTTTTGAAGGATCTACACCAAGAGCTATTTGGATTTACATTTTGGTTTTGCTCTCTGTTTGATCTCGCACAGTCCGAATCTCACTCTTTGCCCTATGTTTTTTTAATGCTCCGGGACGCTTTGTTAGAGTTGTTGACGACAATGGAGGTAGAGGAGACAACTGGTATCGTTGAACGTCAAGAAATTCTTATTAGCAAATCGCCACCTTGGTTCTGTTTCAAAGGTTCCCAGAAACAAGGGTCAGTGTGCAAAGATGAAAATCGAGGGTCAATGATGACCTTGCCGCTGTTGTCGCCGACAGTTTCTTCTCCTCCACCATGCTTCCACGGCTCCACCTCTAGCGTTGCAGTCTAGTCTGTTTAGCTTTTCTTTCCTGACTTTTATTTTTGGGGTAGCTTTTGGGCTTCATCAGCCAACTTTGGATCTGCTTATGAACATATGTGACAGCTTGAATCTTTATTAGATTGTTAGAAGGCTAGCTCTAATCTAGGGTTAAGGATGTGTTGCTTCTTTTTAATTTATTAAATTTAGGGTCAAGGGTGTATTGTCTCTGTTTAGTCCCATAGTTCTGTTGTATATGTTTGATATTGTTTTATAGTATGTTATCTTAAATTATGTACTGTTCTCTCATAAGTTCAAGTTTGTAATATATCTGATAATTTTTAGGCCTGTTTCATCTTATTTAATCCTGACTTAGTGCCAATTTAATGAAATTGATATCCATTTGTTAAAAAAAAATGCCATTAATGCAAAGGAGAGATGAATACTACATATTGCAAGAGCAAGCTCAAGGGACATTATAACTTTATTTTACATAAATAGATTGCGTCACAATATCACAAGGATCATATACTCTTCCTTTATTTAGAGAGCAAATACTTTGACGGAGAGAGGAATTACGTTACCTAACATGAATTTGAGGGCCAATCACATCATAACATATAACACACATTTTGTAATTAAATACATCCCAATTTCAAAGTGTAGAGACTGGGAGGGAGGAGGAGATCGCGTCTGCCATCCAATTGAGCACATACTCTTATCATATATACTTAACATTTAATATATAAAATGATTATTATTAAAATATTAAAATAATATATATGTCATAGTTATTAAAATATTAAAATATCGAACCATGGTAGAACTAGTTGAATTAAAATATTATAAAAATAATTTTAATATACATAATAGATATTTAATAATAATTAAATTTATATTATAAGATTTATTATTAAAATTTTTAAAATTTTATGTAATTTAAAATAATTTATGTAAAATAATGATATTTTTTTCTATTATAAAATTTGTTATTATTTTATAATATATAATAATTTGTGTATATTTTTTTGAGTTTTATATATAATAACAAAATCGCTTTATATATTAAATTTTGGATATATAAGATAAAAGTATGTTTGGATAGTAGATGTGTTCTCCTCTTTTCTCCTTGTCGCAGGTTCGATTCCACTCTATGAAACCGGGATGTTTTCAATAGCAAAATATGTGACACATGTCATGATGTGATTGACCCTCAAATTCATATTAGGTAACATAATTCCTTTGATTTCTCCTCAAGCCCTCACAACACACAAAATTAGTAATTTCTTTTTTCTTTTATATTGAAATAGACATTTATATAATAGATTAAAACAATTTCACTTTATGGCATTAATTGTCAGTAAATCATTAAATTGTATATAATAAAATAAATTCAAATTGATAAATTAATTAAATTAATAAATTTAGTAAATTAATCACATCACATTAAATGACTTTAAAAAATTAGGGTAAATTGTTATATAATTGGTATATAATTACTATATAATCATATTAAATGAATTTGAAAAAATTAGGGTAAATTAATAATTGTTATAGTTAATATATAATTGCTATATATTTGATAAATCAAGTAAACTTATCGATTGAAATATAATATGTTATTATTTGGTAAATTATCATTTATTATATACAAATATTTAAATAATTAATTGCTATATATCTATCTTCAGAAGTGATAAACTATAGAGTTTTGTTCTCCATCATGCTTGTCTATTTTCCTTCTTTGAATCTATTGGTGCAACTCGACAAAGCTCTCTCTCCCAACCAAGCTCTCCCTGCTCATCTTTTGCCATTTGATCACCTCCTCGTGTCGATCGAGAACCCAATTGATACCTAGTGATATGACTTCTTAATACTCCAACCTTTTTTTCCCTTTAGATACGTTTCTTCAATTTTTTTTGGTCCATATATATATATATATCTCAAAGAATAAGATCATGATACAATGGACTGGTACTATTTTTCTGCCACCGTTTTTCTGAATCGAAGAAGAAAATCATGATCTAATGAACTAGCATTATTTCTCTGGCGCTGTGTTCCTCCGTAGCTTTGGTAGACTATCCACTCAATGTTCATGCCTATTACTGCAACAATTTGTTTCCTCTAAGAGGTGCAAATTTTCCTGCAAAAAGAAGCTCAAATGAATTAACTTTTCTATAATTCTCACGCTGATAAGTTCTTTTGATTTGTATTGTAAGTATATTATCACTTCTCTTACACGTTCTGTAAAATTTATATTTTTAACATGTATCCTTACTCTATGAATTTTTTTTTCACATTTGCATGGGCTTTAATATTCTCAGAAACTCACCTCTATCTTCTTCCAAATCATAGTAATTCTTATCCCAAAATTCAAACTTATTTTTCTATATATCTCAAATGTAGGTGCTTTTCAGTTAGTAATAGTAAAAAGAGTGGTGTCTATCATTGAGGCAAATTCTTTGAACTTTTCAAGCTGTGTAAACTTTCATTTTCATTAGATCTTAATATTTTTTTCTATCTAATTTTCGGAGTAGATACTTCTTGTACAATTAATCTCATATAAACTTGAACCTCGCGCTACACTGGAACACACAATATCGATAAAATTATGTTTTGTAATTGCATTGTCTAAACTGTGAGGGAGTGAAAAACTTTGAATTAGAAACTGATACACGTGTCAACATTTCTTTCTTTAGGTAAATTAATAAATTTGGTAAATTAATAACATCGCATAATGTTAATTATTTGATTTGAATTTATTGAAGTGATTTGAATTGAAATTAAAAAAATTATCTTTATTATTTGACCATTGTAGGATAATTAATGACATCACATTAAATGAATTATTTGATTTGAATTGAAATTAAAAAATAATTACCTTTATTATTTGATTTGAATTTATTTGAATTGAAATATATACATAATAAATTATTGAAATATACACACATGAGGATCAAGGTATATTGACATCAATTCTTGATCAAACGTATAAAATTTATTTACAGTTGATTATCCTAGAACATTTTTAATTTGATTATTATTTTTTTGTAAAAAAATTAAATTAAAATTTTTTTATTGATTACACATACGTCTTATTATTTTATTTCGTTTGATAACCTATTTTATATCATAATATAATGTAGTCGTTTATTATCATAAATTTTATATTAAAAATTATAATTTATATTTGTATAAATAATTAAAATTTATATCAGAATATTTATGTTTAAAAATTATATGTCATAACTCATAAGTCTTATAAGTTTTACAAATTTATAAGTATAATATTATTATTATATTATGTGGGTCCTAATATATTTAATATGTTATGTGATTATTGTTAAAGTGAATAGCAAAATATATTATAATAATTATTAATTAGTGAAATTGATAATTAGTCAATTTTATTATTTCATTTGATTTGAATGAATAAATAAATAAGGTAAATTAATAAATTTGGTAAATTAATGAAATCGCATAATATTAATTATTTGATTTGAATTGATTTAAATGATTTGAATTAAAATTGAAAAATAATCCTTTATTATTTGACCACTGTAGTGTCTTAAAAGATTTTTTTTAATAGGTAAAGTATACTTGATTGTGGAATTGATATGTGAATTAAAAAATTTGTTTTACTTGACTTTATTTTGATTTGTTTCTAAAAAAATTCTTAATTTAATAGAAATCAAAGTTCAAGATATAAATATTTAAATCATAATCCCTTGACTGAAGAAATAGATGAAAATCAAATTCTTGAAAGATGAAATCTGAGACTTAGAGATTCAAACGTAGCAACAACCTTCAATATTTTTTTCTTTGGATCCGAATAAAACAAAAAAAAGACGCATTCAGAAGTAAATATGAAATCAATATTTAATCGATCATCAATCTGTGTAACAAATAATTTATAATAAATAACAAATAATCCGTAAACTAACAAATTTACCTATTTTATTCATTTAAATTTATTCTATTAAATAAATAAATCAATTCAAATCAAAATTTAAGTAGGTAAAATAGATTTGATTATAGAACTGAAAAATAATTCAAAATATTTATATTTAAAAAATATATGTCATGACTCATAAATTTCATATAAATCAATTATAATTATTATTATTTTTATAAATTAAAAAAATTTTTAGAGTATGATTTACCCGTGCGACAACACTAGTTACATTAAAAAAGATGCACTAAAGCCCTGCAAACAAGAACAAGAAAATATACACAAAGAAGTATCATATCTCTTAACCTCTTTTAATGATTAAGCCTAAGTTTTCCTTCTTTAAAGTTCAAGCTCTTAGTTGTTGATGTCTGACAAACAAGGTTATAAATCTTCAAAAAAAAAAAACCCAAAGTCAAAGTTCTTATCACAAAAAGAAAAAAAATTATATAAGAAAAAGAAAACCTTTTGCAAAATAAAAGTCCTGGAGGAAAGAGTAATAAAAATATAAGAAGATGATAATTAGAAAGAGAGGAAGGGAGAAAAGAAAGTAGTCCCTCAAGACATCCTAGAGAAGGATGTTTCAATTGAGGGTTTTTTTTTTTTGAGAAATGAATTATCTTCTTTTTTAGCAAAAAAATACAAATTCATTTTACAATATTGGCCATTCGATTTTCTTCGTTTCATAATGGATAGTTAATATTGAAGAAAAGAAATAAAAAAATATGCAAAAAAATGTGGACAATTCATTACGAAGTGAAGGAAAAACCAAATTGTGAAATAAATTATCTTTTTCTTTTTTTTAAAAAGAAAAAGAGAGACAAAATCCATTTCCTTGTTTCCTAGAAGAGTTTTGACTCATTGAGCAAATCATCTTTCATTAATATTTTTTACAAAATTAGTTCAACAATAAAACCATTAAAACCCCTCCCCCCAAAATAGAGCTATTAGCCAAACCTAAAGGGAGTATTTAGTTTAAGGAGGGAAAATAAAATTTATTTGTTTAGTTTGGTTAAACCGAGGGGAGGAGAGGAGAGGAAAAATAAAATTTCTTTGTTTAGTTTAATTTGAAGGGAGGAGAAGAGAGGGAAAATAAAATAAAATGATTATTATAACTTTTTAATTGTAAGCAACATCAATAATATCAACAAAATAATCAATATTCTCCAAAGTCACCTCATTTTGAGAGACAAGATTATTAGCGTGATTAATATTTTCAGTGAAGTATTCTTTAATGGCTGAAGATCGTTTTCTTCTCATCTCAGAAGCAATTTCAGCATCTTCTCTAGTGACTCTATCATTTCCATAAAGTATAACCATCTTCTCATAATGTGAAAATGAGATATTCTTCTAAATTGCTACTTTTGGTTTTTGACTGAAAAAAGTTAAATTTTAAACAATAGTCAAAGTTAGCTAAATATTCAATAATGACATATTAGAAAATAAAATATTTAAGAATCTAACCTCAATTAGAGCATCCCAAACTTCTGGCTCAGCATCCCACAAATGAGTAGATGGGTTCCAAGCAAACCCACTCATACCAGTTTTGAAAATATCATAAATTTTCTGCAAAGTGTTTCTTCAATGTTTTTCAACGGTTTTTCACCTTCTTATCAATTTTCTTGCCAAACATTGCACTCAACTCTTGGACTATGTTTTCATAGGCAATGGTTGTGAAAGTACCATTAACTTTGTGACCCTCATTATTTCATGAAAGCATCAACAAGAGCATCATCCATATTTTTTGTCCAAGTCAGGCTCTCCCGATTGGTATTTCCAACAACTTGCTTTTTTGGTGTCATACTATGATATTTAAAAATTAAAATTACAATAAATTAATAGTTTATCACAAAATTAATAGTATATCATTTAAATAAAATCAAAATTACAATAAATCAAGGTAAATACAACATGTTTTATTTAAATAAAATCAATATTAAATCATACAGCTAATACGAGTTCACACTCATGATAAAAAGACCATATAAATAAAGGTAAAATAAACTAAAAAACAACAAACTCTATTGTGCAAACCATTCACCCTAAATGATCATTTTGATAATCTAGCCACATTTGATTAGCTAAACTACCTTTTATAAGCTCACCCCAAGTTGCCTCCTCATTTTTCACTTGTTGGAGCATGATTGTTATCATCAGATACGTTTTGAGTTGCAAGTTCAACATTTACTTCAACTATAAAATCTTCATCAGAGTCTATGCTCATTAGGTAATTATGAAAAATGCAAGATGCAATAATGACTAGTTGTTGAGCTTTCACTCCATACGTAGGCTCTATTAAATTAGATAAAATTTCAAATCTTTTTTTTTAACACACCAAAGGCTCTTTCAATTGCATTATGTAATGATGACGAAGTTTGAATAGTTCTCTATGATTGTGGAGTGGATTTCTTGCTGAATATTCTTTCAAATGATAGCGAACTCCTCTATAAGGTGTAATAAATCCCCTTGTTAACATAAAGCCAGCATCCACAAGGTAATATTTCCATATAATCAAGGTAAATAATCAATATGATAGTTTGAAAAAAAAAAGAATTATTTCATTTTGATAATCTAGTCATTAATTATTTTGAAAAAAAATTCTTAAATGCTAAAAAAATTACTTTCAGAAATTTTAAGACTATCGCCTCAACATATTGAATTTTTAATAATTCTTGAGTCAGAGGCGGTGCCTTCCCATTCAGGGAGCACATAAGTAAACTTTAAATCAAATGTGCATGCAGCTAACACATTTTGTGTCAGGTATTCCTTTACCACGATATCAGGGAGCATCTATAGGCGATACTTTGACACGTATATGTGTTCCGTCTATGGCACCAACACAATCCAAACATTATATAAACATATATATATATATATATATATATATATATATATATGTATACACAAACATAGATATTAAATCTAAGGTCATCATGCGAAAGTTTGAGTATACACTAATTTAATGATAAACTTTTACCTTAAAATATGGGTAGAATTGACTACTACCACAAATTTTAGGAGCAATTGTTGAACCATCAGGTTGTACAAGTAATTTTCTTTCCAATTCAATGATTATTCTTAACACTTGATGGAGATGACGAATAATTGTTTCATCAGAATGGCGAATCCAAAACTTCACTTCACGATTTTTCGCATTATGTGTTAATATATAAATAGTTTTTGCAATTTGTTCTTCCACACTTAACCATCATGTGGGTTTTAAACCACCTTTTATTTCTAACATATCACATAATTTTAAGAATGCTTTAAGGCCCATTATGATAATATTTCTACTAGTAATTAGACACATTATTTCTTCACATACTCTTTCTCTCTTAGAGCTTAAAGTGTAATTGATTTTTCTTTTATGAGACATCCAAATTAAATAACAATAGATAATAGTACACATTAGTTGAGCTACATCTCTTCGATGCAAATCAAACCATATATCTTCAATTTCCATCTAATAGACAAACATAATAAAAATTAATAGTAAAAATTAAAAAAAAAAACATTAATTGATTTAACAAAATTTCCCAATCTCGAATCAACAAGAGATAGCAATTTAAACATAACATTTTTCAAAATGTGGAAAGTGATGAAATTAGTCATGATGTATAGTTAACAATGCTCTAGATCATGTACATCAGTCACGTTTTCAAACGAAAGTGACTTTCAGACACATTGCCCAACCTATATAGGCAATTAAGATATGATTCACTTGTTGATTCATATCCAGGACCAACAATAAAATCAACGACAAAAGCAGCATTTGTTAGAAAAGGATGACCCAAAATCCATGCCAATATGCATGGCGGCTAGTTAACACATTTAGATGATTCACAAATTATTTTCAATTTATGGCAAATAAACAGTCTGCAGTTACCAAGAGTGTGTTCACAAATTCTAGATAAAGTGAAAATTCCAAATTTCAATTTCGTGTATAGAAAAGTAACTTTATTTGAGAGAACAAATTAGAAAAGAGCTACAGAACAAAATATCTACCTTAACAAATCCAACAAAGAAAGGAAAGTAGAAACAAACATAGCCAAGCCCTCTTCAAAGAAGTAACTCATACCTTCCATTTGTTGCTTTACGTCCCTGAAGATTTTTTGAGATGCTCAGCCTGTGTGCTGTGTGTGTCGTATGTGAATATGAAAGTGATAATCATTTAAATAATTATGAGAATTAGGTTAGAGGATAAATTTTGAATTAAAAAAAATATTAAAGATATTTACATCTTTTTATATTGTTACACTTTTTCTTCCCTCTAAATATTTTTACTTTTGAAGGAAAAAAAAAAATAAGGGGGAGGGAGGGATTTTTGACTCCTATTTTTCCTTCCATCCCTTTCAACTAATTAAAATAAATAAAGTAAATTCTAAAAAATTCTTTTCCTCCAACCAAACAATACGAAATAATACATTTCCCAAGAAGGGAAAAAAATAGAAAGACTAGGGAATGTTTAGACAAGTTTATAAAACAAGTAATTTTATAGATTATTTTTAAGTACAAACTATTTTATTCTAAAAGATATAGAAAGCATTTCTAGTATTTAAAAATTTTAAAATAACAGAAGTTTTTTGCTAAAAGTTTATGAAA
The DNA here is from genome assembly GCA_037074585.1 of Biancaea sappan. Lineage (NCBI taxonomy): Eukaryota > Viridiplantae > Streptophyta > Magnoliopsida > Fabales > Fabaceae > Biancaea > Biancaea sappan. Next base: position 18,595,069 of record CM073498.1, read on the forward strand.
AACTTTTTTTTTTCTTTGGACATATTTGGATAAAATGTATAAAATTTCCTTTGCAACTCAAGCATGTAATTTATTTCTTCAATTTAAAAAATTGGCAACAAATTCCTATAAACTTATGATTTTATGCAATATAACCTCTCCATAAATCATTTTATCCAAAACTCCAAATGATTGAAAAAGACTAAACTAAAAAAAAAATATACATCTACTTTATCATCTTAAATAGATCTATTAAAGCAAAAATGTAAAAAAAAAAGACAAAATAAACTTTTTTTTTTGGCATTTGAAATAACAGGCAATGTAGTTTTTATTTTTTATTAATTTGAAATCATCTACAAGTAACGTTAGAGTTTTGAAAAAAAAATAACAAATGGGTTAAAGGGATTAGACTATATTTAATAAAAATAATTGATAAGATAATTGAAAGTTTAAAAATTAATTTTTAATTAAAAACTATTAAGTTAACTTATTAAATTAGAAATATTTGATAAAATTAGTTAATAAATATAAAATGATATACTTGTATGAAATTTTATATAAATTTTATTTTTAGACAAAAATATATTTTTAGGTAATTATAAATTTAAATTTTTTAGTTAATTTAAATTATTATAATATATTTTTTAAAGATAAATGATTTATTAAAAATTAAAATAAATAGTGTAAATAATATAATAATTAAAATAAATATTTAAGATTTTAAAATAATATCATTTTATTATGTTATCCTAAAATAGTATTATACTTATTATTTTTTTGTTAATAATCACATTTTATTATATAATTTTAAAATAATACAAATCTTACAATAAATTAGTAATATTTTGTTATAGGTGTATTTAAAAAAACCTAAAAAAAATTGTGTTACAAATTATGAATAAAATACTGAAAAAATTTTAATAAAACAATAAAAATAAAAAAATATAAGTTATAAGTTACTATAAATACTTTTAATTTAAATAAATAAATTTATAAGTAAATTAAATAAATTATAAATGAGCTTATTTTAAAATTTTGAACCAAAAAAATCAATAAAAGATTTAAGCGACACAAAATTAAAAAAAAAATTATGAGTTAATTGTCAATTTTTAATGATTTTTCCATTTCGGTTTGACACTCACTGCTCACTCCAGCGGTAGCAAGCAAGCATCCAGACGGAGAGGAGAAGAAGATCAAAACAGCAAAAGAGTGGAATTTCCTCCAAATATTGTCACAGAAACAATGGAGGTCTCCCCCTCGTCTTCTGCGATAGCACAGCAAACTTGGGAGCTCGAGAACAACATCATCCCCATGGACGCTCCCTCCACCAACGCCGACCCAGCCTCCGACGCCATCTTCTACTACGACGAGGCCGCCCAGACCGAATTCCAGAGAAGCAAGCCTTGGGTGAACGATCCCCACTACTTCAAGCGCGTTAAGATCTCCGCTCTTGCCCTTCTCAAGATGGTTGTCCACGCTCGCTCTGGTGGCACCATTGAGGTCATGGGTCTTATGCAGGGCAAGACCGACGGCGATGCCATCATCGTTATGGACGCCTTCGCTTTGCCCGTTGAAGGCACCGAGACTCGTGTTAATGCCCAGGCCGATGCCTATGAATATATGGTTGATTATTCTCAGACTAACAAGCAGGTTTGTGCTTGGGTTCTGAGGTTTCCTTCCCCCACTTGTTCTCCCTCCTTAATTTCAGGTCTTCTGATTTATTTAGAATAATTTACAAGGCTTTTTGGATCATGGGAAAACCCTAGTCGCAGTTCTGGTGAAGGTCGCAAAATTTGGGAACCCTTGGTCAGATTTTGTTATGCCCAAGTTATTTAGAAATTCTTGCACTTTTATAATTTGAACTCATTGATTAAAAGCCCTAGACTATGTGGAATGAAACTCCATTTCCACTGTGTAACTTGGGGGATCGTTTTTATTGTAGTCCTGGGTATACAATACATTCTCTATGGCATCGTTTGGTTCTTTTACCATGATGATGAATTCAATTGGGCTTTCCTTGAGCGAGTCCATGTCAAATACTTAATTCTGTTTCTAGAGCTAGCTCACAGAGTGTATCCTCTTGTAGGCTGGCCGTTTGGAAAATGTTGTCGGATGGTATCATTCTCATCCTGGTTATGGATGCTGGCTTTCGGGTATTGATGTGTCTACACAAATGCTAAATCAGCAATTTCAGGAGCCATTTCTTGCCGTTGTTATTGACCCAACAAGGACAGTTTCTGCTGGAAAAGTTGATATTGGAGCATTCAGGACTTACCCAGAAGGTTATAAGCCTCCAGATGAGCCTGTCTCTGAGTACCAAACCATCCCGCTAAATAAGATTGAAGACTTTGGTGTCCATTGTAAACAGGTGATTCTTCATTCTTGTTCAGGTCTTTTCAGAACATTTGTTATAGTGAACTTTGAACTTCATTTGTGTGCATTTGCAGTACTATGCGTTGGATATCACTTACTTTAAGTCTTCCCTTGATTCACATCTCCTGGATCTTCTATGGAACAAATATTGGGTGAATACACTATCATCATCTCCTTTATTGGGCAATGGAGATTACGTTGCTGGACAAATCTCAGATCTAGGTATTGACAACATTATTCATTTATTGCTGCAATTTCTTTGGTGCCAGTTTTGCTGTCACAATAGTGGTTTATCATATTTCTATATTTTTGTTAAGAATTGAGATATAATTATAATTGTAAGAAATATAAACATCCCAGTTGCAAATTTTCTTTGCTGCAGCTGAGAAGCTAGAACAAGCAGAGAATCAGTTGGCGCACCCGCGCTTTGGGTCAATAATAGGTCCCCCTCACAAAAAGAAAGGAGTAAGTAAATACTGCTGTAGAAAACTTTTTGCAAGTTGCTTTCAATGATCAGTTTTGGTATATGTGGATTTGCTTTAGATTATTGGGGTGGTTCTTCTTGTTAGTTTGAATTTGGACATAGTTTAAGCTGATATGCTGAAGATCTCACCATGACTTGTTGATACTCAAACCTTCCTCAGTGTTTATTAACCATCCAACTCATGCTGTGGGAAAATTTTTATATACATGTTCCCATTGAAACTTTAAGCCTATTTCTAAGGTCAACCATGAGAACCCATGATCAGGATATTGTTTTCTTCTCATTAGTGATTTGCCTTTCTTGAATTTGTAAAAAATCAACCTAGAAGCTGGATAAACAATAATCACTATAATAGCTGCTTTTGGTTTTAGAATTAGGCTACATCTGCCAGGGTCTCCCCATCCTTGAAACCACATAATTTTTTTAAGATATTAAACCAGTAATTTTAAGATATTCTTAGAATGCATGGAAAGGAGGGTTTGTAAGTCGTAGAAACCGGACACCAATTTGGTAGGTGTATGATCGGAAACCAATGGTAAATGTAGGTTTTATTGAGCGGAAAACTGGGACCACAGGTTACAACACCTGTCCAGAGCCAAGGCTCCTGTAGAAAATCCCCGAATGGAATAAACTGGCCTACACAACGCACAATAGACTATGATTCAGCATATCCTCTCTGACTCACTCCCCTCCCTTTTATAACAGACTCTGACCCTTTGAAATACCTTCTCTACCCCTTTAACAGAACAACTAACTACTACACCCATTCCCGCTAATAACAGAATCACACTACACCCATTCCCACTACCATCTATCATTACCCACCCATCAAAAACAGCCTTGTCCACAAGGCTGATTTTTTCTTTCTTTTTAATGTCAGTCTATTCCATTCCTCCTGTCTCCTGTGCTTTGCTCAATATCCATGGTTGCCATCTCTCTTCCTTCACCTGCTTTGCCATCAGCTTCATCTTCTCCCAAAATTAACACTCACAGGGACTTTGCCGCACATTGGTGTAGAGGATTGTAGCATTTGCTGCAACGGAAACACAGTCCTTTGCTTTTTCAATCCATTAGTTCTTGATGCGAGAGATGATGGGTTCCCCATGAATGATCTACCGGCAACTTTTTATCACTGGACGTAATCAAAGAAGACGGACGCAATAATGGATGTAGAAGACTTGACCGAAAGACAATGTGCGAACCGAACTCGTGAGCAATAGATGACACAACTGGTTTATTAAAATAAGGCTTTGAGCTTGACGAAGGAAAGGACTCGAGACTTGTCGAATATATGCTTGAAACAAGATTTGGCCCATGTGATTTATCCAACCCGAACCCAAGAGCAATAGATGCAGATGAGAACGACAACGCAGAACTTGGCCCATTTCCCAACCCGAACCCTAGAGTAGACGCAGATGAGAACAAATTTGCTAATCATGGCAGGGACGCATTAGACAACCCAAGCTCCATCTCAACATCTCGTGCTAATTGCATCACCGTCTAGTGAGATTGAGGTCGCAAGGTGTGGACTCATTGTTTGATGTCAGTTCTCAAGCTACCCATAAAGAGACTGACATATTACAATTCGGTAAGCTTTGGAACCTGAGAAGAGAACAACTCAAATTGCGCAATGTACTCTCAGCTACTGATCCCATATGTCAAAGAACCTTCGATTTCTCAAAATGATTATCATACATACTTCTAGCAAAACGAAGGAGTAACATTCGCTTGAATTCACCCTAAGAGAGATGTTCTTCTAACTCCTGAACTAAGTAAAACCAGTGAATAGCAGAACCTTCCATGCACAATTGAGCGAGCTTAATCTTCATCTCATCGGTGGTATTATGAACTACAAAATAAGTCTCAGCTCAAGAAATCCAACCAATGGGGTCGGTGAAGCTCGGAAGTTCCACCTTCTTAACCATTAGTCGAACCTCATCGTAGCACTCCCGCATAATGTCATAACGAAACAGAAGAGGCTGACGTTTAGGTTCGAGTGTAGCAGATGAGCCATCCACCTAAGTAGGAGCGCCTTTGCCTGTTTTGAAGCTTCTCAAGCACGGCCTAATTCATCGAGGTCTGTTCTTGATGTAATGCTTCTTGTTTCTGTTGAAGAAGTGATAAGGAATCACGAACAAAAGTCTCAAGTGTAGCGATGGAAGATTCGATGGAATCCAAACGGCCACCCCATAGCTGTCACAATGGCAGAGACATCGGAACTATCAGTTGGTTTAGGTGGCATGGTAATCTAGCAGGTCGGACCAATTTGATAGGAAACCAAAGGTAAATGAAGTTTCTATTGAGCAAAAGATTGGGACCACATGTTACAACACTTGTCTAGGGCCGAGGCTCCTGTAGAAAATCCAATAAAGGAATCAACTACCCTACCAACACACAATAGAATATGATTCAGCACATCCTCTCTCGCTCCCTCTCCCCTCCCTTTATTAACAGACTCTGACCCTTTGAAATACCTTCTCTACCCCTTTAACAGAATAGCAAAGTACTACACCCGTTCCCACTAATAACAGAATCACACTACACCCATTCCCACTACCTAATACCTATCAGTGTAAGCCCAATGAAATCCTGCATTTAGGAGAGAGGAGCTGTTATAAGTTCTTTAGGATTATAAATTTTTTTCACGGTTAGAAGGGGATCTATTATAAGTATTAAAGTATTGCATGTCCAATAGATGCTTCATGTGTTGTAGCTTTACATCATATGTTTATCTTCCATTTTTACATGCTTATTATCTCCTACCTAACCAATAACAGAAGAACATGCAACCTTATTGCGAATCAAATAGTGGAACTGATCTGGCATTTTCTGTTCTGAGATGGGTGATATTAGTGGAATTGTTCTAACCTAGTTGTAAGATGCATGCAGCTCCAACTAGTTATTTATTCATTTTGTTCACAAGAGGACTTCCTCAAAATCCTATTATCCCATTTGCAGTTAAATGTCATTGTTGCACTCCTTTCTCAATAAGAAAGAATTCTTATGGAATACATGCATTATAGTTTGATCTAGGTTTCAGAGTTTAACTTACTTGTTCCCTATTAAATGTGGTTTATATGTAAATTTTCCTTGAGAAATCATTTGTTTTATTACACGGAAGTTTTATAGTCCTCTTATTTGGATGTGATGACTGTTTTCAACATGAGTTTCTTTTCTTTTTTTAGTGGAAAGTATTATCTGTTGGTCTTGTAGATGTTAAATACTTAAATGATTATTATCTAATGCTTATATTAGGAGGTTATAGATGGTATTTAAATGCATTTTGTTAGACCCTTAAAGCAGTATGCTAGGAAGGGGAAGGGCATGGATGGAAATCGGGAGAAAGAGGAGGGCAAACTTAAGGTTTATTCCAGGAAGAAAAAGAAAGGTATGGGGTGGCAGAGATTAGTGGAGCAGAGGAGAATGGAGGAACAACAAATGGAATTTACTAACCTACAGGAGACCAGGCTGAGCTGGCAGGGTTTAAGGATTTTTATAGGAAGCCTTGTGTGAGGGGCGGGGGTATCTTTTGGCTGAAAAATATGGAATGGTTTTGGGAGAGTGCTAGCCTCTCGAAAGTCTAGCGTTAGTGTTGCTTACTATGTGTTCTTACTGTTTTCTTATATTCTGTTATTTCTTCTACCTACTGTGATATTTTGTTGCTACGTGAGTGTTCATCTATGTGTGAGGTTTCTAGTGTTGTTTTGTGTGTTTTATTAGCTTATATCATCTCTACCCCACTGGTAGGGATTTATCAGTACTAGAATACATGTTTCTGTCATATTTCTGCATTTTCTTTGGATTCTTTCACTGTTCTGTTTGGGGTCCTATCACATTTCTGAATGAGGTTAGTATCTGCTTGGACCGTGTTCTCCATGTGCTGTGTACTAATTGGTGAGTCAGAGAGTAATATGATGAAATTAATGTATATTCATCAATCAAATCTGATATATACAAAAGCTATTTAGACTATACAAACTTAACAGCATCTAACTAACCCACGTGGCTTCTAACTAATACACGTGGCTAGCATCTAACTGATACAACGGACTAACTGAAAAATGTACACGTGTACATGCTGATACAATAACTAATAAATACTCTGTACATAGAACTACTGCTGATAAAATATTTACATCAGAATACTAGTACTTCTACATCCTCCCCTCAAGTTGGTGCTTGATAGCAATCTTTCAAGCCCAATTTGGAAACCAAAGCTTTGAAAGACTTCCCTGTGATGGACTTGGTGAAAAAATCTGCTAACTGTTCTGCAGAAGATATATGCTGAGGCATGATGAATCCCTCTTTCACCTTATCTCTGATGAAATGACAATCAATGTCAATATATTTAGTCCGTTCATGAAGAACGGGATTTTCAGCAATTTGAATAGCAGATTTATTATCACAGAACACAGAAATAGGACATGTGATAAGAATTTGTAGATCTCGAAGAACATAAGAGATCCATTGTAACTCACAAATTATGGCAGCCATAGCCCGATATTGCCCTTCAGGTGTGGACCTTGAGACCGCAGGTTGCTTCTTTGTTTTCCACGAAAGAAATGCACCACCAATAAAAACACAATAGTCAGTTAAACATTTCCTTATATCAATGCAAGCCCCCCAGTCTGAATCACAGTAAGCTCTTACTATCATAGAATTAGAACAACAACAACAACAACAACAACAACAAAGTCTTATCCCATTAGGTGGGGTCGGCTACATGGATCGCACGATGCTATTGAGCTTTATCAATGACCAACTCTTTGGGTATTTTATTTATCAGAAGGTCCCGTTCAATAACTTTTCTAAGTGTCATTTTTGGTCTTCTTCGACCTTTTTTTACAGGACTCCAAACCATTTGTTCAACTCTTTTTATTGGCGCTTCCAACGGTCTTCTTTGAATATGCCCAAACCACCTAAACGATTTTCAATCATTTTTTTCTCAATAGGTGCCACTTCCACTCTACTTTGTATATGATCATTACAAATCATATTTCTTTTTGTATGACCACACATCCATCGCAACATCCTCATCTCTGCTATCCCAATTTTTTGTTCTTGTTGCCCTTTCATCGCTCAACATTCACTCCCATATAAGATTGCTGTTCTTATAGCAGTACGATAAAACTTTCCTTGGAGTTTATCAGATACTTTCCGATCACAAACAACTCCTGATGCCATTCTCCACTTCAACCACCCAACTTGTATCCTATGTACCACATCTCTAATAATTTCGCCGTTATCTTGTATAATTGATCCTAGATGCTTAAACTTTGACACTTGTGATACAACATGATCCTCAATTTTAACGTCCAACTCATTTCTAGCTTGTCGCTTGTTAAACTTACAATGCATATATTCTGTCTTACTCCTGCTGAGACGAAAACCCTTCGATTCCAAAGTAACTCTCCATAACTCGAGTTTAAAATTAATCTCTTCCCTTGACTCTGCTATGAGAACAATATCATCTGCAAAAAAGCATGCGTTTTGGCGATTTCTTCTTGGATGTGTTTCGTCAGAACATATAAAACCAAATCAAACAAATAAGGGCTCAAAGATGATCCCTGATGTAAGCCAATCTTAATAAGGAAGTCTCTTGTCTCCTCTCCAGACGTTCTCACACTAGTTGTAGCCTCCTCATACATATCTTTTATAGCTCTAATATACGCAACCCATACACCTTTCTTTTCCAACGCTTTCCACGGCATTTCTCTTGGTACTCGATCATAAGCTTTTTCTAAATCAATAAGTGTTATATGCAAGTCTTTTTGTTTACTTTGATACCTTTCCATCAACACTCTTAGTAGATAAATAGCTTCCATAATAGACCGCCTTGGCATGAATCCAAATTGATTTTCAGAAATACTCGTCTCAATTCTTAACCTACGTTCAATCACTCTTTCAAGTGTGACTCATAAGCTTAATTCCTCGATAGTTTGCGTAGTTCTGGATGTCCCATGTGTTTTGTAAATAGGCACTAAAGTACTTTTTCATTCCTCAGGCATTTTCTTAGACCTTAAAATCTCATTAAAGAGTTTAGTTAGCCAGATAGTACCCTCTTCCCCTAAACATTTCTAAACTTCAATAAGAATACCATCAGAACCAACGGCTTTACCATTATTCATTCTTCTAAGAGCTTCCTTGACCTCATGAACCTTAACCTTGCAATAATATGCCAAATTTGGTTCTCTCTCCAGTGTTGTTAAATCTTCCATGTCACTAGTCGACCTTGCTCCATCATTAAAGAGCTTGTAAAAGTAATCCTGCCATCTGTTTTTAATATCTCCATCTGTAACCAAAACTTTTCCTTCCTCATCCTTAACACATCTTACTTGATCCAAATCTCTAGATTTCCTTTCTCTAGTCTTCGCAATCTTGTCAATCTTTTGTTCCCCCTTTTTCGTTCCTAAGTCTTTGTAAAACTCTTCAAACGCTTTAGATCGTGCTTCACTTACTGTTTTTTTAGTTTCCTTATTAGCCTTCTGATACCTTTCCCAATTTTTCGTGTTATTGCACAAATAGATAGCTTTAAAGCATTATCTTTTAAATTTGATCTTCTCTTGAACGGTCTCATTCCACCACCAAGATTCCTTATCTTTGTTCAAAACCTTTTGATTCCCTTAAAAGTGCTTTAGCTACCTTTTGAACCCTCTTGGCCATCTCTTCCCACATGATGTTAGCATTTTCTCGAAACTCCCAGGACCCTTCCTTCAATAGTTTTTTCTTGAAAGTCTGTTGATTCTTCCCCTTTAGCTGCCACCACTTGATCCTAGGGTTCATCACTTGTCGATACTTTTGTGTCCGACCCGTAATAAGCACGTCAAGGACCAAAATCCTATGTTGAGTTGTCATGGGTTCTCTAGGAATAACTTTACAATTTTAACAGATTTTTCTAACTGGATTCCTCACCAAAAAAAAGTCAATCTGTGATCTTGAGGCTCCACTCTTATAAGTGATTAAATGTTCCTCTCGCTTCTTGAAGCAGGTGTTGACAACCTTGAAATTATAAGCCATTGAGAAGTCAAGTATAGACTGTCTTTCCTCGTTAAGCTCTCCAAAACCGAAACCACCATGAACCCTCTCATACTGTCTTGCTTCTTTCCCTACGTGGCCATTAAGGTCCCTGCCGATGAAAATCTTCTCTTCTAAAGGTATGCTTTTGACCAACGTCTCCAAATCTTTCCAAAACTTTTCCTTAAGATATGCATCCGTCCCTACTTGGGGTGCATAGGCACTTATGATATGGATAGTATCTCTTACAACAATCATTCTTAAGCATAGAATTTTATTCCCAATCCTTTTTACCTCCACCATACTTGGTGTCAATTCCTTGTCAACCATAATACCTACACCATTCTTGGTCCTTACTTTCCCTCTGTACCAAAACTTGAAACTTGAACAGTCAAAATTCTTAGCCTTTTCTCCAATCTATTTAGTCTTTTGAAGGCACAAGATGTTAATTTTCCTCCTCTTCATAGTGTCCATAACCTCCATGGATTTCCCTGTCATGGTCCCAATATTCCACGTACCAATCTTAATTTTGCTCTCCTGGACTAACTTTTTTACCCTCAACCGTCCAGGAATGTCATAGAATTAGAAGAAGGAAAAAAAAAGGCCTAAAGATGGCAGCCTTTGAGATATCTTAAAACACATAGAGCTGCTTCCCAATGAGTATCACGTGGCTCTTGGACAAATTGACTAAGTTGTTGTGTGGCAAAAGAAATATCAGGCCTTGTGAACCCAAGATAAAGAAGCCTACTTATCAACCTTCGGTATTTTTGTGGATCTGTCAAAAACTCACTAGTGATATTGCAGAGAGATACCATTTGGCAGAGGATTTGTAGTGGGCTTACACTCCATTAAACCAGTGTCCTTTAACAAGTCTAATATATACTTTCTTTGGTTTATCCATAAACCCTCATTTGATCTAGTTAGTTCCAAACCCAAGAAATACTTGGCAAATTTCAAATCTTTAATAGTGAATTTTCTATGTAAAAATTGTTTCACCTTATCCACCTCCAAAGTTGAGCTACCCGTGATGATAATATCATCTACGTAAACCAGTAAAATCAAGAAACAATTAGGATTGGAGAAAGTGAACATATAGTGATCATGGGAGGACTGTAATAATCCATACTCCTTGAGTTTGGAAGTAAGCTCTAGGTTCCACCGGCTAGAAGCTTGCTTCAACCCATACAGTGATTTCCGTAATTTGCATACTTGTCCTGCTTTAATCTTGTCATACCCTTCCAGTGCCTCCGTATAGACAACTTCATCTAAAAAACCATGTGAAAAAGCATTATTTATATTTAATTGATGTAATAGCCAAAAATTTGCAACTGCCAATGCTAAAACCACCCTCACGGTCACCACTTTTGCTATTGGTGAAAAAATGTCATGGAAATCAATTCCATACTTCTGGTTATACCCCTGCTCTATTGAAGAAATGTGTCTTTGAATCTGATATATCAGCCGTCCGTGCGCTTCCCTAAACTGTTCCTCCAGTTCAATCCATAGTCTTCGAGCTGAGGCACAATATATGAATGTCTCTGCTATCTCCTTCACCATTGAGTTAATGATCCAAGCAGTGACCATTTCATCAACACGCCTCCATCTTCCTCTGTCTGGTTCTTCAATCAGCTCTGGAATCGATCCATCCAAGAAGCCAATTTTGTTCTTCGCTGCCAAAGCTCACATGACCGACCTACTCCAAGTGAGATAGTTCGTGTTGTTGAGAAGTACAGTGACCAAGACCATTCCTGGATTATCAGAGTTATGGATTGTGAAATGATCATCAATGCTTTGAGACGAAGCACTCCTTCTCTCCGTGGTCGATTCTCCAGCACTCTCCATGATTTCGACTATAGTGAAGCAGTGAGCGAACAAAAGATACGAGCTTAAACTATTCGCTGTTTTCAGGCTTTGATACCATGTACTAATTGGTGAGTCGGAGAGTAATATGATGAAATTACTGTATATTCATCAATCAAATCTGATATATACAAAAGCTATTTAAACTATACAAACTTAACAGCATCTAACTAAACCATGTGGCTTCTAACTAATACACGTGGCTAGCATCTAACTGATACAACAGACTAACTGAAAAAAGTACACATGTACATGCTGATACAATAACTGATAAATACTCTGTATATAGAACTACTGCTGATAAAATATTTACATCAGAATACTAATACTTCTACAGGCTGAGTTGTGCCACTGTCAAGTGTATGGATCTGCCTCATGTCTGATTGATTTTCTTGGGAAACTATTGAGTTTCTGCTGTTTTATTTTTCAATATTGGTTTTTCCTTGGCTTCCAGCATCCACTTAACCAATCAGCTGTTATTTATTTACAGAAAACCTATAAAAGTCCCCAAATTGGTACATTCATATCCCATACCACCATTACATTTTCATTTTATATTCTTTTCTTTTGAATTAAGTTTTATCAAACGAGGGGCTGTGTGAACTTGAATAAGCACACCCAATATCAGATCAAATTATTTCGCTAAAACATACTACTTCCGCATCTCCACTATAAACCGGTAACAAACATCTCCAGTATAAACAGGTAGCAGGATGTTTCTTAGTTTGTGGCATGTCAACCAATTTGCATAGAATCTTAATAGATCTTGTCTTTTCAAGATGATCAGCACCATACTTGATCTTATTGCCGATGTGAACATCTTCTTCTTCCCCATACTTCCCTCCTTCTTTCCTGTGCACCCTTTTATTCTGTTTTTGCGTATCATATGTTGATATCTCAATGAATTGCAGGAAGAATCTCCAATTTCAAAGATTACTCGAGACAGTGCAAAAATAACTGTGGAGCAAGTACATGGTCTGATGTCACAGGTGACTAGCATAGAAACAGTTCCTTCTAATCTGCTGAAATTTTATGGTCAATATTTAGGGTTTTTTATGAGGTATGATTTTTGAAAATTCTTCTCCTTTTCCTGCTTTCTATATATACAGGTCATCAAAGACATCCTTTTCAACTCCGTCCGTCAAGCAAGCAGATCTGGTTCCGAAACATCAGGTCCTGACCCAATGATAGAAAGCTGATTCCTTTGGTGATGTCTACATCCTCCGCTGATCCTGGCATCTAGTGTGCCTTCTAATTGCCTTTCTTTTTAGGTGCTGTTTATTTCCATCTTTATCTTCTCATATTCTCAAGAGCACACATTTAATTCCTTTTCTTCTTTTTATTTTTTTGTTGTTTTGGGGGTTTTTTTGTTTTTTTTTTTTGGGGGGGGGGGATTTTAGTATCGAATGTGGTTCTGTCAATTAGGCTCAACAACAGAGACTCAATTCATCTGATAGCTGAATTTCATTGAGATGGTGCTGTATTTAGCAAAAAAACTCATTGTTGCCTCAAGCTCATTTTGTGGTTGCATGGTATTATCCTTTTGATTTGAGCATCCGATGATTGGCATTTTACTGGTTTGACTCCGATGATATTTTTTTGTTTTTGTTTTCTAACATGCATTGTAATAGTCAAATAAATCCCCTTATATTCATTGGTTATTTTGAATTAGTTCTGTTATATTTAACGATATTTTTCTGTCCACCATATTGGTTGTTCTCCCTAACTTAAGTGAGGTATGTAAGGGCTCTTTCTCAGATCAAATGGTAGCAGCTACCATTACAGGGCCTCTCACCCTGATGGTTTTAAGTTTTATGTAAAAGAACAAACTTTTAACTCTAAAGTAGATTTGATTTATAAAAGGAAAAAAAATGATCAGGTAAATGAGGAAGAGATATGTTTGTCTTCTGGTATATATTTTAAGTGGGATTTGCTTCCCAAATGTCTACAAGATTGATTTGTTCTTTGTTTTTTCTTTTTCGTGTTGGGCCGGTGATTTATTCTACTTTTCTTTTGTAGATTATTTCGATTGAAGAATCTTTCATCTAGTGGTGTATAAAGCTGTTTAGTGAAGAGGGAATGGGGAAAAGGTGAAGAAAATTAAAGGATAATGGAAGAAGATGCGGTCACAAATATGTTGAAGAAGAATAAAGGTATACACCAGGAGCCAACACAACTTTTTTTTTTAAAAAAAAAAACCAAATCATATAATAGTTGTAGGCTAGTAGCCATTTGATCAAAGGACTGGTCATTGAAACAATAATATGTGATGCTCTACACACTAAAAAAAAATAAAAATTGGTCTATTGCACAATTTAGATCGTCTGTTATATTTTATATAATCAACTATTTAGATTCAAAGCAGAAAATATTAAAAAATATATCAGGTAAAAAATTTAAACTATTCATGAAATATTAAAAGAAAACAGTTTAAATTGTGAAATAGTTCTTCCCGTTTTTCGCTAATCCATCTACGTGGGTGGATTCATATATGTATGTATGTATATAATCTGCTGCATCAAAATGTGTTGTTGGACAAAACGAGTGTGGAATGGTATGACGGACGGAAAATAAGATGGGAAGAAATAATTTGAAAAGTTGTTGGATATTAAATATGGCAATTTTTTTTTCCTGTTTATAAGGATCTTCGGAGGGGTTACAGAATGAGGGAGGGTAGAATCTTTTCCCCTTAACAAATGAGAAGAGAGAAAGTATAAAATTTACGTAATACTGCTAAGAAAAGGAAATGAAAAGAAAGAAAAAAGAGAAAAAAAAAAAAGAAAATATAAAAATGTATTTAGTATGTGATAAAAAAAATGTGTTTGGTACGTACATTTTTAAAAAAAAATGTATTGGACAATTATAAAAATATCTTTAATTTTAATTTATTAATTTTTTTTAATTAGTCATAGTTATTATTTGTCCTTTAACTTGTTTTTTTTATTTCAATGTAGTCCTATTATTATTATTATTATTTTTACTAGAGCTTCATCTTCATCTTCATCATCTCCATCCCTCACCCTGGAAGCTTCGACGCAGGTGAATGTGACAAGTCCCTAACGTTTGACGCCGGTGTCTCCAAATCTCTCACCGAATCAACCAGAACCGAAATCATCATTTCCTCTGCAATCTCGTGGAAGAAGAACGAAAACAAGTGAACCAAAATCTTCTTCGGCTTCACACTTTCTTTCTTCCTCTGTTGATTCATGTGGATCCGTTCAAGGCTTTAGACATCCTATATCTCCAAGTCCAGTACCAAAGTAAACAATAAAATAAAAAATTCAAAACGCAACAAGAGGTGGGTACGTTGAGGATTTAAATGCTATTAAATCTGAGTCATCTAATCTTTTCACAAAAAAGAATTTGAGTCATCTATTCAGAGGGTATAGAAAGAATATTTAAGAAAAGATTTTACGGTGACAAAATTCAGAGAGAGAGAGAGAGAGAGAGAGAGAGAGAGAGAGGTTGTATAACCTAATATGAAAAATGTTAAGTTAAAAAACCTAGAACCAAGAAGTGTAAGATTAAATATCATAAGGAGAATTTAATTAACTGTATAATTAAATTCAAAATGCTAATTATGAACTAATATGATAAGATCATGGGGTGTGATTAGTTATAAATAATATTAATAAATTAATTTAAACAAATAATTGATTTAAAATAGTCAAAAGATTCTAAAAGAATTTAATTAATTGTATAATTAAATTCAAAATGCTAATTATGAACTAATATAATAAGATCATGGGGTGTGATCAGTTATAAAAAATATTAATAAATTAATTTAAACAAATAATTGATTTAAAATAGTCAAAAGATTCTAAAAACAAATAATATCAATATGTAACTGACGTAATTTTATCATATTCAGATAAGTATGAAAATTAATTAAATTATTTTTAAAATTATTTTCATAATAATCTAAAGTATTCTTCTTGAAATATTCTATTTTTTCACAATATGGATGATATCGCATTGGTCTTTGTTTATGAAAAAATAAAGGGAGACATACATGAATGCGTGGGATCAATATGTAACTGACGTAATTTTATCATATTCAGATAAGTATGAAAATTAATTAAATTATTTTTAAAATATTTTCATAATAATCTAAAGTATTCTTCTTGAAATATTCTATTTTTCACAATATGGATGATATCGCATTGGTCTTTGTTTATGAAAAAATAAAGGGAGACATACATGAATGCGTGCGATCAATATGTAACTGACGTAATTTTATCATATTCAGATAAGTATGAAAATTAATTAAATTACTTTTAAAATTATTTTCATAATAATCTAAAATATTCTGCTTGAAATATTCTATTTTTCATAATATGGATGACATCGCATTGGTCTTTGTTTATGAAAAAATAAAGGGAGACATACATGAATACATGGGATGTCGTTTATATTCTTTGATCGAATAGTTCAAATTTAATGTTACTATAACTTTGAATATGGTATGTTAAAAGATCCAGGATGTCGTTTATACTCTTTGGTGGAATAGTTAAAATTTAATGTCTCTGTAACTTTGAATCTGGTATATCAAAGGATCTAAACCCACTTGTTGAAAGAAGTAAAAGTAAAATATGATCTCAAAAGTAAGGGAAAGAAAAGAAGAAAAAGACGATAAGAAAAGAGGCGTGGTGGACTGTGGTGGTGTTCACAATCACATGCAGAGAAGGGCATACATACATGAATAGCTTTGGAGGTCTTGTGGTTTGGTACGATAATTTGGATTACAATGATTACGATGGCAATAAGAATAGTGAAGCCGTACTCTGCTTCTTCATTATCTGTAGGAAGTATATAGCCACATGTTACAGTTCTTGTTTGGCGAAGTGGGTTTGTGTGGAGTGTGATGTGATGCACATATCATCATCATGTCTCCATTCACTCATTCTCTCACTCCCACTATCATTTGTGCCTTTGGATTCGATTGAGACCCTTTCACAAACATCCTCTCTCTCTCTCTCTCTCTCTCTCTCTCTCTACATCTAACTCTCTGATAGTGCCTGTGACAACCTCATCACATGCACGTTGACAACACAACACTCTTCTTCTTTCCTTTTCTAGAATCTGTCCATCTAAGAACCCTCAGCTTTCAGGCCTCAACTCCTGATCTGAACGGTAACTTTCACTATCCTCACGCCTGTCTATCTTACCGACCTACATTTTGTGTCGTTTCCGTCAAAATTGTAGAATACAAGAACCTCATATTTCAATTGATGAGTCATGGTTGAATGATGTTTTTTGCTTTTTCCTTTATTTTCTCTTTTTAATCTTAGCCGTATCAGTTTGGATTCGTTCGGAGCCTCCAACATCCAACGTGAGTCATTGAATAATTTTTTTTGGTATTTACGTTTTTTCTTGAATTTTTTTACCTTTTATTTTTATTTTTTAAAAAAATTATATTATCTATTTGATCTGATGTTTGTTGAATAAGATTAATGGTCAGTAAATTTTTTAAAAAAAGATGCCAAAAAAAAAAAAGACTTTTACATCTAACGATCCGCAATGAGTGCTGGAGGATAAGATACAAGAGCAAATTCAAATTCCAAACTTGAAAACTGCATTCTGATAATTCTGACAGAAATCATAGAGAATCCAAACCCCTGTACTCATGCGCCTTATCATTATTTTTCACTTAGCTTTTTCCTCCTTCTGCTATAATTCATGTGAACACTGGCTAGCTAGTTCTCACAAACCCAGTGTTGTGGGTTCTAGAGAAGTCGTACCACTCTTTCTTGTGAGAAATCCAACTTTGAGTGTCAAAGCTGGGATCTTTTCACGGCTTCCTCTGCAAAAACAGAAGAAAGTCAAGTGGTGAGAGCTGAAAAGTTTCATACCAAATCACATTACAGAGAATTCTGGAATTATATTTATAACCAAAATGCGTACTCAAAATGAAATGGAAAGTTAATAATATTCTAGCTTGAGCTTTGGCATGTACAAATGGGTGGGGCAAAAGAGATAAAAGCGAAGTTTGAAAGGGCATTGGTGTGGTTGAGATAAGGTTTGTGGAATGAGATGAAGCAGAAGAAGTAATTCGGAGTTATCAGAAATTCTTTTGAGAATGAAAGGAGGACAAAGTGAAGTGGGTGGTGCCCTCAACTATACATTTCAAGTAGCTATCGTATCACACACATTTGTTTAAAATGGTTTTCACTATCCCATAGTCACATATTATTCTCTCTCACCCACTCATTGCATGCCATTCTAACAACACATTCCAATTTTCATGCCTCATCCTTATTCTTGGGAATCTTTTTGATCAACTGGATGCTCATCATTACCCCAACAAACCCAATTTAAGTGCCTCTAGAATTTGATTATTATATGAAAACTAATAGGGTTAGTCGCAAGTTGAGGTGATTTACTTGAATAAGTTATTTTTTTAACCTAAACCGACTGAACGATGATGAATTAAGTTAGATTTGAGTTTTTTCTTTTTTTAAATTTTTTTTTTCACTTTAACTAAATTAACCCAATCCATACATGACCATGTCAGGTTGGGTCAACAAGTTGGTATATTCTTCACAACAAAAAATTATGACATTATTGTTAAAAATTAATATTAAAATATGAGCTCAATTTAAATTATTAAAAAGTGAAAATGTCTTAATAATCTTGTGAAAATTTGAGTTTAAACATTCAATTTAATATAGGCGTCATATAAAAAAAAAATATAAGTGCGAGTTAAATGGATCGATATGGATTGAATTGTCACATTTCACAAACCGAATGGCTAATAGTGAGTTGAAAGAAAATAAATTTGAATTAATGCATTAACTCAATCTAATCTAACTTTATTGTACAAATAGATTAATTTTGTCGGGTTAACCAGTTGACCAAACCCAATAAACACTCTTGTACACACCATTACATGATACAAGTATCCTAGCAAAATATAATACACATGATTTAAGATAATTACAGCCCATTGGACTTTGGAATCAATATATATATATATACACACACACACAGAGTTCACTTTGGAAGGAAGAGGAGAGAGTTAGTTATTCCAATGGCATCTCTTTTAGGTGGCTTTATTTGTTGACCATCCCTTTTGAAGTGTGTGAGAAAGAGAGGACCCCAAGGCAACTTTGGGGGGATCAGGGTACCCAAAACCCTAGGACCATCTCCATTTTCATTCATTCATTCTCATCTCTCAACCACTCTTCTATTTCCACTTTTTTATTCTCTCAAAGCTTCATACACACTATTTTGTGGTCAGAAAGTGTAAAGAGTTAATCAAAAACTAGCATTTACTTTTACTATATATGTCACAAATGTATATAAGATTTAGATTTAGATCTTTTAACATAAAGAATTCAACATTACAATAATGTTGAATTTGAGTAGTTCAATTAAAGGATATGAACGGTTCAGATTGTCTTCAATTATAAAAAAAGAATGAAGATGTAGATATGTAAAATGTCATTCATATCTTCTTATCGGACAAATCTTCTACATAAGATTTAAATCCATAAGAATTCCTCCTTTTAGTACTATATCTTCCTTTGCCTTACAAAATTCAATGTCCTTGTGAAACTATTCTCAAATACAAGTTGAAACATCATAAATTGCTCCAAATGATTTGATATTTATTTCTTTTAAAATCAATGTATTAATTAGAGCTCAATAAATTTTTAAATACTAATAGTTCAAACTGAAAAAAAAAAAGGGTACTATACAAATTTTTTAAATAAAAAATGTTGAATGAGTAATATAACCATTATTATTAGCTTTCCAAACACTATTATTGCCACGGAAACTGAAAGTCTTACCTATTTCTTAGCTAATAATGAAGGCTAAACCATATATTTAAATAAAAAAAAGTGTTAATATTATAAAGATAGGAAAAAATGTAGAATAAAAATAGTTTTCTTTCTTCATTTTTTCCTTCTATCTTTTAGTATATTGAGAATTTGGTATCGCAACTTTTGCCGATATTCTTATTCAAACTAAGCTTCTGAATTCTCTTTCTCTAATTTATCCAATAGACTTTACTTTTTTTATTAAAAAAATTCGTGGATAAGATTAACTTTTTGCTTTTTAATGTCAATGTTTCACAAGTTTGGGAGTGGAATTAGTTCTCCAAGTCACAATGTGAGACCACCAAACGCATAAAAGTTCTTGTCTTTTTCCTGTACAATTTCTTAAACCTAGCATTCACTTAGCTTCATAAAACGTTTTTTTAAATTTAATTGACAATAATTTTAAAAAAAGATTATTAATTTAGTTTAAATAATTTAAAAAAATTAGTCATAAGAACCAAGAAAATATATATTTTATATTCTTTACAAAAATATTTATTTAGATTATTTAATTTATACATTTATTTTTATGCTTTATTTTTTAAATTTTTTTCCCTTTTATGTTTCTAATTGATATGCTATTAATTTTTTTAAAAAAATTATATGGAATTAAAATTTGAAAAAACAATCAAATGACAAAGAGATGAATCTTTTAAAAATCATAACCCTTTTTAAAACAAATAATGACCATTGGCTTTAAATAACGAACACAAAAAGTAAGGAACAAAAACTGTGATGATTAGGTTATTAGAAATGATTAGGTTCTTAGAAATGATTGTCCAAGTTGTTTCTGGGATCCACATTACTATTATGCTAACACCGCCACAATTAATTATCAAAGTTACTGAAAAACGTACAAATAATTAAACTGATTTAAAAATTAATAATCGATTGTAATTAAATTAGTCTATTTTAAAATATTAAAAATAATATAAATAATTAAAATAATTTTTTAAATTTAATTAAAAATAAGATTTAATATCAAATTATATAAAACATTTACAATAAAAAATTTATAGTAAAAATTACAAATAACAAAGAAATATTATTAATTAATATAATATTTATTTATATCAAATTTATAAAATGTCAATATATTGATATCTTCACTAAAATTATTGATTTATAATAATAATTTTTTATTACTTAATTATAAAATAAGTAAATTTTTAAAAAATAAATAAAATTTTTAAGTGAATTAGTTCAGTTAGTTCATTCAGCACCGGTTCTTAACTAGTTAAATGGATGGCAATGGGGACCCGAACTCGGAAAAATCTGTGGGGATCCTCGCATTCGGGGCCCCGTTGGCGGGGAATTTCCCCCTGCGGGGATAGGGGTAGGGGAAAAATTTTTTTCGAAAGTTAAACGAGGACGGGGACGGGGACAGGGATCACACTTCCCGCCCCTCGGGGTCCCCGTCCCCGAAGGGTATTTTAGTAAATTTACAAAATACTCCAAATATCTATATATATAATATATATTAGGGATCTTTTGGTCATTTTATATTCAAAATAATTAAAATAAATTTAATAAAAAATAAAACCCTAATCTCATTCCCTCAAAACTGATTCCCAATTCATCATTTGACTGAGATTGAATGTGTACTCGCCGTCTTTGCCTCTCAGGTATGGCCTCTTCTTGTCGTTGCACTCGCTCTCCCCATCCTTCAATTCATCGTCGTGGTCTCCTCCGTCTGTTGTGGTCACTCTTCCCATTCTTCAATTCCCGTTCTCTCCCACACAGTCTCTCTATCGAAATCCACGGTCTCCTCTGTCTAAATTTTTCCAATTATCCCCCAACCTAGAAGAGAAAAGAAAAGATTTTTTTATTAAAATATGTACTATTGATTTTTTTTATATTTTTAATTTTTTTAAAAAACCCTGCGGGATCCCCACGGGTCCCCGCTCCCCGCGGGGAATGGGGATGGGGAAGATTTTTTCTCCTCCGCGGAGATCGAGGGCGGGAACAGGGGTAAATTTTGGGGGCGGGGACGGGGACGGGGACGAGGAAGGCACTCCCCGCCCCCGCCCCGCCCCGCCTTTGTCACATCCCAAAAATTGAGCATGTGAAAAGATACTACTCATTTGATATAATTCTCAAACATACGTTATATACATATATTCTGTAAGGTTTTACATTCAACCTTAATCATTCATTCCACACTACAGAATTATATTCATCTGATAAGCAAATATAGACATACATAGTCTGATATTTCTATCTCATCGCAAGCCTAGGAGACCTATAGAAAATACAGAGCTTTTCTAATATCCACATTAATAAGTACTGGTGTCCCACCAGACAGAAATAGAGAATAAACCCAAGGGGCTTCTAATCTTCAAACGGATACTCTTGTTCTTTATTTTCTGTATTTGAAAAAAAAATAATCATAGGGAGTGTGAGTTTATTTAAAAACTCAGTAAGTAAATAACTGTACTATATAAAATATCAAAAGTACAAATACCACATTTACTCATATAATTAATTATCTTATACATCGAGTAGTATGGGACTCTAACCCTTTCAAACTCATGAATAAGATTTCATAGATATACACCGAGTAGTATGGGACTCTAACCCTTTCAAACTCGTGAATAAGATCTCATAGGTATACGCCGAGTAGTATGGAACTTTAACCCTTTCAACTCGTGTATAGGTTTCATAGATATGCACTGAGTAGTATGGGACTTTAACCCTTTCAAACTCGTGTATAAGATTTCTTAGATATACACCGAGTAGTATGAGACTTTAACCCTTTCACACTCGTGTATTAGATCCCGTAGATCTTTACTCATTAATAAAATAGTGAGAATTCATCACATAGTACAATTGTCATGAGATAAATAATTTCTTCATACTCTTATTTCTACTGATCATCATATACTCCCATATGAAAAATTAATTGCTTATTATCCAAATAATATTGTAAATGGGACTTATATTGTACTTTGACTAGTAATATCAAATTAGCTGAGCAAGGTTATTCACTCACCTTGATTTTTGTCCAAGTTTACCTTGTTCCACACTAGAATTTGTGTAGGAAAATTTCCTAGTAAAATATATTACAAGGAATCATAAGAAAGGAAACAAAATCACGAAAATACGTAAAATTTTCTGACTGCTACAGTAACGGGTTGCTACAGTACGGTTTGCTACAGTAACGGTTTGCTACAGTGTCGGTTCGCTACAGTAACATTGACTGCTACAGTACCGTTGACTGCCGACACTACAGTACTGCTACAGTACCCGAAGAAAATTTTCCAGATTTTTTTTTCGAAATTTCTGGTCGCTACAGTAACTCGATTTTGCAGAAGTTTTTGCAGAAATTTCTCACAAATTCATCCTTTCCTTTCTTGTTTCAAAACCAGAATTTCAACTCTTTTAACCGATTATAACTCAAATATAACTTCTAAAACAACTAAGATTCACGAATTATCATCAAAATCTTCAAGAACAAAACCTCTTCTGATCTTGTATATAAACTGAAATTTAAGGAAAATAATCGGATTAAAGCTTACCTTTGATCCTTACAAAGCTTTTGAATCGAACAAATAATCGAAACTCTGAAGATCAAGGAAAGGATTTGAGAAGAAAATGAAGAACTGAGAGAGAAATCTTTTCTGCTTCCTTCGGCTGAGTGAAAAAAATGAGGGTTACTATTGAAACTTTATATTAAATATTTCTAATGGGTTATTCAATAACCCATGGGTATCCATAACCCAACATCCAAACCCATCCAGTCAATTTACAATAAATGGACTAATTGACCATTCTGAAACCACTTTTCCATGAATTTCACCATTCTTAGAATATATCCCTCATTGTGCAAATATTTAGTCCAGTCATTTAACTCAATTTTCATAAATAATATTCAAAGAGAACAATTAAATATGAAAATTAAAAATGACCAAAATCAATAACTAAAGTAACGTTGTAGAATTCTAAAATACTCTTAAGCGAATTATATTCTGAAATTAACGGGTATTACAGCCTTGTTGCCATCCCTCTAGTTTAGCCAATTCTTAGCAAATTGCCAATTTGATTACTCACCTATTTTAAGAATTACTTTGGATTAGATCCCTGACTAGTTCCCAGTCTAACAGGCAAAACTGACTGGTTCAGTACAATTCGATTATGACGACACTGGTAATTACACTTATTATTAATATTAAATTTTTAGTGTGTATATATATATATATATATATATATATATATTAAGAAAGTGATGCAAAATTTTTTATATTTATTTTAAGAAAATATAATTTTTATATTTTTATTAAAATTTTGATAACAAAATTAAAAATGATTTGAAAAGATTATAAAGGTACATCGTTTCTTGGTGCTTTTTTCTAATATACTTGGATTTAGAATTATGACGCACCCAATTACTAAATCCAATTCAAAGTGATTAGTTCTTTAGATAATCTATAGAAAATTATAAATGTACATTTTTGTATCGTGGATGAATAACAGTCAACAGTGCTCCTTTATATTTTACGTTAGACAATTTTTAAATATATACTTAGGTCGTGAATACATATGTATACTTCACTGGTATATATTTTATATGAAATATCACTTCGTTAATCAGAAAAATATAGAATTAGTTGAGTAAAAATAGTGATTTTGACTAATCCATTCACTAATGAGTAATGACTTCTACTCTCCATCGATGCCTATAAAATCAATTTCTGTATCAAAAAATAAAAAAGTGTGTCAACTAGCAAATTTCACTGGCTTACAAAGTGGGGATTAAAATAACTGAGATTTTGCTTTATATTGGTGCGATGCATTTTATTTCCAATTTGATAAGTGGATCTTCCAAAATATTAATATATATTATATGTGTAGAATCCACTTTTTGAATTGCGCCTCGAAAGGCCTATCTTTTGACGCAAATAGTTAGGTCATGTTTCAAAGTAAACTTATCAAGTGCCACAAACGAATTAATTACATATGTTCAATTAATTGATTATATATATTCAACATTTAAAAGAATTACTCGGTAAGACCATTTCGAATGTGTCCAAATTGTATAATAGGATGTACGTTTTTGTACTTGCATTTTATGCAAAATTATACACAAAGGTAGAAAAACAAATTGTTATATTATTGTTTAAGAACTTTAACTCAAAATGACATTTTGTTTGAATTTAAACTTAAAGAAGTCTTAGAGGTCTTGTTTGGCTCCCCGTTTGTCAGTTTCATATGCGCATTTTAACTTTAAA
The DNA here is from genome assembly GCA_037074585.1 of Biancaea sappan. Lineage (NCBI taxonomy): Eukaryota > Viridiplantae > Streptophyta > Magnoliopsida > Fabales > Fabaceae > Biancaea > Biancaea sappan. Next base: position 18,619,830 of record CM073498.1, read on the forward strand.
ATTTGGTTTTTGATTAAAGTTAACATGTTTGGTTCGACGTTCTTTCGAGATCTAACATGCGTTCATCTCTTACAAATTACGTTTGCTTCAACACAAGTTTTTGTTGCTTTTACATTGAGGGATTTCAAAATTGATATCCTTATCTATCATCTTCTCTCTTTTACCTCTCCCTCCTCACTTTCTTTCTCTTCATTCTTTGCACAGAATAATCTATTTTCTTTTAAAGAATGACTTGTATTTAGTTGGTGTGGGGTGAGAGGGTTGAAAAAAGAGGTAGAAAAAAAGAAAAGAAAGAAAACCAAAAAGAGAAGAAAGGAATAAGGAGGAAGAGTGGGAGGTTGAATCCCGTGCTTGGATAAACACGATGCTTGTCTCTTTAGCTATTGCTTTAACCATCGTGGGTAAAAGTGTTGGAAAAAGTTAACAATAATTTTAATCGTTGTTAAAAGTTTTAGTCACGATTTTATCCTTTGCTAAAATTTTTAGCAACAGATAAAATTACGGTCAAAAGACAAGCACATGGATGTTGTAATTTGGAAAAAAAAATTACAATTTTTAGCCACAAAATTATGTTGTTGAGTCATTTTTTCCAAAATTACACTATGACCCAAAGTTAAAAACTTTCTGTTTAGTTTAGTCCATACAATGTTTGTGATATGACCACTCTATGTTTTATTTTATTTTTGGTTTACTCCATATATTTTAAGTTTCTTTGCAATTAGGTCACTTTTTTGTATTTTTTTGGGGGTCTTTTTAGCTATACTTTTTTTTTTTAATTTTAGTTTTTACTTATATTTATTTTGTGCTTGATTTGTTAATATTATTTTTGTGACAATCTAACAATATTTTTTAATCAAAAATTAATATCAATAATTTTAAAAATTATTATTAGAGCATTCAAATAATTAAATTAATTAAATAATGAAGATAAATAAAATGAAGTAATATAAAATTCATACCAATCCATTTTTCTAAAATAACTTTTCTGATAATATTTCTAAACATAATGAATACTCATACAAATCTCAATTTACTCAAAATTAATTTTAAAAATTAATTACACCCAAAAGCAATTCTACTCTTTTTTTTTTTAAACACATACTAGGTTTAGGTTGTGGATTCAATAGTTCGATTTTTTGACCTCACTACACCTATAATCGTTTTAAATTCTGAAAGTAATCAACTATAAAATTAAATTGCAGACCTAACCAAAATTTACTGTAGCAAAAAGAATGCACTTCAGATGTGCGAAATTGTGCTACGCAGTACGCACCTAGAAAGTACATTCTTTTCAAAGCAATGCGCACATTTGATGTGCAAACAAACAAAGCAGTACGCACTTGGTAGGTGCGCATTGCGTTTAATACAATACGCACTTACCAAATGCGTCCATCAATCAGACCAGTCAAACTGCGACACATGTCCCCCCAATTCACACCCTGGTTAAAAAATCATCCTTCTTCCTCGAGTGGTCCCCTCCTCCCCCCATTTTTACAGTTTCGACACTGCTGTGAAAGATTTTTCTCTCCTCTCCAATATGCATCTCTCTCCCCCCCTCCAGGTTTTTTTTCAACTCGTTTTCTTTCTCTTTTTTACTTTGTTTTACTGTTTTTCTGTTGTATTGTTGTTTGAGTGATTTTTTTTTTATTTTTTTGATCTTTTTTTTGGTATGTGGATCCACAAGGATCCCTTTTTACTTCATAAATTACAATTATCATAAAAATATAAAAATAAGAAAAATAAAAAATCATAAATTAATTATAAAACTAAGGACAAAATCCAAAAAAAATTGAAAATAAAAAAATAAAAAGTCTGAAGAATAAACAATAATATAATACAATTTACAACTAACTATTATGTAAATCTGTTAAGAAGAATAAAAATTCATAAATTATAATTATTATAAAAATATAAAACTAAGAAAAATAAATAATCATAAATTAATTATAAAACTAAGAACTATAATATAATTTACAACTAACTATTATGTAAATCTATTAAGAAGAATAAAAATTCATAAATTACAATTATAAAAAATATAAAACTTAAAAGATAAAAAATTCATAAATTAATTATAAAATTAAGGAAAAAATTCATAGAAATAACAAAAAATAAAAAAAAAGAGTCATAAGAAAAACACATAACATAAATTAATTTAAAAATTCATAAAACTAAAAAAAAAAAAGTCATTAGAAAAAAACATGTACTAGAAATAAAATTCATAAATTAATTACACAAGTATGAAACATAAAATTCATAAAACTAAGAAAAACAATCAAAAAAGTACAAATGACAATAAAATCACCAAACTAAGACAATACAAAATCATAAATTATCATAATATTAATATTTACCTTTTTTTTCTTCTAAACAACAAAATTGTTAGCTACCTGAGTGAATGGAAATAGAAAAGTGACTGCTGAAATAGAATAGAAAGTGGAACTCAATACTGAATACGGTGTGCATTTTTTAGGTGCTGGCTTTAGATGATTACCATATATTTATATACTACTTTTCAACGATGAAAAAATTAATGGTAAAAAAAAATATGAACTAAATGTACACTTCATAAGTGTGCGTTCCTCTTGGTAAAAACGCACGTTCAAATTGCGCTTTAATAGGAGCGTACCTCAGAGATGCGTAGTAAAACTCAGTCAGTGCACACACGAACACGCACTTGAGAGGTGCGCTCTGCATATCAGTAATTTATATTTTGCAAGTACATTTTAATTGCTACATTCAAATTAGGTTAGATCTGTAATTTAACTTGAATTTGAATTAATAAAAAAATTTAAATAAAAAAATAATGTACAACATTCAAAAAGTCTCAATAATTCTCCCACTTATTTTTCATGAGTAAGAGTGGCGCACGTTATTCAAACTCTACCGACTTGTACAAAATTCACATCAATTTCCGTTCATACGCCAAGGCGCTTGGTGCCGTAGAGAACCCTTGCTCATTTTCCATTTCTATTTTTCCGAAACCTTGTGTCCCATATATAAAAATAATATATTATTATTATTATTATTATTATTATTATTATTAACGATCATAAATCTTGTATTCTTGTTTGTCAAATGAAAACCCCAAAGAAGAAGAAGTGTGAATGGAAAACTAGTGTGGGCGTGGAGTGATTTGATTGGAGAAAAGTGAGTCAGTGGAAAAGAGCATATAACCTGTGGTTCGTACATTAAGATTTGGGAATGGGCACAAATGAGTGCACAAATCTTTCCTACCTCTCGCCACCAAGAACTGACACGTGTTCCCTTTTTGAAAATGGAAAATTTTCTCGTTATACACATTACACAATAGACGGATTACATTACATAGGAGCGAGAGAATTGAGATGATATATTGTATACCACAAAGATTGCGCATCTTGTTCAAATTATATTTAAATATATTTTTATTACAAAATACAATAATAAAGACATATATATATATACTATTCTTTTTTTTTTATTTCATACACACAAAATTCTAAATAGTATAACCGTGAAAGAATTTATTATTCTTAAAAGTCGAACTCTTTGTATCTTATATTTTATTTTTAATGTAAATTATTCATGATATATAATTTGTATAATAATTTACACAAGTCATATATAAAATGAGCTAATACATACATGCATGATCAATTTTCATTAAATTTCTTCAAATTTCGGACATATACATCATTAATGTCCATTTGGACTTGTTTTCTCAATTTTAGCTTCCAATGTGACAATAATACAGCATAATTTCATAGAACCTTTTTCACAATTAATATTAGTTGTGCGCGGCGCACAAGTATGTATGTATATATATGTATATATATATGTATGCGTAATGAGCAAATTAAATCATTCAAGGGTTAATTAGGAATTGCATGACAACTAAGGATAATTATAATATAAGCACCAACGATGCATAGAAAACATTTGTAAAATTTAGGTTTGATTGGAGCATGATTTATATAATTGATTTTAGAGAAACTTAAATTTAAATAATTTATAGTTTGCAGAAACAATAACATAGAGATTTCTTTGAAATCATGGTTTAAGGATAAAATTTTGTTAATACAAATATTTTCAAACATGCTAATTTGTATTAAAATTAAATTAATGCAGTTTAAATTATAATTTATAAAAATTTAAAAGACACAGACACTTCGTATTGGACAAAAGTGATAATGCAAAAAAAGAAAAAGAAAAATAAAATAAACATGGGTGCACTGTGATTGTGAAAGGCATAAAGAATTGCCGGTTTTAACTACAAAGGTATATATGCACATGCAACAAGTCTAGATTCTTCTTTTAACCATATCTTTATATCACATCACATATAAATATCTCTTTTATTTCAATTAATAAATTAAGAAATATATTAAATGTCATTTTAAGGCCGTATGAAGAATCCCAATCGAACCAGAGCTTTTATCTTAAGTTCAAAGTGACATGCAAATAATTGCATGTATGGAATGGAAGTTATGTCTGTGTTTTTTTCTGAAGAAGTTGCATGGAAGAAGAAAAGAATATAATGAGTAAGTTGCGTATTAATTTGGTTTGAAATATACGTTGTGGTGAAGCTAGAAGAGAACTTTAGTTTGAATATGAACTCGTGCATGAAAATTCAAAATTCCGTGAACATACCCATATAAAACTAAAGCCACATCAAAACCAAATGAAAGAGGAAAGTTCAATTCAACCATAACAACTTGTCATATTCTACTTTTTTTTTTTTGGGTAGGATTTGTGATTAAGAGCATTAGGCAGTTTTTTTTTCTTTTTTTCTTTTTTTAGAATACTGGATCATTATAAAAATATGCATTTTCTCTTTTACTTTGACGAATAACTAATTCAAGTTCAAAGTTTATAATTTTTTTTTCAAGTTACTCTGCTTTTGTGATGTTTGAGGAATACAGTGTCCGACTTTTTCTTTCCCAGCTAGACATTAAAAAATAATTAACGTAATATTTTTATTACGAACCAGTGTTAGTGATCTGATTTAAATTTAAATTAGTCTATTTAATAAATCTTTAGATGACCATGATTCTAATAAAAATATGATTTATATTCTAATAAAAAATATTTATATTATGACGCAACAAGGGAATCTAGAGTCTGAAAATAATAAAGACAAAACTCATAAATCCCTGCTGTACAATATTTAAGGGCAATAAAGAAGAAAATGCAACGTAACAATCCTATAAATGTAGATATTTTGCATTATGATATTACGAAAAATACGATGAAAGTTTAAAAAATTATGTATGCGAATTGGGAATCAATCAATCAATCAACAGATGTTAGATGAGTAGGGAAATATTTCTATTTAAAAAGAAAAAGAAAAGGAAAAGAGAATTTATAAAAGTTGGTGAAGTTGAAATAAGACCTACCCTTGATGATACCGCAGAAACGTCGTTACAGTGAAGTAAACATCCTCTCATGTAATGTAGAGTATAATAAAATAAAAATTGTGGGATAAGAATTTAAAGGATTAGAAATTGAAGATAAAAATTATTTAGTTTCAATGCTAACGCTGAAACGAGAATAAATTATCAACATGGGTTAAGTTTACAACTGCGGGGAATAGTTTTTTATAACGTGATGAATATAAGATTAAATTTTTGTTAGAAGAGGTGTTTAAATTTAATATTAAGATTTTAAAAATAAAATTGATCTTTAAATTAGTAGAAATTAATTCAAAAATTAATATACGAATCGTAGTTAAATCGATTTATTTTAAAATATTATAAAATAATATACATAATTAAAAATTATAGATATAAATTTATAAATTTGATTAAAAATAAAATTTGATATCATATTATATAAAATAACATCTATAATCAAAAGTTTATAATAAAAAATAATCAAATAACAAAGAAATATTATTAATTAATAATCAAATTCATAAAATATTAATATATTGACATTTTTATTAAAATTGACTTATCTATAATATTAAATTCTTTATTATTTGATTATAGTATAAGTAAAATTAAAAAAATAAAATATTCAAATATACTGGTTCATTAAGCATTAATTTTTATCTAGTCCAATTGATTTTTAATCAATTTAATCACTCATCAATTTTAAAAATTATTTAAAATTGATCCCAGGAACCGGCTAATTCCATTTAGTTATGATAATAATATTTAATATTTAATAATGTTTTGAGTTTAAATAAAAAATACCTATAAAAAAGAAATAAAAATTGATACACTGCACTTTGATGATAAGTCAAAAGATTGGCATGCAACACTGGAAGAACAAGAACGCCTAGGGAAGGCGCGTGGTCGGTCAAATGATAAATATGTAATTTAAAGAATATCAATTTTAGAAAGCGTGGTTTTGTAATCCGTATATTTGGAAGAGATGAATTTTTGGAAGAAACTTTTATTAAAACTCAAAAAACAATATTAATTTTATTTAAGAAAGTGCAGTGTGGGTGGAGCCCACAAATGCCACCAGCACCGTAACGAAACGCAGGGTTGCGTGCAGCGTAGAGCAGAAGCTAATATGTAGTGCTTTAAGGAGCCAGGTAGCTCGCTAGGACTCGGACTCGGACTCACACATATATAAACACACTCACTCTCACGCTTGATCATTACTCAAACCTCAGGAGAGGGACGTCCCGTTTCGTCATCTCATTATTTTCTCTCTTCGCTAATTACCTCTGCTTCTGGCTTCTGCTTCTGCTTCAGCATGCCCGGCGACAAGGGAATCTCCCTCGACGAGATCAAAAATGAGAACGTCGATTTGGTATTCTCTCTTTCTCTCTCTCTCACCTCCCGCCAATTCTTGAATCGTAGTCTGTTTCAACGCAACTTCAATTCGCTTTCATCTTCATGGTGTTGATTTTCTTCGTAAACAAGAAGCCTCGCAAAATATGCTGGGTTTATATATGCATTTTTAGTTTAGTTTAGTTTTTTTTTTTTTTTTTCTTACTACCTTGCTTTTGATCTCTAATTTCAGTTCCCGGCAGAACTGAACTGGACCCGCTTTTACTGCTTTTAACCTTCTTTTCATTCTATTTTTATTATTTTATTTTTCATGAACTGCTCTTCTTTGTTTCTCGTTACTGCTTTGGCTACTCCTACTTTCATACTTGATATTTTAAACATTCTTTTCTTGAAAAATTCATTTTTTTTTATTTTTATCAAAACTCAACCAAGAAATTCAACGTTTCTATCCTTAATCTCAAAATTTGTATATATAATAAAAATAATAATTTACACAACTCAACAACTTTCTATTGATTTAATCAACGTAAAAATATTTGAGCTATTGGAATTGGCGGCTTCTCCACGCACGCTTCTTTCTTTACTTCTACTCGCGCTTCCAACGTTCTGTATCTCGCACCCTCAAAATTGATAAATATATTTATATTAACATTAAAAAAAAAAGCTTCTGTTATCACTGATCATAAGTATCCTTTTACCAGAGACGCTAAATTAGTGTTTCAGACAAACAGAAGTATATGATTGAAATAATTAATTCCAATTAATTTCAATTCAAAATTACATATACGTTTTTTAATTTATTTAATTTTTTCGTCTAGCTGCTATATTTTATTTTTGTATAAATTTATAAAAAATTTAATTTTTTAAAAAGTTGAATGTTTCTATCTTTATATTATCTTAAAATTTATATAAGTTATTTTTTATTAACATATATATGGATCTCAAAATAATTTAAGAATAGAAATAATTAATCTCACTAACTTTTTATTTTTATACACCTGAGCTTAAAAGTGGACTTTACATGAGAAACATCATTTTGGATCGAAATTACCTAAAAATGTTAGTCTTGTTAATTTATAGTGTTAGCATTATACTTGGCCGGTCGTCGCTGATGGCGATGGTTGAATACTGAATACTGACTCCTTCTGCTATCAATGACCTTTTTTCCCCAGAAAACAGAAATCTCTGTGAGTGGCGATTTTTAAAAAGAAAAAATTAAGAGATTTTTTTAAAAATTTTTGCGATATATGATCAAGAGGTAATATATTCAGTGCATGGTTTCTTTTGTGCATGTAATTCGATCTTGAAATAAGCGAGCCGAATGATAGAGCTACATATATCTTATAAGATACAGATTCTTGCTGCTCTGAAAGCATTTAAACTGTGGCGATAACAAACGCGAAAAAAAAATTGTTGTAACCAGGAAAAAATTCCGATAGAAGAAGTGTTCGAGCAGCTGAAATGTTCAAGAACAGGTCTAACAGCCGACGAAGGAGCCAGTCGGCTTCAAGTTTTTGGCCCAAACAAATTGGAAGAGAAAAAGGTAGGTTTCATGTCATGAAACCAGTTTCTCGTCGTCGTGCGTATACATGTGAAAGCATGCCAATGATTTTCTTGCTTCATGAACACAGGAAAGCAAGATCTTGAAGTTCTTGGGTTTCATGTGGAACCCATTATCATGGGTCATGGAAGCTGCTGCGATAATGGCCATCGCTCTGGCCAACGGCGGAGGAAGACCTCCCGATTGGCAAGACTTCGTCGGTATCATCTCTCTCCTGGTCATCAACTCCACAATCAGTTTTATCGAAGAAAACAATGCTGGAAATGCTGCTGCTGCACTTATGGCTGGTTTAGCTCCCAAGACGAAGGTCAAAATAATATATATATATATATATATATATATATATATATATATCAGTACTCCACAAGATGCTTGATTTTTGGCTCTATCTTCTTACTGTTTGATCCCTTTTGTTTTGGTAGGTTCTGAGGGATGGTCGGTGGAGTGAACAAGATGCTGCAATTTTGGTTCCGGGGGACATAATCAGCATCAAACTAGGAGATATAATTCCAGCTGATGCGCGTCTTCTGGAGGGTGATCCTTTGAGTGTTGATCAGTCTGCTTTAACTGGGGAGTCTCTTCCTGCGACCAAGAAGTCCTTCGATGAGGTGTTTTCCGGATCAACCGTCAAAAAGGGTGAGATTGAAGCAGTTGTGATTGCCACTGGTGTGCACACCTTCTTTGGTAAAGCAGCTCATCTGGTGGATAGCACCAACCAAGTGGGGCATTTCCAGAAAGTTCTCACAGCCATTGGTAATTTCTGCATTTGCTCAATTGCTGTTGGGATACTGATTGAGCTCATAGTGATGTACCCGATACAGCACCGCAAGTACAGGGATGGAATCGACAACCTTTTGGTCCTGTTGATCGGAGGAATCCCCATTGCCATGCCTACTGTGTTGTCTGTCACTATGGCCATTGGGTCTCACAGGTTGTCTCAGCAAGGAGCAATCACCAAGAGAATGACGGCTATTGAGGAAATGGCAGGAATGGATGTTCTGTGCAGTGACAAAACTGGGACTCTCACACTGAATAAGCTTACTGTGGATAGGAACCTGATTGAGGTATTTGCTAAGGGTGTTGAGAAGGATTATGTTACCCTTCTTGCAGCCAGGGCTTCCAGGACCGAGAATCAGGATGCCATAGATGCTGCCATTGTCGGGATGCTTGCTGACCCAAAAGAGGTATAGAATAAGATGTTCTTGTAGAGTTTGGATCCTCTACAATTCTGACAGAAATTGCAAAAGTCAAGTCCACAAATTTAGACTATCCATTCCAGATCAGATGGTCCAGATCAAAGGAAAATAATATTGCATGCGGTTTGATCCTTTTGTTTTTAATTAGTTGTTTCTTATGATCTAAACTATCTAATTTGAAATGAACGGTCTAAATTTGGAGATTGGACTCTGCAATTCCCACCAAAATTGTAAAGGATCTAGGTTCTTTCTTGCATGTTGTATAACACGAAGATTGAATCCTCCACGTATAGATTAGATCTGTTCTGAAAATGGGATAAGAATTTTTATCCATGTTTTTCATGTTTAACTGTTCTGTGTTGGCCAGGCTCGAGCTGGAATAAGGGAGGTTCACTTTTTCCCCTTCAATCCTGTGGACAAGAGGACTGCTCTGACCTACATTGATTCTGATGGGAATTGGCATAGGGCTAGTAAAGGTGCTCCGGAGCAGGTAAAAAAGGATACCACTGGTAACGTAACATGATTTGATGAATACGAAGATGACTGAGCTGATTAATATTTTTGTTATGTTTTAGATTTTGAACCTTTGCAACAGCAAAGAGGATGTTAGGAAGAAGGTTCATTCAACAATTGATAAGTTTGCTGAGCGTGGACTTCGTTCCTTAGGTGTTGCAAGACAGGTTCGCTAAGCTGATACATTAATCTTTTTCCACTTTCCTACTTCAATGAATAATAGTACCCTTCCCTTATTGCTGTTTGCCTCTGATGATATGCCTCCAGGAAGTGCCTGAGAAATCGAAGGATGCTCCCGGTGCACCTTGGCAATTTGTTGGTCTGTTACCTCTGTTTGATCCACCTAGGCATGACAGTGCTGAGACCATCAAAAGAGCTCTCCACCTTGGTGTCAATGTTAAGATGATTACTGGTAAGTTTTAAGGTTGTTTTCTTTCTTTTTGTTTTAAAATTAACAAAAACAAATTTGTAGCTTACCATAGAATCACAATTTGCTTGTGGCTGTCCTGTTCTGTAGGTGATCAGCTTGCCATTGCCAAGGAAACTGGACGAAGGCTTGGAATGGGAACAAACATGTACCCATCTTCTTCATTGCTTGGTGGAGAGAAGGATGCTTCTGTTTCAGCTCTTCCTGTTGATGAACTGATCGAGAAGGCTGATGGATTTGCAGGAGTCTTTCCTGGTAGGTAAACTATGATTATACCAAAAGAACCAACTTATAAGGAGTTTATTATTTTCAAAGATTATATTGTTAGTTTAGCATTTTGACACTTGTTTTATTGGTATGACATGGTAGAGCACAAATATGAAATAGTGAAGAGGCTGCAAGAGAGGAAGCACATATGTGGGATGACAGGAGATGGTGTGAACGATGCACCTGCATTAAAGAGAGCCGATATTGGAATAGCTGTTGCCGATGCTACGGATGCTGCTAGGAGTGCTTCTGACATTGTCCTCACTGAACCTGGATTGAGTGTCATTGTCAGTGCAGTGCTCACCAGCAGGGCTATTTTCCAAAGGATGAAGAACTATACTGTTAGTTACCTTGCATAATTAATTTATTTTAGCAGTTGTTTTAAAAGTTCTTTGTGACTAATCTGACAGCTTTCTCTGTTACTGAATTGACAGATTTATGCTGTGTCAATCACCATTCGTATTGTGGTAAGTGCAGAAAACAGGCTTACACGCCCAAAAAAGAAGAAAGAGAAGAATCTCTTTATAAAGAAATCTTGTAATCCATGCTAACTGTTCTTTGTTTCTTGCAGTTTGGTTTCATGTTTATTGCGTTGATCTGGAAGTTTGATTTTGCACCCTTTATGGTTCTGATTATTGCCATACTAAATGATGGTAAGATCCTCAACCTGCACATCATATCACATGTATCATAAAGTTGCTCATACCTTGAAATCAAGACTTCTTTATGGCTTTGTTTTTTGTTTAAAAAAAATTACAATTTATTCTTTTACTTATATGGCATACATAGACTGGTCAAGAATTATGATTTTCTTTGCCCCATCAAACTTTTAGGAACCATTATGACAATATCCAAGGATCGTGTGAAACCATCTCCACAGCCTGACAGTTGGAAACTGAGGGAGATATTTGCTACTGGCGTTGTGCTTGGAAGCTACTTGGCACTAATGACAGTCGTATTTTTCTGGGCTATGAAGGACACAGATTTCTTCTCGGTAATGACTTGAATTTTACCTCTTCCTTTTGACATAATCACACATCCCCCAAAAAAAAAGAACCCAATATATCCAAGTTCTTAGAGCTATGTCTGCAACTTTGATAGGCCTTATAGTATAGGATCTAGTTATGGGTCTGTCCAAGTGTAGATCGGTTAGAGTGAGAGGAGAGTTCGAATTTCTTCTTGTTCCTACCTATTGTGTTGGCTCAAATTAGAGAGAAAACCAGCGATCTCTTTGTGGAAATTCACAAGGAGTTCTAATAATTAAGTTTGAATGATATTCCATAACCAACATAGGATGTTTTGCAACATTACAGGAGCAGTAACTGTTATAACTACCTAAGACCACCAGTTACATGACACATGTACCACAAGAACATAAAGACAAGTCTGACACAACATGAAATAACTACCACACAGTAATAAAACATAAAACATAATAACTGTCACATATCATTAAGTTGCTCCTTCCCTTTCTTATGTTTCTCGTGTGTATATCGCTAACAAACTTGCATTGTTGCAGGACAAGTTTGGAGTGAGATCTCTGAGACACAGACCTGACCAAATGATGGCAGCCTTATACCTACAAGTCAGCATTATAAGCCAGGCCTTGATTTTTGTCACTAGGTCTCGTAGTTGGTCCTATGTTGAAAGACCTGGTCTTCTCCTTCTCAGTGCCTTCATGATTGCTCAGCTGGTAAGTATTCATTTCTGTCTTCCTATTTTATGATTGATTATGTCAAGTGCTCTGTACTCACACACGTTTCTGTGGTGACAAAATCATTTAATGTGTAATTGACAGATAGCAACCTTTCTGGCGGTATATGCAAATTGGGGGTTCGCAAGAATAAAGGGGATGGGATGGGGATGGGCTGGTGTGATCTGGCTGTACAGTATAGTCACATATATCCCTCTTGATTTACTCAAATTTGCAATCCGCTATGTTCTGAGTGGGAAGGCTTGGGATAATCTCTTGGAGAACAAGGTAGCTTCTTTTACTTACTATTGATGTTCTTTTTATTCCTCACTTTTTATCTGTTTTACGGTGTTCATGTCAAGTATGATTTCAACTGATATGTTTAAGCTACCATTTTGTCATTCATTGAGACTTTGAATCTTTGATACTTGAAAAGAGCATTGCAACTTATAAGTTCATGATTCAAAGCTTCTTCTGGTTTTATAATTACAGACTGCATTCACTACTAAGAAAGACTATGGGAAAGAAGAGAGGGAGGCACAGTGGGCAGCTGCACAGAGGACTCTACATGGTCTTCAGCCACCGGAAATGACAAACCTTTTCAACGACAAGAATAGCTACAGGGAGCTGTCGGAGATTGCAGAGCAAGCCAAGCGACGTGCTGAGGTTGCAAGGTAACCCTATAACCTGTTTAGCATTAAGCTTGTGCTTCAAAGGCTATGTATATGAATTTCTGAAGAGATTTTCTTTCTTGTAAAAAAATGGCTTTACAGGCTAAGGGAGCTACATACTCTGAAGGGACATGTTGAGTCAGTGGTGAAGCTGAAGGGACTTGACATCGATACTATTCAGCAACATTATACTGTGTAAGGAGCTTGGAATTGGAATCCTTCAAGAGAAATTCATCTGAAAGCTTGCCCAACAACTGAAGGACAAATATAATGACGAAGAAAGGCCTAAGTTAATCCATCTTTAGATTAGAACAATAGTCGTTTTTGTTTTTGTTTTTTTGTTTTTTTTTGGTGTTTTCCTGGGAAGCCACTAGTGTGACCTAGTGGATAAATTTGAGTAGTTTGCCAGAGCTCCCTTTCACTTTTGGTACCAAATAACATCATTGTTATGAAAGGGTTTCCCTACATCGCAATACTAATGCTGTTAATGTGAAAGTTCCATATGTTGTCCTTGGTCAACGGTTATTACTTGTTTAAATTCTCCTTAACTGTGTCTCAAAAGCCAATTACAATTCAAGCGGCAATGCTTGTATTATAAAATGGAAGCACCAATATGTCATGGCTTAAAAAATTAAAATGAAACAAGTATTGATTAATAGTAGAGAGAGAGAGAGAGAGAGAGAGAGAGGAAAGGAAAGAAAAAAAAAAAAAAAAAGGAAAGTGATCTAGTTGACCATTGTGCAATCGCGCCTGATTTCCCCCCGGTTTCCTGTTTTGACCCCAACCCTTCCTAGCTTTGTTATAGCAGTTACAAATGCTCTTTCAAAGGCTGTGCTGTTGGATGCAAACAGGTTCACCAAGTCTCTTGATCTTCTGTCTGTAAACAAAACTTGATCAGAAGTGAAGAGTCCTTTTCCTTGCTGAAGATTCTTGAAGTACTGGTTATCAAATGTGCCAGATGTAATAGGGTCCATGTTAATGGCGATTCTGGGGTCCACATTTGTTGGGCACATTTGCCTGAGCTGTTTTGCATAACCCAGATTAAGTTTTGGATCGATTCTGTTCCTGCTTCTGAAGCCGTAAATACGTCTGGAGAATTGGCTGCAGTGAGAGAACCCAATAGTATGTGCTCCTACAACCATCATTTCATTTCATATTATATTTCTGGAAGCTTATTGATACGTTTTTGAGAAAATTGCAAAAAGCCTCCTGTTGAACTTCGAGTCACTTATAGTACTATATAGTGCTATTTCTATCAAAAAAAAAGTACTATATAGTGCTATCAACTTTCAATCTCTCAACTTCCATATTCTAAGAAATAAGTCATTATGTACATTTTTCCTACTTTTTTTCACTATGAATGAAGTACCTGATAGAGCAACTAGATCTGTGAGAGTGAGACCATGTGAAGCAAACATTGCATTCAGCTGAGCTAACTGGAAATCAGCATGAGGAAGATGATGTCTGACACTGGCTTTTGTGGAGATTCTCCCGTCAAGCCTTCCCAACTCTACTGTGTAAGATGGTCCTCCTGTCTGCAATCAAGTAAACATCGAATCTCATTATTATAATACTCAGAGGCCAAGTTAACCTGAATCCTGATCACTAAAAGACTCATAATGTGAAATCATTGGCAATGGTACGAATTATAGGATGATAGATCTTCTTTGTTTTCTTCTGTTTTTAAGTTAAATATCTTGCTAGATAGCAAACGTTAGGCTTGTTTACCAAAGCTATGACATCCTTAGTGGCCATTGCCAATATGTCAGCACATGAAACCTTGTTTCTGCAGGCAGGTACACTATCAACTGCAGCCTTGGCTTTGATCACTGTGTCAAACCCATCACCAGCTAATGAAAGATTAATAGGATTATCCTTTTCTGCAGTACTATTTCCCTTTCCCTTAGCCAGTATCACGGAGGCATCACATCCCTACACACACATGCACACAAATACACACAAATTATGCTTGTAAGAAGGTATTGCCAAAAGGGATGGATGGACAGATGAAGAAGAAAAAGAAAGGAACTTTGCTGACCCTAACAAAGCAATCATGGAAGAAAAGCCGAAGTGTAGCAGGTGCAGTCACAAATGTCTGCTGGAATTTCTTTTCAACTGCAGCTCGGACAATTGACTCAACATTTGGGCATGAGTCTTTGTAATAGTCCACACGAAGTTGGCCATAACTTGAAGCTATTAGCTGCAGAAAAAACAGGAAAATGAGGCTGCTCTCGGAACTCATTTTCTTGGGGTTTTGGATTTAGTACTCCACCCATTGGTTCACTGATTGCATCCTTAAATAGTGAAAGGTGATGTGAAAGTGAAAAAAGTTTAATTTCTGGGGAGAATCTTAGAGGATTAACAATTTGGAAGAAACAGACCAAGAACTAAATACCAAGAGGAATTGCTTTTGCCCGAAGTGCCATGTATTTTGATAATATCTGACAAAGCACTAACTGGTGTGATGCCTATTAATTTGTATGAAGAGGTTGCAGAGGAAGCTCTTGGATTGGTGAAGCCTCTTCTTTATCGAAAGTGCATTCTAAAATATAATAACTGACATAAAAAGTTGATCTGGTCCCTCAAAAAGCGTGGATAATTCTTATTATTTTTCTGCATATTCTTTTTGTATTGGATTCCTCAAACTCCAGCTTTCATCCAACACACTATGATTTGGCCAAAACTACACGTCATTCAAGTGCATTGAGATGAATTAATCATAAACTATGGGCATAAGCATGCCTTAACTACTATAATATATAGTTTCGTACTAAACTTTTCTCCTGTACATAGAGCATATGACAGCCACTTTGATGCATTCACTGCTTTTCAAGGTATTTGCAAATGCAGCACTTACGATACTATAGTGATTCCCATATAAAACAGATTAATTAATGGAAGGATGACATTCTCTACTTTGCTATGTGCTTATTCTCTCTCTCTAAACACACACACAAAAAGGAATCAAGATCTTCTGTGTGGCAGACAGACTAGATAGAGTACCTAGTGCCTTACGACTGTTGGATCGACGTGGGATCCATACAGAAATACTTCTGTTTAAGTGTCCTTTTTATTGAATTTTTTGTTCAACTTGAGAATGTAACATCACTTGGAAGTTCATAATTGGTATCATGTACTCTAATCCTTATGCTTAATGCAGATGAAGGATTTTTTTAAAAAAAAATTATAAAAAAAAAAACTGTAGATGCTTTAATAGACAGCTAATGTAGATGGTCGGGAAGGTTGACTTGGCAGACTAGAAGATAGGAAGCCCTCAGTAACTGAGACTATTTTTGGCTTTATCTGGATTTAGATATTCCAAAGCAATGAAGAGATAATGGTGTCAATTTTTTTCGTATTTTTACTTTTAAGATTTTTTTTAAACAATATTTTACTCTTTGGATAAAAAATTAATGCACTCTAGTCGAACTGTAGAGTTACATGGGAATACTTGTCAACAGTTAGCTATAACGTTGACCATATCAAAGAGATTATATTTATATACAACCCGACTTCATTCTACCAGTTGATATTCATTGCCTTATTTTGCAACAAATGGAAACTGAGAGAAAATTATTGTTCAGAAATTACTTCAATTTTAAGATTTAAGTTTATTTTATTTTAGTTTTTTAATGGATCATTTTAGCCATCGAAAAATACAGTTTTCTTAATCTTAAATTGTGTTTGTGAGAAAGAGATAGAGCATATACAATGAAAGCAAACTACGATTGCACTATATGTATAGAAAAGATGAATAATAATTATTAGAATAGAAGATGTCTACATAGACTTCCCGAACTAATGATACAACAGAGGAGCAGGTATTAAGTCGCAAATGGTGTATGTCAAAATTACATAAAAGTCAATTCAATTCACATCCATTTTGACCCAGCAATAACTTCACAATCTGCAAGTATTTTTCTGCTACTTAATACCATCTCCACCAAAGATTTTGTTTAGTTTCAGGCTCAAAGCAAAGCTCTAGGAGGTTGCTCTTTGGTTAAACATCTACTGAAGAGCATGTGGTAAATTCAACACTATCTCTGCGTATGCTGCATACAAGAGAATGTCAGTAGAACCATGGAGAGACACGATCAAAGAAGCTGGCTTCAAAAATCACCTCAAAGGATTTAAAAGAACCAAGGAAAAAAAAAAAAAAGGCAGCTAAATTCAGAATTAAGAAGTACCAAGATAAGATAACAGCACCCTAGTCACAGCTCTGGAGTCAGTTTTTAGCTCCACTTGTTTGAAATTTATATTCCAATGTCCATGCTAATCAAAATCCATGATAGATGAATTATGAGTTCAGCTCTAATCTAAGAAAATTCAAGGTACAGAAGAACGGACTAGCGTAGATTTCAAACCAAGGTTTGCTAAGTATAGATTAAGAATATACGCAAAGAAAAGATGCCATGCACCATGCACTACGTGGATTATACCATAACTTGATAAGGTAGCTGAATAACACCAAGTGTCTTCTGGGGAAGAGAGGTGTCATTGGGACCAATTGCTACACAAGACTTTACTGCTCCCAAAAAGAGAACCCCCGCTCTCTTATTACCCTTCTGGTCTCAGGTTGGCGAAGAAAATCTTTTTCCTTATCAAGTTTACTAGGTGTGGCCTTGACATTCTTTCTCAAAGTACCACTTTCCAATTTGCTGTCCTCTAAATCTGACATCTGGCCCTCTGTTACCTGTTTCCCAGAAACCCATGCCCGTAACATTTCATTTGTTTTTGGTTCTGGGGGGAAGCCTTTCTCCTGCATCTCACTATAATATTTGTATGCTTCCTCTAGCTTTCCATTCAGAAATAGTCCATGGATCAGTACGATATAAGAGCTTTGATCAGGGTTGACTCCATTTTCGCTCATCTCACTCCATAACTTGAAGACAATATCAAGCTGGCGCCATCTACTAAACTTTCTTATCAACATTAGATAAGTCTCAGTAGTTGGGTGGCAGCCCTGTTCCCTCATCTTGCCCAGAAGCTCAAATACTTCTTCCTTGGTCCTTAGGATACGGAAGAAAGCATGATAAGTACGAATTGTAGGGCACAGACCCCGCTGCAACATCTCATCTAACATTTCTTTAGCTTCATCAATTTTGCGGGCTTTACAAAGAGGTTTTATTAATGAGTTGTAAGTAACAACATCAGGGGAAATACTGTTGTCTTCCATGGTTCTCAGGAGATGGACAGCTTCTTTCACAAGCCTGCCCTTTGCAAGAGCATGAATAACTGCATTATAAACTTTCCTATCTGGAGCTATCTTCATTTTCTTCATCTGGTCAAAAAGCCTGAATACCATGTAAAGTTTAGAAGTTTTTGAATAGCAAGATATGATACTTGCATACGAGACAACATCATACTGGATTCCTCTCTTACCCATCTCCTGCCAAATTCTTTCTGCATGACGTGGGCTAACAATCACATTACACCACCCATTCAGAATGATGTTAAAGCTTTTGGCGTTAAATGAGAATGCATTTTTGTTGCAGAAGAGCAGGTGCTCAGCATCTTGCACATTCTTGTACCGACAAAGGGCAGCAAGAAGGCTTTGAAATTCCTCTAATCCAACTTGAAAGTTAAACCGTTTATAAGCATAGAAAGTGTTTATAGCCCTCGCAACATCATGAACAGCACAGTATCTCCTGATCATAATTAAGAGAGTTTGAGGGGTGACAAGGGATGGACCACCGTTGCCTCGCCTCATTTCCTCAATTAAAGTCCAAGCAGTGTCAAACTTCCTCATTTTACCAAGGATAGAAATCATGGAATGGTACTCACGAACACCATGAGAATAATTCGGTTGCTTGCCAGCCCACAGAAAAAAGGTGAAAGCTGCTTCCCAATCATTCCGACTTCTTGAAAGAACCTCCGCAATCAACTCTGATGATACAGTAATATTGCAATGCTCAAGCTTGAATATAATTTCGGATGGTCGGCAACCAGGTCCACGCAATATATCCAATATGGTTTTAACATCTTGGGCAAGACCATCATTGTCCCTTAAGTCTAACCGACTTAAGTGGGTAACATTCTTATGATTATTCTTCTCATGGTCATCCACATCATCGTCCTCCTCCTCATCACCCGAGGCCTCATCAAAACCTAGTGTAGGGGCATCAGTTGACACTCCAACATTTGTGGCTGGGGATGAAGAAAAAGAGTACAGGACTGAGAAAACAAATTTTGGTGGAGCAGGACAAGTGCCAACTACTGAAGGCTTCAAGAAATTGAAAGCAGCAGTCAGGGGCTGCTCAAGTATATGGCTGCGATTAACAGGGTATAAATTCTGATGAATGCGTCGCAAAACATTGAAAACAGATGGGTTAGATCTAACTCGGAGCATGTGTTGACTTCACTCTATGAACAATTGAAACGGTTGATGATGAATAAAAAGCAAAGCTCACTGCTATCCATTGAATTAGAATGTGAAGAGAGGGTTGTATTTAAACAAGGAGTACATTATGTGAATGACACGAGGAATTGACAAGATCACTTTTTGGGTTCTCAAACCACGAGCATAAGCTGTTCGTGAAAATGCCCAGAAGAAACGCATTTCAAATGAAGGACCATAGCAGTTATATATGATGCGCAGGGATGTCTACAATGGCGCTCGTTAATACAGTAGCGTTCTGGGATGCCTTGAAGAATCAAACCTCAAACTTCGACGGCAACGGATCAATTTCAAGACGGAGCAGATCGTTGCGACGACAGTGTACGAGCACTTTGTTAGGTATTGAATTTATTTGTGGCTTTATCTGGATTTAGAGATTCCAAAACAACATGGTGGCGAGACTGCTAGAGACCATTTGGAGATCGCAGAAGATTATTGTTTCTTGCAAACTAATTAATCACTGCACGAAGGAATATCGAAAAAGCAGTTCTCGCAATAGTTGAAACTTGATACAAGGAATATGACCACTGAAATTAATAGAGAACAGTGCGTCGGATAGAATAAAAATCCTAGAACAAATTATCCCTAAAAATTTTAATTATCTCCGTTTTAAAAGGCTGTATCTATTAGAATTTTATCACTCTTTTTGTAAAATTAACTTTTAATAATAAAAATTTTGAGATTTAACAATAATAATTTTTGTAATTTAATAACAAAAAAAATTAAATTAATACAAATGTAATTTTTTAAATATTAAATTAAAATATTTAATCATTTAAAAGTTAAATTAAAAAATTATTATTTTTGAAAAATCAAATCAATAATTTACTCTAAATCCTACTATTGGTTGCCCAGCGCTACTAAACCTATGGGTAAAGGTGTTCAGTGGTTGGGTTGAAGTTTAAAATTTTTATTACTTAAACAGAACTTATTCAACTTATACTTGACTTGATTAGTTTGAGTTGAGTTGGTGAGTTGATATTTTTCTTAATAATATAAGAAAAATTATAATATTTTTAATATTTTTAAATTGTTAAAAATTAATTTTAAAATATTAACTCAATTTAAAATATCAAAAAAGAAAATTGTCTTTTTAATTTAGTGAAACTTTGAATCTAAATATTTAACTTAAGTATCATTAAAAAAAAATTATAAATAACGGATTGGGCGGGTGGGTTTAAATTAGTATAAATTAAAATCTTTTAGTCTACAATTCCAACCGTTAATAACAAGTACAAAGAAAATAAATCCGAACTAACTGTTGTTGTCTAAACCCAATCTAATTGTACAAATTGAGTTTGTTTTGACAAGTTGACAGGTTAATCCAGTCTAACAAACGCTTTTACCTCCGTGACCAAATAAATAAGTTTACTATATATTTTTCTTGAATTCCAATCATTGCGCTTCATATGTAGCCTAATGAAGTTTTAATAATGTTTAAAAAAAATCATATTTTTAATTATGAGATTTTTTAACAATATTTTACTTTTCGGTTAAGAAATTATTTCAGTCTAGTCGAACTGTGGAATTACATGGGAATAATTGTTGACAATTAACTATAACGTTGACCATATCTAAGAGATTATATACAATACATTACAACCCACTTTCATTCCACCAGTTGATACTCCAAATTCCAAAAACATTCCATGCCTTATTTTGCATCAAATGGAAACCATGAGAGAAAATTATTGTTCAGAAATCACTTCAATTTTAAGATTTTAAGCCATGGAAAATTACAGTTTTCTTAATCTTAAGTGAAAAAGAAAATAAAATAAAATAAAAGAGAGAGCTTATGCAATGAAAACAAACTACAGGGGTTGCAATATATGTATAGAAAAGATGAATAAGAACAATTAGAATATATGTCTGCATAGCCCTCTCTCCTGAACTAATGATACAACAGACAAGAGCAGGTATTGCCAAGTCACAAATGGTGTATGTCAAAATTATACAAAAATCAACTCAATTCACATCCATTTTGACTCAGTAATATAATAACTTCACAATCTGTAAGTATTTTTTCTGCTAATTAATACCGTCTCCATTCTCCACCGAAGATTTTGTACAGTTCCAGACTCAAAGCAAAGCTCTAGGAATTTGCTCTCTGGTTAAACATCTGCTGAAGAGCATGTGGTAAATTCAACACTATCTCTGCGTATGCTGCATACAAGAGAATGTCAGTAGAACAATGGAGAGAGACAATCAAGGAAGCTGGCTTCAAAAGTCAACTCAAAGGAATTAAAAGAACAAAAAAAAAATATCATGCTAATTTCAGAATGCTCATCCCTTTATGACATAAATTGTATAGCCAAGAAGAATAAATTTCAGATTTTAGAAATTAGCCAAAGAGTTACAAAACAGAAGAAGCTGACTGGAAAAATGTCAAAGGAATTAAAAGAACAAAGAAAACAAAAGGTATGCTAATATCATAATCAAATTTATTGGGGAGATAGCAGCACTCTACATCCCACTATGACAGAAATTGTACAGCCAAAAAGACAATACTAAGTTTTCTTGAAATTAACCAGCATAGTTTCACCTTCTGGTAAACTCATGGTCCGTAAGGCGTCTTCTGCATAGGTCAGGCGAAATGGAGGAGGGTGATTTCCCGAGAGTCCATCTTCCTTCCTGTTCATAGTTGCTGAAGTAGGAGTACTTTTCTTGGACTGGTGCATGGGCCAAGCTAGTACTCTGATTCGAGTTGGAAGTACAGAAATGAGATCCGCATATCTAAGACTGACAGTTACTTTGCTGCAAGACGAAAAAATGAATTTTTGAGCATATACTTCCTGTTCACGGTTTCTTTACATCAGATCACAATAAGACACTGACCAATCAAAGTCGTCCAGTACAAATTCAATCATGTGGTAAGGAAGGCTATGATATAACTCTCCAATTTGATTTCCGTAAAGTTCCTTTATAAGCCGGACCTGCTTAGTTTTTTGAAAAGAAACAAAAACAAAATGTTTGTTACATATATACTTTTATGTATCAGAAGTTTATTTACAACAATCAAACACAGCACAAGCAGGAAAACCAGATCAGAATCCAAAACTAGGCGGCAAGCAACTCATAAGAATTAGTCAAAGGAATATTCTGTTTAATCCAATATTCGAGTTAAATATTTTCTAAAGAAACAAAATAAAGAAAATGGTCTCCCTCTACGATAATCCTACAACTCAATATTCAATTATACCATAAAGAAAAATTAGTTACACAATCAAAAATCTGGATTTTATCTATTTTATAATCAATATTCTTCCCTCAATCAATCCCGTTCCCCCCCCCCCCCTTTCTCTCTGCCACCTGAGGATCAGCAACCCCAGATCAACAGTTCAGTTTTCCCGAAAATGAAGCAATATTCCAACTTAAGAGTGGGTTTCTTTTGTTGATGCAGAAGGTGGCGTTCTGAGAGTGTAAACTACCCTGAACGTCATTATCCAATCCCAAAAACTACCCTATAATATGCTCCATAATCATTAGCTTTCAGACAGCTTCATTTCCATCTAAAAATCTAGATTTTAGTGTATGGATTAACTATATATTAATCTATAACTTTCAAGATGCATGAAACAAAATTATATCATTCTTCTTGTAACAGGCTAACTAGTTAAAGAGTTCATGCTGCAAGACCTCATATATATATATATATATATTTTTTTTTTTTTTCTAAACTGCATCCGTGATTCTTGAGTGCATATTATGCTCAACATCTAACAGCAAATTCATGCAAATTATGAAGACAAGATATTCTTGTTCCAAAAATATCAAAGCTTCCCTCAATGATCACATAGTAGACACATACATGGGCAGTCTACCTGTTCCCGTCTATCTACATATGCTTGCAGAAGATTTCCAACATAATCAATGAATTTCTGAAAGCAAATCATTGAATCAATGCCCAGAAGAAGATATAAAATAAACCCAGCATAGACAACACAGTAAGTTGACCAACCATTGCATTGGATGAAAGGAGATCATTTTCCGCATCACGTATGGGCAGAAAAAATGGAACTGTATGTTCTATAACAGTCATCTTTTCAAGAAATGACTTGCTTTCCAACACACAATGGTACAACTCACACGGTTCTCCTGCCAATAGATAAACATATATTATCATCAACTCTTAACAGAGACACAAGGGAGAGGAAAGGACAATGTTGAAAGATCCAACCATCATCCAGCCTCAGCCTTGTAATTAATGATGTCATAGGATGACAAAATGACGGTGTTGCCAGGTTCTGTAAATAAGTTAGTCAAGGACTCAAAAGTGATTTACTTCTAAATTACCAGCAAAAGATGTCTCATATTGTATACCAATTCTTGCCCCCTCCAAACAGCAAATTACCTGCTTCCAAAAACCAATATTAGAGAATAGCCAGATAAATTTAATCCAAGTGCAGAAACAATATTATTTTTTATAGAAAACTCTTGTAAATACTTATACCAAACATCAATATTACTACCTACCATACATTCTATGCTAAGAAAATTTCCTCAATTTTACCGATATTGATTTTAAAAGGTCACTGGCTACTTGAGTTTGAACATTTATAGTCCATTGTCATACAATAGATAGAAAAGGCATTCTGGATGTTTCCAACTTAGGTTTGACTTATATTACTTCAACGTAAGAAGTATAAAAATTAATCAAAAATGAGCTTCCCCATTGCTAGGTAACCTGATTCTTGTCAATCAAGCCAAAGTCCAATCTGCATAAATCAACTGTCACTCAAGCATATCCTAGAGTACTACAGTTCCCATTCCCAAAACCTGAAGAAAAATATCTTCATGGAATACTCGAATTCCCAAGACCCATATGCATGAAACTTATTCATACAAAATCACCAAAATATCATCAAAACACACAATCATTAATCTAGCCACCACATCCGCTGCCGTACAATAATCCCCAAAAGAATCCCCCACTCCAACAAGTAAGACCCTATTTGATTTGGGCATTTCCTGTTTTTATTTTCACTGAAAACAGAAAATAAACTTAAAAATGCGTTTGGTTGAATTAACTGAAAACATTTTCTTGAAAACAACAACAATAACAACAAAGCCTTATCCTACTAGGTGGGGCCGACTACATGGATCGCATTACACCATTGAGCTCTATCAATGACCAACTCTTTAGGTATCTTATTTACCAGAAAATCTCGTTCAATAACTTTTCTTGAAAACATTTCTTAAAATATGCCTAAATCTGAAAACATTAAAAAGATGTTTTCAGTGTTTCAGAAAATATATTTTAGAAAATGAAGACTAAAAATAAAAACAGAAAATATTTTCACAAACCAAACAGACTCTAAGTTTTTCAAGTACCCATCGAATACGGGTATTTAGACCATTCCTAGCCACAGCTTCTAATCTTCTACCTCTACTTATGTAATATCTCTCTTTGAAAGGGTTTAAAACTTGTTAGCTTAATCACAGGTAATGCATCACTATATACTAGTAATGAAAATTAATTTTGAAGTCATTCGTAAGTTACAATAGTCTCATCCAATGCTGCACAATTCAAGCATGTACCATCAAATACTACTGACCTTGTTTCTGATTTTATAAGTAATTTTTTCTTGAGGACATGCCAATATGTTAGCATCTCCGGGCATCGCCTTTCTATCCACCTCCATATGCACCTAGCACAAACATATATCAATACGTCAACCATTTGATTGTGTGCAATTTGAACAATCAAATTTAGTAAGTTATGGTGACAACTGAACTCAAATATAAGATGAGAAGTCAACAAAGCCGTACCCTCTCTCTTATTGTTGCTAATAGACCATCATTCCACTGTTCCCCATCTAAACTTACCTCTACAGAAAACAAACAATGAATTTTTTTTTATTACATCAGGAAATTAACAAGTGGCTAAGGAGCAGAAAACTGCATACAGACTACAGTGATTCCATAAATGAATGAATAATTCAAAATGGTGAGTAGTTAAGAATTAAAATCATTATGTCTCCTCAAACCAACCTAGATTGACATCCCAAAAATAACTCCTGTTATAGAATCTAACTAGAAGTCAAAACTACCTTCAGTTTGAGAAGCTTGGGCAGCTTCAAACTCTTTCCGTAGTCGCTCATATATCATCTTGTCAGAATCCCTGTGAACCCAGAACATAACACCCCCCCCCCCCCCAAAAAAAATAAATAAATAAATAGCATTACTATAGCTTACAACAACCAATGAGCATTTTGAAATAAATGCCCTATATATAGACACAAGTACAATGCATTATTTTATTCATCAAAGAGAAAAGAAGAAACTCACATGTCACATCTGAAGTGACCAGATAGCCTCATTTGGATATAGAGGAGCTTCAAAATGTTATAAACAAACCAAAATGCTGATAAAGAAATCAAAAGTGAAAGAAAAAGAAACTTCACAAATCCCTAAAAACTGATCATGAATTGCAAAATAACTTTTAATTTAGATATTTTCCTCACTGGAAACTTAAAAAATTATTCTAATCCTTCTCTATGCCAGGGGGTGAAAAAGAAATTCAAAGCACAGAACAGCATACAGAGTTAGGCATGATTAGCAACCTAATATATCACAGTCAGGACGGCATCATATGATACATAACCACATCATCATAAGATCATAAAATCCAGTAATCAATGTTGACCCCTTACAATATGTACTCTTTAGTAATTCATTGACCATGAACTACAAAGCACATACAGTTCTATAGAAAACAAGATGCATTTCCAACAGGTGCAATGATGACTTTTCAAGGATAAATTGAACTACAAAAGAAACCTTCTGCACTTCCAAGATCTTTGTACCTAGAAAGACGCTCAGTCAATTCTCCATGTCTTTTAAGCAAATTTGCAACTGTCATGACAAGAATAAGAAGGCAACTGTCATAAAAAGAATGAGAAGAACTTCTAAGTCAATCAGAAAATGGAAGCAACATTGGTGGAGAATATAGACTTACATCTAGCCCGTGTAGTCTCTAACTGAATGTCATCATCTTGCATGAAATTCTGAAAAAAGAGAAAAGAAATGAACCCAGTTATGGTTTTGCCAAATGGGAAAATGTGTCACAAATAAAGAGAGAAATATGAAACTGAAACAATATATAATTAGAAACTAAATTTAATAACAACATAGTAACATCATGCAAAAGCTAATTTCACAATTGGTCAAGTAAAGCATACACTTAACAAAGAAAGCAGATACTAGATAGATTATTCTCCCCAATCTCACGTAGGATCAAGCATGTCCATGAAAAATAAAATACACTTTCCATCTTCATACAAATCAATAGATGCCATACATATTTTCCCCTTTTCCTATTGAATTAGAGCATTAGGAACTACAATATTCTATTTTCATTTTTCTTATTCATGATAAGACAAGCCCAGACTATGAAAAGAAGAACCCTTGTAAGAAATTTGAAAAGAAGTCATAAAATTATCTTTTCGGCGTTCATCCAAATCAGAACTTATGGAAGTGAGAATCATTACCGCTTCCCCCATAACTGTGTATGGGTGTCCAGCAAGTTGTTCAAATTGCTGCATGTTTCCACAAATTTGAAATATCAAATTTTATAACAGCGAGGTGAACAATAATAAAAGAGAACAACAAAAGCACAGTCCCTTAGGAATACAATATAATATTGGCATGGCCTTGGGGTATATTGTGAATTGATGTTTTATGATGTGAAAAATGGCAAAACAAGGTCACCGGTCGAGCAACTACAAACATAAAAAAACAGAATTGATAACAGCACAGCTTATTCTCTGGCTGGTTGTTTCCCCAGCCTTGTCTAGAGATATCCAAGTGATCTTGAATGCCAAACAATCAACTTCTTATCAGAAAATCACCATGGACTTCACGGCTACCATTTGATAACTATAGCCTATAAAATGAGATTAAGGAAGTGATGCAAGTCAAACAAAACTAAATAACAACTGCCCTTTTCTGTTTTTCCTTCCTCCAACTAAAGTGATTAATAGAAATTCGCAAGCAATGAAAGCCAAACCAGAATTAACTTTTGGGAAGCAAATCGTGCGGATAAAAAGGGAATTGTATTTTCGCTTCCTTGATTATTTGCAGTATCACTTTTAAGTTTCTACTATCAAGTGGGTTATCATCATTCATGGTATTTATGGTAATATTGAGACACGGAAACTTATGTCAATAAACAGTATGTCAGGTTTGATTCTTATAGTGATAATTGCAATTAATCAGTGTACACAAGCATGCCATGGAATTCACTTCGGTTGATTAATTCCGTAATTTGTTAGACTATATTTATCACTACCCTCTATTTCGTTTCACTTCATCACAAGTACTTCATCAAATTCAATAAACTGCTCAAGTACTAGAACCAATAAACGTCTGCGTGGGACAAACAAAATTTAAAATTGTAGATAAAAAGAATGAATAGTTAACAAGATAAACCTTGCGAGAAGGGTCGCCGGCAAAAGAGTATTTTCTGGGTCTCTTTCTCAGAGATTCTTCGATGTCGCTCTCCATTTCTCTGCGTTTCAAGGGAAGGATGAAGGGGATGAAAATGTCATAAACTTGGGCTGTGTAACCGGAAATAAAATTTTTGAAAAACAAATAAGCTAGGGCTGCCTCAGTGGGAGAAAAGAGGGGAAAATGATAGAAAATTTATTTTAAAAAAAGAAAAGGAAAGATAATACTTTTTTAGTAAATTATACTAATCTTTTAAACTTTGATTAAACTATACCTAACACTTCTTTATTCTAAAAAATATTAATTAAATGTTTAAGCAAATATATTTTGTGAAAAAAATTTCTTTCTATTGATTTTTTATTAGTAATTTTGATTTCACGCATGAGACATGTTTACTTTAAAAATAAAATTATTTAATCAATTATATTAATAAAGTTATAGACTCATTATATTTTTTTATTATTGATGAATTGAAAATCACTAAAAACAATATAATGAAGTAATTTGTGGAAGCCAAGACTGATTTAATAAGACTTGTAAGTAGTGCAAATAAGAGGGAAGATCTCCCGTTTATACCTTCAATGCTTACGTTAATTATAGACATAGGACATAGAGATAGAGGATGTCTTTTTTCTTTTGAAAAATACATAGAGGATGATATTGCTTGAAGAAGATTTGTCCGTTAGACTGGAAAACGAGCTTTTTATAGTGAGTTATAGGCAATCTGTGCCTATGGTTGGCCGTGACCTACTAATCATGGCTAGGGGTATTTATAGGTTTTATTTTGTTTAATTTTAGACTTTAATTAAATTGAATTGAATTTATTAGTTTTGTAAAATTATGAAGTTATTTGATTTTAATTTTTAAATGGTTTGGACTATTTTTAGACAGTTTTAGACAATTTTATTTATAATAATCTGTGTTTTTTAATTTTAATAATATATATATATAAAAGGCCAATTTAATAAAAAAAATCAAATTAATTACAATTATATAAAAAAAATTTTGTTGATATAAAAATATATAAATATTATATATATATATATATATATATATATAATTAGTTCGATTCGGTTAAAACCAAACTAAATCAATTAAAATTTATATCTCAAAAATTGATTTAAATGTTTTTTATTATTTTGGTCAATTTAGTTCAACTTAGTGAGTTTAACTAGTTAGTAGTCTTTGAGCTAATTAGTAACATTGAGCATGTTTTCAAATTGTGGAAAATAACTCATTTTTGAAGATGTTGCTAAGGCATTTTAATTATTCCCAAAAGATCGATGTTAGACTTGCACCTAATTAGACTTAAGTTTAAATGAATGTGGGCCACATTATTGGATTGAGTAAAATGTCTATTATTTATAAACTTATAATAATAAAGCACAAGTATATTTTAAAAAAAGAATATTAAAAAATATAATCAGATGAAGTATTGATCGAGTAAGTTTTTTAAAAAAAAAAAATCGTACCAAGTAAAATTATATAAGTGTAAACCTTTTTTAATGTTAATTTTATCTATACACAAGATTTAAACTTAGGCTCTTACTTAAGAAACAAAAAAATAAGTGTGGAACCACTTGACCAATTAATACTAGTACTAATTATAAAAAGTAATTTGACTGATATGAAATAAATGATAAAAGAAAAAAACATAATATATATCAAGGAAACTAAATGATGCATTTAATTAAAAAAATTATTTTTAACTAAATTAAAAGCTATTATAATTAACTATTTTTTCTCAACACAAATCATATTTCCTTTCACCACTTGTAATTGTGCAAAAAGAAATTAGTACTAAATTTTTTTATATCACTTTTTAAAAAAAATAATATTTATAGTACTAAATTTAATCACTTTTTTATTGATATGAAATAAATGATAAAAAAAAAAACCATAATACATGTCAAGAAAAGGAAACTAAATGATGCATTTAATTAGAAAAAAATGGATTTTAACTAAATGAAAACCTAAAAGCTATCATAATTAACTATTCTTTTTCTCAACAAATCATGTTTGCTTTTCACCACTTGTAATTGAGCAAAAAAGAAATTAGTACTGAATAGTGTTGATATCACATTTAAAAAAAAAATCTAGCATACTAAATTTAATTATATATATGAGAAAAAAATAACTAGGTCAACGAATTTAATTAATAGTCCAATAACTCATTTTTCACCAATTTAATGTGAATTTTAAACTTTTTTTCTTATATATAAATAAGGCATAAGATTTTTAAAATGTTTATGTGATATCTCCATTCCACTCTTTTAACCAATCAAGTTAGATGTAATTTAATCTTTTGAAAAAGACTAACACATTAGAAATCGTACGTTTAAAAACGTACCAAAAGAGCTCTTAAATGATTAAGTTGGAATTTTTAATTATAATATGCTCTGTTGTTTGATATAAATTAATATGACGTTTATTTTTATAATTCTAAGTACACAAAGTGTTTTAAAATTAACTAACTATTTTATTGTTGTGCTTGCTCTTCAAAATGACTTGATAAAATTTTGCTCCAAATCTTTATTATCTTCCTTAAACTACACGGTACAACTACAATATTTTTGTGGCAAAAACATAACTCTCATATTCTTAATTATTGTCGTTCATTACAGTTCAAATCAAATGAAAAAAAAAAGTATATCTTGTAAAGTTTTTTTTTATCTAAACTATCTAATTTAAAATGAACATCTAGAATTAAAAATATGAGAATTATATTCCTACCATAAATATTAGGGGATCCATTAACAACATTGCATAACTGCACGTAGCGTTTCAAAGATGATATGGATAATAATATTATTTTTTCCTAATTTTACCTTTTTATTTACATTGACAAATATCATAAAGATCTGGAACTAATTAAGAAACTAATAAAAAATTATACAAAATCAAAACTTAAAAAATTCAATTGTTAATTGGAAAAAAAAAGATGATTATCACCATCTTATTGTTTAAAACACGCATAACACATAAGTTTAAAACTTCATATTTGATTATATTCAAATATCTTATAAATAAAATACTAAATATTTAAAAACTAGATTGTCCATATAAAAAACCTAAAGTGAAAAGAAGAGATGATCCCTATATGTAAACTTCAAATTTCTATGCGAATGCTCTAAAATTATGTGTTTTTTTATTTATTTTATCTGTCTGCTATGAGGCTTCCAAATTAAATATAAGAAGAAAAATGGGGCAATGTTGAATTTGCCTTTTTTTTTTTTGTTTCTTTTGGGTTAGGTGTCATGCTCCATTCTAGGCACGTGACGGCACGGCACGGAAACTACCCTGCAACCTTAAGCCTATCTATACTCAACCACAAATAGAAATCACAATAAAAGCACAACTAAGAAATCTAAGGTCAAACATATACTTTCATTTCCTTTCAAAATATGCAAGGTTATGTAAATATTCTATAAATGTTCCAAACTATTCATCAAGCATGCAACAAAAGGGAATGTGGAGAAACATGCACACAAATAAATGTCTGAGTTTAAACCCTTTCCTTAAATTACATACACAGATACATGAATCCAAAAAGCCCTGGGAATCTTATAGACCATAGAGCAACTTCAAGGAAAGGTGACAAAAGCTACACAAAACACACACCACAATCAAAGTGAGGTTTGGAAAAAAGCTCTGCTACTTCTTCAAACGAAAACTCTTCGACTATAGAAGGCTCTGAAAAATTGTAGACATGAATAGGGTGAGAACATGTATCAATGAGCATATAACTAACTCAACACTATCTTAAACATAATTCATAAGGCTACAACATAATATGCATGAAGGCATCAAGTAATGAAATATTGAACAATCTAAAGCTATTGATGGGTGTTTCGCACTCACGCATCCCCAACTATATGGGCGTTTTGCACTTGTCATCCCTACACATTTTAAATGCCTCATGATTTACCTCGGAAGGGAAAAATCAATTGGGCATTTCACACTTGTTGTCC
The DNA here is from genome assembly GCA_037074585.1 of Biancaea sappan. Lineage (NCBI taxonomy): Eukaryota > Viridiplantae > Streptophyta > Magnoliopsida > Fabales > Fabaceae > Biancaea > Biancaea sappan. The sequence goes on from CM073498.1 coordinate 18,651,702, forward strand.
TTAGGATTCTCCTCCACCTTAATCAATCACCTACATTTGATTTGTTATTGATGTCCTTTCATGGGATACGTCACCATGATGTTCATAATTCAAGCACAAGTATACTTGCAAACACTCAATATCCATAAGTCAACATAATAGTACCCAATCATGTAATCCGAATGAAATATTCACAACATATTCCGTAACTCATTCTATAATCATTATTACTGTACAATCTTTGAACCCAGTTAGCATAGACTCAAGCATTTCATACTTTTGTAAATTCATTTATCTCATAACGGCTCCTGTGAAACTGATTTCTAGCACTAACATACCACATGTAGCACAATCAACATGTTCTAGTGGATAGCCTCTAACACAGGCATTATTATAAGTACTCAAGACATGTACATTACTTTTTAGCACTTCTCAACATAATATGATGTGCCTTTGTGAAATTTTATTTTCTCAAACAATCTTGAGTAGATTAGCTACTCACCTGAATGTTGAGCTAACACATTCTTCTTGTAATCTTGAGGAGATGATGATGCTAGATGTTTTTTAATTCAATCCTAAATATACAATCATGAAAAAGGATGAAATATCAATTAAAATATGATGGAAGGGAGGTATGTTGTCGCTACAGCGATATCCATATTGTTGTAGCATTGAAAATGCAGAGAAAAGAGCATTGTCTATGTCTATTGTCGTTGCAATAGCCACAGCTGCTGCTATAACTATGGTTGTTAAGATTTCGATTTAAATCTTAAGATTTTACGATTCTAAACAATTCGAACGATTCTGATCTTACGTAAAATCTAAATCTGCTAGGATCTCAGTAATATATCGATTTAAATATTAAAATCTTACGATTTTACGATTTTATCGATTCTATAATCTTTTAAATTTTTGTTCTTTTTTTATTTGTTAATATGTTTCTAATCTATTAGGTCAATTGGGATAAAAAAAAAAGTCATTACACTAACTTATGTCTTTACTAATATTATACAATTACAATCTTACTACTCATAATTTGTTCAATTTTTAACTTAGTTTAGTGAAGGCTGACTATAAAATATAATATTATAAGTTTTGAAGAATAAAATGTTTATTTGGTTAAAAAAAAGATTTTTAAATACAATAAAAAGTAAAGGTTGCTCTTTATTTTTTTTTTAACTAATTATATGACATTTGAGCTTGTTTTATTGAAATATAATAAGACTTTGATTGTTTTATATTATTTACAAAATTATATATTATATATATTATTTTATATTTTTAATAAGATCTTACGATCTTTGATTTAACCATACAATTCGATCTATCATATGCCTTTTCAATCATGTATAAGATCTCAATCCTAACAATCATGACTACAATGGCTAAGTAACATTTTGTATAGTTCTTCTTTGCCTTCCATCGCTGAAGTGGTGGCAGACAACAACAAAATTATGCTGCTTTGATTTTTAGCTCTATTGCACTTCCCAAACTTCTCCCTCACTTTCCCAAACCATTTGGACTCCCTTAAGCCAACATCTTGCTATCAAATCATCATGTTTAGCCCCCCAAAACCCCTCAAAAACATCTTTGAAAGATTGAATCAAAAACATGAATCTTAAGGTTAGAAATCTCCCAATTTTTCTGCACTTCAAAATATTGCATCACCCAAACCCAAATCAACCTAAATTTATCCAAATCAGCTCTAAAACTCTAGGATAAGTAGGAAGGAAGATTTGGAAACATCCTAGGGCCTCAAACATGATCATTTGCCCAATATTACATGTTAGGGTTCACTATATCAGAAAACTTTGAAAGAAAGTCAAATAACCCTAAAATGCTTACCTCCAAAGTGTGATTATTGGCCAGAAGGGAGATTTGTTGCTCAAGGAATCTTGCTGGGGGTTAAGGGATCAATGAATGTGTGGATTTGGTGAAGAAAAATATGAGAATGACATGGAGGAGATGAAACACGAGAGAAAGAGAGAGAAAGAGAGAGAGAGAGAGAGAGAGAGAGAGAGAGAGAGAGAGAGAGAGAGAAAGAGAGAGAGAGAGAAGGCATGTGTGTGAGGGACCTTCAGACTTATGTTTTTAGTGAGTGTGAGTGTCTATTCTCTTTGACCATTTTGCCTTCCATGGTTTAGGAAGGAGCTTCATGAATTCAATGGCATCTTAGGAGACTTTATGCAAATAATTAGTATGGACACCACACTAAAACCATTATATTACAGACAAATCCACAACACAGTTCCACAATAACTCTCCCATCTTATCTTGCATTTCCATTAAAATATGAAATTACAATTTTCATTGCTTTGATCCCTCTCAAGAATCCCTACACCCAATCAAGCTTCCACAAGTATTTCAAGGTAACAAATCCAAGCACTAACAGGCCAAACATAGACATTTATGCAAGCACACATTTAGATTCAACAAATGACCATCAATTACACATTTATTCTATTAAAACTTGTTCATACATGGAAACAGATGGAAGATGGCACAACAAATACATACATGAAATTGATGGGTATTACATTAAGGAGGAATATGAAATGACAAACAATAAGCCAAAGACAGCTAACATCTAATAAACATTGTAAAAGAACAATAAGATCATATCATATGTGAATATGAAAAATGTCATTAGATTTCAACTTTGCAAGTATAATTGTATATTGATTAGTTTCTCTGAGAATGTAAGAGATATGGAGTTAAGATTTGATGGCAAACAGAGGTGGACACAGGTCTGGTCGAGTTGGGGACATTTTTCAACCCAAATCGACATAACACCGATGAGTTAGGTTGGATCGAGTTCATCATTTTTTGAATATGAACCCAAACCAACTTAACCTGCCATTGGCAGTTTGATCGATTCAGGTTAGTGAGTTAAGGGCTTTTTTTTCACTGCTATTTAGAAGAGACAATCCCATTTACAAGAGATCTCACCTCACATTACCCAACAAACCTTTACCTGAGAATTCACTTAGCAAAAAATTACATTCTTACAATATTATAAACAACTAGAATAGCAGACTCAGTCAGATCTCTAATATAACAATTCTCAATGTCCATAAATAGTAGTAAGATACTATATGTCTATAAATAGGAATAGCAGTAAGATACTAAGATACATCAACATTTTGATACAACATAGAAGAACAAAATGATATAAGTCCTACTCCAATAACAAAATGATACAACATCTATTTTGTACTATTTCAACATAGAACAACAATAAACACAACATTAATTCATTATCCAACATAGTATATTATTAAATAACTAGGCATAAATGAAAATCAAAAAGTCCACTTCAATCTTCATTTCCAAATTCCAAGTCCAAGAGCTTTCTTGTCACATCCCAAAAATTGAACATGTGAAAAGATACTACTCATTTGATAAAATTCTCAAACATAAGTTATTTACATATATTCTGTAAGGTTTTACATTCAACCTTAATCATTCATTCCACACGACAGAATTATATTCATCTGATAAGCAAATATAGGCATACATAATCTGATGTTTTTATCTCATCCCAAGCCTAGGAGACCTATAGAAAGTACAGAGCGTTCCTAATATTCACATTAATAAGTACTGGTATCCCACCAGACAGAAATAGATAATAATTCCAATGGGCTTCTAATCTTCAGACGGATACTCTTCTTCCTTGTTTTCTGTATCTGAAAAGATAATCATAGGGAGTGTGAGTTTATTTAAAAACTTAGTAAGTAAATAATTGTACTATATAAAATATCAAAAGTACAAATACCACATTTACTCATATAATTAATTGTCTTATACATCGAGTAGTATGAGACTTTAACCCTTTCAAACTCGTGAATAAGATTTCATAGATATACACTGAGTAGTATGGGACTCTAACCCTTTCAAACTCGTATTTACAATTTCATCTATTTACACCGAGTAATATGGGACTCTAACCCTTTCAAACTCGTGTATAGTTTTTCATCGTTATGCACTGAGTAGTATGGGACTTTAACCCTTTCAAACTCATGTATTAGATCCCGTAGATCTTTACTCATTAATAAGATAGTGAGAACTTCTCACATAGTATAATTTTCATGAAATAAAATAATTTATACATACTCTTATTCCTTTGAATTTCTGTAAAAAAAATATATCAATCATCATATACTGTCATATAAAAAATTGAACAATTAATATCCAAATAATATTGTAAATGGGACTTATATTGTACTTTGACTAGTAATATCAAATTAGCATAGCAAGGTTATTCACTTACCTTGATGTTTTTCCAAGTTTACCTTGTTCCACACTAGAATTTGTGTAGGAAAATTTCCTAGTAAAATATATTACAAGGAAACATAAGAAAGGAAACAAAATCACGAAAATATGTAAAATTTTCTGATTGCTACAGTAACGGTTTGCTACAGTACGGTTCGCTACAGTAACGTTGACTGCTACAGTACCGTTGACTGCCGACACTACAGTAACTGCTACAATAACTCGAAAAATTTTCCAAAATTTTCTTGTCGCTACAGTAAAATCGAGTTTACAGAAGAGTTTGCAGAAAATTTCATCATTTCCTTTCTTGATTCAAAACCAGAATTTCAACTCTTTTAACCGACTATAACCCAATCATAACTCAAATATAACCTCTAAAACAACTAAGATTCATGAATTATCATCAAAATCTTCAAGAACAAAACTTCCTCTAATCTTCCATATAAACTTAGATTTAAGGAAAATAATGAGATTAAAGCTTACCTTTGATCCTTACAAAGCTTTTGAACTGAACAAATAATCAAAATTCTGAAGATCAAGAAAAGGATTTGAGAAGAGGATGAAGAAATGAGAGAAAGTGAATTTACTATTCACTTCAGCCTTTGCTTCGATGCGTGAGTAATGAAAGGGTACTATTGAAGTTTTATTTTAAATATTTCTAATGAGTTATTGAATAACCCATGGGTATCCATAACACAACATCCAAACCCATCCAGTTAATTTACAATCAATGTACTAATTGACCATTCTTAAACCACTTTTCCATGAATTTCACCATTCTTAGACTATATCCCACATGGTGCAAATATTCAGTCCAGTCATTTAACTCAATTTTCATAAATAATATTCAAAGAGAACAATTAAATATGAAAATTAAAAATGACTAAAATAAATAACTAAAGTAACGTTGTAAAATTCTAAAATATTCTCAAGCGAATTATATTCCGAAATTAACGGGTATTACATTCTACCCCCCTTTAAAAGAATTCGGTCCTGCGAATTAAAATCTTACCTCAAGTTTCAAACAAATATGGATATTTTTTTCATATTTCATCTTCTGCCTCCCACGTAGCTTACTCGTGAGAATGATTTCTCCAAAGAACCTTGACAGTAGGAATTTCTTTAGTACGCAATTTCTTGACTTTTCTATCAAGAATAGCTACTGCTACCTCTTCATAGGTGAGAGTTTCATCAAAATGAACTTCTTGGGGTTAAATGACATGAGAAGGATCAGGAAGATACTTCCGTAACATGGACACATGAAATATTGGATGAACTCCCTCTAGGTCCGAAGGTAGGTCTAGGCGATATGCCACATTACCCACTCTGTCTATAACCTCATATGGGCCAACATACCTCGGACTAAGCTTCCCTTTTTTTTTTTCCAAATCTCATTACTCCCTTCACAGGTGAGATCCGTAGGAAAACCATGTCACCAATTGCAAATTCAAGGTCACGTCGTCGGTTGTCCGCATAAGATTTCTGTCTACTCTGAGCAGTTAATAACTTCTCTCTGATAAGTTTAACTTTATTTATATCATCTTGTATCATCTCAGGTCCAAGTATTTTGGTTTCACCAAGTTCAGACCAACCTATAGGGGATCGACACCGTCTCCCATATAGAGCCTCAAAAGGTGCCATCTGGATACTGGCTTGGTAACTGTTATTATAAGCAAATTCAATAAGAGACAAATGATCTTCCCAACTTCCACTGAAATCCATCACACAAGCTCTTAGCATATCCTCTAAAGTCTTAATTGTCCTTTCGGACTGTCCATCAGTCTGAGGATGGAATGCTGTACTAAGATTCACTTTGGTACCCAAAGCCTCTTGAAAGACTTTCCAGAACCGAGAAGTAAACTGAGGTCCTCGGTCTGATATAATGGATATTGGTACACCATGAAGTTTCACTATTTCTTTAACATAAAGTCGAGCAAGTTTTGCTACACTGAAAGTGGTATGAACAGGAAGAAAATGTGCTGACTTAGTAAGTCAATCCACTATGACCCATATTGAGTCATTTCCTTTTGTTGACCGGGGTAAACCTACTACAAAATCTATAGTGATTCTTTCTCATTTCCATTCGGGAATATCTAGTTTTTGCATCAAACCAGGTGGTCGTCGATGTTCAGCTTTAACTTGCTAACAAGTCAAACATCGAGCTACAAAGTTAGTCACATCTCGTTTCATGCCCTCCCACCAGTAAACTTGTTTCAAGTCCTGATACATTTTCACAGCACCAGGATGTACAACGTAAGGCGAACCATGAGCTTCCACTAAGATTTCATATTTCAAAGATTCAATGTTGGGGACACAGAGTCTCCCATTAAACCATAAGACTTCTTCTTCATCTACCAAGAAACTTGGTGCTAAACCTTCCTTTGCCTTATCTCTAATTTTGATCATATTGATGTCGTTTTCTAAAGTTGCTTTTACTTTTTCAATAAGGGATGATCTAACTGTTAAATGAGCCAAAAATGTACCTGACTCAATGATCTCAAAGAATACTCCATTAGCTTCTAATTCTTGTAGTTCATGTATTAGAGACCTCCTTATAGTGGCAATGTGAGCTAAACTTCCCATAGACTTTCGACTTAGAGCATCAGCTACTACATTTGCTTTACCTGGATGGTAAAGGATAGTACAATCATAATCTTTCAGAAGTTTCATCCACCTTCGTTGCCTTAGATTGAGATCTCTCTGCTCAAAAATGTACTTAAGGCTTTTGTGATCTGTAAAAATTTTACAAGTCTCCCCATACAAGTAATGTCTCCAAATCTTTAGGGCAAACACTACAGCTGCCATTTCCAAATCATGAGTGGGGTAATTCAATTCATGCTTTTTAAGCTGACGTGAGCCATAAGCTACGACTCTACCATGTTGCATCAACACACACCCTAAACCTATCTTTGAGGTATCACAGAATACAGAGTAACCCTATTGTAATACCCATGAAAAATAAAATATAAATGCGTGTTTTCAAACTAATGTTACTATTTACGTATATGGTACTGTTCATTTATACAATCAAAATGTCAAATACTAGATGTGGTTTGGTTATAAGAGAAAACTAGAAAGAAGTTTGTAGGAGAAAATGACGTTTTATGTGTAAAAATACCCTCAGGGACTAAATTGAAAGGACTGAATTGAAAAGAAACTTAAATGTTTAAGGTGAAAGGATAGTTTTTCCTTTAAAGTTTCTAATAGTAAATAAACGAAAATTTTCCATCGTACGCGTAAGGTGCACAGTAACTGCATTATTAGAAATGTCATTTTTATGAATAGTAAATTGAATATTTTATTAGCGTATAGTGTCAAATAGTACCCTTGACTTTTGCTATAAATAGGCCCTTCCATTTCACTTCTAAACTCACACCTTCAACTTCTCTTCTTCCCTCCTTAAGTTTCTCTTGCTCCGACGCTAGGCTTCTGAGATTTTGGGCCTTTCCGTTTTTGCTTAGGTAAGGATACTATGCCCTTTCTATGTCTTTCAAATTTTAGAAGTTATTTTCTTAAGTATGCTCTGTGGTTGCGGCTTTGGCCGATCTTCCACATCAGAAAAACTGTCGTTAGCTGTTATTTTGATTCTCTGATTACCGAAATAGAATATAATCTGTGGAGAATACATGTCTAGGAAAGTTCTGGCTAAGGAAAGACCTGGTTTTTAAGTGTGTCCAGTGTGACCCTCCACTCTTTCCTGGGAACTTACCTGGTGTACTCTTTTACAGATTGTATTCTGTATTTCCAGTATGAATAGTACCCGTACGTATGAATAGTGACCGTATGAATAGTACCATACGTATGAATAGTGACCGTATGAATAGTACCCGTATGTATGAACAGTATCTGTACGAAAATGATCTTAACGTACTTTCTGTAATCTTTCATGAAAATCTCTGTAGCGGAACACTGAAATTCACCTGCGTACTCTTGTCCGTAACGATTTAGAGAAGTGATACTCGTACGAAATCCAGGTGAGTGAAACGACCCTGTTTTAATAGAGTTTTAGCATTACTGGTGATAAAAAGTATGTCGTAGGACACTCCCAAGATTCATAGGGAGAAATTGGATTCAGAATGACGAATATAATGAGATAATTAATCCAGAAGTATGGATAAGACAAAGCAAGTATCTCATGATGATATGAAATTTGAATCATATAGTTATATACTATACCTGTTATATGGATGAGTATTATATTGTGCTTCCGATTATGATATGAACTGTTGTACTATTGATTGTGATTGAGCGGTACAGTACCCCCTCTCACGGCAAGGCGGAAAACCCGGGTTAAAGGGTGTCTTGACCAATGAGTGTGGAGACAACGATTCCCTCAGTAGGGATATAGCCCGGATTGGTGATAAATCCGTGAGGCGCCCTAGCTAAGAGGATGAGGTTGTGCGTCATGGCGGAAAAATACAAAATTGGTGAGCCGGCCTGTGTGCGCTCTCCGGGATATATTGCCATTGACGAGTACTAGTATCGTTTGTTGAATTGGATGAATTTTTCTTGTATGTAATTTCTAACTATGTCTATTGGTTGAGCTTGAGCCTTCGGATATGCTTGCATGACTGGTGATGTATTTGAATTTTATTAACGCAAGGCCGATTTGCTCACTGAGTTTAAAAGCTCACACTGTTTGTACAAACTTTTTGTTCAGATCAGGTTGCCGCCGAAGTACATCCGCTAGAGGAGTAGATCACGTTGGACCTTCCCGCTGTCGGGTAGGCCCTTCTTTTGTTATATAGTATGTTGCTCTGTAACCGTCTAGGACATCTAGGTCAGGGGTTTGGTATTTGGCTTGTATTTCAGTATGATAATGTATTTCGTACTGAGGATCTATTATTTTTAATTAAGAAAATCTGATGTATTTTCTTTGTATTTATTAAGGAATGGTATTTTGAGAATATAGAGATAATGACTAACGATTTTACTTGTGGGAAGAATTTATCGAAAGGCTTACAGTGATGGGATATTCATCATTGTGCCGGTCATGTGCCTAGAAAATGGGTCGTGACACCTATGGTCCTGATAGTAGGATTAAGACTGGTGTAGAAGTTAAACACTCTTTCAATTGGGTGAAACTTTGCTCACATGAATCATCCCAAATGTATTTAACATTCTTTCGAGTTAACTTATTCAATGGGAGAGCCATCTTAGAGAAATCTTTGACAAAGCAACGGTAATACCCTGATAAGCCAAGAAAACTACGTACTTCAGACACAGTTGTTGGTCTAGGCCATTGTTTATTGCTTCAATTTTTACTTGGATCTACATGAATACCTTCCTGGAAAATGACATGTCTCAAGAACGTCACATGACTCATCCAGAATTCACATTTTGAGAACTTTGTGTACAACTGATGCTCTCTCTCAAGGTCTGAAGCACCATTCTCAAATGTTCAATATGTTCTTCATGACTCTTTGAATATACCAAAATATCATCATTATTAATTCGTAACTGATGATATCCAGACCTTAGGTCAATCTTTGAGAAATATTTTTCTCCTTGAAGTTGATCAAACAAATCATCTATCTTTGGTAAAGAATACTTATTTTTCACCGTGACTTTATTCAGATGACGATAATCTATACATAATCTCATAGAACCATCTTTCTTTTTCACAAAAAGAACAGGAGCACCCCAAGGTGAAAAACTTGGGCGAATGAACCCTTTGTTCAACAAATCTTCCAATTGTCCTTTGAGTTCTTTTAGCTCAGCAGGAGCCATACGATAAGGTGGAATTGAAATTGGTCGTGTGTCTGGGACCAAATCAATACCAAACTCAATATCTTTTTCTGGCGGTAATCCAGGTAGATCTTCTGGGAACACGTCTGGGAATTCATTAACTACATGTATGTCTTCTAACTTCTGTTTTTTCTTTTCTAAATCTTTGACAAAAGCTAGAAATCCTTGACATCCCTTTCGCAACATACGCCGGGCACTTAACATAGATATCATGTTGCAAGGTACATCACTTCGATCTCCTTGAAACACAAAATTACTCCTCCCCGGCATATTAAAGGAAATAACTTTGTCACGACAATTTATAGTAGCATGACAAGAAGATAACCAGTCCATCCCTAAAATCACATCAAAATCTAACATATTGAGAATCATAAGATCTATCTCAGTTTCCATGCCTCCAACAATTATTTTACAAGAACGATAACATGTTTTAACGATCCAAGTCTCTCTCATCGGTGTGGAAACCAAGAATGGTTCCTTAAGAGTAATCGAATCAAATGCAAATCTCTTGGCAAATAGGGGTGACACATACGAGTGAGTAGAACCAGGATCAAACAAAATACGTGCAGGAAAAGTATTGACAGATAATATACCTGTAACTACAGCATTGGATGTTTGAGCATCCTGTCGGGTTAGAGCATATACTCTTGCATTTCCTCTACCAACAGCTTGTTTTCCACGGTCACCTTGGCCTCTTCGAGAACCTCTTCCTATACTACCCCCTATTGAAGGGGTTGGTATTCGAGTAATAGAAGCAGAAATAGATTGTGGTCGAGGTGGCAAAGTAGACCCTTGACCTGGTCCTGTCATGAGCTGAGGGCATTCCTTATAAAATATCTTTTTGTCCACAGTTAAAATAACATGTACCAACAGTGTTTAACCTGCATTCCCCGAAGTGAAACTTTTCACATTCAGGACACTGAGGTTTCTTCCTTCTAGCTTGAGTACCTCCTCTACTAGAAGAGCTAAAACCACCCCTGCTCTCTGAACGAGGCTTAGCCACACTGGCTGTAGAATAAGATGACTTAGTAGGAGTGGCTGGAGCATGTTGTGATGCAGTAAAGGGTTTCAAAGTCCCTGAGTCTTCCCCTTGATCAAAAGATCTCCTATATCTAGCTTTCTTCTTTTGTCGATATTGTTCTTTATTCTTTGACCTCATTTCCATAACCAATCTGTAAAACTCCGTCCACATAACTGGCGGTGTGCCTTGAATTCTAGCTTTCTTCCAGTTCCTCCACCATTTACCAGCTCTACCCTTTAACTGAAAGGAAGTGAATTCTACCTTTTGAGTAGGAGAACACCCTATAGCATCACAGATTGCTTCACAATCTTCAAAGAAACATTGTGGGTCCTCTTTGGGATCTTCCCCTAAAAAAGTAGGAGGCCTCATTTTCTGAAATTCAGATATTTTTACCTCCCTTATATTACCCCCTACAGCTAACTGAGCTGGTGGTGCAATTTCCACTTCAACAATAGGAGGATCCACTGGTAGGTTAGCTTGTGCAGCTCGACCTCTCACTTCAGCCTCAAATCGGTCAAACCGTTCATTCATTAAATTAATCATATGTGCAATAGTCGCATTATCAATGTGAGCGTCAGGTTCGACTCTCCTTGCTTGATCACTAGTTGCGCCCTCAGTATTTTGAGCATGTAAACTATCACTACGGTTAGGATCATCTTGCACATATACTGGTGGAATTATGGCCCTCCTTGGACCCATATGTTCATTATTATTAGAAGATCCTTCTGACATTGAACTGTCAAAGATCTACACACATAACAAACACTTTTCAGACATAAACAAAATATCACTTACTAGCCCCACTGAAAAGTTATCTATAAAATGACATTATACTCTACAAGGTCTTTTATGGAACCTAATCCTATGGTCATGCCGCGGCTCATGACAATAGAGAAGGGCCCACAAAGATCACTTTGCTCTGTACTCTATAGGGGACCTATAAAACCTATCCTCTGATACCAAATTGTCACATCCCAAAAATTAAACATGTGAAAAGATACTACTCATTTGATAAAATTCTCAAACATAAGTTATTTACATATATTCTGTAAGGTTTTACATTCAACCTTAATCATTCATTCCACACGACAGAATTATATTCATCTGATAAGCAAATATAGGCATACATAATCTGATGTTTTTATCTCATCGCAAGCCTAGGAGACCTATAGAAAGTACAGAGCGTACCTAATATTCACATTAATAAGTACTGGTATCCCACCAGACAGAAATAGATAATAATTCCAAGGGGCTTCTAATCTTCAGACGGATACTCTTCTTCCTTGTTTTCTGTATCTGAAAAGATAATCATAGGGAGTGTGAGTTTATTTAAAAACTCAGTAAGTAAATAACTGTACTATATAAAATATCAAAAGTACAAATACCACATTTACTCATATAATTAATTGTCTTATACATCGAGTAGTATGAGACTTTAACCCTTTCAAACTCGTGAATAAGATTTCATAGATATACACCGAGTAGTATGAGACTCTAACCCTTTCAAACTCATGTTTAAGATTTCATAGATATACACCGAGTAGTATGGGACTCTAACCCTTTCAAACTCGTATTTACAATTCCATCTATTTACACCGAGTAATATGGGACTCTAACCCTTTCAAACTCGTGTATAGTTTTTCATCGTTATGCACTGAGTAGTATGGGACTTTAACCCTTTCAAACTCATGTATTAGATCCCGTAGATCTTTACTCATTAATAAGATAGTGAGAACTTCTTACATAGTACAATTTCCATGAAATAAAATAATTTATACATACTCTTATTCCTTTGAATTTCTGTAAAAAAAATATATCAATCATCATATACTGTCATATGAAAAATTGATCAATTAATATCCAAATAATATTGTAAATGGGACTTATATTGTACTTTGACTAGTAATATCAAATTAGCTTAGCAAGGTTATTCACTTACCTTGATGTTTGTCCAAGTTTACCTTGTTCCACACTAGAATTTGTGTAGGAAAATTTCCTAGTAAAATATATTACAAGGAAACATAAGAAAGGAAACAAAATCACGAAAATATGTAAAATTTTCTGATTGCTACAGTAACGGTTCGCTACAGTAACGATTTGCTACAGTAACGTTGACTGCTACAGTACCGTTGACTGCCGACACTACAGTAACTGCTACAATAACTCGAAAAATTTTCCAAAATTTTCTTGTCGCTACAGTAAAATCGAGTTTGCAGAAAATTTCATCCTTTCCTTTCTTGATTCAAAACCAGAATTTCAACTCTTTTAACCGACTATAACCCAATCATAACTCAAATATAACCTCTAAAACAACTAAGATTCATGAATTATCATCAAAATCTTCAAGAACAAAACTTCCTCTAATCTTCCATATAAACTTAGATTTAAGGAAAATAATGAGATTAAAGCTTACCTTTGATCCTTACAAAGCTTTTGAACCGAACAAATAATCAAAATTCTGAAGATCAAGAAAAGGATTTGAGAAGATGATGAAGAAATGAGAGAAAGTGAATTTACTATTCACTTCAGCCTTTGCTTCGATGCGTGAGTAATGAAAGGGTACTATTGAAGTTTTATTTTAAATATTTCTAATGGGTTATTGAATAACCCATGGGTATCTATAACCCAACATCCAAACCCATCCAGTCAATTTACAATCAATGTACTAATTGACCATTCTTAAACCACTTTTCCATGAATTTCACCATTCTTAGAATATATCCCACATGGTGCAAATATTCAGTACAGTCATTTAACTCAATTTTCATAAATAATATTCAAAGAGAACAATTAAATATGAAAATTAAAAATGACCAAAATAAATAACTAAAGTAACGTTGTAAAATTCTAAAATACTCTCAAGCGAATTATATTCCGAAATTAACGGGTATTACATTTCTAGTCTCTACTCCAATAGTCCTAAGAGATAAAAAATGAAAAGAAAAGATTAACATTGTAGAAGCAATTTCAAATTAGAGAAACATAGTTGTGATAAACATAAAAGTTTACCTTTCTTCTTCACTTTTAGTTTCACAAACCTTCTTGTCCCTTATCATCACTAATGTCCAATATCTCTAAAACAATCAAACATCAAACAATTCTCAAAAATTTAAATGCACATAACATAAATGTAGATAATTAAAAAAAAATTCACCAAAAATAAGATAAATATAAAATTTTTAACAATAAAAATTTACCTGTTTCAAGTCTCTCAAATGCATTCATGTCACTCCTCAAATCAATGTCTTTCTTAAACACCCTCAACCAATTTTGAGCACAGATCAAAGTCTCAATAGTAGTAAGATTTAATAAACTAGGAAATAGGTCAAGAACTCGACCTCTAGTGCTAAATGTAGACTCTAATGAAACTGTGGATACAGGGATGCTAAGATATCTCTAGCTATACAAGAAACAACTCGATACTTCAAAGTTTTCCCCTTCCACCACCTCTAGGTATCTCTCTAACTCCTTCATCTTATCATCACAATATTTCTTTTTCACTTGCACTATGAACTCAGAGGACCAATTATTATCATCTACATCATTATCATCATTGCTAGTACCTCCCCATGATAGTGAAGTAACATCAAATTACATATGGCTAGATTATTCAGTATCATGAGGATACATTAATTTGTAATACTCAAACAATTCTTTCATTAAGATATTCAATCTCTCCAACATTTGCTTACTTTTTTTTAAATCATACATCCTCTTTAAAAAGAATTCAATAAATGCCATCTTATAGCGTGGATCATGAACAACAGTTACAAACAATAAATAATTCACATTAACTCCTCCATCCCAATACTTATCAAGCTTAGCCTTCGTATTAGTGGACATGTTACACAACAAGACATCATCATTATCCATCTATTTCTTTAAGACTTTGTTGATGTCACACAATTTTTGGAAAAAAATTGTTGGAAGTAACATGCAAAGAGCCAGAGAAAGAAAGAGTAGCATCATAAAAAATTCTTAAAAACCTTGTAAAAGGACGAGCACATCTCCAATCATCAAAGGCCTCCATCACTATTAAGCACGGTGACATAAGAATTATCATCATCTTGAAGGTGATAAAATGCCCTTTTCAAATTTTTCAGTTGTATCTAATATCAAATAAGTGGCATTCCATCTAGTAAGCACATCAAGAGTCAATGGAAGCTTACTTTTTATGTTAGCATCACTAGCATATCTTTTAAAAGTTGCTAGCCTAGCGGGAGATGACTTAACAAATTTATAGGCAGCTCTAATTCTAGCAACAGAACAATCTACTTCTTTCAATCCATCATTGATAATTAAATTTAAAATATGTGCACAAAATCTTAGATGCATGAACTCTCCTCCTAATATATTTCTGCAATTCTAATTACTCAATCTCCTCTTTAAATAAGCAATAGCAACATCGTCAGGACTACCATTATCAACAGTTACTGAGCAAACTTTCTTAATTCCCCGATCCTTCAAACATGTTTTTAGGGCCTTCCCTATAGTTTCACCACTATGATCTGATACAAGGAAAAAGTCAAAGATCTTCTTATTCAACACTCAATTGTCATCAGTAAAATGACCAGTGACATACATGTAGTTTAAATTCTAAATTGAAATCCAAGTATCAATTGTTACAAAAATCATTCTAGAGATACAACTAAATGACAACTTCAACCTCTCTTTCTCTTGTAAATACAATTGAAAACAATCTCTAGCAACAATATATCGAGATGGAATCCAAAATTGTGGCTGAAGCAATTGCACAAACAATCTAAAACTGTCACGACCCGTTTTCTGGGCACATGACCGGCACAATGATGAATCTCTTATCACTGTAAGCCTTCCGATAAATATATCAAATTTTCTTATCTGAAAATCATAGATTATCAATTTAAAATACATTATTATACTGACATACAAGCCAAATGTCGAACCTCTGAACTAGATGTCCTAGACGATTACAGAGCAACATAATCTATAACAGAAGAGAGGTCTACCCGACAACGGGAAGGTCCAAAGTGATCTACTCCTCTAGCAGATATTCTTCGATGGCAACCTGATCTGAACAAAAAGGTTGTACAAACAATGTGAGCTTTTAAACTCAATGAGCGAATCGGCCTCGCATTAATAAAATTCAAATACATTACCAGTCATGCAAGCATATCCAAAGGCTCATACTCAACCAATAGACAGAAGATAAAAATTTATCCAATTCAACAAACGTTACTAGTACTCGTCAATGGCAATATATCCCGGAGAGCGCACACAGGCCGGCTCACCAATTATGTATATTTCTGCCATGACGCACAACATCATCCTCTTACATACAAGATAAAAATTCATCCAATTCAACAAACGTTACTAGTACTCGTCAATGGCAATATATCCCGGAGAGCGCACACAGGCCGGCTCACCAATTATGTATATTTCCGCCATGACGCACAACCTCATCCTCTTAGCTAGGGCGCCTCACGGATTTATCACCAATCCGGGCTATATCCCTACTGAGGGAATCGTTGTCTCCACACTCATTGGTCAAGACACCCTGTCAACCGGGTTTTCCGCCTTGCCGTGAGAGGGGGTACTGTCCCGCTCAATCACAATCAATAGCATTTCATATCATAATCAGAAGCTCAATATAATATTCATCCATATAACAGGTATAGTATATAACTATATTATGGATTTATAAACCACATATCAAGATAACAATTAATCCATTTTTGAAAACATTCAAACTTCACATCATCATAAGATACTTATTTCATTTTATCCATACTTATGGATTAATTATCTCATTTAGATTCGTCATTTTGAATCCAATTTTCCCCTATGAATCTTGGGAGTGTCCTACGACATACTTTTTATCACCAGTAATGCTAAAACTCTATTAAAACGGGGTCGTTTCACTCACCTGGATTCCGTACGAACATCGCTTCTCTAAGTCATTACAGACAAGAGTTCTCAGGTGAATTTCGGTGTTCTGCTACGGAGATTTTCATGAAAGATTAGAGAAAATACGTCAGGATTGTTTTCGTACAGATACTGTTCATATGTACGGTTACTATTCATATATACGGTTACTATTCGTACGGTCACTATTCATACGTACGGTTACTATTCATACGTACGGTCACTATTCATACCAGAAATAGAGAATACAATCTGTAAAAGAGTACACCAGGTAAGTTCCCAGGAAAGAGTGGAGGGTCACACTGGACACACTTAAAAACCAGGTCTTTCCTTAGCCAGAACTTTCCTAGACATGTATTCTTCACAGTTTACATTCTATTTCGGTAATCAGAGAATCAAAATAACATATAAACAGCTAAGGACAATTTTTCTGATGTGGAAGATCAGCCAAGGCCGCAACCACAGAGCATACTTAAGAAAATAACTTCTAAAATTTGAAAGACATAGAAAGGGCATAGTATCCTTACCTAAGCTGAAAAGGAAAGGTCCAAAATCTCAGAGGCCTAGCATTGAAGTAAGAGGAACTTAAGGAGAGAAAAAGAGAAGTTGAAGGTGTGAGTTTATAAGTGAAATGGAAGGGCCTATTTATAGCAAAAGTCAAGGGTACTATTTGATACTATGCGCTAATAAAATATTCAATTTACTATTCATGAAAATGATATTTCTAATAAAATAATTCACGTTAATCATTTATGGTTACTGTGCAATTTCGGAAAAGTCACAGGTGGCTTTACTATTGAAAACTTAAGGGGAAAACTATCATTTCACCTTAAACCTTTAAGTTTCTTTTCAAATCAGTTCTTTCAATTTAGTCCCTGAGCGTATTTTTACACATAAAACGTCATTTTCTCCTACAAACTTCTTTCTAGTTTTCTCTTATGACCAAACCACATCTAGTACTTGACATTTCGATTGTATAAATGAACAGTATCGTATACGTAAATAGTATTATACATGTAAACAGTACCGTATACTAGCATAGTAACCATAGTTTGTAAACAAATATTTATATTTTATTTTTCTTGGGTATTACAAAAACCCTCATTCTCAATAAATTTAAGAGAAAATTCATCTATAATTATCATCTTGGCAAGGGCAATTCCATACTCTTGTTTATTAAATTCAAGTATTTTGACATTTACCATGCCATCATCAATGTCTTCAGGTTTTTTTTCATATCACAATTTTTTTTGTCTTTTATCAACTTGTCTATCTGGATTTTTAGGACAATCAATTAAGTGTCTACTCAAATTATTAGTTCCATGACTTTTAGAACCACAAGCATAAAATTTCTCACAATAATTGCATGAACACCTATCTCTACGAGGCAACTTAGTAAAGTAACTCTATACATGTGAGGGAGGTCTAGAAGGCTTTCGTTTTAGGCTTACCGTATCTCTATGTGTTTAAGAAGTGTCTTCAGTAGTAGTATTTGTCCTCGTATCTCAAGTTTCCTCCTCACCACTATGTGGAGTTGGTGTTGTGCACTCCTAACTTGTATGATTCCTCTCGAGACATCATCTGCCATGTCTAAACAACATAATAAAGATATATATATAGAAAGGAGAAGAGCATTATATAGCATTCTTAAGAGTTAAGAGTTTTCCCTCTGACTTAAAAATTTTACAAGATTATGATTGCAAGTATAACTTCAGTTTATATCCAATTTTCTCATTAGGTGTTTACAGTTAACTCTAAGATGCTAAAGAAATGTTTGCATGAAACATGATTAGAATTAAATGCTTCCCTAATACAATTTTTCCATTAGGTGTTTCCCACTTTCGCTAATACAAAATTAGGTGTTTCCCTAATACAATTAGTAGCACAGAAATAAATGCTAAATTAACAAATAATGATAACACGAATTAGAATCAACAAATTAAGTTTCAAAAGAAAACAAAAAATTTCTGGTTTTGTTTTGAGAGAAGAGAAACGATGGGAATAGGAGAGATTGAGAAAAGAGAGACGAACCGAGATGATAAGTTAACGCCTGAAGTCTTGACGGAGTGGAGAGTGGAGACGCCGCGACAAAGTGGTGGAGCATGGTCGTGGAGGGAGTACTGAGCAAAGTAAAGACAAAAAAAGAGCATTGAGCGTGGCCGTGGAGGGAGCATAGCACTGAACAGATGAAGTGAAGCTACGGGGGCTAGGGCACGGAGGGAAGAGATGAACTGAGGTTTGAGAGAGAGTGAAAGTGAAGATTGAAACTAAAGTGAAGTATTGAAGTCTAAGGCATAGGGATTAGAGAACATTGATCTGTTGAAAATTAGGAAAACTAAATATATATATGGTCGAATTAGGTTGGAATTTCTAAACCCGTCACCTAACTCGCACAAATTAGGTTCAAAAAAATAATAATAACCTAACCCAACCCAACCTAATTAGGCAAATTGACCCGATCCACTACCCACCCCTAATGGCAAAGATTCTTTTAATTTCTATAATAATAACACCGAATCACTTGAAAGAATTCAGTCATCCAAAAAACATTTATTTTATATCAAACAATTCAAATTAAAAAGAAAAAAGTCAAATCACATGAAGTCTTTTATTTTTTTTTTTTAAAAAATTGAATCATCCAACTTTGAATGAGTAATTCAGATTTAAAGACTAGACTCTATAATTCTCGCCAGAATTATAGAGTATCTAGACTTCTAATCACTTAGGTTAAGACAATTGAACTTCTATGTTCACATAAGCAATAGTTCAATTGGCTTATGTCAATAAGGGAAAATCAAACATCAACCAAAGGGAACAAGCCCTACTTTAGTAGTTGTAAAAATCAAATTACTTTTAACATGTTTATTAGAGTGTGACGGAAAAGAATAAAGAGTGAGAAATTGTTCAAATTATTTTTTAAAAAAAACATGAAGCTTTTTTTAAAACTTGAATTATTTTTGTAAAATATGTTATTCTCATTTTCTTTTCTTTTTCTTTATCATTTATACATACGAAATGTACATTTGTAACATAAAAGTTGGCCATGGTATATTCAAATACTATTAAGAAATCAATACACAAAAGTTGAGAGTTAAAATCATGCAACATTATGTGAATTTATATCCTACATAGTGTAAGTTAAGAGGAGATTATTATGTTTTTTTTTCCTTGTTTGGTTTAGGGTTTGAGATTTGAAACAAGTTTGTATATGGAGAATGACGTGGAGATCACTTTAGCATCCAAATATGTGCACTGTGCAAATGTGTAATATGGAATTAGAAATATACTTTTGTGTGCTAACAGTACAGTAAATTTGGCAGGAGCACGCATATAATATTATGTCAGAACATGAATTGTCCATAGAAAAATTAAAGAAAAAAAAAGTTAGTGAATTATACATCAAAAGTTTCTGAACTCTCTCCTCCCTAGCTAGAAATCAGACTGGTTTTAGATTGAGATGTAAATTTCCAAATTCATTGGTACTTAGAGTTGCACCCCCAATATTCTTTCTTTCTTTTTTCTTGAAAAAGAATAATTTTTCCACAACAAAATCAACTAAAATAAAGTTAATGTTATTTTTAAAATGGGGAGAAAATAGGACTACATAGAATTAGAAAGTGTAAGAATTTGAATTGAACTAAGGAGGTATTAAATTAAAAACAAAAAACTATGTGTAAATGACAAAATTATAGTAGTAATATTACATAGCTAAATTGCAAATAAGTACTAAAAAGAAAATTTTAAAAAAAAAAAAAGAGAGAGCGAGAGAGAGAGAAATTTTTAATGAGGAAGAGGAAGGCCTGGGGAGGGATACCGAGAAAGACGAGTGCAAAAAAAAAAAAAAGAAGATAGAAAGAGGGAAGGGATAGTAATAGCAGCGATCGAGCTATACACAGCAAAGTTCAACATAAATCTGCAACGAAAACCCCAAAGGGGAATTTTTTATCAAATTTGAGAGAAGAAAGAACAGAACAAGAAAGAGAGGGAAAGAGAGAGAAACAGAGCGAGGCAGAGCCGGAGAAGCTTGAAAGATTCGAACCCAGTTTAGTGAGGTTCGATTTCTATGTGCAATTCCTCAACTTTGCTAAGGTCAGAGCTCAATCAATGTGCAAACCCTTTATTTTTTCCCCATACACTCGCAAGCTTTAGTCTTTGCTCTTCATTGTGCTTCTTCGTTCCTTTGCAATTTGTGTTCTGTTGTTGTTCTCTCGTGGCTCAGTTTCGTCCAACTCACTGATCTCCTCCCCTCAACTTCAAATTTCGAATTTTGAAGTTCAAAGCTTTTTGAATTTGGTCAAACAATGAGGGTTTGAAGTGGTGCAGTGATGTAATGTTCGGTTCGTGCTGTCCGAGAGAAGCATGCTGTTTCGGACCCAAGTTTGGTGATTCAAACTTAGGGTTTTGATTTACCGTAAAATTCAATTAATTAAGTTTGATTTGCGGGATTTTACGCTTGGACTTAGCGAGTTCCGCTGTGGTTTGATCTCTAGGGTTTTGCCGTCGGGAAGATGAGATTTGGCTTTGCATTGTATGGTCTATTGGTGGATGAATTTGGGAATTTTCTTGCATAAGCGTAGCTATATTCCGGTTCAGAATTGGAAGTTCCTCTATGGGTTACTGTAATTAGTATGACTTGTGCATCTGGTTGTTCTGATATGCAGGGCTTGGCTTAGTTGATTTGTATTCAATGCTATGGGGGAGGGGGAGTTTAGGGTTCTTTGGAAACAGAAATAACTGCAATTTGACTCAAATTGGGGTTACAAGTGGGTGGTTATTTTGCGATTTTGTAGGCGGTGTATGAATCTGTCTGTTGAGAAATGCAACCCCAGCAGAGCTCAAGAATTGATTTGGGTGAATTAAAAGCACAAATTATAAAGAAGATTGGAGGAGATAAGTCAAAACGGTACTTTTATTACTTGAGCAGGTTTCTGAGCCAGAAGCTGAGCAAGACTGAATTTGATAAGCTATGCTATCGAGTACTTGGGAGGGAGAATCTTTCATTACACAATCATTTTATAAAGTCAATTTTGAAGAATGCATGCCAAGCCAAGACATCACCACCAATCCATTCGTCAGGTCCCCTGAAGCCTGGAACACTTGCAACAAACATATCTCCTGGCAGAGAAGATGGGCATGAGCAGAGCAGTGCCAGTTTCCAAAATCAAAGTCAAAATGTATCCATTTGGTCAAATGGGGTTTTGCCAGTGTCACCACGTAAGGTGAGGTCTGGAATACGTGATCGGAAGAATAGGGATAGACAGAGTCCTCTTGGACCAAATGGGAAGGTTGATTCCGTTTCTCAGCAGTCCACAGGTACAGAAGACAGTGGTAGTAAGGTTGATATGGAGAATGGGACTCTTACTCCATGCGATTATCAAAGACCAATACAGCAACTTCAAGCAGTTGCTGAGCTACCTGAGAGTGAAAGGCGGGATGCTGTTGAGTGCTCTGCTGAAAAACCAAGAATACCTGGCAAAGGGCCCCACGAGTTATCTATTGTTGAAGATGGGGAAGAAGTGGAGCAGTCAAACCTCCTGAGTTTCTCGAGAAGTCCCCTGCTAGCACCACTTGGAATTCCATACTGCACAGCAAGTGCAGGTGGGGCCCGCAAAGCCTTGCCAGTGGTTACCGCAGGTGATTTTGTTAGCTGTTATGACAGTGGTAGGTTGTCTGATACAGATACACTGAGAAGGCGCATGGAGCAAATTGCTGCAGTGCAGGGTCTTGGAAGTGTTTCAATGGAATGTGCCAATACGTTGAATAATATGCTGGATGTGTACTTGAAACGTGTGATTAGGTCATGTCTTGACTTAGTGGAAGTTAGGCCTACGAATGCGCCAAGTAAGCCCCCTGCCCAAAAACAGCAGATTCAGGGTAAGGTAATCAATGGCATGTGGCCAAGCAATCATTTACATCTACAGAGTGCTGGTGGGCTGGCAGAACCTGTGCCTGAACACAGACCACCATGCTCAGTATCGTTGCTAGATTTTAAAGTTGCCATGGAGTTAAATCCACAGCAGCTTGGGGAAGATTGGCCATTGCTGTTGGAGAAAATTTCGATGCACACGTTTGAGGAATAACACTTCTACGAAGACTTTAGTCTTCCTATGCTGGGGTTGGGTTGGTTTCTTCTGGTTCTGATGGCTTGACAACAGTCAATGATCTTCAGTATGTCCAGTTCTGTACTTACTGCCAGGATGAACCAGATGACCCCAAATGGATACGTTATGTCTCTTCCAGGTTGAAATACTGGTTTTGTGCTTCAATTTGCCTCGTCTCTGCTATTTGTTGTGGGGGCTGGATGAATCAGAAATTTATTTAACCGCAACCAAGGGTACTAACAAATCAAGCCCAAATTGGTTGCATTGTTGTATGTTTAGCATTGGTGTTGGCTCTATTTGCCATCCCTAGAGATCTCAAGCTTTTTGTTTACTTTAAAGTCAGTGAGAAGGAAAAGTGAGGAAGTTTTGCAGGGACGCCTTTTTGGCTGGGATCAAGAAATTATCACATGTATAAGAACTGCAACATTTCTGTGTATGTATTTTTAGAATCTGAGGATTGATTGAAATTCAATATCAATAACACATTAACATGTATTGAAATCTCCCTGATGATTTTATTATGTTCGAAGTATATGATTGCACAGTTACCTGAAGTAGTGTTTTGTCTTTTAGTTTTGTCATGCAAATTTGTAACTTGTACGTCTCAGTGCACATTCATTTTAGTGACAATAAATACATCTAAACTTTGAAATTTTCAACATATATATATATATATATATATATGTATGTGTTATTAAATTGCTAAATAAAGTCACTGTGACCGCATACCGAGATATCCATACGAGGTTTTACTGCTTTTGTCTGAGTCTACCAGTGAAAGGAGACGCCAATTACTCAATCTATTGGCTAAATCATAAGCTATTCCGATGTCTTTGCTTGAATTTGACTGCGTACCCATGAAAAATATGAGTGAGTGGGCATAACATTCAGTAGTACACCTTCAAGGGAATGTAATGGGTAAAGTATTTACTCACATGGTCACGTGTATCTAAGCCATGTTATTGGTGTTTTACCGTGGTTGCAACAAATACTAAGCAACTGATACAATTTCTAGATATTACGCCAGAAAGTTGTAAAATGTGTATTTTGGTGAAAAATCAATCTCTACATGTCTGAAGTTGCTGCATGCAAAGCCACTTAGCTTATTTATTGATGGTAGATGTTAAACTGGTGCTGTTTGTTCTTGCTCTGAAACCTATTTGATAACTGGAAAGTGGAATGCTTAAATAGGGATTGATTATTATATAACATCCTTGTGTAATTTACAGACGAGAATCCACAGAAAGAATGAGAAGCTGGACTGATGTATAGCATGGCAAGAAACTGAATAATGTCAGAGATGGAGCTGCTGCATGCAAACGCGTGTTAAATAAATTATGGAGATTGGTCTGATCTTAATAAAGGAGCATTCTAATGAACAGTTTCTTTGGTTCTAGAAATTTGACTTCCCTCTCGATCTATTCTTCTACTTCTTTGTCGCTCCGACCCCTTATTTAACTATGGTTCTGTGTCACTCTTTGCAATAAAATAAAATAAATAAATAAAGCTGGAAGACTTGTAATTTTAATTCTATATTGACTGTTGTTTATTATGCAATATATTAAGGCTGAATTGTATTTTGTATGCTTACCTGTATCTCACTGGCCTTTTGTGTGTTGCTATTACTTTTACGATGCCTGTAATCTTTTGGGATGCGACAT
This sequence comes from Biancaea sappan, assembly GCA_037074585.1. Classification (NCBI taxonomy): domain Eukaryota; kingdom Viridiplantae; phylum Streptophyta; class Magnoliopsida; order Fabales; family Fabaceae; genus Biancaea; species Biancaea sappan. The sequence continues at coordinate 18,676,388 of CM073498.1, forward strand.
TAATTACGGGTAAACATGTGAAGTCAAATAGATATATTCTCGTGTGTTGAACGAACCTAGACCTCATTTTCTTACTGTAACACCCATCTGTTCGTTGCTTTGAGATTGTTTTTTTACTTCATTATCCAATCAACACTCATTCCAAGTGTCCTACTTTCGGATGTTCTAATCAATAAGACTGGTCTGTCTCGTTAATTACATTCTATCAGCGTCTGAAGAATGTGAGACCATTTGTTCATTGCTACTTCCAATTTTGTCAAGGTCAGGACATTGAATTTTTCAGAATTATCCATAACTTCTCAATTTTTAGCATTTTATCCCAAGTCATCTGTAACCCTTGTGAAACAGAACCCTAAAATACCATCATAGTGCTAATTGATTGAGCATCGCATTCTCGAGATGTCGCATCTACATTATCAAAATATGCTTACAAATTAAAATATGAATATGAAAATCCTTTACACTATAGGTGGAGAAAGAAAGAGGACAAACTCTAACATCCATTTGAATGGAGAAAAAATACAGAGGGAACATTCAGATGGGACTTTTAACCAGAAGTTCAAGCCAATGGCTTGTGTTATTGACCGGGATGAAGATATTGCCTATGTACATATTACCAACAAAAAGTGAGAAGTAACTGTGATTTGTACTAGAAGAAGAGACAGGGTCGCTTTTTTTTTTTTTTCATCCTTTTTGTGGGTTTTTTTTTTATTGGTTACGCCCGGGGGGGGGGGGGGGGAATGAAAGAAATCAATATCCAGGCCTAAAGTTAAACTCAAGAGGATAAAGAAGATGAAGATGAATTTGAAGGTGCTGCAGACGCTTTGCATATAGGGCACCAGTTCTTCAGCCGCAGCCATTGCTGTATGCAAGCCACATGATATCTATGCTCACACTGCAGATTTCCCACTTCATCTCCAACCACATATTCAACCTGCCAATCAAGTAAATATGTATCTAATTTAGATCCTGTCACATTAAATTTAAGGTGAATAGGCATTTGAAAGAAGTTGTGGCTAATCCTGGATTCTTTTTACAAGTGGAGAAGTTGGAGGCTTCTTTTGGATGTGATATAACAAATGACTGGGTGCTAGTTTACAGAATTTCGTAATGAATGTTAATTGGCCCTTTTTTCAGTTTAGACTAAATTTGCCAACCGGAACCTAGTGTAGAACAGCAGGATCAGACAACTATTGCTATTTGTTAAGCTGAATCCTATCTAAGGCAGTTTGCTCATAATTGGTTTATAGTCTCTGAATTTCAGCCATGTAAAGCACAATGAATATCATCCTTGAAAGAGGCTTCTAGAAATGCGAGGAAAATACCTGGCAGATGCTGCATTTGATATCATCCTTATTTTCATTGCATCTCTCAGCATCATCCGTTGGTGCAGCAGACTGATAGGTGCTTCTCTTTAGGCATTCTGACAGTGCTTCCTCTGTTAAAGCTGTGCTCACAGAACCCATCCTCTCTTCCAGAGCTAATAGTTCCTGTCATTTTTTTTTAAAAAAAAATGAGAGGTGAGAATAGCTACAAACAAAAAGAATTAATTTTTAAAATAACTTTATGCTACGTCATAAGAGAGATATATCCCTTCTCGGAGCCATATCCCTCAAAATCAACTATCTCTGAAACGCAGAAGTGGTATCACTATCAATAAACAGCACCTATACCTTGGTCATATCCCTCAATAATGCATTAATATTACACATTCTTAAAAGATAGTTTTATTCAAACCAATAGAATATTAAAGATTTCTATTAAAGAATAGAAAAGGAAATTAGATAACGGACAGAATTGTAGAACTATTATTGCATTAGCAAACCTCGTATGACATATTATCAATATCCAATCGCATGTCTCTATGCTGATCATAGAAGTGGAGACCATTAAGGAGCCAGTTTGTCTCCAATAAAAGAATTTCCTGCCAAACACCAAAAAAGAAAGTGTTGGATAATTGGTCAATCAAGCCAAGTTAATATTCAATCAAGAAATACCTCATGTGTTAGCTCTTCATCTTGTTCAATTCTCTCAAGTGCCAATAATACCTGAACAGAATTATAAAACAATGAGTTGGTTGTAAACTCTATCAACTAGGACTCAAAAAAGATAAATGCATTCCCATGTATTACATGCAAAATTACCTCAGCAATACCATCCATGTTGTAGTGCCGGAAACTATCCCGATTTACCAGAGAACAACGGATGTCATATTCAGCAGGAGATGCAGTCATAACACCGCGTAACTGTTCATTGCTTGTATTTGGTCTACTACTCAACTGAATTAAAGGAGACTCAGCAGAAGTATGATGTGAAAAACCAGGAGCATTAAGGTCATCAAAATTATGCAAAGGCGGTAATACAATAGGGGATTGCTCTAGTTGCACAGGGTTTTCATTTCCTTGGATAGAAAGCCTTCCCCTAGGATTACCACTTAAAGATCTTTGTGTCCTAACTGATGCAGTTTTGCTGTCCCTGTGAGGTGGAATATTTTTTAATCTTCTTGAATCAGAAATAGATATGCCAGTTCCAGAACCAGAATTTCGTCCTTCCATAAAAGGTCCACTCATCTTCCCTCTAGTCGCAGAACTACTTTCCCCTTCACAATTCTTTTTCTTAAACAAAACATTCCTTCTATTCAGGTTTGAATCTGAAGATGAACCTGCTGGGATGACATCAGATATAGAGTTGCATCTCAGGTTTCTTAACTCATATCTGCTGGTACCAGCACGTGTCACTGGGCCAATACTTTTAGTTTCTGGACCACGCAATCCAGGCTGATGAAAATTCCTCTGCGATCTTGTATTTAATACAACACTAGGGTTCGCTTCCATCAGCATGCCATTATCAGACTCTGCATTTTCCAATTCAGTTTGAAGCCGACTTTGAAAAGTTGCAGATCGAGGGATGAGATCTGAATCTTCCAGTCCGTCCTGTACACTACTAGCTTCACATGACTCTCTCTCTAACCTAGAGGATAATGTTTCCTGAGGCCCTTTAAGGGACTTTCCTGGATTAATAGTTCCTGAAAATGTTCTAGAGGAACTTCCAACTGCTTTCTTGCCACTTGAAGAGGGTTGAATTGCAGGCCTCAAAGATTTACCTTTTCTAGAAGAACCAGTCTGAGAACCTTTAGAAGAGTGGACTCTGCTACTGCAATTAGGTCGGCTGCACAACTGACCATTTTGATTCCTAGTATTAGCAGTATCTCTTAATAAATGAGGCATCCCCTTTCTAGAGACTACCATCCTATCAAGAGTTCTTCTACCAGCACATTCATCCATCTATTGTTTATTTTCCTTCAGATCTGCAAAAAAGCAGAATCTAAGTTGCGCCTCAACACTACATAAGTCATAAAATTGAAGTCTGGAAGGGGAATTTCCATTAATACCTTATTATATTAAAAGAACGCAGGCTCAATCAGACATTTATAAGGAAATTAAACAATATCAATGCAGGTGTACTAAATCATCATACTATTTCAAAGTTTAAAAAGACTTGACCTTTTGCTTTGGTAAAAAATAAGCATTTAATACGAATAAGAAAGAATATATATCATCAAATTCACACGATTAAAAAAACGAAAAGAAAACAACCCGAGGTGAAAGAATAATTATATATCAACTTAAATTCACAGAAGCCAAAATCTGGAAGCATGCATGAATATAGAAAGACATGCCTATTTCAGATACTATAATTCTGCACAACCAACCATAACTTTGTTTTCAGGTTTACACTGTTTTTCTCAGGATTCAAAGCAGAAATTCCAAGCTACCGCAATCGACAAGTCAGGATTAAAAGAAGAGCGGGAAAAAGAAAAGAAAGAGGGGGGGGGGGGGAACCAATACTTTATTAGACGATGAACGATACTAACCGCCAGAAAGCATCGTCATCATGTATATTGTAAAGTAGCATTACGTCCAAGTAACCAAGAAACCCAGCTCCTCCAAAAAAAAAAAAAAGAAATCAAAGAGGATTGCACGAGTAGAAGTATGTCGTGAACGTCTTCACGAATGAAACAACAATGAGCCTGACAGCGCTTAATAAAAAGAATAAACGAAAACCAACTGAATAATGGCACCCGCAGGAGGAAACTAGTTTTTTGTAGTTGTTAAAAAGCTTAGTTATAATAATAATAGAAGAATATAGGAAGAAGAGGAGCCCGATCACCACATGCCCTTTATTTCATCCCGAAACTGAGGGGGTCGCTTCGGTTTTAAAGGCCGTAGCTTCAATTCAATTACTATCCACACAATTAAGCAATAGAAAATAATGTCTCCGTGATTTCAGCGCTGAAAACTCCAAGAAACATTAGAATAAAATAGAAACCATCCAGAATTTTAGTCCCTCGCCAAAAATCCCTAGAGAAACAGTTGAATAAAACCAGAAACAAACAACAACAACAACCAAAAAAAAAAAAAGCAAGCCAATTGACACAGTAGCAAATTTTAATAAGAAAAAAAAAACCAGAATCAAAATTTTAATACGGGTGGTACCAACCTACCAATGCAACATGAACAGTACGTATAGACAAATAACGCTTGAGCCGTCCATAATTATTTTGGTCGCCGAATAAATTGAAAAATAAGGATTATATGAATTGAAGGACGGAACCGAAATGACAATCAAGTGAGTGGAATAGCTGCAGCATAAAATTTTGAATTTGGTGGCTACCTTTTTCTTCTTCTTCTTCTTCTTCGTCTTCTTGATGCTTTGAAGCAGAAAGAAAGGAGTTTGTGAACTGAGAGTAGTTTACAGAGAAGAATGTAGAGTTTACAGAGAAGACGAAGTTTGTAGAGAGAGAGAGAGAAGGAGAGGGAAAACGTGTGAAAGATCCGATACGGAGAAAAGTCCAATTGAATTAAGGAATTTTGATAATGGATTTATTTATTCCTTTTGAGCTCAAGGAAGCGGAACCAAAAAGCAATAAATAAATAAATATAAAAATAATATTATTTGTTTTTTGAGGAAAAAAATAAATAAAAATAAGCACGAGGTGGTGCCGTCCTATCTGGACTTGGAAAGCCAGTAGAATGAGATACCAGCCGTCGGATTACGAACGATGCGAAGAGGCAAAGACGGACGGCTTCGATTTGACTCTGGCTTCGTACTCAAAGAACCTTATATGAGTAACTTTTACATGAGATTCATTTTGTGTACAAAAGAAAAGAATGTTTATCTCGTGTCTCAAACAGAATCTTGTTGCTCTTGGGATTATTATTATTCCACAACTCATTAAACTCTAATTAATATGTTTCAAATTGGGTTGAAACTTGAAATCAATTGTGCCTTCGTTTAACTATTTGAAGATGGAAAAAGGACAATAAATCGATATCCAAAACAAATCAAATAAATCGATCCAATATGAAGACAGAAAGAAATTTCGCATCAAGCGACGTATAATTATTTTGATGATCACAAATTTATTCAATTAATTGTTAAACATGGTCCAGGAAAGTCAGAAGAAACATCATAATTAATAGAAATTAACGAAACATGATCTCGTAGTTCCTCATTTTAATAATGACGTGATAGTTACATGTTTCACATGTCCCATATTTTTTCATCCTGTCACATATACCTTATTAATAATTAATTACAGCCGTCGTATATAAGCTATCACTGTAATACCCGTTAATTTCAAAATATAATTCGCTTAAGAGTATTTTAGAATTCTACAACGTTACTTTAGTTATTTATTTTGGTTATTTTTAATTTTCATATTTAATTGTTCTCTTTGAATATTATTTATGAAAATTGAGTTAAATGACTGGACTAAATATTTGCACAATGAGGGATATATTCTAAGAATGGTGAAATTCATGGAAAAGTGGTTTCAGAATGGTCAATTAGTTCATTTATTGTAAATTGACTGGATGGGTTTGGATGTTGGGTTATAGATACCCATGGGTTATTGAATAACCCATTAGAAATATTTAATATAAAGTTTCAATAGTACCCCTCTTATTTTATCGAAGCAGCTGAAGTGAATAGTGAATTCACTTTCTCTCGTTTCTTCACCCTCTTCTCAAAATCCTTTCCTTGATCTTCAGAATTTCGATTATTTGTTCGGTTCAAAAGCTTTGTAAGGATCAAAGGTAAGCTTTAATCCGATTATTTTCCTTAAATTTCAGTTTATATAGAAGATCAGAGGAGGTTTTGTTCTTGAAGATTTTGATGATAATTCATGAATCTCAGTTGTTTTAGAAGTTATATTTGAGTTATAATCGGTTAAAAGAGTTGAGATTCTGGTTTTGAATCAAAAGAAAGGAAAGGATGAATTTTTTGAAAGATTTTCTGCAAAATTCGAAGTACTGTAGCAATTGAAAATTTGAAATTTTTCTTCGAGTTACTGTAGCGACCAGAATTTTCGGGTACTGTAGCAATACTGTAGTGTCGGCAGTCAACGGTACTGTAGCAGTCAACGTTACTGTAGCGAACCGGCACTGTAGTGAACCGTTACTGTAGCGAACCGACACTGTAGCAAACCGACACTGTAGTAAACCGTACTGTAGCAACCCGTTACTGTAGCAGTCAGAAAATTTTACGTATTTTCATGATTTTGTTTCCTTTCTTATGATTCCTTGTAATATATTTTACTAGGAAATTTTCCTACACAAATTCTAGTGTGGAACAAGGTAAACTTGGACAAACATCAAGGTGAGTGAATAACCTTGCTCAGCTAATTTGATATTACTAGTCAAAGTACAATATAAGTCCCATTTACAATATTATCTGGATAATAAGCAATTAATTTTTCATATGGGAGTATATGATGATCAGTAGAAATAAGAGTATGTAGAAATTATTTATTTCATGACAATTGTACTATGTGATGAATTCTCACTATCTTATTTGAGTAAAGATCTACGGGATCTAATACACGAGTGTGAAAGGGTTAAAGTCTCATACTACTCGATGTATATCTAAGAAATCTTATACACGAGTTTGAAAGGGTTAGAGTCCCATACTACTCAGTGCATATCTATGAAACCTATACACGAGTTGAAAGGGTTAAAGTCCCATACTACTCGGCGTATACCTATGAGATCTTATTCACGAGTTTGAAAGGGTTAGAGTCCCATACTACTCGGTGTATATTTATGAAATCTTATTCATGAGTTTGAAAGGGTTAGAGTCTCATACTACTCGATGTATAAGACAATTAATTATATGAGTAAATGTGGTATTTGTACTTTTGATATTTTATATAGTACAGTTATTTACTTACTGAGTTTTTAAATAAACTTACACTCCCTATGATTATTTTTTTTCAGATACAGAAAATAAAGAACAAGAGTATCCGTTTGAAGATTAGAAGCCCCTTGAGATTATTCTCTATTTCTGTCTAGTGGGACACCAGTACTTATTAATGTGGATATTAGAAACGCTCTGTACTTTCTATAGGTCTCCTAGGCTTGCGATGAGATAGAAATATCAGACTATGTATGTCTATATTTGCTTATCAGATGAATATAATTCTGTAGTGTGGAATGAATGATTAAGGTTGAATGTAAAACCTTACAGAATATATGTATATAACGTATGTTTGAGAATTATATCAAATGAGTAATATCTTTTCACATGCTCAATTTTTGGGATGTGACAAATTGGTATCAGAGGAAAGGTTTTATAGGTCCCCTATAGAGTACAGAGCAAAGTGATCTTTGTGGGCCCTTCCCTATTGTCATGAGCCGCGGCATGACCATAGGATTAGGTTCCATAAAAGACCTTGTAAAGTATAACGTCATTTTATAGATAATTTTTAGTGGGGCTAGTAAGTGATATTTTGTTTATGTCTGAAAATTGTTTGTTATATGTGTAGATCTGTGACAGATCAATGTCAGAAGGATCTTCTAATAATAATGAGCATATGGGTCCAAGGAGGGCCATAAATCCACCAGTACATGTGCAAGATGATCCTAACCGTGGTGATAGTTTACATGCTCAAAGTACTGAGGGCGCAACTAGTGAGCAAGCAAGAAGAGTCGAACCTGATGCTCACGTTGGCAATGCAACTATTGCACATGTGATTAATTTGATGAATGAACGATTTGACCGATTTGAGGCTGAAATGAGAGGTCGAGCTGCACAAGCTAACCTGCCAGTGGATCCTCCTATTGTTGAAGCTGAAATTGTACCACCAGCTCAATTAGCTGGAGGAGATAACGTAAGGGAGGTAAGAATGTCTGAATTCCAGAAAATGAGGCCTCCTACTTTTTCAGGGGAAGATCCCAAAGAGGACCCACAATGTTTCCTTGAAGATTGTGAAGCAATCTGTGATGCTATAGGGTGTTCTCCTACTCAAAAGGTAGAATTCACTTCCTTTCAGTTAAAAGGTAGGGCTGGTAAATGGTGGAGGAACTGGAAGAAAGCTAGAATTCAAGGCGCACCGCCAGTTATGTGGACAGAATTTTACAGATTGGTTATGGATGAATTTCTTCCGGCAAGTGAACGATCATCCAGGGCCAGAGATTTTCTGTATCTACGGCAGGGAACCATGACTGTTGACGAGTATTCAGCTCAGTTTGTTAAATTATCTGAATATGCCCCTGAAATCATTCCTTCTGAAAGGAAGAAAATAGAAAAGTTTGTGGAAGGGCTTCGTGATGCCTTATATGATCAAGTGGGTTCCAATATGAACGATTACTCTTCATACTCAGAGGCTGTTGATGTGGCCCGAAGAATGGAAAAGAGGTCAAAGAATAAAGAAGAATATCGTCAAAAGAAGAAAGCTAGATATAGAAGATCTTTTGATCAAGGGGAAGACTCAGGAAATTTGAAACCCTTTACTGCGTCACAAAATGCTCCAGCCACTCCTACTAAGTCAACTTATTCTACAGCCAGTGTGGCTAAGCCTCGTTCAGAGAGCAGGGGTGGTTTTAGCTCTTCTAGTAGAGGAGGTACTCAAGGTAGAAGGGAAAAACCTCAATGTCCTGAATGTGGAAAGTTTCACTTCGGAGAATGCAGGTTAAACACTGTTGGTACAGGCTGTTTTCACTGTGGACAAAAAGGACATTTTATAAGGGAGTGCCCTCAGCTCATGACAAGACCAGGTCAAGGGTCTACTTTGCCACCTCGACCACAATCTATTACTCAAACACCAACCCCTTCAACAGGGGGTAGTATGGGAAGAGGTTCTGGAAGAGGCCAAGGTGACCGTGGAAAACAAGCTGCTGGCAGAGAAAATGCAAGAGTATATGCTCTAACCCGACAGGATGCTCAAACATCCAATGCTGTAGTTACAGGTATATTATCTATTAATACTTTTGCTGCACGTATTTTGTTTGACCCCGGTTCTACTCACTCATATGTGTCACCCCTATTTGCCAAGAGATTTTCATTTGATTCGATTACTCTTAAAGAACCATTCTTGGTTTCCACACCGATGAGAGAGACTTTGATGGTTAAAACATGTTATCGTTCTTGTAAAATAATTGTTGGGGGCATGGAAACTGAGATAGATCTTATGATTCTCAATATGTTAGATTTTGATGTGATTCTAGGGATGGACTGGCTATCTTCTTGTCATGCTACTATAAATTGTCGTGACAAAGTTATTTCCTTTAATATACCGGGGAGGAGTAATTTTGTGTTTCAAGGAGATCGAGGTGATGTACCTTGCAACATGATATCTATGTTAAGTGCCCAGCGTATGTTGCGAAAGGGATGTCAGGGATTTCTAGCTTTTATCAAAGATTTAGAAAAGAAAGAACAGAAGTTAGAAGACATTCATGTGGTTAATGAATTCCCAGATGTGTTCCCAGAAGATTTACCTGGATTACCGCCAGAAAGAGATATTGAGTTCAGTATTGATTTGGTCCCAGACACAAGACCAATTTCTATTCCACCTTATCGTATGGCTCCTGTTGAGCTAAAAGAACTTAAAGAACAATTGGAAGATTTGTTGAACAAAGGGTTCATTCGCCCAAGTTTTTCACCTTGGGGTGCTCCTGTTCTTTTTGTGAAAAAGAAAGATGGTTCTATGAGATTATGTATAGATTATCGTCAGCTGAATAAAGTCACAGTGAAGAATAAGTGTCCTTTACCAAGGATAGATGATTTGTTTGATCAGCTTCAAGGAGCAAAATACTTCTCAAAGATTGATCTAAGGTCTGGATATCATCAGTTACGAATTAAGAGTGATGATATACCTAAGACTGCTTTTCGTACACGGTATGGACATTATGAGTTTCTTGTGATGTCTTTTGGGTTGACAAATGCACCAGCAGCATTTATGGATTTAATGAACAGAGTGTTCAAATCATTCCTTGATAAGTTTGTAATTGTATTTATTGATGATATTTTGGTATATTCAAAGAGTCATGAAGAACATACTGAACATTTGAGAATAGTGCTTCAGACTTTGAGAGAACATCAGTTGTACGCAAAGCTCTCAAAATGTGAATTCTGGATGAGTCATGTAACATTTTTGGGACATGTTATTTCCCAAGAAGGTATTCATGTAGATCCAAGTAAAATTGAAGCAGTAAAACAATGGCCTAGACCAACAACTGTGTCTGAAGTACGTAGTTTTCTTGGCTTAGCAGGGTATTACCGTCGCTTTGTCAAAGATTTCTCTAAGACGGCTCTCCCATTAAATAAGTTAACCCGAAAGAATGTTAAATACATTTGGGATGATTCATGTGAACAAAGTTTCACCCAATTGAAAGAGTGTTTAACTTCTGCACCAGTCTTAATTCTACCATCAGGACCAGGGGGTTACTCTGTATTCTGTGATGCCTCAAAGATAGGCTTAGGGTGTGTGTTGATGCAACATGGTAAAGTCATAGCTTATGGCTCACGTCAGCTTAAAAAGCATGAATTGAATTACCCCACTCATGATTTGGAAATGGCAGCTGTAGTGTTTGCCCTAAAGATATGGAGACATTACTTGTATGGGGAGACTTGTAAAATTTTTACAGATCACAAAAGCCTTAAGTACATTTTTGAGCAGAGAGATCTCAATCTAAGGCAACGAAGGTGGATGGAACTTCTGAAAGATTATGATTGTACCATCCTTTACCATCCAGGTAAAGCAAATGTAGTGGCTGATGCTCTAAGTCGAAAGTCTATGGGAAGTTTAGCTCACATTGCCACTATAAGGAGGTCTCTAATACATGAACTACAAGAATTGGAAGCTGATGGAGTATTCTTCGAGATCACTGAGTCAGGTACATTTCTGGCTCATTTAACAGTTAGATCATCTCTTGTTGAAAAAGTAAAAGTAAATTTAGAAAATGACATTGATATGGTCAAAATCAGAGATAAGGCAAGGCAAGGTCTAGCACCAAGTTTCTTGGTAGATGAAGAAGGAGTCTTATGGTTTAATGGGAGACTCTGTGTCCCCAACATTGAATCTTTGAAACATGAAATCTTAATGGAAGCTCATGGTTCGCCCTACGTTGTACATCCTGGTGCTGTGAAAATGTATCAGGACTTGAAACAAGTTTACTGGTGGGAGGGCATGAAGCGAGACGTGACTGACTTTGTAGCTCGATGTTTGACTTGTCAGCAAGTTAAAGCTAAACATCGACGACCACCTGGATTGATGCAAAAACTAGATATTCCCAAATGGAAGTGGGAAAGGATCACTATGGATTTTGTAGTAGGTTTACCTCGGTCAACAAAAGGAAATGACTCAATATGGGTCATAGTGGATCGACTTACTAAGTCAGCACATTTTCTTCCTGTTCATACCACTTTCAGTGTAGCAAAACTTGCTCGAATTTATGTTAAAGAAATAGTGAAACTTCATGGTGTACCAATATCCATTATATCAGATCGAGGACCTCAGTTTACTTCTCGGTTCTGGAAAGTCTTTCAAGAGGCTTTGGGTACCAAAGTGAATCTTAGCACAGCATTCCATCCTCAGACTGATGGACAGTCTGAAAGGACAATTCAGACTTTAGAGGATATGCTAAGAGCTTGTGTGATGGATTTCAGTGGAAGTTGGGAAGATCATTTGTCTCTTATTGAATTTGCTTATAACAACAGTTACCAAGCCAGTATTCAGATGGCACCTTTTGAGGCATTATATGGGAGACGGTGTCGATCTCCTATAGGTTGGTTTGAACTTGGTGAAACCAAAATATTTGGACCTGAGATGATACAGGAAGATATAAATAAAGTTAAACTGATCAGAGAGAAGTTGTTAACTGCTCAGAGTAGACAGAAGTCTTATGCGGATAACCGACGACGTGACCTTGAATTTGCAATAGGTGATATGGTTTTCTTACGAATCTCACCTATGAAAGGAGTAATGAGATTCGGGAAGAAAGGCAAGCTTAGTCCGAGGTATGTTGGCCCATATGAGGTTGTAGACAGAGTGGGTAATGTGGCATATCGCCTAGACCTACCTTCCAACCTAGAGGGAGTTCATCCAATATTTTATGTGTCCATGCTACGGAAGTATCTTCCTGATCCTTCTCATGTCATTCAACCCCAAGAAGTTCATTTTGATGAAACTCTCACCTACGAAGAGGTACCAGTAGCTATCCTTGATAGAAAAGTCAAAAAATTACGTACCAAAGAAATTCCTACTGTCAAGGTTCTTTGGAGAAATCATTCTCGCGAGGAAGCTACGTGGGAAGCAGAAGATGAGATGTGGAAAAACTATCCACATTTATTTGAAACTTGAGGTAAAATTTTAATTCGGAGGACCGAATTCTTTTAAGGGGGTAGAATGTAATACCCGTTAATTTCAGAATATAATTCGCTTAAGAGTATTTTAGAATTCTACAACGTTACTTTAGTTATTTATTTTGGTCATTTTTAATTTTCATATTTAATTGTTCTCTTTGAATATTATTTATGAAAATTGAGTTAAATGACTGGACTAAATATTTGCACAATGAGGGATATATTCTAAGAATGGTGAAATTCATGGAAAAGTGGTTTCAGAATGGTCAATTAGTTCATTTATTGTAAATTGACTGGATGGGTTTGGATGTTGGGTTATGGATACCCATGGGTTATTGAATAACCCATTAGAAATATTTAATATAAAGTTTCAATAGTACCCCCCTTATTTTCTTCTCACGATCGAAGCAGTTGAAGTGAATAGTGAATTCACTTTCTCTCGTTTCTTCACCCTCTTCTCAAAATCCTTTCCTTGATCTTCAGAATTTCGATTATTTGTTCGGTTCAAAAGCTTTGTAAGAATCAAAGGTAAGCTTTAATCCGATTATTTTCCTTAAATTTCAGTTTATATAGAAGATCAGAGGAGGTTTTGTTCTTGAAGATTTTGATGATAATTCATGAATCTCAGTTGTTTTAGAAGTTATATTTGAGTTATAATCGGTTAAAAGAGTTGAGATTCTGGTTTTGAATCAAAAGAAAGGAAAGGATGAATTTTTTGAAAGATTTTCTGCAAAATTCGAAGTACTGTAGCAACTGAAAATCTGAAATTTTTCTTCGAGTTACTGTAGCGACCAGAAATTTCGGGAAAAAATCTGAAAAATTTTCTTCGGGTACTGTAGCAGTACTGTAGTGTCGGCAGTCAACGGTACTGTAGCAGTCAACGTACTGTAGCGAACCGGCACTGTAGTGAACCGTTACTGTAGCGAACCGACACTGTAGCAAACCGACACTGTAGTAAACCGTTACTGTAGCAAACCGTACTGTAGCAACCCGTTACTGTAGCAGTCAAAAAATTTTACGTATTTTCGTGATTTTGTTTCCTTTCTTATGATTCCTTGTAATATATTTTACTAGAAAATTTTCCTACACAAATTCTAGTGTGGAACAAGGTAAACTTGGACAAACATCAAGGTGAGTGAATAACCTTGCTCAGCTAATTTGATATTACTAGTCAAAGTACAATATAAGTCCCATTTACAATATTATCTGGATAATAAGCAATTAATTTTTCATATGGGAGTATATGATGATCAGTAGAAATAAGAGTATGTAGAAATTATTTATTTCATGACAATTGTACTATGTGATGAATTCTCACTATCTTATTTGAGTAAAGATCTACGGGATCTAATACACGAGTGTGAAAGGGTTAAAGTCCCATACTACTCGATGTATATCTAAGAAATCTTATACACGAGTTTGAAAGGGTTAGAGTCCCATACTACTCAGTGCATATCTATGAAACCTATACACGAGTTGAAAGGGTTAAAGTCCCATACTACTCGGCGTATACCTATGAGATCTTATTCACGAGTTTGAAAGGGTTAGAGTCCCATACTACTCGGTGTATATCTATGAAATCTTATTCATGAGTTTGAAAGGGTTAGAGTCCCATACTACTCGATGTATAAGACAATTAATTATATGAGTAAATGTGGTATTTGTACTTTTGATATTTTATATAGTACAGTTATTTACTTACTGAGTTTTTAAATAAACTCACACTCCCTATGATTATTTTTTTTCAGATACAGAAAAAAAAGAACAAGAGTATCCGTTTGAAGATTAGAAGCCCCTTGAGATTATTCTCTATTTCTGTCTGGTGGGACACCAGTACTTATTAATGTGGATATTAGAAACGCTCTGTACTTTCTATAGGTCTCCTAGGCTTGCGATGAGATAGAAATATCAGACTATGTATGTCTATATTTGCTTATCAGATGAATATAATTCTGTAGTGTGGAATGAATGATTAAGGTTGAATGTAAAACCTTACAGAATATATGTATATAACGTATGTTTGAGAATTATATCAAATGAGTAGTATCTTTTCACATGCTCAATTTTTGGGATGTGACAATCACTTCATTTCACAATTTTTTTAGGACACAGACAAAACGATTCGGAGTGAAATCCTTCTTCATTCAATCAAATGAATATGGTAATAAAACATTTTTAGTCCTTAATACTGGCCATGGCACGTTTTATGAAAGTTTATGTGAGGGTTTTTTGTTTTTCGCATTAATGAAATAAGAAAATTGATCCCTTAACTTTTAAAGATAAATAAGGTGCTTGGTTTATCTAAGTTATTAATTGTGAAAATTAATAATTCAGATTTTATAGTTATTTTATAGTTATTTTATAAAAAATTAAAAAATAAAATAATATCCTAAAAACTTGAGTCATTAGTTTTCAAACTCAATAGTCCAAATAGGCTAGACACCTTATTTAGTTTTTAAAACCAAACAAGAAATCTATTGGCATGACATAAGGGGGTTATTAGTTTGTATTTAATAAGATTTGTTCATATTTTAGATAATTAAATGTGTTTAATTTTTTTATTAAGTTTTTAATAGCTCTAAATACATCTTATTAAATCAAATCTCATGAAATTTCTAAAAAATTTTCATATAGTAACTGTTTTGAATATATCTTTTATTGACATATATTTAATGCATATAAATGTTGAAAAATAAATCGTTTTAATTATTTAATATTTAGATTTAAAGATAATATTTTAATTTAGACCTCTTAATCTTTTTTTAAAATGCCCCTGGTGACAGGGGAATCAGTTGGCTCCAATAATAGAGCCATTGATACTCCTGCCAACGATTCAATCACTATCAACAGTAAATGACTTAAAAAATACATAGCAATCGAGTGGCTGATAGAGGACACAGGTTAGTTCTAGTACCTATGCTTTGGTGATAGAGATAAAATTGACACAAATCAAAAAGATGTGAGGTAAAATTAATACCTAAAAACATTAAAAACAAATTTAAATTTATTATTAGAAAGAAAATGCCTTTTGCTATTGAATAAAAATTTAAAATCTGAATAGAAAAGTTGATAAAATAAAAAATAAAAAGAAGCAAACTTATGGAAGGGTGCATCTTAGCCAAGTGTTATAGGTGCACCACTAGGCACCAAGTGATGTAACATTTTGTTAGCTAATATTTGTTTTTATTAATGATTATATTTGTTTGTTTGTTTGTTTGTTTGGTTGAAAATTTAGATAAGCAGAAGGGGTTTTTGTCAATAAAATGCCGCAATTTAATTAATAAAAAAAGAATAGGTAGGGCTGGCACTACTGGCCCATTTGGACCACACCCACCAACATCAAACCACTTTTATTTTACATTTACATTTTTATAATATTTTTACTTTTTTTGGTGCATTAAAAATAATTACTACATTATTTTTTCATAGTAAATTTTAGAGCACATTATTAATTTGATAAGATTGCAGTGGTCTTAATTTGATTTTTAAAAGATTAAGTGTCTTAATTTAATAATTAAAAATAATTATATTTGTCTCAAATTCGTCTTTAAATGACTTTTGAAAAAATAGAAATTAAAATTTAACAACGATAAATTTTGTGATTTAGCAACAAACATGATTTAATTAAAACAAATATAATATTTTAAAAATTAAATTAAACTACTCGATCTTATAAATACTACACTGACATAGCTGTCATCTTTCATGGACTAGCTTAATAATTTACTCTAAATTTTATAAAAATTTTACAAACATAAGTGTATAACTGTATATATCATTGAACACTTTTTGATTAATTAGGTCATACTGTCATAATTAAGATTTATAAACAATTGAGTCCATAGTATCATCACTCTTTGAAGTTTTGCAGTCATGTTATCATTTATGAAAAATAGAATAAGAACAAATGTCTTTTTCTGAACATAAACACATTTTACCTCACAGAAAACTATAAATGTATACATTTTTTCTTTCATCCATCAATCTTTTTTTTGGTTTTTCTGAAGTAAATATTGTTATGAAGGAAGGACAACCACACAAGTGCAAAAAAGGATGCAATATTAAAGGATAAAAATGACAGGGAAATACATGGAAATTTGGTATAACTTTGCCAAATGCATGGCAATGACACCACCCTCTTTGTGGCTGTCATGTATGATGCCTCCACAACACACATATAATTGCCCCAGCTAGGATTATCCCACAGCTGGCCAGCTCTTATTAATGAACTTAAATTAATAATAATTTTAATGACAAAGGTGGAATACTATTAAAAAATTAGTTAAGTACTATTTTTTTATTTATTAAAAGAGGATTATTCTTTTTTTGTGAGTCTCAAAGGAAAAGAGCAAATGACCATCCCACACGTCTCAAGCCTGCAATACCTTCACCACCTTTTGAGTTGTCTTTTTGGTACAATTTCCTTCTTAATATGAGATACAAGATTTGCAGAGTTGGGAGAAATTGAAGGGGACAGATAATTAATTTCGTCTCTTGTAATCAATTATCATTTAAACTATGGAGTTTCCCCAGACCCCTTTTTTCTGATTTTTTTTTTTTCATTTGCGACCCGTCTTTTCTTTTTCTGATTTTCCTAAGCCATTTGACTTGACTTGCTGCCAAGTCCCACAAATTCATCAACTTTCTTTTACCAAGGTACGTTATCTGAACCTTCTCCGATTTGGTTATTGTAAATTTACGCTTGCATTCTTTATTCTTCCCTTTTCAATATTGAGTTTTAAGAAAAATCAAGTTCCTGAAGTTTGATTCGTAGAAGATGTAGAAGACAATCATTGTGTCACATGGCATAAAGATTTTTCTTTTCCTGAATTCCCTCCTCCTTTTTGTACATTAAAGGGGCTTGATTCTTGGTACCTAAAAAGTATTTCTATGACAACTATAATCATTTAGCTATTGCTTTATAATACATAAGTAACCTTTTCTGGTATAGATGAGCTGCAGTAGATCATTACCTATACAGCAACAGCACATTATATATAATTATAAATTCGTGGATGAATTAACCTGATTGTGGAATTCAAACTTGGATGGGCCATTACCAATATAAACACACTTGAAAAAACTAGCAAAATAATTGACGACAAGAACTTTATAATGAATTCCTTGATTTCTTGTATATAGTTCCTGAATTGGTGGTAATATGTGCAGGTTCTTTTGAAAAGATAATCTAAATTAACAGAGACCAAGACACACACATATAGATGGCAGCAACAATAGCAAAAGAGAGCAACGTTGCTGGGAAGGACAGGAGGACCTTATTGTCCTCGCCTAGAAGCACCATAAAGAGAACAAAACCAACAACGAAGTCAGCCCCATCACAGAAACAAACCCCAAACTATCTGAAGCCTACAATATGCTCAAGCCTTGAGCCTGTCTCCCAGTCCCCGAAGCGCCCCAAGAGTGAAACTGCTCCACAGAAGCCTGCTTTAAGCACAAGAACTGTTGAGAAGCCACATTCACCTTCTACCTTACCAAAACGAAAGGAGCCCTTTGTTTCAGAGCCACAGAAAACACGACCAGCAGCCCCATCTTCACATACTTCTACTGCTGCTGCTGTTGCTACTACGCTTAAATCCACCATCTCTTCCAAACCCATCTCAAAGAGCCCTAGGGGTGCCAAACCCATCTCAAAAACCATCAGCAAGGATGCAAAACCCACCCCAAAGACCCTTGACAGGGAGGCAAAAGCCATCTCAAAGAGCCCCAGGGATCCAAAACCCGACCCAGTATGGCCAGCAAAGGGTGTGAATTCAAAGAGAAGCAACACCACTGCTTCTACCACTAAGAAGCCAGCTGCAGCTTCTACTAACAAAACCAAAGCTTTAGAGAGTGCTGATACTGCT
Organism: Biancaea sappan; assembly: GCA_037074585.1. Lineage (NCBI taxonomy): Eukaryota > Viridiplantae > Streptophyta > Magnoliopsida > Fabales > Fabaceae > Biancaea > Biancaea sappan. The sequence continues at coordinate 18,694,894 of CM073498.1, forward strand.
ATACAAACGTCAGAAGTTCAAACTGAGCCAAAAGTAGTTAAAGAAGAAGATAGGGCAAATACAGAGGTTGCAGTAGCAGAGGTGAAAGATGACGAGCATCATGAAGTGGAGAACATGTCTGGGATTCCTCCACCACCAGTTGACAGTATTGAACACAAGCATGAGGAGTCTGATCAACCTCAAATTCAAGCTGATGCTGAGGTCAGTCCTAGAATGCCAGGAGAGGCAACACTGGCTATTGAGGTAGAAGAAGCAAAAGGAGAACCTCAAGAGAAAACCAGGGATGAGCAGGTAGAAGCCAAAGGGGAGCCTCAAGAGGAGAAAACCAGGGATAAGCAGATAGAAGAAGCCAAATGGGAGTCTCAAGAGGAGAAAACCAGGGATGGGCAGGTAGAAGAAGCTAAACATGAAGAAGAGAATACCAGGGATGAGCAGGTAGAAGAAGCCAAAGGGGAGCGTCAAGAGGAGAAAACCGGGGATGAGCATGTAGAAGAAGCCAAAGAGGAGCATGAAGAGAAAACCAGATATGAGCAGGTAGAAGAAGCCAAAGGGGAGCCTCAAGAGGAGAAAACCAGGGATGAGCAGGTAGAAGAAGCCAAAGGGGAGACTCAAGAACAGAAAACCAGTGTGGAGGAGGAAGAGGAAGAGAATGCCAACCAAGTGGAAAGCAATACTGTGATTCCTCCACCAGAAGAGCAGTCTGCAACTGCAGAAGAAGTTGTGGTCAAAGCAAAGAAAGAAGAAGAAGGGAATAGAGAAGTTGATGAGAGTAGGACTGCAAACAACAACAATGAGGTAAAGGCATTGGAAGAGAAGGAAGGAGATGAGAGAGAAATAATTGAACATCAAAAGGATGATCATGAACATGCACAAGTTGAAAAGGCCAGGACAGAGAGAACACCACCAATGAAACAAGCAGGTAAGGAGTTTCAAGCACACAATGATGTTATCGAAGAGACTGCAAGCAAATTGATGGAGACGAGGAAGAACAAGGTGAGAGCACTGGCAGGAGCATTTCAGACTGTCATTAACCATCAAACCCCATCCTCTTGAAGCAAGCCTCTATATTTGACACGAGACTGCTTCATTGATGGTGTAAATTATACATAATTTAAGTACAGATATAAACCAAGGGTGTAAATAGAGGAGATTTCCAGAAGGAAGTTTCCCAGACAAAGTTGAAAGGCAGTTTCCTTTAAACTTGTAAAATGTTCCAGGCTATTACTGATATCATTGACTTGCAAATAACACCACTTTAACAATTAAGTCTTTTTCATTTCTCTTATACACGTCTGATTGTATTAGTCTTTAGTCAAATTAATGCAGATAGTAGTAGGATGTCATGATGCCTTAATCACATATAAATTACTGCCTTTAACCACTGTACAATTACCGAAAGAGAGGGATTTGACTAAATTTGCAATCAAAATGAAAGTCAGAGATACTATAAGCAACTGAGCTCTCTCCAAGATACTTTAGTTTGTGGAGAGAAATCAAGAAATTTCTATCTATATAACTAGTGACAGAATTGCATTACTTGGTATTACTTCTCTGTTGTGTAATCCTACAGCACCCCAATCCAACAATTTTATAACGAAGAATAGTGGCATTGGGTGCTAGGCTTGGATAGTGAAGAGCTCACCTAACCTCCATGCAGGTCAGCAGTTCAGCACCTTAGCCATATGTCAAAAGATTTATCATGTAGAGGTTGTTAATGGAATTAATAATCAGTTGCTCCATTTGAAATCTTTTTCAGATTATAAGAGAATAGGATCCCAAAATAAACCAAAGCACTTTGAATAACAGTTCAGGACATTACCTACCAAAAACTGGCTAAGAAAAATGATCCTATCAAACTTGACATTACTTGCAAAGTTTCAACTTCTTAAAATATGAAGATACCATTGATTTGGGATAAGGTTTTGTTGCAAGACAAGTTGGTATGTTTTCAGGTTGTTCAATCCACAGTTTGTGAACAATGCCACCTGATGTCAGCTTCTCAGACAAGTTTAAGATCTGTGGTTCTCCCTTCACTTCAAGTGTAACCTACATTTAAAGTACAATAAGAAATTTAACCAGTGAACTCAGAGTGGCAAAATTATAAAGTGAACACTGAACACATACAGCCAAAACTTTTTTAATATATCATATAGCCAAAACTACAAACAAAACAGGCACATACAAACACAACCAGTATGAACATGAGGATAACTATTGCACTACAAAGCCAATTTCATATTTGCAATCCAAAACAATATTAATAAGTACACCTGAGTAACGTGTTGGAAGATAATCAAATTAATGACAATAAAACTGTTGATGAATGAAGCATGAAATCTTACAAAGGCTGGTCATCTTTTAGACTTCAGCCCTGTTGCCTTCATTTTGGGTCTTTATCTTCCATATACGATCACTTTGTAATGAAATACTAAGTATATGGCTCAATCATTCTAAATAATGTAATTACTTCACTGTTTAAATTCACAGTTCAACAGGCAAAAGATTGAATGTATCAACATTCACCTTTAAAAAGAAAAATGCTTGATTTAACAAAATTCATACGGTCATCTCTGCATTCCTCTTCTAAACAAAAAAGACCAATGGCACATGCACATTGAAAATCTGAAGGGGAAAAAAACTTTTATCATGCAGCATATCTGCAATGATAAATAATCAATATCATAAGAAACTTCAAGTTTGATACCAAATATGTTATAGTTCAGAAAAATTCGTGCTTGGCCAACAGCCCCTCTATCACAGGGAATCCTATATCCACTACTTTATCCACCTAAGACAGACTGAGGCCTGCAGAATGCAGATCCTTCTTCCCAAATTTTTTGTAACGATTAACCATTACCTTGGTTTTTAAAAATAACAATATCACCAATAGCCCGTTTCTAATAGCTACGTTGGAACTTTGTTCGCATTAATGAACTTCCAACTAATCTTGCTTCCTCCTAATTATTGAAATTGCACTGTCGTCGAGATTATGTTAATGCCAACACTTCCTGCTCCGTTAACCACCGCCACAAAAGCAAAATCCTAGATTGCTCAGATCCCACATTTAACCAGATTTGCAACCCATTGCCCAAAAGACAAACATGACGATTTTAGGGTCAGAAAATACAATTTCCATTAGCTCATTATCCAATTTCCCTAGTCGGAGCAAGTAGGAAGAACCCTTACCTTGTGCATGGAATCTAATTTTGCAGGGCTGCAATAATCAAGAGTGTGAGGATCGTCTTTGTTGGACCAAATGGCGGACACAGAAGCATGGCAGCCTTGTGTAACCACACTTCCAAGGGGCCAAGTGTCAATCAGGTCTCGCCGGAGCACAACATACTGGACGAGAACATCAGCGATTTCTGGCTGCGACGTTTGGTTTTGAGAGGGAAGACTATTGGAGTCAGCGGGGGACGCAGATGCGGGTTGACTCATCGAACTTGACCTGAGTCCACTCGTAGGATTCCAGAGAGAAATCTGTGTAGCCCTAATTCTCGTGGTTACGAAAGCGAGATTGGAACCAGAAGAGGGAACAAGGAGACGACTCGATGTGATAGAGCACGCCATGAACAGTTGCTGTACAAAAACTGTTTTTTGGGGGGTTAAATTATACTTTTAGTCCCTTAGTTTGACTGAAATTTTACTTTGGTCCCTATACTTTGATTTTTTGTAATCTAGTCCTGTAGTTTGTAATATATGAAATACAATCCCTACCGTTACCTTCCGTTAATTTGCTGTTAAAATTGGTATTATGTGGCATTGCTAAAGATGATGTGGCGCACTTAGAATATTATCAACAAGCAATGACAGCAATATTTTTGGAACTGGCCTGGTCATTGATATGGGCTAACATCTGGATTAGCATGTCACTAATTCAACTACAGTATCATCGAGTCGATTGTTAAACCGGATAAATAAATTAATATATATATATATATATATATTTACAAATAAATTAAAAAAAAGTAAAATAAATAATTTATATGTAAATTTGAAACTTTAAAGTTATAAACATGCATAATAATTCAAACATAAAGTTATAAATATTCATAATTATTCATAAAGTCATAAATAATATCACCCAAACATAATAATATGACTAATATACATAATATCAGTTTTTCTCAAAATGTATATTTGAATTCTCAGTTATATTCAATGACTTAAATCATGAAATTTTTGTTGTGAAAATTATGTTAGAAAAAACTTTTATATTTGTCGATTGGTCTAGTTTTATTTTTCTAAAAATAATTTTAATTTAATTTTGTTGTGCCTATCTGAACATATAAGAATATGTTAGTCACAAAATTAATTGAGTTAATTTTAGAAATTAAGGAATTGTTTTAAAAAAAGTATAATAGAGTAATAATAAAATGAATTTTTTATATAAAAAAAAGGGTCAACTCAAATCAGTCGGGTCGTCGGGTCGACTAGGTCTTAGTCGAGTTGATTGCGACCGGATCAAAAAACATGACCCAACCGATCATAGTCTTGGGTCACTAGGCCCCAGGTCAACCCGTCGAGTAGGTTCGGATCCCAAAACTATGCATGTCAGCTTATCAAACAAAGTTAATGTGTGTTTGACTTCGCGATGTGTTACTCTTCAACCACGTTTTGACTAAAATGGATTATTTGGCAGTTTGAAGCAAAATCACGTTTGGACGTTGCAACCACATTTTGCTTCATAGCATTGGGTCATCGCTTTTGGATGGAATTAAACACAATTTGGTCTGGCTTGTGATATGCATTTATTTTCATTTTCACCTTTACGCTTTTGCTTGCTCATTTGCGTGTGTTTCCATGGTCATTTGTAATATGCGTTGCTCCCCTCTTCTCCCCTGTTCCTCTATAATATCCCAAGAATTTATATGAATATTTAAAGTCTATTTTGAAGTTTAGTGAAAAATTTAATTACGTGGAAAATGTACTTTTTGAATTAGTGAAGAAAATATTGGGAATAAAAATTTTAATTTTTAATTTAGGAAATTTTTACAAATTCTCAATGAGTAAAGTGAAAAGAAAAGAAAATATGGATTACTTTTGAGAAATGACCAAATAAGAACCTGAGAGGAAGAATAAAGCTTATGAGAATGAATTATGAGTCTGATACCGAAAAGATGATGGATTCGAGGTTAAAGTGGTATTTGAGACATCGAGAGGGATTAAAGTGAACAAATCTTATAAGCTAAGGTGGCTATGAGCGATTTTATCGAAAAAGAAATCGGTGGGGCCCATGCATATACACTTCTCTCTTATTATTTTCTTTCTCTCATTCTCCCGTAGCTTCCTCACTTTCTCTCTCTCGGTTATGCGTCGAATTTTTTCATCAACTATTTATGAAATTTTTGCATGGAGAAGGAAGCTATGAAAGTTAGGATGATTGGTAAGTTGATGTTCTTCTTCTTCTTCCTCTTATTACAAGACCAAATCCTTGGTTATCATTTTGCAAAATTTTTGTAGAATATTTTAATGGATGAAATTAAGTGTGGATGTTAATCTAAAACATTCCTAGGTGGTTTATGATGTTATTAGAACAAAAAATTTGGAGAAAACTAGGAGAAATTCGTAGAATTTAGATATTTGAAAAAAGTTAGTGTTCTTGATGAAAATTTGAGATTTGAGCTTGGATTGTTGCTAAAAATTAGGGGTTTTAGTGTTAAAACACTCCTTAGACATTAAGGATGAAAACTCATGGAAGAAACCAAAAGAAATGTTGTTTTAGATGTGATTTTAGGATTTTTGGATGAAAAATACGAAGAACATCCGAAAATTTTCTCTAGAAATTACTATTCATCGGAAAAATTTTTCCAGATTTTCTCGGCTACTGTAGCATTGACTCGGTCAACGTACTATAGCTGCGTTGACCGTTGACAGTTACTGTAACATCATTTTTTTTTTAATATCGTTGAAAAGCTCTTTGAGTCTAGTTTCCAATGGTATAAGTTTCATCTGGATATTCATTACCAGTTAGGAGTTATGATTTGAGAAGTAAGTGAAGGTCGGGAATAGTGGTAGGAAATTTCTCTATTTCGTAACCCTGATGATTTTTATCTGGTTACAATAGGAATAGTCAAAGTGCAAGGTGGGAGTGGCGAGAGCGTGAAATCCAGGTGAGTGGGTTAATACTTGCTATGATTAAATATCTTTGTTACGGACTTTATGCATCATAGTGAAAATATGTTATATATCCAAGTTTGAAGAGGATGATAACTCAAATATATATATTTATATGTTTAAATTATATTGTGCTTGAATGGGACGATGAGACATAAACAATTGTGGAACTTGCCTGGTGATTCCTATTTTCTCATGAATGGAGGTTATATGATGGATTGTGAATGGCATGTGAACTGAGTTGAAATGTGTCATACTCTGATTATTGAGTTCATCCATATGCGGATAGTTTTGTATGTTATTGTTGAATAATTGATCTATATTATGGGTTGTTATTGTTGAATAATTGATCTATATTATGGGTTATGTTGTGACTTGAATTGTAAATGACTGAGTTGTGTATGTGGCTCATGATTATGATTGAGGATGCTCTTAGATGTGATTGTGATTGTGTTTGACTAGAAAGAAAAGGCATGGTGGTGCACCCTATGGAGAAATCTACGTGAAGCTATAAGGGTGGAGAATATACATAAAGCGATAAGGGTGGATGCGGCGGGGGCCGCGGGCAACGATCCAGAGGTACCCTGGAAGACCCGGTTGGTACGAAAAATGTGTGAAATTGATTTCATTGTTTGCTGTTGTGAATTATGTTGAAATGTATTTGATTTACTTGGATATTGTTGTGAAGTATTATGAATTATATTATATTATATTATGATCGATTACGTATGATTGCTGCATGTTATCATTATAATGCATGATATTTTTTTGTCATAGTGTTGTGTTGTCTGCTCACTGGGCACGTGGTTTGCTCATACCCCTCTTATTAACATTTTTTTCAGAGTTGACAGCTGAAGGTAAATATCTGTATAAGGAATTATGGATCCTTAGCCCATTATTACTTTTTCATTTGTTCAGGATAAACGTATAATAGTTAAGTCTTATTCTAAGTTGTATAAATCTATAAATCTCTGTAATCCGGTAGGTTCATTAAGTGATGTAATGTAAATGACTGTAATGTGTATAGAGAACTCGGTTTGGTTGCATGAAAAAGAATAGTATGATGCTTAAGAGAAAGATAGGCTTACGGAGGTGAAATAAAATTCACTTTCCGTGCCGGTCACGTGCTCAGATTTTGGGACGTGACATCCTCCATCTGTGTTGTCTTGATTTGTAGCATATTTTTGCATTTCATGGTCATCGTGAGGTGTGTTTGGGAGGTTTGGTTGGTGAATTGCACCTCTTTGATAGCTTTGTGTGATTTTACATCCAGACACAAAATTAGATGTTCGTGACTTAGGGTGGGTCTTTTTTTCTATTGAGCTAATTGGACCTTTTTTTTAGGACCGTCCATCATAAGAGGCATTCAAACTCCAAATATCATTAGTATCGCAACACTATTTGCACACCATAGCACTATGAGACCTGTTTGGTTTTGATATTTTTTATTTTTATTTTCACTTAAAACAAAAAATAAGCTTAAAATGTATTTAATTAAGTTAACTGTTTTTTAAAATAGGCCAAAATCTAAAAACACTAAAAAATATTTTTTATATTTTAAAAAATACATTTCAAAAAATAAAACTGAAATTGAAAACATAAAATATTTTTACAATCTAAAAAGTTGGGTCAAAAGAGAAAAGTTCTTGTTCTCTTCATTCGAACGCTATCGTAGGACCATTCCAATCCTCAACTAACATTTATAGATCTTGTAAGGTGTTTTTCCCTGTCTCGACAATGAGAATATAGAGTCTCGAGGACTCACTCGATGAGGCCACCATGTGTTGATTAATTCCAGCAATCAATACAAAACAAAGGAAGACAGAGGAGGAAGAAGCTTCTTTGAATGCTCTGTTTACTTGAAAGAGATTCGCAAGGAGGAGAAGCTAAGGATTACACCGAATTGCAGCAACACATTCCATACAAGTTGCATTGACGTTAGGCTTTAGAATAGCATGACTTGCCTACTTTGCGGAACGAGTAGTTCTTTGATGAGCCCATTCCAAATCAATCGGATTCTTAGGTCCAGACCCTTTTCGCAAGATTGCGGTGAAATCTCATCGGTAGACAGTAAGGATGGAGATTTTGTTGTGATTGAACTGGATAATGGTCACAATAGAGACCAAAACTTGAATAGAACATGAGAGAGAGTACATTGGAGTTACTTGCATGTGTTGTGATTGTGAGTCCTTCATCCAGATCGGGATCGCCTGCTCTTCGCGCAAGAAGAGCAGGTAACTTTGCCGATTAGCCACGGTTTTAACTGTGGCTAAAAATTTTGGCAACGGTTAAAACCGTGGCTAATCAAGGAACCATTGCTGAAAGTGGAAATCGTGGCAAAATTTTTCGCTATAGTTTCCACTTTCAACGACGAAATTTTTTTTGCCACGGTTTTAACCGTTATTAAAATTTTTAGCCACAGTTAAAATCATGGCTAATCCTCAAAGTGAACTGCTCTTCTTGCGCGAAGAGCAAGCGATCTCGATTTCCTTCATCCAGGAAGGCGTTCGGATTCACTGGCCAGCTTTTATCTACAGGTAACGTGCCTAACGTTTTGTGACCGTCCGATATCCGACGGTCCAGATTCAGATAAATACAACAAATCGTGGATGTTAGATCTGATAGATTCAACGGCCACGATTTCACCAACTTTTTTAATTCAGCTAAATTTTCAACTAATCGTATCTCGCCATGTGTCCAGATTGTATCACTCGTCCGACCCGCTTCAGCACGCCCGACCCACCAAAGTATCTTCTTCTTCCTCCCTTGCAAAACATGAAAACAAAGCACGATTTGGAGCTGCCTTTCTCTTCTTCCTCCCCTGCTTCTCAAACACGATTGTGGTCCCAATTTTATTTCCCCCTTCAAATTTTTAATCCCCATGATGTCTAGTATGAACTCCAGCTCTGTTCTTACCAGTATATAGTTTCAATGACGAAAGCATCACTTATTCCATTCATTACAATAAAGGGAAACAACAACTTCAAATTAATATTTGTTCTACAAAAAAAAAAGGTATGAAATTAATTACCGCTAAGAAATTTAACCTCTGCAGATCATTTGAAGGTAGGTTTCTTCGGACAGATGAAGATGGAGGATCAGAATCAAAACCAGAGGCTGATGCGATGAACTCTCACTAATCTCCTTCGCAGATTTAACAGAAACAAATGATAGAGTGATGCAGGAGAACACAAACCTCTACTTGTCATCGCCTCCTTCCCACTGACTCCTGTGCTTCCATCCTCTCTTCGAGCTCCACACTCCCGGCAAAACAATGTCTCCGCTCGCCGAACGCTGAAGAGAGCGAAAGAGGTGAGGAAGATGGTGGCAGTAGACTGTCTATAGAAGACGAAATCAGATTGATGGGTGGATGGGCATATGCTTGAAATAAGAGAACACAAGTTCCGGCTTTAATGGACAATCTCATAGACAAATTAGAGAAGGACATTGGCGTGTGGTGAAGATGATGATGATGCTTTTACATGATGGGGACCCCACTTCACTCCATCACTCCCTTCTACGTCTTATATATATTTTGTGTTTGAGAAGCAGGGGAGGAAGAAGAGAAAGGCAACTCCAAATCGTTCTCTGTTTTCATGTTTTGCAAGGGAGGAAGACGGTGCCGCGGAGGAAGAAGATACTCGGGCGGGTCAGGTGTGCTGAAGCGGGTTGTGTGCGGGGGTGACAATCTGGACACATGGCGAGATACAATTGGTTGGGGGTTTAGCTGAAGCTATAGCGATTTGTGAAATCGTGGTTGTTGGATCTATTAGATCTAGTGGCCACAATTCGTTGTCTTTCTCTAAATCTGAACCGTCAAGCGCTAGGCACACTACTGGTAGACAAGCGCTAGCCAACGAATTTGAACGCCCCAAGAAGATAGTGAAGCAGAAGACGAAAGTAAGGAAACTTTAGAAAATGATGAATATTCTGTTATGGAACTAGTTAAAAGTTGAAAAGCTAGTTAAAAACTTATAAGTTAATTTTTAATTAAAAGTTGTTAAGTTATTTTATGAAATTAAAAGTATTTAATAAAGTAATTATTGAATTAGTTGATAGATTTAAAATAACATAAAATGATATATTTTATAATCTTAAAATAATATAAATAAATATATCATTTTTTTATTTTCTAATTCAATTAATTTAAATTATTATTTATATAAATTTAATAAATATATAATGTAAAAAAAACTCATTAGAGAAAAAACTCGTCCTCTATCACATAGAAGGATGATTCCAATATGAATAATCTTGGAAGAGGGACGACGAACGAACAACAGAAAAAGGACGACAAAAAAGATGACTAAGCATGGAAGAGGGACAACAGACGATGATTAGGGAGGACATAGTGGGGCCATGATTTGAGATTTGGCATCAGAGAGAAATATATGTGAGATAATGGTACACCAAATATTTTCATAAAATAATAAAGATAAAAAAAAAGAAATATATAAAAAATTTAAGTTACTCAAAATAGTATTTTAAAATAAACTATAAGCTAGCTTCTTGGTATTGCCAAACACAGCCTATAATCAAAATGTGCCACATCATCTTCAATTATACCACCTAATATCAATCTTAAGGGTAGATTAACTATTGATAATAGCTAGGGGTCAAATTACAAATTTGGTCAAATTATAAGGATTACAAATTAAATCATTTACTTTTAAATCTGCGTCGATTCAACAATAGGTCTAGTTCTTTAGGTTTTGCAAAATATTTAGATTGGAATTCAAAGTGGAATATATATAGGTTTTTTTTTTTGGATCGCTAGGAATATATATAGTTAAAGATTGATATTAATTATTATATAATTAGCCAATGACCCCGTATAACGCACAGGGTGTGTATACCTGATAATAATATAGGGCGTTAAAAATTTTTAAAAAATAAATTCATTACCGAATTGGAATTGTTAAATAGGATAAGATATTCAAGCATTGAGAATATTATTTTTTATACATAAAATTTATATTTGCATCGAACCACGGTGATACCTTTCAACTTGTTTCTCAATTTAATTTAGTAATGCTGGTATAGGTTGTTATGTACAATCGCATTTGTTACTATGGTAATATTATTTATGGGAAAAAAGTGTCCTATTCAACATAAGATATGGAGATAATTAATCAATTCACTTCCATTTCTTACTACTAGAGTCATAGATATATAAATATAGAGGGAGAATATCAAATAAAAAGAGTGAGTTAATGCGAAAAATGAGAAAAAAAATTATTACAATTAGATTACAAATTAATAATTTAGATTAGGTCAGAATCTATTAAGACAAAAATCAAAGGTATAATAGCATATATATTTTTATTTTTGCATTGATAAATTATATGTCAATCTAACAATTAATTTATGATCTGAAATAAGTAATTTCTCTTATGACACTCACATTTAATTTCACATTAATTTATGATCTAAAATAATTAATTAGTTTTTGGGCTAATAAAAAAGTAACCTTCTAACGTGGGCCGAAGAAGAGGGAAGGCCCAGTTTATCAAAAGAAATCAGACTTTTAGGCCCAAGAAAAATGAAACTCGACCCATTCACTAAGTAAGGGTCCCATTAGGCCTTTTGTTCGATATGAAGGATTACGAGGGGGAAAAAGGAATTCTGACATTGAAACAAGAATATGAGGGAAAAAGGAACCCCCAAGATATTATTTATGGAAATTAAAGTCCTGTTTAGTTGTGTTTTTTGTGTGTTTGTTTTGGAAAAAGAATAGTAAAATTGCTTTAAAAAATTTTGTTTGAATAATTTGTTTTTAAAAACAAGGTTAAAATATAATAGAGATCCCTATAGTTTCACTTAAAAGTAAATTTAGTCTCTGCACTTTGAAAGTAATAATTTTAGTCTTTGTAATTTCATAAGTCATGAATCTAATCCCCGGGATTACTCAAAAGCTAGTCAAACGTTAGTCAACCTTCAGACCATGACACGTGGTGTCAGCTAAGACGATGACATCAACTAAAAACTTACGTGAGCGCCAATTAAGAAAATGATACATCAGTTGAAAAATCCACTTCGCTATTTTCTCTCCTGCCTCTCACATGACTCTTCTTTTTTTCTTCTCTTCTTCTTTTCCGATCTTCCAACGCCCACTGTCCTCGGCTTCAGCTGAATCATCTATCACCATCGCCCCTACCTTTGCTTTTTGGTTCTTCTCTTCTTCTCTGCTAATTTTCGAACCCCATTGGAACTTCTCCTTTTGTCCTCGGCTGAATCATCTCTCTCGCGTCTACTATCGGTGTTAGCATCTACTATCGGCCTCGACGTTTACATCTACCAACGCCGTTCTCATCTTCCACCCCCGTTTGCATCCCTAATCTTAGCATAATCATATTTCAGAAATTTCAAGATCAAAAGTCATAGGAAATTTCAAAAATCACATTTGAGAAACCAGCAATTGAAGGGGAGGAAATTTCAAAACTCATAAGAAATTTGAATAATTTCAGAATTCACATCCGAGAAGCCAGCAACTAAAGGGGAAGAAATTTCAAAACTCATAGGAAATTTCAGAAATTTCAAAAGGGGCTCAGTTTACTTTAAGGAAGACGTGCACGCGGGAGGAGACAACGCTGAAGGGAAACGACGCCGAAGGGAGGCTCAAATTCAAATGTCATAAGCAATAAGAGATAAGGGAGTGATGTTCGAAGATCATAAAAAAAGAAGAGAAGAAAAAAAAAAGGAGAGTCACGCGAGAAACAAAAGGAAAAATAGTAAGGTGGCTTTTTTTAGCTAATGAGTCATTTTCTTTGTTGGCGTTGACGTATATTTTTAGTTAATGTCATCATTCTAGTTGGCACCACGTGTCATGATCATGATGGTTGACTAACGGTTGACAAACTTCTGAATAACTCTGTGGACTAAATTCATGACTTTTGAAATAATAGAGATTAAAATCATTGTTTTCAAAGTGTAAGGATTAAATTTATTCTTAGGTGAAACTATAGGGACCTCCTTTATACTTTAACCTAAAAATAATTTTAAAACTTAATAGAACAAACAATTGTGTTTGGAAGATTTGTTTTTAAAACCAAGAATTGAAAATGAAATGACACAAGTTCTTAGGTAATATTGTGATGAATTGAATACAATAGAATAATTATTAAAATATTTAAATAAATGATAAAAAATAAATACAATAACTCTGCAAAATTTAACACAAATTTCTTTATGGAAATTGGAATAAAAAATAAATAATTACATGTATTAGCTAAAATTAAACATTGCAATATTATTTTTAGGATTTTTGCCGTAGTTACTATTTTTTTAATATTATTTTTACATAAATGTTATTAATGAACTCACCTAATTACTAAATTGCTATCGCATTCTTTTCAAAAAAGTCTCAAAATCAATTTTTTTAAAAAAAAATCAAGTAAAACATGTTTTTTCTTGTTTTAACAACATGTTTTCAAAAATAATTTTTAAAACATATTTTTTTAAATAATGTTGCAAGGATTTTTTTTTAATTTTGAGAACAAAAAAATGTTTTAAAAAACAAGAAACACAAACAGGCCCTAAGATTGGACCTAATAGTTCTTAATCTAAAACTATATGAAAAGTAATAAAACGATTCCTTTTTTTTTTTTATGTGATAAACTAGCATATTAGGTCTTTCAAGAATATTGAATATAAAATACATGAGCAATAAAAGATTAATATTTCTCTAGAGGTAGGATAAATAAGTGATTTTGAAAAAAAAAATCTGAAAATTCTATAAATTGTATTTGTATACTAAAAATGTTTAACTGAATTAAGAAAGACAAAAATAAGATCATTAGGAAACAAAAAACACTGTTTTTATATTGGACCGAGTCCACCAAGAAAAAACTGGGAAGTGTTTATGAAGGTTAAGATATGGAATATTGTTGAAGAATGTATATACAGAAATTTGACTTACAAGCTTGTCCACGACAACCCACGACTGTCATTCAAAAAAAAAACCTATTTGTTGCTTCTACGGATAGTTATTTAACGATAATTTGTAAATTGATACAAAATAAATTTTAATTTATAATCTACAGATTAATGCAAATGTCACGATTATAATTTATAAATTGATACAAAATAAATTTTAATTTGTAATGTATTAATTAATGCAAATGTCACAATTTTTACTTATCACTTAAATAAAATTTACAACGCCAAGTCCACCATGAGACATATTGTAAAACAGAATTTCTAAACTTTTCTTAATATGCTCAACCATTTTGATAAACTCATTCCAAATAACCAACGAAATTACTTTAAATGGAGTTAGAAAAAATAGGAAAGTGCGAAGAAAATTAACAATCATGCACAATGAAAGTCTTTTTTTTTTTTTGGGGAAATTCAAGCATAACCTATATTAGCTTTTAGCCCAAGCTCAAATCTTACACCAAAAACCTGGTTTTTCCAATATTCTAGCTAGCCTTTTCAAATAACTATAATAACTTGTTTTACTGTTCTATTTTTTTCTTGACTTGTATGATTCCAATGTTATATGAAACTATCTAATTTTATATGCATGAGTTCATTAAAACCCTTCTTTCTGACATTGTTAGTATATCCTATTTTAATCTTTTATGTGGTCCTTATCTTGTTTCTTATTCGATAGTGGGATAGAATGTCTGATTGGATTTAAAGCAATTCCTCAATAAAAGACTAACTTGTATATAAAGTAATTTCATCCAGGCTACACAATAGATGTAGCATGTAAAACTTCCAATGAATAATAGATAATTATTTTAAAGGAATTGGTTGAGAAATTAATAGCTCAGTTGCTCTAACTTCATATCAGCCTCTTTAAGAGCTTGCAAAAGATGGATTATACAATATTGAAGCATTTCATTTTTTGTAGCAAGCATCTGGAGCCTCACAAAGCAAAGAACACCAAAATCCCAGCAATGGTTGCTCTGGAGCCTCATAAAGCTTTATTGCCATTTTGCTAAATTTGCATGTGAAAATGAGAGGAAATTGCCATCAAAAGAAGAAGGGAAAGTAATAAGAAATAGAAGAGAACAAGAAAGAAAGAAAATGGAACTAGAAGAGATCAATATTTCGCTTAAAAGTGGAGCTCAATATAAAACAAATTAGCAAATGACTAAAATTTGAAAACAATCTGAGATCAATTGGCAGACGACCATCACAGATTGGTGGAGAACAAAATGCTTTGAACTTCAGTCAAAATCACAAGAAAGGCAGAGGCAGAAGATAAATGTTTATTAGTAAACTGGGCGATGGAGAGGGAAGTGTTTTATTTAGCAGTTAAAGTAGAAGGTTTAGATTTGTTAGCAGATAACAGTAGATGACAGAGAGGGCATGAAGCAAAGCCATGAACCGAAGAATGAAAGAAGAATAAAAGAGGTTGAGGAAAGAATGAGGTATCCAAGAGCAATTAATGATAGAGCAACATTTATTGTTGTGAAAATAGCCTTTTAAAGGCTTTGTATTTCAAAATATCTTTTTAATAGCTTACCTGAACATATGCAAATTTTATTATTATGAAATTAATTTGGATTAATGTCAGAAAATTAAGGGCTGACAGTTTTGTTTTATTTGTTTTAAATATAATTAAATATTTTGAAACTGCCCATTAATTTTCTGAAAATGCCCATTAATTTCTGAAACTACCCATTAATTTTTGAAACCGAATTTTAATTGTATTAAAATTCTTGTCTGCCTCATTAATGTTCAGCAGCTATAAAAGGATGACTCATTCCCCTCATTTTACACACTCACACAACAAACTGTTGTGTTCTTCTCTCTTCCCTCTCTCAAACTTTTTGGGTTACGCTCTTCAAAATTTCTGTTGTTCTGTGGTCTGAGAACCTTTCTCATAAGAATCTGTTTAATCCTGGAGGGAGTTCTGTAGACACAGATTTTTAGCTGTGGTTGCGGAATAAATTCCTTAAGGACAGTGTCTATTATAAAGATGCGACTCATATTATTTTCGTGTTGGTATCCAAGTTTTACAACATTTCTTATATCTGAAGACAATCAACCAATAAAATAAAAGAAACATTTAAAGGATATGTCAAAACGTTAAATTGGAAAGCAGTTTGACAGTGCTGCTTTATAAGATATAAAGATGAATAGTTTTTAAGACAAATTACATGGATTTTAATCTTTGGGTGCATAAGCCTTAGGCTTCACTTAGACAAATTTACCTTTGTATGTACCTCTGTTATATATATATATATATATATATATATATATATATATATATATATTCTCTTTCTTGCGCATGATTTTTTATAAGGGTAATTATAGACAAATATAAAATAATTACACATTTAGAAATGAGACATATATGATACCTAATTTTTTTTTATACGGTTCAACTTTTGAATTTATTTTTTTGTAAACGCATATTGTCAAATTTAAAAGTTTTGTCAAAATTTATCTTAACGAATTAAATTTTGACTGTAATTCTTAATAAAATTGATTTTCAATTTGAATGTCAATTTTATACTATATCTTTTAAAAAAAACGTTGGTAAGTCACATTTTAGATGTGACAATTGATATTCTTCCATTAATAAAATAGAAGATCTTTTTTTTTAAATACTTTGTTCCTTTTTTTTCTTTTTCTTTTTTTTTTAGCGTATCAAACATAACCATGAAAAAATTTGCGTCATATTCAATCCCAACTTTGACGTTATTTTGAAAATATGCAACCTTCCTATTATGTCTAATATAATCAATTGGTCAATATCTTATTCAACACTGTCACACCTGGGAATCTACCTTTTTTAATTATTTTTTAAAATAACATTGGCTATATGTTTGGAATCAAATAGTGAAGATTCCTTTTATTTTATTTTCTCTTATAATATTTTATGACAATCCCATACTTCAAAATTTTGTATATAGGTGCATTTGGCGTTTAACTAAACGTTTATACAACAACGTTTATACAACAACATTCATATGTGAGTTATTTTTACAATTAAAAAAATTTATGATGATAAATTTTATATAAGTTCTATATAAATTATTTATATAACAATTTTTAAATGTAAATTATGTCCATATAAATTTATTTTCATCTAAAAGTAATTTTAGAAATTAATTATTCTCAAAAGTAATTCAACCCAACTTTTTTTCTCAAACGCACAATGAATCATTTTTGTCAAGGTATGGCCCTTGAAACTGTAAGATTCCATTCCGCATTGATAATGTCACTTGAGTTTCAAGATTGATTAATATTGTTCTTTTCCTATTTGCTATCTCTGTTTTTAATTATAAAAAATTGGTTTTTTCAAGTGCTCATAAAGACAATTGAAGAGACTTTAGTATCTTCAAAGTAGAAGAATTTAATATTTTCTCATCTTTCATATAAAACATTTTAAAATTATTCAATACATGAGTTGGAAACATAACTATAAATAGATTATTCATTTTTTGGCTCAAGGTAGAGGCTAATTTAACTAATCCAAGAGGGGAAAAAATATTTGGTTATAGATTAAACGTAGAGCTGACAAATGGACTGGGTTAGCCCACTCCAGCCCCCAACCTGTCACGTCTCAAAATCTGAGCACGTGACCGGCACGGAAAGTGAATTTCATTTTACCTCCGTAAGCCTATCTTTCTCTTAAGCATCATACCATTCTTTTTTTTGCAACCAAACCGAGTTCTCTATACACACTACAGTCATTCACATTACATCACTGAATGAACCTATCCGATTACAGAGATTTGTAGATTTATACAACTTAGAATAAGATTTAATTACTATACATTTATCCTGAACAAATAAAAAAGTAATCATGGGTTAAGGATCCATAATTCCTTGTACAGATATTTACCTTCAACTGTCAACTCTGAAAAAAATGTTAACAAGAGGGGTATGAGCAAATCACGTGCCCAGTGAGCAGACAACACAACACTATAACAAAAAAATATCATGTATCATAATGATAACATGCAGCAATCATACGTAATCGATCATAATATAATATAATATAATTCATAATACTTCACAACAATACCCAAATAAATCAAATATAATTCAACATAATTCAAATAATTCACAACAGCAAACAGTGAAATCAATTTCACACATTTCCCGTACCAACCGGGTCGTCCAGGGTACCTCTGGATTGTTGTCTACGGCCCCCGCCGCATCCACCCTTATCGTTTCATGTATATTCTCCACCCTTATAGCTTCACGTAAATTTCTCCATGGGGTGCACCACCATACCTTTCATTTCTAGTCAAACACAATCACAATCACATCTAAGAGCATCCTCAATCATAATCATGAGCCACATACACAACTCAGTCATTTACAATTCAAGTCACAACATAATCAATATTGTTCCAGCAACATAACATGTATACAACATAACTCATAATATAGATCAATTATTTAACAATAACATACTTCAACTATCCGCATATGGATGAACTCAATAATCAGAGTATGACACATTTCAACTCAATTCACATGTCATTCACAATCCATCATATAACCTCCATTCATGAGAAAATAAGAATCACCAGGCAAGTTGCACAGTTGTTTATGTCTCATCGTCCCATTCAAGCACAATATAATTTAAACATATAAATATACATATATATATATATATATATATATATATATATATATATATATGTCATCATCCTCTTCAAACTTGGATATACAACATATTTTCACTATGATGCATAAAGTTCATAACAAAGATATTTAATCATACCAAGTATTAACCCACTCACTCGGATTTCACGCTCTCGCCACTCCCACCTTGCACCTTGACCATTTCTATTGTAACCAGATAAAACCATCAAGGTTACGAAATAGGGAAATTTCCTACCACTATTTCCGACCTTCACTTACTTCTCAAATCATAACTCCTAACTGGTAATGAATATCCAGATGAAACTTATACCATTGGAAACTAGACTCAAAGAGTTTTTCAACGATATTAAAAAAAAAAACTAATGCTACAGTAACGTTGACCGAGTCAATGCTACAGTGCCGAGAAAATCTGGAAAAAATTTCCCGATGAACAGTAATTTATAGGGAAAATTTTCGGATGTTGTTCGTGTTCTTCATCCAAAAATCCTAAAATCACATCTAAAACAACATTTCTTTTGATTTCTTCCATGGGTTTTCATCCTTAATGTCTAAAGAGTGTTTTAACACTAAAATCCCCAATTTTTAGCAACAATCCAAGCTCAAATCTCAAATTTTCATCAAGAACACTAACTTTTTTCAAATATCCAAATTCTACGAATTTCTCCTAGTTTTCTCCAAATTTCTTGTTCTAATAACATCATAAACCACCTAGGAATATTTTAGATTAACATCCACACTTAAATTCATCCATTAAAATATTCTACAAAAATTTTACAAAATGATAACCAAGGATTTGGTCTTGTAATAAAAGGAAGAAGAAGAAGAACATCAACTTATCAATCATCCTAACTTTCATAGCTCCCTTCCCCATGCAAAAATTGCATAAATGGTTGATAAAGAAATTCGACGCATAACCGAGAGAGAGAAAGTGAGGAAGCTACGGGAGAATGAGAGAAATAAAAGAATAAGAGAGAAGTGTATACGCGTGGGCCCCATCGATTTCTTTTTCGATAAAATTGCTCATAGCCACCTTAGCTTATAAGATTTGTTCACTTTAATCCCTCTCGATGTCTCAAATACCACTTTAACCTCGAATCCATCATCTTTTCGGTACCGGACTCATAATTCATTCTCATAAGCTTTATTCTTCCTCTCAGGTTCCTATTTGGTCATTTCTCAAAAGTAATCCATATTTTCTTTTCTTTTCACTTTAGTCCTTGAGAATTTATAAAAATTTCCTAAATTAAAAATTAAAATTTCTATTCCCATATTTTCTTCACTAATTCAAAAAGTACATTTTTCACGTAATTAAATTTTTCACTAAACTTCAAATTAGACTTTAAATATTCATATAAATTCTTGGGATATTACACAACCTTACAGGGTCAATGATGAGTATGAATTAAGGTGGATTGGACTGAGTCTTATATAATTCATAGCTATAAAATTATGGCACATCTCAAC
Source organism: Biancaea sappan (assembly GCA_037074585.1). Taxonomy (NCBI): domain Eukaryota; kingdom Viridiplantae; phylum Streptophyta; class Magnoliopsida; order Fabales; family Fabaceae; genus Biancaea; species Biancaea sappan. Next base: position 18,715,054 of record CM073498.1, read on the forward strand.
TTATCATGGGCCATGAGCTAGTCTCATGAGCCTATTTATCTTATTTGAAAAATATATTTTTAGCTATCTTAACGATAGAAATTAAATATTGGAATAATCAAATTCTAAAAAATTAAATTAAACTTCTAAAAAAATATATTAAACCTTAAAATAAGTCTTTTTAATGTAATTTTAATTATTTTGAATGATAAAAAAAATAGGTATTAGAACTATAAACTTTTAAAAAAAACTAAACTTTAAAAAAAATATTAAAGTTTAAAATATAAAAAAAATAAATAAAAAACACACGAAGACCGGTCCACTCCAACTCACCTAAACCCTAAGAACTTTGATGGATTGGACTAAAAACTCTCATTTACAATGAATTATAAAATTATTAACATACCATATTTTGTTAGGCCAAATACATTTTGACAACTCTAAATTAAACACCCATGATTTGATATTGTGTTGAATATGAATTCAGATATTTTACTTGACTCAACACTGTACTGAATCAACAAAAACCATTCGATCAACTGCAAATATCACATGGTATGGATCAGACGATTGATTCAGTACAACGCTAGTGGACAGAAAATTTGTGGGGGATGAACACATTGAAATAGAGACAAGAAGGAGAGGACACAAGTTGCATCCATAAATATATCAAAGACATGAAGAGATTCCTTCCGTTTATAGGACACGATCATATTTGTTCTATTCTAAGATACGTTTTCTAAATTGAAATACTCAATCCTTACTTGTATTCTATTCTCAAGTCTCGAATACCACACGTTCTTCAATTCCTCTCTCTCTCTCTCTCTCTCACTTTCACACATAAAGTCCAATATCAAACTCATGAAAACACATAATTCTCCTGTCATTATATGAATCTTTATTATTTGGCTTAGTGTTATCAGATTCGGGTCAGTTCAACAAGTTGAACCTACGACTCAATGTGAAAACTGGTCTAAGTCATTCTTTTAGATTACTGTACAAGTAGCCGGCTGACCTAGTCGAGTCTCAGACGACCTGCTGACCCAACAAACTCGGTTGGCTTGTTTCAATATATTTAAAAAGAATGTTGCCATCCCCTAATCCTCGTCTTTGAATCGCCATCTCTGTCGCTCGTTTGTGCTCAATAGGTGTTAGGTAGAAGAAGAAGAAGAAGAAACTGAACTCTGAACTATGGAAACCAACATTGGTGAAGAGAGAATAAGAGGAAGAAGACTCTGAATCAAAGAGGAAGAAGACTCAGAGACCCTGAACTAAAGAAAAGAGACTGAAAAGTTGGACGAAGAAATCGAGTTGATTGATGTAGTGATATTGGCAGTTGACATGTAATGGTGGATTGGTAGTACTACTAACTTACTGAGTCTACTGTTTATTATGTATATATGTGAATTTATTGTACAGTACTGACTATTTGAATTTTTGATTAAAAAATATTTTTTAATTTTTTTATAATAATAATTTTAAAGTGTAAAATTTACATATAAATTATTTATTTTATTTATTTTTAAATTTATTTGTAAACATATTTATGTATATATATATATATATATATAATTTTTAATTTATCTATTCAGTTCAACAAGATAACCTAACAATTGAATTAGTGATTCAATAATCCGAATGCCCGAATATGATAACACTGATTTGGATACACCCCTCATCCACTTGAAATGTACAGCTTAAATTTTAAAGTTCCTTAATAAACTTCGTAAACTTTTACTGTTGTATAATATAATCCTTGTCCAAATTCTTTTACATTACTTATCTAGGAAAACTAAAAAAGGTTAAATCAACAAAAAAAAATATATCTAATCAATAATCTCAAGAGACTTTTTTTTTGTTACAAAATTATACAAAAAATGACAAAAAAATTATTATTGTTTAGTCACTTGCAACGATAAATCAAACGTTTTTCTCATTCGCTTGGCTTATTTAACTTGCGTAGGCAAACACTGTTAAAATTTTATACGAAAAAAGTCAACATTGAAATTATATTGAACAAAGCTCAAAATTTTATAAAAATACATTGTTAACATTTAAAGTCAAAAGAATGAATTAAATGATCTACTTATACTTTAGCCTACAATTTAGGGGCGCGCATTTAATTTGAGATTTTCAATATATTAAATAAATATATTAAATCCTCACAATTAAAAGATATGCACATGACATCACTCATCAAATTTTTCAAAGATTTGATTTTTAACATAGCAACTAGCATACAAAATTAAATGTCAATCGTCTTCTTCCTCGTCATCATGTTCTTGCAGATCTGCTAGTGATAAACTCCTGGACTTGAGTCTCGCTAGTCCAAGCCTCATCTTAGCAGCACAAGATCGTCGTACTCCTCGCACTCTGTTTTGCGGTAACTGATCATCTTGTTTCTTTTCCTCTGTGAACGAGGACGAGGATGACGATAGAGACGATGGTGACTCTGGTTTTGAACATTCTTCATCGTCTTCGTCGAGGGGCAAAAGAGGCATGGACTTAGGGTCAGACCAGGCGTAGAAGGATGATCTTCTGGACCACTTGGACGCCATTACGACCCTTCTTCTCTTGTTGAATGGGTTCTCTTGCTTCTGCAATTCCTTCACTGTGCTCACTTGCGTTAAATCTGTGAATGATGTTGATTTTCCATCGAAATGCCCAGATAATCCCCTCCTGCATCGAACCATGACTCGTCATCAATTTCAGAAACAGAGCAATACACAGAGAATATATGAAAGCTTTGATTTTTGAATGATTTAATTTAACAAATCGCGAGATTTAACGCGAACCCAGAAAATAAGAATGAAAAAAGTAACGAACTTGATCGGAAGAGAGTCCTGTAAAGAGCCCACAGAACTCAATCCTGACTCTGGATTGAACTTGCTCTGCACTTCTTCTTCCTCCTCGTCGCCGCTGTCATCCGGGGCTCCGATCGACGACGAACTCTCCGACAAATCGCCGGCCAAAAACTTGGGTCGCTCTCTCGCCCGATAACCAGGCCCCTTCACGGCGTCTTTCAAGAACAGGCAAAACGACACCGAACGGTCATCCTTGTCGCTCTTCTGGTGATCTCTGCCGTACGACGGCTGCGGCGAAGGAACATCGACGGTGAAAGTGGGGCCCACTAAAACCTCCATTTTTTTTTTTTGCCTTTTTTGGGTTTAATTCCACCGGGGAGAAGTAAGATCGAAGGATTGAAGATGAAGAATAAGTGGGTTTGATATCATGAATGGTTGAGGTAGAAAAGGGATTAGATTGTGTTTGAAGGATTTGGGGATGCTGGTGTTGATTTGGACGATGTATATATGATGATTTATGAATCAGAGTGTGTGAGGGTGTGTACGGCAGTGAATGAAAGGAAGAAAGATGAGAGAAAGAGAGAGAAAAGAAAGAAGGAGAGGAGAGAGAGGAGAAGAGAAACCGAGGAGAGAGAAAATGGATTATATAAGAATTTCAGAGAGAGAGAGAGAGAGAGAGAGAGGATAAGGTCCGGCGGCAGGGGAATAGGTTGAAGGGGGTTTGACAGGTTCAAGATGAGGTGGTGTTGGGTTGGGGACGGCGGAGACCAGAAATTTGACTAAATTATTGATTTGGTCTTAATGGCGAGGTCGAGCTTTGATTGGTTTACTTTTATTCAAAAATTATATATATATATATATATATATATATATATGCGTGCGCTGAAAATACATAAAAACAAGAACAGATAAGTTGAATAGTTAAATAGAAAAAATCACATTTGTAATCTAAGTTATTGGATTTTAAATTAATCAGCTCACAAAAAAATAAACAAATAGCATATATGTTTTCTAAAAAACACAATCTTAAGATTAATTCATTGCTCTTCATAGCACAACTTTAACACTTCTATGCATTTGTCAAATGGAATCCTCTCATATTTATGGTAAGAATATGATTTTTATATTCTTTTCATTTTAGATTGAATAGCTCATATCAAATGAGAAATTAAAAGAAAAAAAAATTTAAACCTTATGAAATATTTTTTTTTGAATTGTCAAATTTAAAATAAATAATTATAATAAAAAAAAGGAGAGTGGTGTTCTTGTCACAAATATGAAATAATCCACTTTCGTGTAAAAAGTTTCTTAAAGGCACACAAAGCATAATCATGCAATGCTAATTTGTAAAAATATATACAATTAAATTTTAAAAATTATACATTTATTAATTGAACAACCATACACATACACTTATTATATCTTAACTAGATAATTCGATAATACGAATATAAAAAATTGCTCTTAAATTTTTTTTCATTCGATTCTAAAAGATCTGAGTTAATTTAATTTAATACTTGTAAAATTAAGTATTTTAATTTAATTATTAGAATATTACATTTATCTTAATTGCATATATTTATTCATTAAAATTATTTTTGACAACACAAAAAAAAAGATATTAAATTGAACAAAAATACAATTTATTAAAAATTAAATTAAAACACTTACAATTTATGAGTATTTCACTCCCTTTTTCTTTTTCTTCATTCATTCTTTCTATTATTTCACACCCAACACAGCCCATATATTATTATTCATTATTCTTACTAAAATTTTCATTACATTATTTATCACTTAGTTTGTTAATATTAAACTAATGTCCCCACAACTTTGTTCTTATTGTTGTTGTTGACGATGGGATGTGAGATGTGAGATGTGAAATGGATCTTGATAAAGTGAAATTGCATCAAAATTTAAATATATAAGGAGGTTGGTGTTATGATTTTTATATTAAAAATACCTATTAATATTTGTATTGAATATCACGATTAATATGTATGTGTAATTACTTTAGTTGTTTTAATTTGAAATAAATATAAATTGCACTAGTTTTTTTAAAATTCAGTAAGCTTACATTAACTATTCATCTTATTTTAAAAATACTATCCAACTCTCTTGAAATTAAATAATATCAACTTTTCATCCATTTTATTTTATTTAAAATTTATACACGATATATATTTAAAAGTTTCTTAAATTAAGAATAAAAAAAACTATGATTCACCCAAACTATAAGAAACATTAATTTATTTTACACTTAAAATGATTGTATAATTCTAAAATTTCTTCACAATTTATATTAATTGAACCAATGTCTTTGGAGAGATAAATAGGGTCTGCTATATATTCCTTAAAATTACAGGTTAAACTGACTTTTCAAATTGGTCAAATTAAGTATATAAAATAAAAATACACTCATCTTTCATTTTGAGTTACGCAAATTGTTTGTATTAAATTAATTTCATGAACCAATAGGGACTAATCCAATAAAATGGATTAATCTCTTACAAGATAATAAATTTAGATTTGAATTTTCACTCAAAAGAAATTTTTACATTTAGTATCCATACCTTAAGCAAGATAACTTTTAATGAACGATGCCTGTAAAAAAAAAAAATTGTTAAAGGGATCATTAAAAAAAAATAATTACGTTATGCCTTCGGAAACATGAAGGTGAGCCAACCAAGTGGGGTAGTAGCTAGTCATTGGTTAGTCACTTATATATTCTTGTTGGGCAATAATTTTCATTTTATAATCAATTTTATTTATTTTTAAATAATGTCCAAGTTGGGCCAATTACTTGGTGTTGGTATTTAATTAAGGCAAGAGTTTTTTTTTCCTGAATTTTTATTAATATTTCAATTATAACCAAAAAAATTATTTTGTATTGACCTATATATTTTAATTAATTTTGATTATACTATTGAATCTATAGCTGTCCAAATATATAATGATAAAAATCAATGTGACATCGCATTTTACATACGTGATGCATGAGTATTTACTAATACATCATAATTTTATCTTGTGGGATTAAAACTGACAATAAATAAAATAATCATTATTTTTACATTATATATGATTATTTGACTACATATCATATTTGATTATTTGGCATTACGAGTTTTAATATCATATACTAAAGTCAGAATGAATTAATAGATGTTGATGTATACAAAATAAAATATTTGTCGTTAAATATTTGGACGACACTAAACTCAAAAATATAATTAAAAATTAATTAAAAATATATAAATTATAATTGATATGAAATAAAATTTTAGAGTATATTTATAAATAATATTTTTATCATTATCCTCTTATAATATATATTTTTTAATAAAGTGGGCAATTACTGTTGGTTGTATTTAATTAATTGTTCAAATTTTGAAGTACGCCAGCATGTGACTGCGATTGATAAAGAATGTTGTCGTAATCAGAAAAGGCAGATTAGGTGTTTGATTTAATTAAGCAACACAAACCTGAAAAACAACCATATTTAGTTCATTACACGTATTTTGATTTGGATACACTTTCATTAAACGAATAGATACGATGAATTAAATCAAGTGTAAGTCTATCTTAGTTTCTACAAATAAATAGAGTAAGAGTGAGTGAATTAAACTTAAAAAACACATGCTTAGACGCAAATATAAATATAATGAAAGTTATTAATACTCGTTAATTTAGGTAATTTATCATTTTTTCTATTAAGTATTTTTTAAAAATTGAATCAATCATTAAACTAATAGAGGTACTGGTTCACGATTCATTAATTTTACTGTAGTCAAACTAGTAATAATTATATATATATATATATATTAAAAATATATAACCTAATAAATCAATAAACATTTTTATACTTAATCTTAGTAAATTTATATTATTATTATTATATATGTGTGTAATTATTTTTTTTATTTTTTTCTTGTTCTCTTATTTATTTTTGTGGCAAAAATAATATTATTATGAAAAAATAATTAAGAAAAAAATAAAAAAAGATTAAAAAAACAAAAAGCTTGCTAAATTCTATATTGTTTGAAAAATAATTATATTTTATAATAGTAATTTTTAAAAAAAAATTCAATTTAATCGATTTTATTAGTTTTGACAAGATCAACCAAATTTTGATAAATTTTTTAGAGTCAACCAAACCGGACTAGTGATCGATTTTTAATCGGACTAATCGATATGATCTAGTTCAATAATCTGTGCTATTAAGCAATATCTCAAGTTGGAATTTTATTTCTCAATGATCTAATCAAATTCAATCAGTAAGAATACTAGTGAATTTTCAAATACGGATCATATTAAATAAGAGAATGTAATAAAGTTGGAAGTTTGGGCTAACACATGATGTTATAAATTTGACAATTTTGTGCCGAATTTGATTTGAGATTAGAATATACGTCTCCTAAATGACCTGCAATTAGATACATTGCCTAATATCGGTTAAGTCCCGTACATTCTAGTCATTGTCTACGTTGTTTTTTTCCCCTATTTATCAAATTACATTTATTAGTTTTAAAAAGTTGGATTACACTATACTCGACAATTTTTTTTTTGGGTTTTAAATTACACTCAATTTTTATCTTAATTTATTTTCTATCAATAAAATTAATTTCATACGTACCATTTTTAATTTTGAGAATAAAATTATTTAAACATATAAAAATATTAAGCGTAACAATAATTTATTGATTTAAGTAGTAAGCATCACTTTCATAAGAACGAAAATACAAATTCAGACTTGAAGAATCACATTTATTGAGAATGTTTTAATCTGTAATGTAATATGATTTGAACATATCCTAAGTACCAAAGAAAAAAAAAATATTAGGCGTAAGTCAACAAAATGTGGGCATTGGTATGATACATGAGATAATTATTGTCCTCATCTAAAAGGTATGGTATAAAAGTTTTGTTGTGGATACGTAAATGAATTATCATAAAATGTTTAAAACGTTCTAAAACAAAGCAGTTTTTGAAATGATATGAAAATTAAAGTGCTTTGAATAGAGATGTGAGTGTGATTCAAGGAAGCAAGGCAATATGATTGGGGAAGGAAAAGCAATGAATATGATTGACAGAGGAAGATGCCTAATTTTGTTGATCATTGTAAATTATTGCCAGTCGTTCAAATGCGATTGAACAGTTGATATCGAATACTAATGATTTAACGGCGTTAAATCTAACATAATTAGAAGATTAACATCACTCATGTATCGTTGGATCTAGTTTGGAATGGATGCCGCTCCCCTCATTAGTTAAGGTGGCTTCATGGCTCTGTGGACTGTCCACAGCCATTAGATAACTGTGAGATCCACCTGATACCACTCTCCTCTTTAGCATTAATTAAGAAGGCTCAACGACCTGTCTATAGTCATTGAATAACTATAAGACTCACCTAAAATGCATTGATTATGAAAATGCAATAATAATGGATGTTTGTTGCGTCACACACTGGCACTTGTGCCCACAACTACACCATGCCAAGTTTCAATTATCAATATCCACTTCTATCATGCTTTTATTTATATAGAGTTTTTTTTAATATTGTTGAAAAAATTTTGTTAAAAATAAAATATATAAAAAATTATTTAAAAAATCAATCATAAGTTTGTAAAAAATATAATTATTTATAAAAATATATTTATTGTATTTTGATTACAAAATTTGATAAAAAGAAAATTATACATCACTGAGAAAACTTATTACCTCACACACTTACCATTAAACTCAATTAGATTCAATTTCAATTGAACTAATCAAATTGAATGTGACTAAAATAGATCAAAATGAATAAGTAATTGAATTGATTAGATAAAAATTTGAAAATTTTGATTTAATTGATTTGCTTGTTGGATGACTATGATAGTGATCTAATCTAAATCGAGAAACCGATTGCATGATATATTGATAGATTAAATATATTATATATTACATAATATATTATGTAATTTCTATTTTATAGAATATGTATTTAATATAATTTTTGTTCTTACTAAAATACTAACAAAAAAATTCTGTTGGAAATTTATTTTATTATAATACTCACCTAGTGAAGATAAACTTTATTGTTGTTGTTGTTGTAGTATTAAGATTTTGCAAATAAAAATAATTTAATATTTAATTTTAAAATTTTTTAAACACTTACAGAAAAGACCATTTTTAAAATTTTCAATATTCACTTTTTTTTTCTCTCTCTCTATAAAATTGAACTCATCATGGTACAAAACGCTGCAAGCAATATTTGGGAATAACATAATAATAATAATAATAATAATAAGGCATTGCCATCAACCTCGTCCCTTGTACTTCAAAAAGGGATTTATTACTTGAATACTTTGTTTTTAGTAGACTGATTACTAAATTTCTTATAATTTTTTTTGGTCAAATTAATTTCTTAAAATATTTATAATTGGAATCCAATTTTGGAGTGGGCTTTTTGAACGAATCAGTGTTTTAAGACACTAATCATCCAAATCTAATTCGAAGATATCCACCCTCTTCTAGCTCTATCAAGGCCCATCACAAGCTTTAATACTCTACCATTATTAAATTTACTGAGGAAACGTAGTTTTTTTTTTAATATATAAACAAGTATATTAAAACTCTTTTTCTTACCTCCTAGATTGAGTATACATTCCTCAACAGCACTAATTCGTATTCTTGTTTTACAATTTAGTTTTTTGGTAATTTTTCAATTTGGTCATCCATAATTGGTTTTGCTATAGTTAAATTTAGACTGAATAGTTCAATTAGTTGAACCGAAATTGATTAAGGGTTTAGTTCATAATCAATCATAAAATTCATAAATGAGTTAATTGGTCTAAAATTTGTTGAACTAGGTAAGAATCAGTGATAAATGAATTTGATAAATATATTCACATGGATATTTTTTTTGTTTGTTATTTTTTTATTTTGTTTGTTCTATAATTATGTGATTAAAAAATTAACATACAAATCAGCTAATTTTAATGGATATACCAATATTATTGGCATTTTATGGATATGGTATGAATAAATATTATTTTGACTGATATTGTTTCCTTCTTAGTTGATTAGTTTTTGTTGTGGGTTTTTTTATTGTGGATGTTATTTTGTGTAATTTAATATCAATTCTATTTTTAATTAAATTTGTAGATTTATGTTTATAATATTGAGTTATGTATATTATTTTTTTAATATTTTTAGAGTATCATGGTTCGACTATAATTTAACTATTGACCCTTAAAATCAATGCTTATATTGGTTCAATAATTAATTCAATTTTTAAAACCTTAGAATTTTCCCAAATCTCTCTAAATTTGTTTAAACATCATTGTATGTAAACTTTTGGTAATCCTATTCAATATGATAGGAGACTATTTTTTTTGGATTTATTTAACTTAAAAATATATTTTCTCAAAATAACGTCTCAAAAAACGAAACTATTGTTGTATTTAGAATTCAAACAACCACTGTTGTTGTAACAAGCAACTTTGGATATGTAACCATGTAGATTGAATAATAGTTTATTAACGTAAATATACATAAAAATGTTATTTATAATAATTTTTTAAGAAACTAAAGTAAATATATATATATATATATGAGACTAATTTGATAAGGTAATTCCATTACCTCCCAACAGATTTGGATCTTCTCTTTGTTCTTGACATTTTTTAACTTATATGAGTCGTCAGATTATTATAAATCTCACTTATAAAATTTACGGCCATCTAATAGTTTAAAAAAGTTAAGGAAGGTAAAACATAAGGAGAGAACTTTAGCCTATCCCTCAAGTGAGAATGCAGTGTCAGATTCTAGTACAATATGATGTATGCTTTAATGTTTTTGTTCCTAAATTTTAGAAAGAGTAATGCTATTTGGAGATCGAGCTTCTCAGCCATTCGTTTTTTTTTTTTTTAATTTTGAGATTTGTGTTCTTTCTTTTCTCTTTGTCGTTTTATGTTTTTACTATATATATTATTTTAAATTTTTAATATAAACAAACGTAACATTACCAGAATGAATGAAAAGGAAGAACGTGTTTGGGATTCTACGTTTTCCTCCTCCTCTTGTTCATGCTCTCGCCTCCTCTTGCTACTTCCCTTGCCGTCTTCTTTGGCAGGAGACCTGAGAGCCCTCTTCACAGCACTCAACCATGAACATAAACGTACTGCACCAACACCAAATTCTACATCAACTGCTTTGAAGAGCTATATTGAAGTAGCTGGAATATGTAATGGCAAAGTGCAGGGAGGTATGAACGAGGAGGGTAAAAAGAACGTAAAATATCATGCTTGTCTTGCCTTTTTAAATGAAATAATGCTGCTTTGCGTTCTGCAAGTGGAGGATGATGATGATGATGATATAGCTAGCTAGTTCATGTCCATGCATTTTGGGGAACAGCTCTGTACCACGTAGCCACATAATGTTAATGGTTTTACAGTAAATAATGCTTGAAACTTTGGTGGTTTGTGAGGCGTGGTTAATGGAGTCGTATGCTGGTCTAAGCTCCCTGCAATTTTACCAGATTGGAAACTATTACGTTTGGGAGCTTTAATTACTTCATCCTTAAATTTTTTAATATTCTTGTAATCCTAATGATAAAGTTGTTATAGAGATTTGAATTATGTACAAGTCCAGTGCTATATTTGCAATGAGACGGTGAATGGATTTCGAGCAAATGATTTGAAGTAGGATTACTAATGAAAACTTACTTTATGATGATAAAGAGGATAGTGGACCGGTCAAACATCATTGTATTATGTGGTGTGTTTGTCTTTAGTTGTAATCTTGTCTTTTTTACTTCTATCATTCGCTGCCAGATACTAAAATTTTAATGATACCAAACTCACTTTAAGGAAAATTCTGCATTGTTGGCTCTGATTCATGCTGCAAATAAGTGTTGCCAAGAATCAACAAGCACGACCTCGTTTGCTCGGCAAATAATGAGAAGGAAAATGTAATACCCATGAAAAATAAAATATAAATGCGTGTTTTCAAACTACTGTTACTATTTACGTATATGGTACTGTTTATTTATACAATCAAAATGTCAAATACTAGATGTGGTTTGGTCATAAGAGAAAACTAGAAAGAAGTTTGTAGGAGAAAATGACGTTTTATGTGTAAAAATACCCTCAGGGACTAAATTGAAAGGACTGAATTGAAAAGAAACTTAAAGGTTTAAGGTGAAAGGATAGTTTTCCCTTTAAAGTTTCTAATAGTAAATAAACGAAAATTTTCCTAAAGTGTACAGTAACTACATTATTAGAAATGTCGTTTACTATTTACTATTTGCTATAAATAGGCCCTTCCATTTCACTTCTAAACTCACACCTTCAACTTCTCTTCTTCCCTCCTTAAGTTTCTCTTGCTCCGACGCTAGGCTTCTGAGATTTTGGGCCTTTCCGTTTTTGCTTAGGTAAGGATACTATGCTCTTTCTATGTCTTTCAAATTTTAGAAGTTATTTTCTTAAGTATGCTCTGTGGTTGCGGCTTTGGCCGATCTTCCACATCAGAAAAACTGTCGTTAGCTGTTATTTTGATTCTCTGATTACCGAAATAGAATATAATCTGTGGAGAATACATGTCTAGGAAAGTTCTAGCTAAGGAAAGACCTGGTTTTTAAGTGTGTCCAGTGTGACCCTCCACTCTTTCCTGGGAACTTACCTGGTGTACTCTTTTACAGATTGTATTCTGTATTTCCGGTATGAATAGTACCCGTACGTATGAATAGTGATCGTATGAATAGTACCGTACGTATGAATAGTGACCGTATGAATAGTACCCATACGTATGAACAGTATCTGTACGAAAATGATCTTAACGTACTTTCTGTAATCTTTCATGAAAATCTCTGTAGCGGAACACTGAAATTCACCTGCGTACTCTTGTCCGTAACGATTTAGAGAAGTGATACTCGTACGGAATCCAGGTGAGTGAAACGACCCTGTTTTAATAGAGTTTTAGCATTACTGGTGATAAAAAGTATGTCGTAGGACACTCCCAAGATTCATAGGGAGAAATTGGATTCAGAATGACGAATATAATGAGATAATTAATCCAGAAGTATGGATAAGACAAAGCAAGTATCTCATGATGATATGAAATTTGAATCATATAGTTATATACTATACCTGTTATATGGATGAGTATTATATTGTGCTTCTGATTATGATATGAACTGTTGTACTATTGATTGTGATTGAGCGGTACAGTACCCCCTCTCACGGCAAGGCGGAAAACCCGGGTTAAAAGGTGTCTTGACCAATGAGTGTGGAGACAACGATTCCCTCAGTAGGGATATAGCCCGGATTGGTGATAAATCCGTGAGGCGCCCTAGCTAAGAGGATGAGGTTGTGCGTCATGGCGGAAAAATACAAAATTGGTGAGCCGGCCTGTGTGCACTCTCCGGGATATATTGCCATTGACAAGTACTAGTATCGTTTGTTGAATTGGATGAATTTTTCTTGTATGTAATTTCTAACTATGTCTATTGGTTGAGCTTGAGTCTTCGGATATGCTTGCATGACTGGTGATGTATTTGAATTTTATTAACGCAAGGCCGATTTGCTCACTGAGTTTAAAAGCTCACACTGTTTGTACAAACTTTTTGTTCAGATCAGGTTGCCGCTGAAGTACATCCGCTAGAGGAGTAGATCACGTTGGACCTTCCCGCTGTCGGGTAGGCCCTTCTTTTGTTATACAGTATGTTGCTCTGTAACCGTCTAGGACATCTAGGTCAGGGGTTTGGTATTTGGCTTGTATTTCAGTATGATAATGTATTTCGTACTGAGGATCTATTATTTTTAATTAAGAAAATCTGATGTATTTTCTTTGTATTTATTAAGGAATGGTATTTTGAGAATATAGAGATAATGACTAACGATTTTACTTGTGGGAAGAATTTATCGAAAGGCTTACAGTGATGGGATATTCATCATTGTGCCGGTCATGTGCCTAGAAAATGGGTCGTGACAGAAAATGAGAAAGATAAGAAGAAGAAAATGGCTACGACGAGGAAGAAGAAGAAGATGGAGACCGAGATTGTGAAATTGAAGAGCTTAAAATTGTCGAGAGTGACTCAATTTTAAGATTGAACTCTTCAAGTTGTTGTTGAAATATAATTCTTAATTATACGACTACGTTTTCAATTCTTGATTTGACCGGGAGTCGCCATTCGCTGACGGGAGTCCTGGATGCGATGCGCAAGAAATGACGCCACAGTACTGTAATATCCCAAGAATTTATATGAATATTTAAAGCCTATTTTGAAGTTTAGTGAAAAATTTAATTACGTGAAAAATTTTCTTTTTGAATTAGTGAAGAAAATGTGAGAATAGAAATTTTTATTTTTAATTTTTTACAAATTCTCAAGGACTAAAGTGAAAAGAAAAGAAAGTATAGAGGACTTTTGAAAAATGACCAAGTAGGAACCCGAGAAGAAAAATAGAGCTTATGGGAATGAATTATGAGTCCGGTACCGAAAAGATGATGGATTCGAGGTTAAAGTGGAGTTTGAGACATCGAGAGGGATTAAAGTGAACAAATCTTATAAGCTAAGGTGGCTATGAGCGATTTTATCGAAAAAGAAATTGGTGGGGCCCACGCATATACACTTCTCCTTATTCTTTTCTTTTTCTCATTCTCCCTCCCGTAGCTTCACTTTCTCTCTCTCTCGATTATGCTTGCAAAGGAATTTCTTCATCAATCATTCATGCAATTTTTGCTTTGGGAAGGAAGCTATGAAAGTTAGGATGATTGGTAAGTTGATGTTCTTCTTCTTCTTCCTCTTATTACAAGATCAAATCCTTGGTTATTATTTTTGCAAAATTTTTGTAGAATATTTTAATGGATGAATTTAAGTGTGGATGTTAATCTAAAACATTCCTAGGTGGTTTATGATGTTATTAGAACAAGAAATTTGGAGAAAACTATGAGAAATTCGTAGAATTTGGATATTTGAAAAAGTTAGTGTTCTTGATGAAAATTTGAGATTTGAGCTTGGATTGTTGGTAGAAATTGGGGGTTTTGGTGTTAAAACACTCCTTAGACATTAAGGATGAAAACCCATGGAAGAAATCAAAAGAAATGTTGTTTTAGATATGATTTTTGGATTTTTGGATGAAGAACACGAAGAACATCGAAAAATTTCCCCAGAATTACTGTTCACCGAGAAAATTTTTCCAGATTTTCTCGTTACTGCAGCGTTGACTCGGTCAACGTTACTGTAGTGTTGACTCGGTCAACGTTACTGTAGCTGCGTTGACCGTTACTGTAGCATCAGTTTTTTTTTTTAATATCGTTGAAAAGCTCTTTGAGTCTAGTTTCCAATGGTATAAGTTTCATCTGGATATTCATTACCAGTTAGGAGTTATGATTTGAGAAGTGGATGAAGGTCGAGAGTAGTGGTAGGAAATTTCTCTATTTCGTAACCCTGATGGTTTTTATCTGGTTACAATAGGAATGGTCAAGTGCAAGGTGGGAGTGCTGAGAGCATGAAATCCAGGTGAGTGGGTTAATACTTGCTATGATTAAATATCTTTGTTATTGACTTTTTGCATCATAGTGAAAATATGTTGAATATCCAAATTTGAAGAGAATGATGTGGGATGATGAGACAAACAATTGTGGAACGTGCCAGGTGATGTATATAATTATATTTTCTTATTTTCTCATGAATGAGGTTATATGATGGATTGTGAATGGCATGTGAACTGAGTTGAAATGTATCATACTCTGATTGTTGAGTTCAATCATATGCGGATAGTTGAAGTATGTTATTGTTGAATAATTGTTCTATATTATGGGTTATGTTATATACATGCTATGTTGCTGGAACCACATTGATTATGTTGTGGCTTGAATTGTAAATGACTGAGTTGTGTATGTGGCTCAAGATTATGATTGAGGATGTTTTTATATGTGATTGTGATTGTGTTTGACTGGAAAGGAAAGGCATGGTGGTGCACCCCATGGAGAAATCTATGTGAAGCTATAAGGGTGGAGAATATAAATGGAGCGATAAGGGTGGATGCGGCGGGGGCCGCGGGCAACGATCCAGAGGTATTCTAGACGACCCGGTTGGTACGGGAATTGTGTGTGAAATTGATTTCATCGATTGCTGTTGTGAATTTTGAATTTTGTTGAAATGCATTTGATTCACTTGGATATTGTTGTGAAGTATTATGAATAATATTATATCATATGATGATCGATCTACGTATGATTGCTGCATGTTATCATTATGATGCATGATTTTTATTTTGTCATAGTATTGTGTTATCTACTCACTGGGCACGTGGTTTGCTCATACCCCTCTTATTGATATTTTTTTTCAGAGTTGACAGCTGAAGGTAAATATCGGAACAAGGAATTATGGATCCTTAGTCCATAATTACCTTTTCATTTGTTCACGATAAAGGTATAATAGTTAAGTTTTATTCTAAGTTGTATAAATCTAGAAATCTCTGTAATCGGGTAGGTTCATTCAGTGATGTTGTAATATCCCAAGAATTTTTATGAATATTTAAAGTCTGATTTGAAGTTTAGTGAAAAATTTAATTATGTGGAAAATTTTCTTTTTGAATTAGTGAAGAAAATGTGGAAATAGAAATTTTTATTTTTAATTTAGGAAATTTTTACAAATTCTCAAGGACATGTGGGGAAGAGAAAGGCATGGCGCCCAGGCGCCAGGTGTGTCGAAAAACCTTAGCTCATTTTCAATCGGCCATAACTTCTTCATACGGACTCCGTTTTGGGCAAACTTTATATCGTTGGAAAGTTCTTTGAGTCTAGTTTCCAATGGTATAAGTTTCATTTAGATATTCATTACCGATTAGGAGTTATGACTTAAGATGTGAGTAAAGGTCGAGAGTAGTGGTAGGAAATTTCTCTATTTCGTAACCCTAATGTTTTTGTCTGGTTACAATAGGAATGGTCAAGGTGCAAAGTGGGAGTGCCGAGAGCGTGAAATCCAGGTGAGTGGGTTAATACTTGCTATGATTAAATATCTGTTATTGACTTTTTGCATCATAGTGGAAATATGTTGTATATCCAAGTTTGAAGAGGATGATGTGGAACGATGAGGCATAAACAATTGTGGAACGTGTCTGGTAATGTATATAATTATATTTTCTTATTTTCCCATGAATGGAGGTTATATAATGGATTGTGAATGGCATGTGAACTGAGTTGAATAATTGTTCTATATTATGGGTTATGTTGTATACATGCTATGTTGCTGGAACCACATTTATTATGTTGTGGCTTGAATTGTAAATGACTGAGTTGTGTATGTGGCTCAAGATTATGATTGAGGATGTTTTTATATATGATTGTGATTGTGTTTGACTGGAAAGGAAAGGCATGGTGGTGCACCCCATGGAAAAATTTATGTGAAGTTATAAGGGTGGAGATTATAAATGGAGCGATAAGGGTGGATGCGGCAGGGGCCGTGGGCAACGATCCAGAGGTATTCTGGACGACCCGGTTGGTACGGGAAATTTGTGTGAAATTGATTTCACCGATTGTTGTTGTGAACTTTTGAATTATGTTGAAATGTATTTGATTTATTTGGATATTGTCGTGAAGTACTACGAATAATATCATATCATATGATGATCGATTTACGTATGATTGCTGCATGTTATCATTATGATGTATGATATTTTTTTGTCATAATGTTGTGTTATCTACTCACTGGGCACGTGGTTTGCTCATACCCCTCTTATTGATATTTTTTTTCAGAGTTGACAGCTGAAGGTAAATATCGGAACAAGGAATTATGGATCCTTAGTCCATGATTACCTTTTCATTTGTTCAGGATAAAGGTATAATAGTTAAGTTTTATTCTAAGTTGTATAAATCTAGAAATCTCTGTAATCGGGTAGGTTCATTCACTGATGTAATGTGAGTAATTGTAGTATGTATAAAGAACTCGTTTTGGTTGCATGAAAAAGAATTGTATGATTTTTAAGAGAAAGATAGGCTTACGGAGGTGAAATGAAATTCACTTTCCGTGCCGGTCACGTGCTCAAATTTTGGGACGTGACAAGTTGGTATCAGAGCTTTGGGATTAGGTCTCCTACCGATTACAGAGTAAGGTAACCTTAGTGGGATCTCCTCTATCGTGGTGAACCCGGGCACGACTATAGAGAGATGGCTCCACTGAAGGTCCTGTAGGATGTTTTCATTTCCTTTTCCTCCAAGACTTGTCTTTTCTTATGAATTATGTTTTTAGTTTTAGTTTTAGAGAGTTATGGCTATACTTTTGAACTCGGTAAGGGAAAGGTTATTATTTGTTTTGATTCCGTTGCTGTCGGATCAAATTGTATGTATGGGGCTTTATATGTTAAATTCATGATTGATTTTGTGTGACTGATTTATTTTATCTTTCTTAATTTTATTATTACTATTTTTGGAGTACCATCCCATAAAAGAAACCACTGGCATTAAAAGCAGAAGGATTACATTGCAAAAAAAAAAAAAACAATTACTCATGCATGAGTAATCTAAAAGCGAGGTGGTCTCGGATTAGG
Source organism: Biancaea sappan (assembly GCA_037074585.1). Lineage (NCBI taxonomy): Eukaryota > Viridiplantae > Streptophyta > Magnoliopsida > Fabales > Fabaceae > Biancaea > Biancaea sappan. The sequence goes on from CM073498.1 coordinate 18,733,373, forward strand.
AGGGTTGTACTGTATCATCACCCCTCGACCATTCCTTGGAGCGAGAGACAGAGCAATATCGCGGAGGGTAGTGTAAATCCCATTCATACAATCAACACTTCTTTGTTGTTGATTGCAAAAGCACTGGGTAGACCAATAGAAGAACCTGTCTATTCTTGAAGTCATTTCTGCATGATTGCGTTTAGTTAACTTCTCTAGGTTTTCTATCATCTTTTTCAGATTTTTGACCTCCTGCTCTAGACAGGCGATTTTGCAAATAAAAAAAATTTAATGTTTAATTTTAAATTTTTTTGAACACTTACAGAAAAAGACCATTTTTTTAAATTTTCAATATTCACTATTTTTCTCTCTCTCTCTCTATAAAATTGAACTCATCATGGTACAAAACGCTGCAAGCAATATTTGGGAATAACATAATAATAATAACAATAAGGCATTGCCATCAACCTCTCGTCCCTTGTACTTCAAAAAGGGAGTTATTACTTGAATACTTTGTTTTGAGTAGACTGATTACTAAATTTCTTATAATTTTTTTTGGTCAAATTAATTTCTTAAAAAATTTATAATTGGAAGCCAATTTTGGAGTGGGCTTTTTGAACGAATCAGTGTTTTAAGACACTAACCATTCAAATCTAATCCAAGGATCCACCCTGTTCTAACTCTATCAAGGCCCATTACAAGCTTTAATAATCTACCATTATTAAATTTACTGGGGAAACGTAGTTTTTTTTAATATATAAACATATATATTAAAACTCTTTTTCCTACCTCCTAGATTGAGTATTAATTCTTCAACACCACTAATTCTTATAATTGTTTTACAATTTAATTTTTTGTAATTTTTCAATTTGGTCATCCATAATTAGTTTTGTCATAGTTGAATTCAGACTGAATAAGTCAGTTCAATTAATTGAATTGGAATTAATTAAGGATTCAGTTCAGAATCAATCATAAAATTCGTAAGTTAGTTGGTCTAAAACTTATTGACTAAAACTTGTTGAACTACGCAAGAATTAGCGATAAATGAATTAGATAAATATATCTACATGGAGATTTTTTTTGTTTGTTATTTTTTTATTTTATTTATTCTATAATTATGTGATAAAAAAATTAACATACAAACCAACTAATTTTAATGGATATGCCATTATTATTGGCATTTTATGGACATGTTATGAATAAATATTATATTCAATATGATAGAACACTATTTTTTTTGGATTTATTGAACTTAAAAAATATATATTTTCTCAAAATAATGTCTCAGAAAACGAAACAATTGTTGTATTTAGAATTCAAACAATCACTGTTATTGTAACAAGCAACTTCGGATATGTAACATGTGGATTGATTAATAGTTTATTAACGTAAATATGCATAAAGATGTTATTTATAATAATTGTTTAAGAAACTAAAGTGTATATATATATATATGTATATAAAGATGTTATGTATATATATATATATATATATATATAAAGAGAAGACTAAATTGATGTTATATATATATATATATACGTGAGACTAAATTGATAAAGTAATTTCATTACTCTTAAAGGATTTGGATCATTTCATTGTCTTTGACTTTCATGGCCTTCATGAGTCCTCGAATGATCATGAGTTACACATAGATTGTAAAATTTATAGTTATCGAAAGTTAAAAAGAATCAAAAACAAAGAGAAAATCTTGACCCATCTCTCAAGTGAGAATGTATTATTAAATTTGACTATAATATAATGTATACTTTAATATTTTTGTTCCTAAATTTTAGAAATGCACAGTTCAATTTAAAAAAAGCATCAGTCATGGTCAATTTGAACCGAAAAAGTAAAAGGTAAAAACACGCTATCCAATTACTACAAGTTTTTGACCAGCGTCTTGGTAATCTTCAACAATACATGAATAAAAATTAATGAGTGACACGCGTAACATTTTTAAAGCTAAATTGTATATAACTATATATTTCCAGGATATAAATACTGTATTTTTAAATTTTATAAAATACATAATTAAAACAAGTATTTTTTTAAGAGACTAAAAATACAATATGTAGCATTGTTTTCACAACCAAACCAAAAATTAGTTGGTTTGATTGGTTAGACCAATATTTGATAAGAGATTTGACTCGGAATAATTTATAAAATTGGTTAGTGATTAAATTGGTCCAAAATCAATTGAACTAGAAATTGGGTAATAATCGGTGATAAATAAATTAGTTAAACTAATTTACTTTAAATTTTATAATTTTTCATTTTTTAAAATTCTTATTCTATATTCAAGTGATAAAAAAATTATTATGTAATAGTTAATTTTATTAGAAATGCTAATATATTGACATTTTATGAATTTAAATAAATAGATATTATATTTGTTAATAATAGTTCTTTGTTATTTGACTAATTTTTATTGTAAACTTTGATTGTGGATATTGTTTTATATAATTTGATATCAAATATTATTTTTAATTAAATTTGTAAATTTATGTTTATATATCTAATTATATATATATATATATATTTAATATTTTAAAATATACCAATTCAACTATAATTTAATTACAACTTAATTATTAATCTTTAAAATTATTTTTACCGGTTCATTAACAATTCGATTATCAAATTCTTAACATGTAGTCCAAGATTCTTGTTACGCATATCAGTACCGTGACCGTCTAGCCACATACAAATATCACATATTCATTAAAATCATAATAAAAGAACTTTATCAACTTCTAAGAATCATTTATCGTTTGGAGTATCGCACTTTGTTGTCTTTGTCCCTATGTCAACCCCACCCCCACCAATATATACATATAGTTGAACTGTTAATTTGATCATTTATGTATGAATAGAAGAAAACATATGGCAAGTCTCACATTCCAATACAGTGTAATTTCCCAGGTTTGGGTATTTAGTGTCAATATTTAAAGGAAAAATGAAAGCAAAGTTGGTTTGGGGTTGCATTCGAAGAGAACAGAAAGCAAACGTAAGAGTAGTGAACACATTTAATTTGACTCCCACAAAAACTTGGTGTCAAAGTCAAGAAACACTCAACAAAATTGTCATGCTTGCCGTATTTTTATTAGTCTCATCCACGGAACATGTTCCTTCAATGCTGTCCCCAAAATTAATTGCCCCATTCTTTTTTATAATTGTTTTAGGAAATAGTTACAAACTTACAGTACAGTTAAAGTTCATATACTTCAATTATAATTGACTTAATTTTCTTATTTTTGCAAATCAAATTTCCTATTATTCTCTCCAATTGCTGAAAGTCTCCCCTATCAATGATTAAGTGAGAACTGTAAAAGCAGAAGTCCATTATTATTATTATCATCAAAACTTCCTAAATAGCACTATAAAACTAGCTGTATTTTTTCTTTTTTTTTTTTCTTACTTTCGAAACAAAAGCAGCATTGTGGTGCCATTATATCTATTCTCCAATTACTGGCTATCTCTTTGGATATCTTCTTCACCAGCTTTACTTAACGAGTCCCCACATCGCCACAACTTTGTCGTGCTCGTTTCATCGGTGAATTAAAAAGCATATAAATCATAAGATTAATCACAATCTGTGAGACTCCGTCAGCCATTGAGATGCCAATATTCCTCCTTCCACCCTATATTAAAATTATATATCATAATCTGATTAACCTCTCATGTAATGTAACCAAACAAATTTACATTCCTGCCCCTCCATCTTCCCCGCTTTTCACTTCTCCCCCCTCGTCAGTAACGCCACATTACAAAGTCCCCGTTGACTCGAACACCAATCCCACGCCCCCGGCTACGTTCTCCTGCATCGAGTGTCGGTGCTCTCCCTCATACGTCACGATCAGCATCGTCGGATCATCCGTCGCCCTCTCCACGTGTTTCCTCGCTGGACACCCCCTCACTGTACTGCACTTGTAATACCCCCTGTAAAATCAAAATTCAACGTCAGTCACACATCGCACCCCCAATATCAACGGATACAAATATTTCCACGTGTTGCCCTCACTCACCGTGGATACGGCGACCCCTTGATCGGCTTCTGCCCGTACTTCCTCCACGAGTACTCGTCCGCCGGAATATCCGCTACCTTCGAACTCACCGCCGGCACCCTTATAGTCCTCTTCACCCGATTCTTCCTGCATTTTTTTTAATTCAAACAAATCACTATCAATCGAATTATTATATGCGCTGTTTTTTCTAACGTGAGCAGGGGTGTGAAGGTCAACAGTCAAAGGAATGGCTAATAAGGACAAGTGTTTTTTGTTTTCGAAAGTTTGAATTTCTCTGCTCTCACAGTAAAACAGGGCCCCATGTGCTGTCGCTTTCACGCGTGTTCTGTGCCTTCAACTACATCACTAACCAAATCGTTGACTCCCTCATCCCCTACTCGTCCACTACCCCAACCCTCAAGACTCACTTTATCAGACCGTTTTGTGACTCGGACGAGTCGACTCGGCGGGATGAAGGGAAAAAAGTGCTTGGTGAAAAAATGAAAGAAGCGGCTTACCTTCTCTTGACGCAGTGGCACTTGCTGGAGCCGGAGGCGTCGTCCGAGTGGTCCCGGTGGTCATGGCATCTTTTCTTGACCGGTCCCGTTGACAGAGGTGGCTTTCCGCCGGAGACAGTCGGCGCAGCCGGAGTCAAGAAGATCGACGATCCTTGTTTTCCGTTCGAAACGCTTCCGTCGCCGGTGATGGCGGACGACATAAACGACGAGTTCGAGGACACGCTGAAGGTTTCCTTCGAGAACTCCAGTTCTAGGGATTTGGAGCCGGAGGTTAAAATGCTAGGTTTTGTAAAATCGAGAGTTAAACTCTGCGGCGCCTGAGCCGAAACGAAACTGGAAGGCGCGTGATGCGCGGTCACCGGATTTACGATTGGAGCCGGAGATGGAGTCAGATTCAAAGTTTGTGCGTGAGAAATCGAGACGGAGGGGGCTGCAGTTGCGGATGACGGAGGCGGCGGCAAGGTAGGGGTAGAAGGACATGAAGGAATAGGTGCCCGCCTGAACCGGGCGTGGCCGGTCCGGTTCAGGAGGGAGATGACTCTTTTGAACTTAGAAACGGTTACATCGGTGAGGTCAGTGTAATCTTCGTGTGCAGGTTGTTGCGAGAGGATACGGATCATGTGCTCCATGCCCTTCAATCCCTCCGATGCGGCCTCCTGTATTGCCTTCTGCTCGTTCATCTTTGGGAACCCCATGAGCTCCACCGCCATTGAGAGAGACGCAGAGAAAGAGAGAGAGAGAGAGAGTGAGAGAGAGAAAATGGAATCTAGCAAACAGAGACTCAAGCTGCCATGGAAAGCAAGAAGCAGAGACAGCTGAGATTTGAGAAGAAGAGGAAAGAGTAAAGGCCATTGAGGGGAGGAGGGAGATTTAATGCGCCGAGCGTCACCGGATGACCGGGTAACAAAGAGGTAGGTTTGAGTCAAAATGGATTTTTTAATCTGACGGCTCAGATGGTTTCTAAAATTTTGAAAAACTCCAAATTTGATACTTTATATAAAAATCTTGTAAAATTATTTTAGCACATTTTAGACGTTTTTGTGATTATTTATATTATTTTTCTATGAATTGGGTAATAGGATTTTTTAAAAATATTAATATTTAACCCTCCATCTTTAATCTTAGAAATTAAATATTCACGAGAAATAAAATCCTCTTAATTGAAGTAAGGTAATTAAGGGGACATGATAATTGACTTGATTTGTAACAAATATCAACAAGCTGGCTGACTTGTATTTAGTTACTTCCATTAAAAAGCATTTAAAATTAGATAATTAATTGGGGTTCAGAATAATTAGTGATATTTGGGGAGATGTTTTATGTAATTTTCGTAAAGTAAATTGGAAGAACCTGTGATGATGGACTCGTTCCTCAATTCAGTTTCTTTACTTTCACTTCTTAATTTGAATTTTCTAAGAAAGAGTGCAGATGGTTGACAGGTCTAGCAGAACTTGTAAAAAAAGTGAAAGTCAATTATTTGTGTATAAAATAATGAAGAACGAGTTCAATTTTGCGTTTTGGTTGTTTTCTTAAGCTCAAATTGACGTGTGAGTTAGGTACGTGGTTTTTTAAAGAAAAAAATTCTTGATTTAAAATAATTTCAAAGCCTTTTACCCATCATAAGAATTAAGAAGATAGGTGGACTAGGTAAACGATTATTTGCTTACGTTACAAAATATAAAAAATTATATATGACTTTTAATTATAATCTAAATATTTAAATCTTAAAGTGTAATATTTTACTTTTTAAATGTTATACTGAATAAATAAATAAATAAAAGTTAAAATTAATATTTTTAAAATTAAATAATTTTGGGACAAATATAGGTCAAATACTGTGAATGAAAGAAAATTAAAAAAGATCATACAAACATAAAATGTCAGAACTTTTACTAATTGAAGACTTTTTTTTTGTGATAATTTATGAAGTAAAATATTATATCTTAAAATTTACATATTAATATTATAATTAAATTACATGTAAATTTTAACAAAAATTATAATAGTCTATACTTTAAATTGAATTTAAACCTTTTTTACATCTACCGGATAAATTATCTGGCTCATAATTATTATTTTTATGCGAAAGAATAAATGCATAAAAAATTACAAATCACGTGCAAAATAGATAATTATAATAATTTATTTATTAAGGAGAGTTAATTAGGCAATTTAAAGAAAGAAAGCTGACCAGAAAGTGGGGGTCACATGAAAGAACCAGTCGTCTGTTATTTTAATCTGAAACTGTTGACTCTCTTTTTGTTAACTACTTACTTTGAATTTTTAATGCGTCATCGACACCGCCTATCGCCGGTTCTTCTTCGGAGGCAATCTGGTTCGTCCGATTTTCTGCGCGTGATCTGACGGTCGTTGTCCAGGGAAGAGTTGACTCCAACAGTACTTTATTCAGTTGTTTAATTTGGAGAACCTCGAAGCGGAATGCACCACTGTGTTGCTGCCACGTGGAATCGACGCTTTGAATATTAGCTGGAGTCAATAGAGAGGCATCAAAATGCAATGAACCAATTTAATGATACAGATTTCATCCCAAAAAGTATCAGTAATGAGTAATATGCGGGTGTTTCTTTGTTTCTTGATCATCTTACAATTATTGATGCGAAAATGACCATAATATCAACTGATAATATGTTATCCCAGGTATATTATTTTAATTTAATCTTAAATATTAAAAATCTAGCACTTATTTGTAATTAAAAAAAAGTTGACATAAAAATACATGAAGATTTACTGTTGTACAGCAAAAGTTTTGTGCAACCTTGTATCATTCGATGGGTGTGAGTGCAATGGGACTCACGCCTATTGAATTCGAATGAGATTCATAGTCTATAAAACTCTATCGAATTTATGTTGTGAAAAATAGAATATTTTACAAAAAATATTTTAAATTGTTGTAAAAATAATTTTAAAAAAATAATTTAATTATTTTTATATTTATATGATATGGTGAGAATTATATTTGTTATATATATAATTATTTATTTATTTTAAATTTAATTATAATCTTATTTTTATAACTAACCATCACCTACTATCTGCATTATCACATGATCAGATTTGTTATAATTATTCTTTTATATTTAATTATAAACTAATTGTCTCTTTTTGAAATTTTTATCCTCCATATCTTGCTTGTAGTTTTGAGAACTCTAACCCAACTTTTTGATATTGGGTTACACAACTTTTCTTTTCCTGCTGTGACCTAAGTTTTATCCCAGAAAAGCTTGTTTTATCCTGGGAGAAAAGCCACGAATCTTTCTTTAAGGACAGTGTCAACCAAAGCACGACTTATGCTATATTTTCCTGATAATTTCCTCAATTTTCCAACAATCTTAAGGAAAGATTACTGCAATGCAACTCAGGAAAATTGAGGAATGATTAAACATTGATTATAAGAGGTTCAAAGAGAGAGAGAGAGAGAAAGAGAATCAAAGACAGAGGCAGTGGGATGGCTTTAGTAGAAAAACAGATCCTTTCCGCGGTGGTGACCTAAGTAAAATCTGAGGAGATGTCGTGATCTCTGGCCACCAACTTCGCATGATTTTCGGCGCAACATACAGCTTCAGAATAAACATTTTCATTCCCTTTTCAGAGACACAGAGGAGAGAACCCTCAATATCGCATTGTCGTATATCCTCCTTCATTATCGCCCCTGTTATCCATACCAAAGCAGAAAAAATTGTCAGTTCAATTCCATTCTCTTTCTACTCTGCTTTTACTTTTTGCTATTTTCGTGTTTAATAGATGGAAATTCTTATAAATTGGAAGGAATTTAATCTTCCAACCAAAATTTATGCATGAATTTATGTTTTCGTTGAACTTGAGTGGCCATTTTTTATTTCGCTGCTTTATAACTTCTTTGTCGTTTTCAATTGTTGCCGATTCAATTTTAATTTTTTTGAGTCTAATGGATTTCTAGTTGATATGATGATTAACAGTGCCGAACCGTATAAAGATTTGAGAACTTTGTATTTCATCAACTTTTTTTGGTGTATCATTCGGCTATGGATCTGATGTTGAAATCGATTGCGAATTTTAATCTAGAATCACTCCGTATAAGAAAGCCATCGTTACAAATGTTTGAATTAATTCGCTAATTAGTGTGAGTTGTTTGCTAATTAGAAAAAGCTACAAACTTTAATTTTGAAATTATTTTTATTTGAATGACAACAAAATACTTTTATGTTATTTAACATAAATTAAATTCGATTTTGGGTGTTGGGAAATAGTTTAGTGTTTCCCACCATCAAATTGGCCATAACAAAAGTTTTTGCTATGCTTCTGGCGTGGGTAAATTATTTTTTGCCTTGGGAATTAATTATTGTCTGTGGTGTCTATATTGATGACATATATGTATTATGTATATATGGGTATGTGCGCATGTCAGAGTGTGCATATTACAAATATACATATTTATTGGATATGATTGTTATTGTTTTATCTATATTGATATATATATATATATAAACTTTGCTCCAATTTTTTTGATATATATATATATATATATATATATCATAAGATTTAGAAATATATGATATGGAAGCTATATGAAATTTAATTATGCTTTGGAAAAATGCATATATTTATATATTTGTGGTATATTTTAGAGAATATATGTATAAATATATTTTGAGCATTAAGAAATTTCACATAAAGAGTCTCATATGAATATTACTGTAATACCCATGAAAAATAAAATATAAATATTTGTTTACAAACTATGGTTACTATGCTAGTATACGGTACTGTTTACCTGTATAACACTATTTACGTATATGGTACTGTTCATTTATACAATCAAAATGTCAAGTACTAGATGTGGTTTGGTCATAAGAGACAACTAGAAAGAAGTTCGTAGGAGAAAATGACGTTTTATGTGTGAAAATACCTTCAGGGACTAAATTGAAAGGACTGATTTGAAAAGAAACTTAAAGGTTTAAGGTGAAAGGATAGTTTTTCCTTTAAGTTTTCAATAGTAATAAACATAAAAATTTTCGTAAGGTGTACAGTAATTGTATTATTAGAAATGTCATTTTCATAAATAGTAAATTGAATATTTTATTAACGCATAGTGTCAAATAGTACCCTTGACTTTTACTATAAATAGGCCCTTCCATTTCACTTATAAACTCACACCTTCAACTTCTCTTCTTCTCTCCTTAAGTTCCTTTTACTTCAATGCTAGGCCTATGAGATTTTGGGCCTTTCCTTTTCAGCTTAGGTAAGGATACTATGCCCTTTCTATGTCTTTCAAATTTTAGAAGTTATTTTCTTAAGTATGCTCTGTGGTTGCGGCCTTGGCTGATCTTCCACATCAGAAAAACTGTCCTTAGCTGTTTATATGTTATTTTGATTATCTGATTACCGAAATAGAATGTAAACTGTGAAGAATACATGTCTAGGAAAGTTCTGGCTAAGGAAAGACCTGGTTTTTAAGTGTATCCAGTGTGACCCTCCACTCTTTCCTGGGAACTTACCTGGTGTACTCTTTTACAGATTGTATTCTCTATTTCTGGTATAAATAGTAACCATACGTATGAATAGTGATCATACATATGAATAGTAACCGTACGTATGAATAGTGACCGTATGAATAGTAACTGTATATATGAACAGTATCCGTACGTATGAACAATATCTGTACGAAAACAATCCTGACGTATTTTCTCTAATCTTTCATGAAAATCTCCGTAGCAGAACACCGAAATTCACCTGAGAACTCTTGTCTGTAATGACTTAGAGAAGCGATGCTCGTACGGAATCCAGGTGAGTGAAACGACCCCGTTTTAATAGAGTTTTAGCATTACTAGTGATAAAAAGTATGTCGTAGGACACTCCCAAGATTCATAGGGGGAAATTGGATTCAAAATGGCGAATATAATGAGATAATTAATCCAGAAGTATGGATAAGAAAAAGCAAGTATCTCATGATGATGTGAAGATTGAATCTCTTGAATTGTGGTTTATAAAGCTATAATATAGTTATCTACTATACCTGTTATATGGATGAATATTATATTGAGCTTCTGATTATGATATGAAATGCTATTGATTGTGATTGAGCGGGACAGTACCCCCTCTCACGGCAAGGCGGAAAACCCGGTTGACAGGGTGTCTTGACCAATGAGTGTGGAGACAACGATTCCCTTAGTAGGGATATAGCCCGGATTGGTGATAAATCCGTGAGGCGCCCTAGCTAAGAGGATGAGGTTGTGCGTCATGGCGGAAATATACATAATTGGTGAGCCGGCCTGTGTGCGCTCTCCGGGATATATTGCCATTGACGAGTACTAGTAACGTTTGTTGAATTGGATGAATTTTTATCTTCTTGTATGTAAAAGGATGATGTTGTGCGTCATGGCGGAAATATACATAATTGGTGAGCCGGCCTGTGTGCGCTCTCTAGGATATATTGCCATTGACGAGTACTAGTAACGTTTGTTGAATTGGATGAATTTTTATCTTCTGTCTATTGGTTAAGTATGAGCCTTTGGATATGCTTGCATGACTGGTAATGTATTTAAATTTTATTAACGCGAGGCCGATTCGCTCATTGAGTTTAAAAACTCACACTGTTTGTACAACCTTTTTGTTCAGATCAGGTTGTCATCGAAGAATATCTGCTAGAAGAGTAGATCACTTTGGACCCTCCCGCTATCGGGTAGGCACCTCTATTGTTGTAGATTATGTTGCTCTGTAATCGTCTAGGACATCTAGGTCAGGGGTTCGACATTTGGCTTGTATGTCAGTATAATAATGTATTTTAAATTGATAATCTATTATTACATGCAAATCATCTCTATGATTTTCAGATAAGAAAATTTGATATATTTATCGGAAGGCTTACAGTGATGAGAGATTCATCATTGTGCCGGTCATGTGCCCAGAAAACGGGTCGTGACAAAGTTGGTATCAGAGCAATGGTTGTTAGGTCTCCTAGTGATTACAGAGCAAGGTAACCTTAGTAGGACCTCCTCTATCGTTGTGAACCCGGGCACAACTATAGAGAGACGGCTCTACTGAATGTCCTGTAGGATGTTTTCATTTCCTTTCCCTCCGAGATTTATCTCTTCTTAGGAATTATGTTCTCAGTTTTAGTTTTAGACAGATGTGGCTACACTTTTGAACTTAGTCAAGGAAAAGTTGTTATTTGTTTTGATTCCGTTGCTGTCGGATCAAAATTTTATATGGTGGATTTTATAAGCTGAATTCATGATTGATTTTGTGTAGCTATATTATTTTAGGGTACCAGCCAATAAAAGAAACCACTTGCATTAAAAAAAAACACTGAAGGATTACATTGCAAAAAAAAAAAGGAAAGAGAAGTTTACTCATGCATGAGTAATCTAAAAGCGAGGTGGTCTTGGATTAGGAGGGTTGTATTGTATCTGTAATATCTCAAGAATTTATATGAATATTTAAAGTCTAATTTGAAATTTAGTGAAAAATTTAATTACGTGAAAATGTGCTTTTTGAATTAGTGAAGAAAATCTGGGAATAGAAATTTTAATTTTTAATTTAGGAAATTTTTACAAATTCTCAAGGACTAAAGTGAAAAGAAAAGAAAGTATAGAGGACTTTTGAGAAATGACCAAATAGAAACCTGAGAGGAAGAATAAAGCTTATGAGAATGAATTATGAGTCCGGTACCGAAAAGATGATGGATTCGAGGTTAAAGTGGTATTTGAGACATCGAGAGGGATTAAAGTGAACAAATCTTATAAGCTAAGGTGGCTATGAGCGATTTTATCGAAAAAGAAATTAGTGGGGCCCACACATACAATTATTAGTTTTTCTTCTCCTTCTTCCTCCCGAGGCTTCATGTTCTTCGTTCATTTCCATCTTCCCTTCTTCAATCATTTCTCAAATTTTCATCCGACGATCTTGTATTTTCTAACCATACTTCCGATTCTCGGGAGTTCCAGAGGTAAAAAGGTAAGTTTTATCTTCTCTATTTCTCTTTTTCTCCATTTTCGGACCTATGGAAGAAAATTAAGATTTTGAGTTTTAATGGATGAATTTAAGTGTGGATGTTAATGTAAAACATTCTTAGGTGGTTTATGATGTTATTAGAACAAGAAATTTCGTAGAATTTGGATATTTGAAAAAGTTAGTGTTCTTGATGAAAATTTGAGATTTGAGCTTGGATTGTTGGTAGAAATTGGGGGTTTTGGTGTTAAAACACTCCTTAGACATTAAGGATGAAAACCCATGGAAGAAATCAAAAGAAATGTTGTTTTAGATATGATTTTAGGATTTTTGGATGAAGAACACGAAGAACATCGAAAATTTTCCCCAGAAATTACTGTTCACCGAGAAAATTTTTCCAGATTTTCTCGTTACTGTAGCATTGACTCGGTCAACGTTACTGTAGCATTGACTCGGTCAACGTTACTGTAGCATTGACTCGGTCAACGTTACTGTAGCTGCGTTGACCGTTGACTATTACTGTAGCATCAATTTTTTTTTTTAATATCGTTGAAAAGCTCTTTGAGTCTAGTTTCCAATGGTATAAGTATCATTTAGAAATTCATTACCGGTTAGGAGTTATGACTTAAGATGTGAGTAAAGGTCGAGAGTAGTGATATGAAATTTCTCTATTTTGTAACCCTAATGGTTTTTACCTGGTTACAATAGGGATGATTGGGGCGCAAGGTGGGAGCGCCGAGAGCGTGGAATCCAGGTGAGTAGGCAACCTTGCAAAATTAATTTAATAAATTAGTCAAAGCACAATATAAATCTCATTTGCGTTATTTGTGAAATTGAGAAGATTATCAGTGTGTGTTCAGGTTGAGAAAAAGTATAATATCATTGGAAGGTATTTTATTACCTTTGAGAATTGATTTCTCTAGTTGACTAAAGAACTAGATGTGATTGTTCTTTGAATAAATTGGAACATTTTGTAAGTGAATAACCTTACTAAACTAATGTGATCTTATTAGATAAGGTACAATACAAGTCTTGTTTATAACATTATTGAAGTGAGAAACAATCAATCTCGCTGTTGATAATATATGATGATTGTTATGGTTGATGATAGACATTCAAGGGAATAAAAATATGTGTAAATTCATTTATTTCATAGTAATTATATTGTGATAAATTCTCACTATTTTATTGATGAGCAAAAGATCTACGAGATCTAATACACGAGTTTGAAAGGGTTAGAGTACCATACTACTCGGTGTATAAATGTGAAAATCTATGCACGAGTTTGAAAGGGTTAGAGTCCCATACTACTCGGTGTATAAATGTGAAAACCCATGCACGAGTTTGAAAGGGTTAGAGTCCCATACTACTCGGTGTATAACTGTGAAAATCAATACACGAGTTTGAAAGGGGTTAGAGTCCCATATCACTCAGTGTATAAATGTGAAAATCTATGCACGAGTTTGAAAGGGTTAGAGTCCCATACTACTCGGTGTATAAATGTGAAAACCTATACACAAAGAGTTTGAGGGTTAAATTCCCAAGTCAGTCAGTGCAAGTATTTATGGCATATAATACTATAATTATTTAAAATAAATGATAGATTGATTGTATTAGTAAATGTGGTGTTTGTGCTTATGATATTTTCATGTACAGTTGTTTACTCACTGAGTTATGATAAACTCACACTCTCCATGATTATCTTTTCAGATACAGTGGTTGAGGAGAAGAATTTATAGCCTTTAAGGATATACTCCACTTTTGTCTGGTAAACAATTGGTAAGGATTAGGAAACGCTCTGTAATCTAGTAGGTCACCTAGGCTTGGGAGGTTGTATAGTACTGTATAGTGTTTGAAAGTTGAACATTTTCTAAATATGTATACAAAATATCTTTCTTGGAATATTTATGATTCACATAATTATGGATATTAAGAATGTTCACAGAGATTATGGGGTACCACGGAGGTACACCCTAGGTATTTTATGTTTATATCACATGTAAGTTTTGGGATGTGACAGTATCATCACCCCTCGACCATTCCTTGGAGCGAGAGACATAGCAATATCGCGGAGGGTAGTGTAAATTCCATTCATACAATCAACACTTCTTTGTTGTTGATTGCAGAAGCACTGGGTAGACCAATAGAAGAACCTGTCTATTCTTGAAGTCATTTCTGCATGATTGCGTTTAGTTAACTTCTCCAGGTCTCCTATCATCTTTTTCAGATTTTTCACCTCCTGCTTTAGACAGGCTATTTTGTCCTCCGAGGTATGGCCCGTGCTAGTCTCCTCAGCTTCCTCGATCTTCTTCATTTTCTTCTCCTTCTGCTTCTCTGGAGACCCCTCAAAAGGTCTTTTGCCCTTGTCTTTGCCCAGACTTAAGTTTAAGTCGAGCTCTTCTTCCTTAGCCTCTACTGTGAGATCAATGTACTTCCTTGAGGCCATGATTTGGAAAAATTTATAAATTTTTGTAAGAGTATGAGGCGAGAGGAATACTGGGGGATTGTAGGCTCAGAGATTATTACTCTTTGTGGTGTGGTAACTGAGAATGCTGGGATGGTTTTTATAGAAAAAAATTAAGACTTAGAGACAAAGAAGATATCTTTTCACCGCACCCCTACACGATCAACCTATGGATTTCTGCAAGCTGGAAGCCAGAAGTCTAGGGTAGGCGTGCACACCGATAGCGCGTTGCATTAATGCCAAAACCATGAAAGTCAATATTCGGTGGATTTGCGGCCGATTTTACTCGGTTTTTCCATTTCTCCCGTTGGCATTTTCTGAAATTCAAAGAAGTTGATAACATAGCCATCAAAGATTGCCTTGGATGCTTTTATGATGAACTGAAATACATTTCTCCGTTTTATTGTGTTGTTCTTAAGAGCCTTCAGTTGAGTATAATATACATCATTGATTGAATCATGTTGTAATTACATGTATGTATGTTATTCATGCATAATGAGTGAAGGCTACGATCAAGGAGAATATGTGATGATCCTACATATACTCATAGAGAATGAGAAATCAAAATGACTTGGATAGAATGAAATGTGTAGAGGATAATACATCTTCATGGTTACACATACTTACATATAATGCTCTCGTGGGCAAATGAAAGGTAATGTTTCCTTGCATCATGATAATACTTGATACATGTGCCGTAAGCAGTTAACTTTGTTTTAAAATATATATATTTACATATATATTATGTGTAAGTCCAGAGTAAAGACACCGATTAGAATCTAAGATACGGCCAATATGAGACTACTCGATCATAGAGTGATATCGTGATCTGAGATTACACTATAAGACAAGTACAGAGTGAGGAAATCATAGATTGAAACGGCGATTAGTCGAAAATTTTGAGAAAGGTCAAGATTAGCCGAAAATTTTTTTCAAGAAATCTTTGACTTATGTTAATTGCATTTACTATTTACTTGCATGTCCGACATTAATTGCTGGCATTGCGACATATGTGATCTGTAAACCTTATAGCGATTGGCGTGTAGGTTGTGGTGGCTTTAGCTCCAGGGGCTTCGGGTTGTCTATAAATCTTGTATGCCCGTTACCCTACTTATCGCACCAAGCAAACCTACTTCTTTCATTACATACCTATTTCTCAATCTCCATTCCTTTCTCATTCGAAGTTATTTCTGAGATCCCTAGAGCAATGGCCGATAATAAGTCTTTCACCTTGAATTTTGAGACTGGCAATGTAGAGCTTGATTTAAATCTAAGTCTCGGAGACAACAAAGGGAAGAGACCTGTAGACAGGTCACCAGAAATTAAGAAAAGAAAGAGGGATGTAATAGGGTTGGAGGAGGACAGTACTGCAACATCCTCAGAAAATAAGCTTGCATTCCTGGAGCGTAAGATCGAAAACCTGGAACGTAAGATAGAGAGCCTGGAATACAAGACAGAGGACCAGAAGCGACTAATAAATCGTCTCTTTGAAAACCAAGAGAAACTGATAAACCGTCGTTTCGGGGAACTAGCTAATCGAGTTGATAGACATTCAATGTTTGCAACTCAAAATTTTCGTGACCAACAAGCAAGGTGTATTGACTGTATGAACGGAGTGACTTATGCTCTTCGCCAAATTTCTCAGGCCCTTCCTCCAGAAACTCTTTCTAGGCTACAACGATTAGCTTCCTCCTTAAGGTCTGAAGCACCTTCCTCTTCTAGACCTGGAGCACCTTTTACATTTCAAAAGCCTCCTCGTCCTTAATTTATTCTTTCTTTTGTTTGTACCTAAAGTTATATTTGGTCTAAGCTTCATGTATTAAAATTATCTATGTACTAGAAATAAAATTTAAGTTAGTATTTAGATCTTCTTTGTTGAAGTGATTCCTTTTACTGAAATAACTTGAATGAGAAGATGTTGGACTTATATTTCGTACTTGATTATGAAAATTCTAAAGCAGAGTATGGTAATATCCTTTTGACTGAGAAGAGTTACTAAAATGATATTTCATTGCATTTCTGAGCTATGGAGGAGTGCTAAATAAGTATTTTATGAACCTATACATAGAGAACTATGGGTTTGCCCTAATCATTGAAGGGATACGACTCTATATGAGTCATTGAGGTGAGAGGAATTTTCATATATATAATTATGCATGAGGAGTATGTTATTTACTTAACACATTTTCTAGGATTGTTCTTCCTACAGATTCATGTAATAATTTCATGTAATGATTTCATTTTATATGACGCATTTAGTTGAGAGTATCGTCTTAAGGCAGGATGATCGCCTTCGGGCAAAAGAATTACCTATGGTCAAAATGACGCCTTTAGGTACTATACTTGTATTCATGAAAGTTATAAGTTATGTGTGTGGAAACATGTGTTCTGATATTCAGTATGAACTGGAAAGACCACGTGCCACTTTTGAAGACGACATCTATTTGAGGTTTTATATGGATATCTGATTAAATGGTTTAAGTTTGGTAAAGGTTATGGGGATGAGACACTTTATGGTACAAAAGGCTGTGGAAAAGACCAAATTGATGAGGAAGAGATTACTTGCTGTTTAGAAAAGGCAAAAGTCTTATGCAAATTATTGATAATGCGGTTTAGAGTTCACAGTCAATGGTATAATGTTCTTGTAAATCTCACCAAGGGTATGATGAGGTTTTGGAAGAAAGAGATGCAAAGGATGAAATATGGACGAAGTAATCACACTTATTTCAGTCTTGAGATGAGTTTTGAATTCGGGGGACCGAATTCTCTTAAGGGGGTGATAATGTAATACCCATGAAAAATAAAATATAAATATTTGTTTACAAACTATAGTTACTATGCTAGTATACGGTACTGTTTACCTGTATAATACTATTTATGTATATGGTACTGTTCATTTATACAATCAAAATGTCAAGTACTAGATGTGGTTTGGTCATAAGAGACAACTAGAAAGAAGTTCGTAGGAGAAAATGACGTTTTATGTGTGAAAATACCTTCAGGGACTAAATTGAAAGGACTGATTTGAAAAGAAACTTAAAGGTTTAAGGTGAAAGGATAGTTTTTCCTTTAAGTTTTCAATAGTAATAAACATAAAAATTTTCGTAAGGTGTACAGTAATTGTATTATTAGAAATGTCATTTTCATAAATAGTAAATTGAATATTTTATTAACGCATAGTGTCAAATAGTACCCTTGACTTTTACTATAAATAGGCCCTTCCATTTCACTTATAAACTCACACCTTCAACTTCTCTTCTTCTCTCCTTAAGTTCCTCTTACTTCAATGCTAGGCCTATGAGATTTTGGGCCTTTCCTTTTCAGCTTAGGTAAGGATACTATGCCCTTTCTATGTCTTTCAAATTTTAGAAGTTATTTTCTTAAGTATGCTCTGTGGTTGCGGCCTTGGCTGATCTTCCACATCAGAAAAACTGTCCTTAGCTGTTTATATGTTATTTTGATTATCTGATTACCGAAATAGAATGTAAACTGTGAAGAATACATGTCTAGGAAAGTTCTGGCTAAGGAAAGACCTGGTTTTTAAGTGTGTCCAGTGTGACCCTCCACTCTTTCCTGGGAACTTACCTGGTGTACTCTTTTACAGATTGTATTCTCTATTTCTGGTATAAATAGTAACCGTACGTATGAATAGTGATCATACATATGAATAGTAACCGTACGTATGAATAGTGACCGTATGAATAGTAACCGTATATATGAACAGTATCCGTACGTATGAACAGTATCTGTACGAAAACAATCCTGACGTATTTTCTCTAATCTTTCATGAAAATCTCCGTAGCAGAACACCAAAATTCACCTGAGAACTCTTGTCTGTAATGACTTAGAGAAGCGATGCTCGTACGGAATCCAGGTGAGTGAAACGACCCCGTTTTAATAGAGTTTTAACATTACTAGTGATAAAAAGTATGTCGTAGGACACTCCCAAGATTCATAGGGGGAAATTGAATTCAAAATGGCGAATATAATGAGATAATTAATCCAGAAGTATGGATAAGAAAAAGCAAGTATCTCATGATGATGTGAAGATTGAATCTCTTGAATTGTGGTTTATAAAGCTATAATATAGTTATCTACTATACCTGTTATATGGATGAATATTATATTGAGCTTCTGATTATGATATGAAATGCTATTGATTGTGATTGAGCGGGACAGTACCCCCTCTCACGGCAAGGCGGAAAACCCGGTTGACAGGGTGTCTTGACCAATGAGTGTGGAGACAACGATTCCCTTAGTAGGGATATAGCCCGGATTGGTGATAAATCCGTGAGGCGCCCTAGCTAAGAGGATGAGGTTGTGCGTCATGGCGGAAATATACATAATTGGTGAGCCGGCCTGTGTGCGCTCTCCGGGATATATTGCCATTGACGAGTACTAGTAACGTTTGTTGAATTTGATGAATTTTTATCTTCTTGTATGTAAAAGGATGATGTTGTGCGTCATGGCGGAAATATACATAATTGGTGAGCCGGCCTGTGTGCGCTCTCTGGGATATATTGCCATTGACGAGTACTAGTAACGTTTGTTGAATTGGATGAATTTTTATCTTCTGTCTATTGGTTAAGTGTGAGCCTTTGGATATACTTGCATGACTGGTAATGTATTTGAATTTTATTAACGCGAGGCCGATTCGCTCATTGAGTTTAAAAGCTCACACTGTTTGTACAACCTTTTTGTTCAGATCAGGTTGTCATCGAAGAATATCTGCTAGAAGAGTAGATCACTTTGGACCCTCCCGCTATCGGGTAGGCACCTCTATTGTTGTAGATTATGTTGCTCTGTAATCGTCTAGGACATCTAGGTCAGGGGTTCGACATTTGGCTTGTATGTCAGTATAATAATGTATTTTAAATTGATAATCTATTATTACATGCAAATCATCTCTATGATTTTCAGATAAGAAAATTTGATATATTTATCGGAAGGCTTACAGTGATGAGAGATTCATCATTGTGCCGGTCATGTGCCCAGAAAACGGGTCGTGACAATTACATTTTTTAGGTGAAAGAAATTGTGGATTTCTTGAAAATGGCACTATAACCATCAATGTGGGGGTTATAGAGTTTTACAAATTCAAAATGTTTTCACCTAAATTATCATTGTTGTTAAACAATATTATAAATTACATTTGTCATTTTGGAACCAAATTTTTTGTGGATTTGTGACCAAACTTGTGAACATTGGCATATAAAATTTTGGGTCAATGATGATATACCGTTAATTTCCAAATTGAGGAAACTATCTTATTGAGATGATGATATGCCATATGTAAAAATTAGAGTAAGCATTTTCAAATGCTAATTTTTTATGATCTTTTTATTTTACAAAGAGGCACAATAAATTTTAATATGTTGAGTCAATTTGTAAATTGACAATGTCATCTCATTGAAATGATGATATGTCATAAGTAAGGATTTGAGTAAGCATTTACAAATGTTAGTTTCTTACAACATTTTTATTGTGCAAAGAGGTACAATAGTGATGAGTTATTAGTCACAAAAATTTTGAGATTGAGGAGTTCCTAAATGATTATGTGTAATTATATTCTTATATAATATTATTACATGGTGGATGAATATATATATGTGCATATATATTATGTGTTTGGATGCCCACTTATAATAATTTTGAGACTTTATATGAGTTAATTATGTACTAAATTAAGTACATACAAGTTGTGGTATTATACTCCTTCAAATTTTAAAATATTTAAAAGTGTGGGGGTATTTTTCAAGCTTATATTGTGCTCTATGAAAAGATTTTTTTGAGTATTTCTTTTATACCAACAAGTGTGAGATTTGTAAGTATGTTGTTATAAAACTATACAAATTTTTGTAAAAATATTTTGGTCAATAGTTAATGTTATTGTGATTTAATAGAAATTTTATGGGTTTAATATATTTGAATATTGATGATATATCATAAATTTCTATTGACATAACTATTGATAATATGAAAAGACTTTTTTAAAACTTATGTATGAATATTCAACCTTTTAAATGCTAAAATTGTGTTTGTGAAATTTTTGAAATTTTACAATAAAATTTGATGGTCATATTATTGTGAGCCTTTTTAAAATATAAATTTTATGACCATATTACTGTGAGCTTTCTAAAGCTATGTGAAATATAATTTTCACTTTGTGAATTTGTTTTTAATTCTACATTGCAAGTTTTGGTGAATGGTCAAAAGAATTAAAAACAAAATCGGTTAGTATAATTTTTTTTAAATTTTATTTTTACTATTTTTGCCTTTATAAAGTCATGTGAAAAATTGTACTTTGTAGAAAGTACTTTAATTTGTGGAAAAAAAATTGCCTATATCTAGTTTAGATATTTGATGACATGTTTTGAGAAAGACATGGGTGAAATAAGTGTGACTTGAGAGTTGAAATCATAAGAAAAGTGATAGCTTTTTGTTGTTACAAAAACATTATGTTCAAAAAGTTGATCATTTTTATGATAAACTATGTGAATATCTCTTATAATTTTAACACTCAATTAAGAAGAACAGAGTTAAATTTGTTATATTTAATGAATTTCACCTAGCCTGACATATCATATATTGTATGTCAGATGAATATCTAGATACACAATCCTAATGAAAGGATGAGAGGTATCATGAATTATAATATCATATAAAGTGGATTTCCCGTTGTATTAGAAGAATACAATGATGTTAACTGAATCTCTGAATTCAGATGAGATAAAAAATTCACTAATTGTTAAACCTCACATTTGGTGGTGAGACAATATTTTTAAGAGAACAACCATACAAATTTATAGACTTACTGTAAAATTAGAGTTAGTTGAAAATGAGACTAAGTGGTTGACAAACTTCTTAGCAAATTTATCCATTGGGTATGAGTCCAATGATGTTTGTGCTTATGTAATGAGATTGCCAAATGACAATAATCATTGTAAAGAGTAAAACTTTTAATGGTAAGAACAGACATTTGTATTTGTGACACAAATTTATTTAGTAACTACTAAGAGATGAAATAAGATATACTGATCAGTTATGTAAGGCTAAAAGTGTATTTGGTTAATTCTTTGACTAAACATGCATGTAGGAAGGAAATAAGTCCTTTACAAATCAAGGGGAAATGAACTTAAGCCGATTGAAATTAATAGTGACGGTAACCCAACCTTTGTGATTGGAGATCCCATGAAGAAGGTTCATATGGGTAATAACAAGTTATCTATTAATTCTGCTAGTACTAATATTTCAGTCCTTTCTTACGGTGTAAGTGTAAAAGTGCTATAATGCATTGATAGGGAGGTTGAGCGAAGCTTTTAATGATTTTCATAGCCCTTAAAGGTAGTGTATTCATTGTAGATACACCTGATGAAATCACATATATGAGTGTGGAGTGGAGCTGCTCTTATGAGATATTGGCGAAATCTCTTGAGCACTCATGAACACCAGACACGCGTACGGCTGAAAACGCGCACAACGGCGTTAACAACATAAATTGTGGGGGTGTGATATGATTGATAAAATCTCTAGCTTACAATAAGAGTTTGTTGGTCCATAGAAGTTATATGTTTCACCACTGACTCTGTGAGTTATATCTTATCTATTTATATATGGTTCATAGTCTAAAAGACACCAAACTCGAAGCATTTATACACATATGTGTAACCATAACATTGTTTAATTCAAAATATCTTTTTAAAATATGTTGGGGATTGTTGTGAAAAATAGAGTATTTCAAAAAGAATATTTTAAATTGTTGTAAAAATAATTTTAGAAAAATAATTTAATTATTTTTATACTTATCTGACATGGTGGAAATTATATTTGTTATATATATAATTATCTGTTTATTTTAAATTTAATTATAATCTTATTTTTATAACTAACCATCACCCATTATCTCCACTATCCCATGATCATATTTGTTATAATTATTCTTTTATATTTAATTATAAATTAATTGTCTCTTTTTGAGATTTTTATTCTCCATATATTGCTTCTAGTTTTGAGAACCCTAACCCAATTTTTTGATATTGAGTTACACAATTTTTATTTTTCTGCTGTTCTGTGACATGGGTTTTATCCCATAAGGGCCTGTTTTATCCTGGGAGGAAAGCCACGAATCTTTCTTTAAGGACAGTGTCAACTAAAGCACGACTAAAACTATATTTTCCTGATAATTTTCTCAAATTTTCAACAATTATAATTTGACGGATGAAATCTCTTTAAATAATGACGATGAGTTAAGCTCTTACTCATTTATTATCCAAAAAAAAATTTGTTTAATGTGTTCATACTATTAAAAAAATAAGATGTAGTAGCAGTTAAAATTGTTATTGTAAATAACAAAAATTATTGGTTAAAGTTATGTCATTAATTCTCTTGATCGTCGTTATTAAATCGAGAGCTCCTATTATAACTCTACCAAGATATATTTTTACTAATTGTTAGTCTATAATTACTTTTTGTGCCATCAATATATGCTGCTATAATATAAAAAATGTTACTAAATTCCATTTGTTTATTAACTACTACTATAAATAAAATTAGTGATTCGCTTTTTCAAATATAAAGAATATATAATTTAAATTTAATAGGAGAAAAATAAAAAAGTAATTGAACTAACTAGTTTAATATAAAAACTAATGAACTAGTCTTGGTAAAAAATAGCCCACACCCATAAATTTATGTGTGTGCAAGTTTTATTTTATAGCAGAATTACTAGTTTTATATTATCAAATTAAATAACGTGGGACCTCTAAATAACACAATATTATCTTTTTTATACTATAATCATTAGTTTTTATCCACAAAATTAATCACCGAGGAACTTGTTAAAAAAGAAAATAAATATTTTCTTTTTTATTTTGTTAACATTTATGACTTACTGGAATATTTATAATTTTTTCTAGCCTTTCAAAAAAAAATTAGTAAAACTAGTAGTTATCTTTATAGTAGAATAAATTGTTAGTGTATTATATTTTTAGTGGTAGTTATTAAATTTGTTAGTAAGAATTCACTGCTGTTGCCTGATTTTTTGTAGTGCCAAATATATTATTATTTTCTAATGTTGCTTCTTATAGCAGACAAATATCATACGAGTCACAAGTAGGGAGGCTGTGAAAGCAATTACCCCTTAAAAGGGTTTAAGAAGCTATTGCTTAACTTGTTAGCAAAGAACACAGTAAAAAACTATATTTTTATTAACAAAGCATTATTTACGAAGAAGTCACTATATAAATTAATTAGCTCCGTTATCATAGTACAAGTATGAAGCTCGCCTCAATTGTTGTTTTTTATTTAAGAAATATTATTTTTTAAATGTCACTTATTATGAAAATCGCAACGAAATGTATAAAGTAAAATATAATTATTATTTTTCTAAAAAGATAATGCATACTAATTTAAGTAGTTTGATCAATATGACTTATATTTATAGATAAAAAAATCTTATTTTTCATACAAAAATTGTTACAAATGATAAAAGAAAAATACATATATACATACAGATACATATATATAACCTAATTTATTTGGATTGTTCCATAAAATATATAAAAATAGGTCAAGTAATAAATCTCTATTATTCATATTTTTGCATGAAAGTTTTGGGGAATCATTGTACTTTTAAACCTTTTATGTGGCTTATTATGTGAGTTATTGTCATTTGTGTTCTTAACTTACACATAGCCTGTTCTTTGCAATTTTTGACACAAACAGTATGATATTGAGTTCAAATTATAATATTTGCTAATTTGTGTTTTAGCATATCTAAATGAAGGGGAAATTAAAATTGAAGAAGTGAAGGAACTCATAAATGCAAAGAATGAACCAAATTATTGTTTGAAAACCAAAAGTTGGAGTGGTTCTCTACTTTCTGTCGCCTAAGCGACAGTGATCGAACATAATTTTTGGCACAATTTTTTGTAGTTTATTGCTGCAGTGATAAATCTTATTTTTTAAGACCTCGATCCTTGAAGTTATCATTGTAGCACCTAAAAATGTTTAAATTATTCTAAAAAAAAGCTATAAATAATTATACAAACAAGTTATTTTTCATCAGTCTTATTTTTCAAATAACTATTTTAAAAATAAAAGCTATAAAGCACCTAAAAATGTTTAAATTTAGAATCCGGCCCTTTTACTGGACGTCATATGGTCAATGTAATACCCGTTAATTTCAGAATATAATTCGCTTAAGAGTATTTTAGAATTTTACAACGTTACTTTACTTATTTATTTTGGTCATATTTAATTTTCATATTTAATTTTCTCTTTGAATATTATTTATGAAAATTGAGTTAAATGACTGGACTAAATATTTACACAATGTGGGATATATTCTAAGAATGGTGAAATTCATGGAAAAGTGGTTTCAGAATGGTCAATTAGTCCATTTATTGTAAATTGACTGGATGAGTTTGGATATTGGGTTATGGATACCCATGGGTTATTGAATAACCCATTAGAAATATTTAATATAAAGTTTCAATAGTACCCCCCTTATTTTTTTCTCACGATCGAAGCAGCTGAAGTGAATAGTAAATTCACTTTCTCTCGTTTCTTCACCCTCTTCTCAAATCCTTTCCTTGATTTTCAGAATTTCGATTATCTGTTCGGTTCAAAAGCTTTGTAAGGATTAAAGGTAAGCTTTAATCTCATTATTTTCCTTAAATTTCAGTTTATGTAGAAGATCAGAGGAGGTTTTGTTCTTGAAGATTTTGATGATAATTCATGAATCTCAGTAGTTTTAGAAGTTATATTTGAGTTATAATCGGTTAAAAGAGTTGAAATTCTGGTTTTGAAACAAGAAAGGAAATGATGAATTTTTGAAAGATTTTTCTGCAAAAATTCGAGTTACTGTAGCGACCAGAGATTTCGGAAAAGAGTTACTGTAGCAGTACTGTAGTGTCGGCAGTCAACGGTACTGTAGCAGTCAACGTTACTATAGCGAACCGACACTGTAGCGAACCGCACTGTAGCAAACCGTCACTGTAGCAATCAGAAAATTTTGCGTATTTTCGTGATTTTGTTTCCTTTCTTATGTTTCCTTGTAATATACTTTACTAGGAAATTTTCCTACACAAATTCTAGTGTGGAACAAGGTAAACTTGGACAAACATCAAGGTGAGTGAATAACCTTACTAAGCTAATTTGATATTACTAGTCAAAGTACAATATAAGTCTCATTTACAATATTATTGGGATAATAAGCAATCAATTTTTCATATGGGAGTATAAGATGATCGGTAGAAATAAGAGTATGTAGAAATTATTTTATTTCATGGCAATTGTACTATGTGATAAATTCTCTCTATCTTATTAATGAGTAAAGATCTACGGGATCTAATACATGAGTTTGAAAGGGTTAAAGTCCTATACTACTCAGTGTATATCTATGAAACCTATACCCGAGTTGAAGGGGTTAGAGTCCCATACTACTCGGCGTATATCTAAGAAATCTTATTCACGAGTTTGAAAGGGTTAGAGTCTCATACTACTCGGTGTATATCTATGAAATCTTATTCATGAGTTTGAAAAGGTTAGAGTCTCATACTACTCGATGTATAAGACAATTAATTACATGAGTAAATGTGGTATTTGTACTTTTGATATTTTATATAGTACAGTTATTTACTTACTGAGTTTTTAAATAAACTCACACTCCCTATGATTATTTTTTTTCAGATACAAAAAACAAAGAAGAAGAGAATCCGTTTGAAGATTAGAAGCCCCTTGAGATTATTCTCTATTTTTGTCTGGTGGGATACCAGTACTTATTAATGTGGATACTAGAAACGCTCTGTACTTTCTATAGGTCTCCTAGGCTTGCGATGAGATAGAAATATCAGACTATGTATGTCTATATTTGCTTATCAGATGAATATAATTCTGTAGTGTGGAATGAATGATTAAGGTTGAATGTAAAACCTTACAGAATATATGTAAATGACGTATGTGTGAGAATTTTATTTAATGAGTAGTATCTTTTCACATGTTCAATTTTTTGGATGTGACAGTCAACACCGTCCAATTGTGCAGGATATGTGAGGTCCATGTCATCCGATCTTGATTGGATGGTATTGAAAATTCTAACACCATGTTAAGCATACGGTGCTAAGAAGATTCCCATGCTTAAATTATGCAAAATATGTGGACAAGCTTAATTTCTAGAAGAATATTTTCTTAGACCTCGTGGACTCTTCAATTTGCATTAAAAAAAAAAAACCTTGAAAGTTGAAATCAATCAACATGGTTGTCATAGTTTGAACTCTCTGATCCCAAAACTCTAATGGACCAAATTGGAATGAGGAACAGATAAGGAAGAAACAAATATTAAGGAGTTTGACTTAATTAAGCCCGTGAACTTAGGTGGCACAAATCTTGCAAATCTCTCCCACGATTTTACTTTATTATTTTTTTTCAAAATCTGTCTACGATTTCATGAAAACTATAAATATTCCACTCATAATAAGTTTCCAATACATTGGACTTTAAGCTTATCACTTATTTCGTATCCAATTTGATTAATCCACAAGGATATAGCATCCATCATCTGAGTGTTCCTTCAATTTGCTCCATTATTTAATTTGGTATAAAATCTGGCCACGCGTTACTGCGAGCTTGACCAAATAAAATAACTAAAGTTTATCACGAGGTTTATTTTATTTTACTTAAATCAACATTTTTTTAAAAAATTCATTAGATTCTGATTATTGTAAATTCTCTCAATTTATAATATTTAAATTCAAAACTTATTAAAAAATTAAATTATTTGAATCAATTAAGTTAATATATTGTGGGGATTATGTATGTATGAGAGTCAATTCTCTGTCTGGTGATAAAATAGCTGGCGCCCCACGATATTTAGAGAATTGTATTTTATGATGAATTTATACTTTGTGATTATTCTTTAATTGTGAGACAAGCGTTCATGTGAATCAAATCAATTAATTAAAAAACGAATGTCAACAAAAGTGCCTGTGCCATTGATTTTATGGTTATTTCCAGGAATAAAACTTTTTTCTGTGTTTCTTTTATCACAAGGCAGTGTTTTGAAATTTTAAATGTGATTTGTTACTTCATGAAACGTGGATGTTGGGGGATAATTATTCTTTAAGGCGAAGAACAAAATGTGTGACGATGCATAGGACTATTAATTTTTCGATGTACACAGAAAATACCAAAAAACAAAAAACGGAGATACATTATTATATTTATTTGACTTTAATTGTAATTAGGATGTTCACATGTTGTCTTGACGCTGCTGGGTTGAGTAAATTTTAAAAAATGCGAGATGGCAGGTTGGAATGGGAGCAAATCAGTTTTAGTACTGGAATTTCCTAGTCAAATATTGACTGTTTGTTGGCTTAGAAAACATATATCTTTTGAATTGTATGATAAACTATTGATGAGTGGTTAGAATTTGTCCATGATATTTAAAAAATTAGAACAGATTTGCGCATAGTAAAAATAACAGGAGCCGGCCTGGTAGTCGATCGACCAGCTGCTGGGAGCCGGTCGACCGATCTTGCCAAGCGTGGTAGCTGGTTAATCGGCTCCAGAGCATGCCAGCCGGTCGACTGGTCTTGCTGAGCGTGGCAGCCGGTCGACCGGCCATGTCAAGTCATGCCAACCTATCAACCGGCCTTGCCAAACATGACAGCAGGTCGATCAGCTCCCGGCAGCTAGTCAACCGGCCATGCCAATCGGTTGACTGGCTCTTGGCAACCGGTTGACCAGCCTTGCTAAGCCATGGTAGCTGGTCGTCTGGCTCCCGACCTTACTAAGGGCTATTGAGGTTTTGTTAAAGGTAAAATAGTAAATTATTTTTATATTTATTTTTTATTATCTTTAAAAAAATATAATAATATTATTTTTATTTTTTTTTAATCCATACCAAACAAGTTTTTTTTCTTTTCTTTATCCTTTTTCCATTATCTCTTCAATTACATTCCTACTCTTTATTGGATACCAAATGACTCTTATTGTGTAGCTTAGAAAATGTTTATCTTTTGAATTGTACAATAAACTATCGATGAATGATCATAATCTGTACATGATATTTAAAAAACTGGAATAAATTTGCGCACAGTTGAAATAAGTGGTTGGTTGAAGTAATTTGATTCTTATTTATTTTATTTCTTATGTTAATCTTTTGAATTTAAATTTAATGAATAAAAAAATTAACATTGGAAAGGGTTTTTAATAATTATGATTTTTTTAACGTATATATGCATTAAATTTATATCAATAATATATATATTCATAACAACAAACGTTTGAAATTTTTTATACTATTCATGAGATCTTATGGAATAAAATGCATTTAGAATTATTAAGTGTTTAACAAAAATAAAAACAAGCGTGTTTAATAATTTAAAATCTATACGAATTAGATTTATATTCTACAAACAAATGTACGTGTGATTTATTTTATTTTATTTTTTAAAAAAATTAACTTAAGGTAGTAAAAAGAAAAATGACTTCATAGTTTAACAAAATTGAGTCTAAATGATCAATTTAACGAAATAATATATGAAAAAGGAGAAAAAAAAATACATAGTTGAGTATGTTTATTAGAGTTGGTAAAGGTTAAAAATTTTTAGCCCATATACACAAGGCACTAAATCCATTTCAATATTAGAGTTTTTTAAGCAAATTATCCAACACTCATTGTAACTGTTGATGAATAGCTAACATCTATTAAAAAAATTCAAAAACTGAAACGAATTTGTACAAATATTCTCAACCCACTAATGTCACTAATGTCATGTTAAATTGAAAAAAAGAAAAAGAAAAGATGATTGGATTAATTGCGATGTGATTGGTTAACTCTAACTTATTAAACTTCCTCTAATTGTAATATTACTGAAGCCATTGTTTTATTAAAAAAAGAAAAGAAATTTGCTCGCGAAACAACTCTTTTTTCCCATTTACTTTAAAATACACAAAGAATATAACGCAAATGGCGTAGTCTCGCTTGCTTTGCTTTACTGAGAAGCACACTTCCAAATTGTAATAAATTTAATTAATTAATATCACTAAACACCATTGCTGAATGATATGGTTGAGGATATGATTCCCAGTTACGCATTATATTATTTTTTAAATGCCATTTCCTAGTTATCCTACAGCGTCTTCTAGATTCTTAAAAAATACACCCGAATCTCAAGCACAAAAGTCTAACCAAATTGGCATTAAAAAATACAGATATTTTAATAAATAAGTATTCCATTTGTCCACCGTCAACATAAAACTATATCTTACGTTATCTTTGATTTGTATACGGAGCTTGACCTAAATGATTATTAATTTAACTAACCAACAATATTATGTGTTGTGCACTATGTACGTAATTAAGAATTAGACTTTCTGCAAGTTGCAACTCCATCATGAACAAAAAGAAGATTCCCACGTCTTCTTTGTTTACTTACTTATTTATTTTTTATCGGTAAACACTATGTTTGTGGAATGACATACAGCTGCGAAATTTTATATTATAATATTTTGGTGTGTTTGTGATTGTTGATGACTCTGAAACGTCAATGGATTAGTAAAATTCCGCCGTCAATTTGCCCAATTAAAAATTTTCACAAATTTAAAATTGAAGTGGGTTGGGTTTTGGCCATTTTGAAATCTTAATTATAACAATGGGTATCAAATTAGGCATGCCTTTGTTAAAAATTTGATCGGAATGATTGGGTGTGATGGATAGTGTTGTGTTTAAAATGCTCAAGAAAATTTGGTTTGACTTTGTCACACTTTATAAGTCACAGTATTATCTTTTACCCCCCAGTGTGATATTTCTTTCAAACACCCCCTTCAACTTTAATAGGCTTAGTCTTAATTGTGACTTGCCTTTATCATTTTTTTTAATTTTTCATTGTGGATCATCTTGGATTAAAAAATCATTTGACTATGATACCGTGCTAAAAATTTGATAAGAGCTTGATCGAGTGTGGTAGATAATTTTGTAACTAAAGTGTCTAAGACAATTAAATTTGATCCCATCACACTTTATAAGTCACTATATTTTTTTATCAAATTAATTGACATCAATTTAAAATATGTGAGATGAAATTAGCATAAAAAGTATTAGATAGGAAAATTAAACTTGAGTCACAAGTTATAGATTAAAAAAAAAATTCCCTTGTATTTATCTGAAATATTTAATTTTTTAGATTAACTGAATAAAATTAATCGATGTTTCAAATGTTTGTGTTTGAAATTATCCATATTATATATATTGAAAAACTGAAGGTCAAATAATATATATTGAATATTCTGAATTATTATTAAATATCTTGCATATCCAATACTTGATTTTCACCCCAAAAAAAGAGAAAAAAACACTAACAATGAGTCAATGACGTAGAATACGATGTTAATAAGGTTATATCGATTGGTTTAATATGTTGCAAAAGTATACTAGATGTCCCTAATGTTCACATTGATTTTTACTCATATCTCTAATTTTTTTTTAGCAAATATGTCCCTTATATTTTATTTTTTATCATATATGTCACAAAATGATAAAAATACTCCTCATTTCTTTTTTTTTTTCTCTATCTCTCCTCACTCATACCTAGCTCACCGGAGAATTAGAAAACCGAAGAACTCACTGTCATTCGCTCAATTTATTCCACCGCCGCTTCTCTCTTCCTTCCAAAATTCTTGTTCCCCTCTTATTCTCTCGGATTCACTCTCTCTTTCTCTCAATCTAAAAAAATTTATTCGCTAGAAACCTAACAAGAGAGAAAAATTTTTTGAGAGAGAGAGAGAGTGAATTAGAGAGTAAAGAGAGGGGAACAAAAATGTTGGAGGGAAAAGAGACACGGTGGCGGAAGACATAGAGCGAATGACTGTGAGTTTTTTGATTTTTTACTTCTTTAGTAAGCTGGGTGTGAGCGAGGAGAGAGAAAAAAAAAAGAGAGACATGAGATGAATTTTTGTCATTTTACGTCATATATGATAAAAATGAAACAGAAGAGACATATTTGACAAAAAAAATGTTGAGGCATAAGTAAAAATCAGGGTAAACATCACAGATATCCGATATACTTTTGCCTAATATATTTAACGCTTTAAGATATTTAAAGGACAAAATTAAAAATAAAGCCTAAATTGTTGGATTGTTCATGTGGACTGCTACGAACCACGTTTATCTCTCTCTATATATATTTATATATTCATATAATATAGATTCAATAATAAGTTAATTATGATTTTTTTAAACTGAAATTACGTAACCCTTATTGGACTAAAACCAAACCTTGTGTGAATTTACTAATGATGAGAATGTTAGCTTTTTTAAGGTTTTACAAGGAAGAGTCACTACTCTTTACTTATATATGTGGTGTAACAACCCTATTGAAGTAGCATCATTTTGAAAGCATATTAAGTTAAAAGAGTAGTTTACTCTCCTTAGTTTTTTTTTCTCTCTTTACTACTTATACCCAATAATCAATTGTCATCGTGAGTTCTCTTACTGTCCCAGATATACATATAATTTGTTTTTATTCATACATGCTATAAAGTTATTTGTAATATTGATATATAAGAATTGTTTATAAACTCCTTCCAAATAATCATCTTACTTGACATCTTAAGAAATTAATTTAAAATTTTAAATAAAGTTATGAGATTAAAAGATTAATTTAACATTCAAAGTCACGGGAGAGACCTTATCCTTCAATATTTTTTTGGGGTCAATGTACGTTCATAGTTCTGGTTTCTGAGTTCTGACCCATCTTTATTGTTACTTTTTGAGGATACACAAGCGAGCAAAAGTGCATGTAATGGCTTTATTGCATGCATAAGCCCATGACATTATTGGATTATCATGGGACTATGTATGAGGCAGAAGCCCAGGCCCAAATTCAATGGATCGGTTTTCCCTGTTTAATTGTGGGCCTGATTTGGTTGAACATATTGGACGTACACAAGATTTCCAAAACAAAAAAGCACAGAAGAAGTGAAAAGGAGGAAAAGGGTTCCTTTAAAAATAAAACAAAAATTGAAGTGAAACCATTCCAACCCATTGCTTGACTTAGAAGATAACGCTACGCCATATTTCCAATATTGCTCCAATAAGTTGTCAATTTTATGGAAAAGTACTTTTTTTTATTTAGAGATATGTATTATTATTATTATTATTATTATTATTATTATTATTATAATAAATAAATGACAGCATTTGAAGAAAAAAATTATAGAAATAAAAAATATTCAATTTTTTTTTTCTTTTACAGGAGTTATGGCTCCTTAAGTATCAGCATTCTAAATTTGAATCTATCTTTACATCGCCCAAAATAACAAAGCGTTTTCCTTTAAAAAAATATTGAGGACATGTTCATTTTCTATGATATTAAAATTTAACTGCTTGTCTTCTCACTTATAAGCTATATCCAAACAAACTATCTTTTTCTATTTAAATTGCCCCTCTTAAAATTCATAAAATTTATAGAAAATTCCTTTAATTTTATACTATACAATAACAAATAGCATATTTCTTAACAAATGTACGTCTCTGTAAAAAGACTGTAAATATATTAATATACTTAAAAATTGAAAATTATAATTATAATATCAAATATTATCAAACTAACAAAAATTTCTTATGTTAAGACGTATATTTTAAAGTATTCAAAAATGAAACTAAAAAATTTTCCCTCATAAATAAATAAATAAAAAAAATTGTTTTTGATGGAAAGCTCATTTTCACCAACAGAGAAGAAAACGGTTGCGTTAGATCTCATCTGAGGGAGAGTCGCAGAGAGCAGTGCCGTAGTTCATAGTTGAAGCACATATTTCTTTCTTTGAAATTTGAATGCATACACACACTGCATCGAAACTACCGTCGTACCAGTATTACCATTCAGCAAGGACGACGTCGTCGCCAATCCCTAATCAAGGTGCTTTCTTCCTTCCGATATCGACCTTTATTTACTGATTTCTTGTTTGTCTAGTTAGTCCAATCATTTCAAACTTCATTTCTCGATTCGCGGGTTCTCTGCAACTCTTGTTCCCCGGGAATTTCAGATTAATTCGTTATGTTCTGTTTGGTTGCTGGAAAATTTTGGGAATAGAAATTACGTCGTAAAAATTAGGGCCTTTTGATACAAACGGATTCAGCAACAGCACACTGTTTTTGTTTTGGTTGGAATCGCTACTGCATTAAGGGAACGCGGGGATGTTTTGAATTCTGATTACGTTTTTTGTGAATTTAAATATATCAAATTCGATTCCACTGTGGGCGCAGAATAAGAGGAAGATCTAAATGGTAGCTCGGTCTTGCTTGCGGTGATTGTCGCGGTCGTGCTGGAAAGCGAGAAGGGAGCGGATCGGATGGACAAGAACAAGACTCGCACCGATCTGCTCGCTGCTGGAAGAAAAAAGGTATATTTTTTCTTGGCGATCTCGTTCAAGCATACAAATTTACTTATAAATTCGAATTTTTTATTTATGAATGATGACAAAGAATAAAGAGCTGCTTCTTTTCTATTTCAAGACATTGAGCGGTAACTGAGTTTTGGTTGTATGATGGCAGTGTAACAGTCGAGTCAATTTCCCTTCCATTTTCTTGTTCTTCTTCTTCCTATTATTATTATTTTTCATACCTTGACAAACTGGGGTTCAGCTCGGCAGATGCATTCTGGGGATTCTGTTTTTGTCTTCTGATCATTTTTACCAGTCAATTGACTCAAATCTGGTGCATCTGGTTATAAAAATTGAAAAAAATATTTCCTTTTAAGTGACAACTATCAAAAAAATCAGAAAAAGTTATGAAATTGATATTAGCCGCATTCATTATACGTTCAAGACACATAAGGGCTCTAACCATATTTCAGCTCGTGATCAATCCATGGATACTAATAGAAAATAATGATGTCAGTGAACATACGTTGGGTTAGACAGTTGTTCTCAAGTAATTGGAGAACAGTTATCTAAAGAAAATTAAAAATTCGAATTTAAATGTCCCAATTTTTTTTTTTTACTTGGAAATTGGAAAATTTTATTTTGCCCCTGCAGGATTTGAAATTATTTAGTTAGTATTATTTATCTCTTCCTATTGGATTTCCAAACTACATATAAAAGGAGTTGAGGTGATTGCTAGCCATTCTTAATTTTATTTATCATTTGTTATTGTCAGCTTCAACAATATCGTCAGAAGAAGGATGGTAAAGGCAGTAGTAGCGTCGGAAAATCCTCAAAAAAATCTGGTAAACCTGAGCAGCATGAGTCTGATGCTGATGCTGC
Organism: Biancaea sappan; assembly: GCA_037074585.1. Lineage (NCBI taxonomy): Eukaryota > Viridiplantae > Streptophyta > Magnoliopsida > Fabales > Fabaceae > Biancaea > Biancaea sappan. The sequence goes on from CM073498.1 coordinate 18,768,550, forward strand.
AACTAGTGCGTCTATGTCAATGGCATCATCTCATATTACTGAGGGGAAAGTTGAAACTGACGTTAATAATAATTTGGATATCAAAGAATCATCAGGGTTACAGTTTCTGGCAAATCCATCAACTCCTGAATTTAATGCTCCACTTGTTGATTCATCGTCGGTGGCCAGTACATATGATGCAAGTGCTGAAGCAGAATTGGCTTCTAATAATGAATTAGAACGCCAGGCTGAGGGAGTTGTTGAAGGTGAGTCTGAGTTGTCAATCCAAAATGAGGAGCAAAGTACTCAGGATGTTGGTGCTGTCACAGAGAATGTGGATTCTGCAGGTGGATCAACAGATGATCGTATGTCTGCACCTGTTGACTTGCTGTACCCATCTGCTCCACTTACAACTGCAGTGTCTGACTCTAGAGTAGAAAGAGAGGATGAGGAGAGGGAAGAATATTTGCCTTTATCTGAGGAAATTTCAAGTATATCCTTGACTCAAACAAGGGAAGATCAGGTAACAGATGTAGGTTGTGCTCTTCTCTCATCTCTCTCCCCTTTTAATTCAAGGTCATCCTTTTGTTCTTAGGATAATATTATTCTATTAAAATAGGGCTTGAAAAATGATTTGTGGATTTTATGTTTAATTATATTCTCATTTGTTTCTGGGTAGGGACAATGCAGGATGCTGATGATTTGGATACACAGAAATCTTTTCAAAGCTGTGATACTGAAATGGATGGTCAAAAGAGTGAGAATGCTGAGGCTCTTTTAAGGATTGCTTCAAGCCAGACTGGAATTGAGGAGGCATCCCAAGGAGCGAACCAATCAGGCAACGCATTTGAAGTATCTTCATCTTTTGAGGACATCATTTCAGATAAATTTTCAGCTTCTACTAAAGGCTATGAAGATGAAATGGCTGGAACTGTTTTGAGTAACCTGGAAAGAGAAACATTTCCAAGTTCATCTCATGAAGAATTGCCTCTGAGCAGGGAGGTCGAGGGACGTCAGGAGCAGCTTAAACAGCAGTATGCTCCTGTTGGATCTGCATTTGTGGATAAGAATCACAAATTGTCAATAGGAGATCATGAAGTAAACTCAGCTGGACCATTGGGTGTCTCTCCTATTTCTGATGTGAGTGCGGTCAATCTCTTGCAGCTTACAGAAATTATAAATGGGCTTAGTGAAGAAGAGTATCAATTCTTGCTCAAGTCTAGAAGAACAGATTCTAATGTAGATTCTGTAGTCAGTGTTTCAGTTTCACCAGATCGGGGCTTTCCAGAATTATTTGAGAGACTCAAAGAAGAATTGCTACTAGCAAACTTAATGAATGATATACTCAGTTTGCAACTGACTGAAGAACGGGAGTTAGAACAGGAGTCCAATAATCATCGTTATCAGTTGATTGATGAACTATCTCAGCTCCGAGCTTCACACAGTGAAATCAATGAAAAGAATCAACACCTTGCAGAAGAACTTGCTGATTGCCGTGTTGAATTACATAATGTTTCCAGCAAGAGTATAGAACTGCAGAACCAATTTAATTCTGCCAAGGCAGAAGCTGAAGCACTTTCGGCCAGAGTACTTGAGTTGCAGAATAGTTTTGAAATGTCTCAAAAAGATTCATTGGATTTGTCCACAGAGCTGGCTGACTGCAGAGGCTTGATCACAGCTTTGAAGGTGGAAAATGAAGGCATAAATGAAAGACTTTCTTTGATAATTGAAGAAAAAAATAAACTTGAGGAGGAAAAGGAGTTTCATATTTTTGAAAGTAAGAAGGTGTCAACAGAATTGGCTGACTTGAAGAGTTCAATGGAAGGACTAAAAGTCGAAAATTCCAACCTAAGTGCTAAGCTATCCTTGATGACCGAAGAGAGCAATAAGATTGAAACAGAAGCTGGGCATCTAAACCGTGAGATTGACAGGCTATTGACAGAGTTGGTTGAAAGTAAAGATTTGGTAGCAAGTCTACAGTTGGAAAATTCCAACTTAAAGAGTAGCCTAGAATTGTCATCTGATCAGATGAATAATCTCGAAGAGGAGAAACAATCAGTTGTTCTTGAGACTCATGTACTCTCATCCCTTATTATTTCTATTCAAGAGCAATTATCTATTGAAAAGGGGGAACGGGTGAGGCTTGAAGTTGATCTTAAAGAAGCTACAATGCATCTTGAACAACTTACAAAGGAAAATATCTTTCTTAATAGCACTTTGGATGTGCACAAGGCTAAGATAAAAGAAATTGATGACAAGCACCGCTATATGCTATCTCAACATGCACAGGTTGGAGAAGAACAAAATAAGGGCCGTGAAATTGCAATTGCTGAAGATCCTTTGAATAGTTCTCAGGTGCCAATTGACAAAGGTGCACCTGCATGGCCACCTTTGAATCTTCTTGAACAAGTTGTTAATGATGACTCTCTTCGGTTTGTTTCCTTGCAGATGCACTTGGATGAGATGGAGAAAATTTTGGTGGAACTTGAAGAGGCAATTGACTGTTTGTGTTCTCAGTCAGTATCCTTTGCCAGATCTGATGGTTTAGTTTCTTCACCTAAGGTATCAAAATTGATACAGGCCTTTGACTCAAAAGCACATCAAGATCAGCATGAGGTGGAACGAAAGGATTCCAGTGAAACTCAGATACCATCTGATCCATATATGTTAACCAAAGAGCAAATTAAAAACTTAAGAGCAGTGCTTGCACAGTGGAGGCTAAATGTTCAGAATGTTGATGCACTGTTTAAAGGGGAGCGAGATAATATAAAAACTAGTGATGCCAAGTACAATGAACTCAAAGATCAAGACGAAGCGTTGAAGCAACATTGTGCAAATCTGGAAGCATCCAACATTGAACTTGCAGTTCAATATGAAACTGCTATGCAACTTCTGGGTGACCTTCAAGAGGAGAAAAGTGATCTTGAGGAACTCTGCAAAGCTTTAAAGCAAGAAGATATCTATTGCAAAGCCAAAAACAATAAAATTTATGAAAAGCTTAGCAACTGCCAGTCAAAAACTAGTCAATTGTGTATTGATATAAATGAGATACAACAAAGCTCAAATCACATGGTCTCTGTTATTGGTAGTCAACTGGAAAATTTGCAGAAGGAGGTGACAGAGAGGGCAATGCTACTTGAGCAAGGCTGGAACACTAGTGTGGCTGACATTGTTGAAGTAACTAGGAAGCTGGATGAATCAGTTGGGGAAAATTCTTCCTCAACCATCTCTACTAGCGTGCATGATGGCTTGTACATCAATCATCGGTTAGCAGTTTCTGTTAATGCAGCCACTGAAGTGATTGTGGATCTTCGGAAGAAACTTGAAGCTGCTCATGCGGAACAAGAAACAGCAGGTATTTCTTATGAAGAAATGATTGCCAAGTGTGATGATTTGCATGGGAAGAATGAATTGGCTGTTGGTATATTGCATAAAATATACAGTGACCTGAGGAAGCTTGTCCATAGCCACTGTGCGTCTATAGATGAAGATAAGGTAGATGCACAAAATGAGGTATTGCCTGATCTACTGAATTATAGCAGTTATGAGACCATCATGAAATGTCTTGATGACATACTGAATAGGAGGTTAGAACTTGAGTCTGTCACCAAGGAGATTAAGTCAGAACTGATGCATAGGGAAAAAGAATTGGAGGAACTGAACATGAAGTGTCTTGATTTAGATGCTGTTAGTAAGTTAGTTGAAGAAGTTGAAAGTGTGTTGGAAGTGGAAGATACGAAGATCAAAATGAACAAAGCACCTGTCTCATGCTTAGAATCATTAGTGGCTAGTCTTGTTCAGACAACTAGAGAGGCTAAACTCCAAGTACACATAGCTAACGAAGGCTATGGAGCTAAGGTGATGGAATTGTCTGAACTGCAAGAAAAGATACGTTATGTGGAAACCCTATGTATTGAGCATGAAAGCGAAATACTTATTCTCAAGGAAAGCTTACGTCAAGCTGAGGAAGCTCATGCTGCTGCTTGTTCTGAATTACATGCGAAAACAAGTGAACTTGAGCAGTCAGAACAACGGGTCTCCTCTATTCGGGAGAAACTTAGCATAGCTGTTTCCAAGGGAAAAGGGTTGATTGTGCAGCGGGATGGCCTTAAACAGTCTTTGGCAGAGACATCCGGTGAATTAGAGAGATGCTTGCAGGAGTTAAAGGTGAAAGATACTAGAATTCATGAGGTTGAAACAAAACTTAAGACCTATGCAGAGGCTGGTGAACGTGTGGAGGCTCTGGAATCTGAGCTTTCTTATATTCGCAATTCAGCCAACACCTTAAGAGAGTCATTTCTTCTTAAAGATTCAGTGCTTCAGAGGATAGAAGAGATTTTGGAAGACCTAGATCTGCCAGAGCAGTTTCATTCAGGAGACCTCATTGAAAAGATTGATTGGTTGGCTAGGTTGGCTGCTGGAAACTCATTGTCCATGAATGATTGGGATCAGAGGAGTTCTGCTGGAGGAGGTTCATACTCTGATGCTGGCTTTGTTATCATGGATGCCCGGAAGGGAGACATTCAGCTACAATCTGATTCAGGGGAAGATTTTAGAAAAAACTTTGAGGAGTTACAGAACAACTATTATAGGCTGGCTGAACAAAACGAAATGCTGGAGCAGTCATTAATGGAAAGAAACAGGTTAGTGCAGAGGTGGGAAGAACTTGTAGACAGAATTGATATGCCTTCACATTTGCGGTCCATGGAGACAGATGATAGGATTGAGTGGTTAGGAAGAGCACTTGTTGAGGCTAATCATCATATAGATTCTCTGCAGCTGAAGATAGAAAAATATGACAGCTATTGTGGATTGCTAAATGCTGATCTTGAAGAGTCTCAAAGGAGAGTGTCTGCTTTTCAGGATGACCTTAGAGCTGTTACCTCTGAGAGGGAGCGTCTTTCTGATAGAGTGGAGGTACTGATGTATGAATGTGAGAAACTGTCAGCGCAAGCTGAGCTTGAGAAAGATAAGCTGTATAATGAGATGACTAGCTTGGAGGAGAAATTGGAGCAGAAATCTTCCATTGAAGAGCAAATGCTTTCCATTGAGGGCAAGATCAGAGAATTGCAAGATTTAGTCATTGATGCCTTACAGGAATCCCAAACAGAAAATCTGGCTTCTGGCAGGGAGAGTATTGATTCCTTGGAATTACTGATGAGAAAGCTTATAGAGAATTATACAAATCTTTCAGCAACAAAGTCTGCATATGTTGATGCACTTGATGGGCAACATGCACAAGAAGCTGATGTTACTCTTCATGATGCAGGAAGCCGAGATATTAATGTCATGGAGACATCTATTGATAGTTTGAAAAAAGATCTGGAAGAGTCTTTGCATGAATTGATGCATGTGAAGGAGGAGAGAGAGAGATATTATGAGAAGCAAATATCTTTATCTGGTGAAGTTGAAGCTTTGAATAAAAGAACTGAGGAGTTGCAGGAGCTTCTTAATCAGGAGGAGCATAAGTCAGCTTCTGTTAGAGAGAAGTTAAATGTTGCAGTCAGGAAAGGAAAGTCATTAGTTCAACATCGAGACAGTCTAAAGCAAACAATTGAAGAGATGAGTAATGAAATGGAGTACTTGAAATCTAAGAACAACAACTGGGAACATGCTTTTGCAGAGTTTGCAGAGAAGTTCAGAGATTTGTCAAGTTACACAGATAAAATAGAAGCTCTTGAACCTGAGAGTGAATATAAGACAAGTGATCCAGTAAAAAAGTTGGAATGGGCTGGGAAGCTTTGCTCTGGTCTGCATACTGTCATGGCTTCTCTAGAGCAAGAGTCCAGGAAATCAAAAAGAGCAGCAGAGCTCCTCCTGGCTGAGTTGAATGAAGTTCAAGAGAGGAATGATGCTTTCCAAGAGGAGCTTGCAAAAGTTGCAGGTGAACTTGTGGTTGTCCGAAAGGAAAGGGATTTAACTGAGGCTGTCAAAATGGAAGCTCTTTCACATCTTGAGAAGTTATCGGCTTTGCACATGGAGGAAAGAAAGAGCCATTTTGCTGAGATCATGAGATTGAAATCTAGCTTGCACCAACTTCACAAAAGCTTCATTGAGGCTGGCAAGTTACTGGCCAATGCTTTTTCCGTGGATTTGGAATCTTTCCAGAGACTAAAGGCTGGTCTTGAGTCGTGTATGAAAGGTGACAATGCTGCAAATGTAATTGATTCATCTGTCACTGGAGGACATGATGGCATTCTACATATGTCACCTGATAATAAGGTATTAATACCATCTGGATGCTCATTATTTTTTTTTGGCATTTCTATAAAAAATAATTTTTTTGCCCTTGTTTTAATGTTTTCTGTTGACTTTATTCTACATTAAATGCTTTTATCTGGTAAATTATTAGAATGAGATGTAGAAAATACTATTTATCCTTGATATTTAAATATGCTCTTCGACTGTAGTAGATTAATGCTGTTTTCAAACTATAATGAACTGAGCACCAGAGACATTTTTTTTTTGTTGCAAATGTTTAATTTAGAATTTTACAGATTTCATACATATTTATTGGCATGTTGTTGTCATTACTTTTGATCACTTTGTTTCTTCATTGTTTTTTTTTTTTAATGTTGATGACTGAATTTTTTTCTTCACAATTTGTGGCATTTTGTCTCGTCTTATTATTTTCCTTCAATTAGTTAATTCAATATCTCATTAATATTGTGCATATCACTTGTTTTTTCATCTTATTTACTTGTGTCTTTTCTTCCTCAGAAGAGCTCTGTGTCTGTGGATTCTTGGTCAGAGATGATTGACCACGTTGATGATAATGACTTAATTGAAAATTGCCATCTTCTTGGGCGCCAGATGCAAGAGTTCTTGGTGGAGATTGATTCTCTTAAGGAAAGCATACACATGCACTTTAGTTTGGCACAGGAACAAGACAAAATGTTATCTGAACTAGTGGTGAGCATTCAAAGGGACATGGTTTCCCAAAGAGAGTCATATGAAGCCACGAAAAAAGAAATTGGTGAAAAAGATGGAGAACTTGTTGCCTTACACGAGAATATTGCCTACCTTTATGAATCATGTGCTAATTCGATCACTGTAATTGAACATGGAAAAGCTGATCTGATTGGAAATAAGTCCGCATCTTCAGATCTGGGGATCTTTCAAGCTGCTCAGTTAGAGGATGGAATACTCCCTTTCAGTGACAAGGTTCGGTTAATATCTGAGGAACATATCAAGACTATAGCAGATAGACTGCTGTTGGCTGCTAAAGAGTTAGCTAGTATAAAAAATGAAATTTTGGATGCTAACGAAAAGGAAATGAAGGCTACTATAACAGATTTGCAAAGAGAGCTTCAGGAGAAGGATGTTCAAAGGGACCAGATTTGCATGGACCTTGTAAATCAGATCAAGGCTGCTGAAGCTACTGCAAACAGTCACTTACAGGATCTTCAATCTTCAAAGATGCGAGAGCATAATCTAGTGAAACAGATGGATGAGACTGAGGCCGAAAGGAAGATACTGGAGCAGAAGGTGAATGAGCTGCATGATAGTCAGATATCTACGGCTGAACTAGAAGAGAAAGTTAGATCTTTGACTGATATGTTGTCTGGCAAAGACCAGGGTGAGCTTTGTTTAGACTCTGTGTCTTTTTTAAGAAGTAAACTTGAAATATATGTACACAAACACACACGTGGACACAAGAGAGTACTTACTGTAAGTCTGTAACTCTGAAACTTATTGATTTATTACAGAAATTGAGGCACTAACGCAAGCCCTTGATGAGGAAGAGATGCAAATGGAAGAATTGACAAAGAAGATTGAGGAACTTGAAAAAGTTGTTCAGCAGAAGACTCTAAAGATTGAGAATCTCGAAGCTTCTAATGGTAAGGTTACGAAAAAGCTTTCCATTACAGTAAGTAAGTTCGATGAGCTTCACCAGCTGTCTGCAAGTCTACTTGCTGAGGTGGAAAATTTGCAAACTCAACTACGAGAACGGGATGCTGAGATTTCTTTCCTAAGGCAAGAGATTACTAGATGCACCAATGATGTTCTTGCATCAAAAAATAGCAACAGAAGTTCAGATGAGATCCTTGAGTTCTTGATGTGGGTTGACACGATGGTATCCCAAAATGGGGTGCACGATGTGCATCTTAATGTGAAGGGTAATGGTCAGGCTCATGAATACAAAGAAGTACTTCATAAGAAGCTTGTATCTTTATTATCAGAAATGGAGAATCTAAGGGCAGTTACAGAAAGTAAGGATGCACTGTTGCAAGTAGAAAGAAGTAAGGTAGAAGAGTTGAGCCATAAAGCAGAAATGCTAGAGAAGTCTTTGCGTGACAAAGAAACACAATTAAATTTGCTTGAAGGTGCAGAAGAGTCTGGAGGGGGAGCTGGCACAAGTTCAGAAATTGTGGAAGTTGAGCCAGTGGTGAGGCAACTGATCTTCCTTTTATATATTTCTAGTTTTGCTTTTGATAAAGGATTTGTTGGTTTACATACTATTATTCACATAGATACTGTGATGCACCATTTCAGACAGGCTAAATATGATAATTCTTTTTGAACCTAAAAAAGTATGTGACTGAGTGGTGATGAAAAGAAATTAACCTGATCTGTGTCTCTTTTGCATGAGGATTTGATTTTTGATTTGACTTTGAAGGGATTGGGTTTCTTGGCTTTTATGCAGATTAACAAGTGGACAGTAGCAGGGACTTCTGTAACACCTCAAGTTCGCAGTTTGCGCAAGGGCACTAATGATCATGTCGCCATTGCTGTAGATATGGACCCTGGTAGTACCAATCAGATAGAAGATGAAGATGATGACAAAGGTAATGCTGCACTACTTAACCTTTAGTGTTATTGTATGCAGACAGATTATGGTTACTTATAAAGTTTTTCTGGTTCCACTTTGTGCCACAGTCCATGGTTTCAAGCCACTCACTTCATCAAAAATTGTCCAGCTTCCAAGATTTACCAGACCATTGACTGACATGATTGATGGCTTGTGGTAGGCTTATCCTTCCTTCTCTTTGTATTGCTTTGATAAAAAAAATCTTCCCAAAAATAGCAAATTGCTTAATGTTGATCTTGCTTTCTCATCCTTGCAGGGTATCATGCGATCGAGCTCTGATGAGACAGCCTGCCTTGCGACTTGGAATTATAATTTATTGGGCCATAATGCACACACTCCTAGCGTTTTTTGTGGTTTGAGATGAAAAACCCCTAATTTAGTTGGGTATTGATTTTGTATAATTGACTGGCCTACTTTTTGGTGCCATAGTTGGTTCCCCGTATAAGTGAAAAGGAAGGATTTATTTCTTTTTTTTTTTTTTTGGGGGGGGGGGGTAATTTGAAAAGGAAGGGTTTAGCTGTACAGTGTCTTCCTCTTTTCTTCATCATGTTGTGATTGTTAGACATTTATCTGTCAACTGTAATAAATCAATGAAGAAACAGCTGCTGTAAAGCGGACAGACGACAATGAAGAAAGGTGAAATAGCTGACTGATCAATCGGGAGCCATGGATGAAGAGTAAAGCGTTTCCCCTTGAGCAGATCATCAATGATGAGCTAGTGGGAGGATGGCTGTGTACCTTGATAACCGGATGAATGTGACCAGATAGGATTAGATATACGTAATTCTTTTGTGCTTTGAATTTTTTGATTTAGTGTTTCCCATCTACTCAGCCATAAATATTTCACAGTAGCCATTCTTTTTCTATTATTTTATCCATCATTATGAATTTTTCAGTTGATTGAGCATGAATATATACACACATACACCCCTTTGATTGATACTTTCTCTGCAACTGTAGGAACATAACTCAGGCATGATAAAGCAAAAATAACCTTGTACTATGTACATGGGTCTGCAGCTATGTACAAGTTTCCAAATAACCAAATATGCTCCAATCATCAGAAGGATCTAAACTAATTACTTGATTTAGAATTCTTTTCTTTAATAGTAACTAATATGAAAGAATAGCCTTTGGATTAGCACTAAAATCCCCATCATTTCCTTAGACGTTGTCTCTCTTCAAACTGCTGTCACTGCTGATCTCAATCACATTAGAAATTGGAAACAGAAGCTTCCTCCACGATAATATGTACATATAGCTCCTGTAGATTAATTAATGGACCTACAACAGTCTTGTCTCTCCATAATGGTAACTCCAAAAATTAGATTTGAAGCGGCCCTCCTGAATGGTTATGGTAAGGTGACAATATACAACTAAATTACTTCTCTTGTATTACCACGAACAATAGGCTACAGATTGTTTGAAAATCCATAAATTTCTTTTTAAAAAAATACTAAGAATAAATTATAAAAAGAACAAAGGACAACTAGTCCTATATTTGAATTTTTACATAGTCTTCCACATATATGTTGAGATACAAAGGTTACATGAAAATTGCAAAAGCTGTTTTTATACAGAGGTTACATGAAAATTGCAAAAGCTGTTTGTATACAGAGGTTACATGAAAACTGCAAAATCCGTAAGTTTTCAAGTTTTCTTCTGGTTGGGCTCAAAGACGTACTTTATAGTGGAGTCTCTGATGGACAACATGCCTGGAAATTCCTGTTTGAGCTTGGATGCGTCCATTTCATTGTTACTCCTGGGAGCATATATCACCTTTGCCTGTTCTTCCAAACTAAAATTTTCCCACTTGAATTGAGGGTCAATGTAATCCTTGTACAGTTGTAATATCTCGTTGTGGCTTATCACTCCAGGGTTGGTGAAGTTCCATATCCCTCTCAGGTTCTTCTTAGCCATCCTTATAGCTATGGGTAGCAGCTCATCTAGAACTGTCATGCTATTTGGTATGTTCACCACCTTGCTGTAACGAGTAATCTTTGTGATGAAGTTTCTGGGGTTGCTCAGATCTGATGATATTGGCATTCTAACTCTGAGTGTGCACACATTTTCATAATCTCTCAGTAGCTCCTCCACCTGCATGTGTTTTGCCATGTTCTTAGGTATCATCATTAACATTACTATAAAAATATGCATGCTGTGATTTCAAAGCTCAACTCTTCCTCATTTCTTAACAGCAATTAAAATGCTGATTGAGTTAGTTCAAAAACTGAACCCCCCAGAAAGCGTGGTGGTTCTGGAGAAGCCAATTTGTAGAGTAAATTACTGATTTGGTCTTCAAAATATTATAATTTTCTTAATTTAGTCCCTAAAAGATCTACTCTCTCAATTTGGTTCCTCTGTTTGTCAAAGTGACTTTTGGTAATGAAAAAATTGGGACATAGCAAAGGTAGCTTTTGCAATTTAACAACAAGGACTAAATTGAAAAAATTATAATTTTTAAGGACTAAATCAGTAACTTACTCCAATTTTTAAGAACTCAGCAAATGTACATCATTGTATAAATAGCAATAAATGAAACTATTTGAACTGTGAAGTATTATTACCATGGCCTTGGTCTTTGAATAGAACGAACCGATAAAATTCGGTTTGTCTTCCTCTTTGAACCCAATGCCTGATCCCTGAGGATGCTCTTTATCATACTCAAATATGCAACCAGTTGCAAAATTCATCAAATACAAGTCCTTTTCCCTGCAAACATCAGCCAAAGTTATAGTACCCACCACATTAGTCCTTATTGTTTCAACTTTCTGTGACTCACACCAATCAACATTAGGCCTTCCAGTCACTCCAGCTGCACTCAGCACGTGTGTTGGCCTTACCCTCCTTATATCCTCCAAAAGTGACCCTCTATCTTCCAATCTTCCACTCCCATACTCCCAAGCTATTTTCTCCTCATTACAAAGCTTTCCTAACAACCCTCCTATCCAACCAGTCTTCCCATATATCAGAAACTTCATTTCTGAGTTTCGTTGAATATCGGTGAATGACCTAGCCAGTCTAGCGAATCCATACTGGAAGGACCAGGCCGGTTCATCCGAGAGGTTGATGGCTGAGAAATGTGGGTGTGGGTTCAATGCAGTAGACACATCACCCCACCAATCAGGGTTTTCTCTGTACCAATTTATGGTCATCTTAAGTCCTTCCTCCCATGAAGTTCTTTCTTCCCACCCAAGCTTCTTGAGCTTTTGATCATCCAGAAAATATCTCTTGTCATTGAAAGGCCTGTCTTTGACAAACTGTATGACCTCTTTAGGGTTCAACTGAAAGAGCCTGCATATGTCCTCTGCAACATCTTGAACACTCCTCTCTCTTTTAGTCCCAATATTGTAGACATGGCCAAGAACTCCTCTGTGAAGTATGACATCAAATGCTTCTGCAACATCCTCACAATGGAGGTAGCTCCTCACATTTGATCCATCCCCATGGATTGGAAACTTCATACCTTTCATGGCCAGAAGAATCAACTTTGGGACAAGCTTCTCAGGATACTGCTTGGGACCATACACGTTGTTCCCTCTGGTTGCTATGATTGGAAGATCATAAGAACTACGATACGCCTTGAGCAGCATTTCTGCCCCGGCTTTCGTTGCAGAATAAGGATTCGTTGGAAGAAGCCTACATGCTTCATGATTTCCATTATCCGTCTCTGAGTCCGTCTCACCGTAGACCTCATCAGTACTCACATGTATGAACCTCCTTATGCAGTTTGTGATTCTACATGCTTCAAGAAGCACATGCGTTCCATATATATTATTGTAGGTGAATTCCATGGAGTTCCCAAAGGAATTATCCACATGGGTCTGAGCAGCAAAGTGCATGATGGTGTCTATTTTCTCTTTCACAATGAGGTAATTCACAATGTCAACACTGGCTATATCAGCCTTGATGAATTTGAAGTTTGGAGATGTAGAACATGATCTGAGGTTCTTGAAGGTAGAACAGTAATCTAACTTGTCAAGAGCTATGATGTTGTAGGAAGGGTAATTTTTCATTAGCCTGGTGATGACGTGGCAGGCTATGAAACCTGCTGCTCCAGTAATGAGGATGTTCTTTGGTTCATAGGTTCCTGCTTCTGTCGACATCTTTCTTCTTTATCTATGATTTGCTGTATCTGCAATGTGGTTTAATGCATCACAAGAATAAGAAAGAAGAACCAGTCCAGTTTTTAGAGAGGGTTGTTAGGCATTACAGGCTTTTTAGAGAGGGTTGTTAGGCATTGCAGGCAATTAAAAGATAGGCAAAAATATCCTTTTTGTCCCTAAACTTCGACTAAGTTTCAATTTTGTCCCAAAATTTTATTTTGTATTAATTTGTGTTACATATTTTCAATTAGTTTCCTTAGTTAACAATGTCTAAATTGTTAATAACATATGCCAATTTATCCAACTATGTCGTATTTATTTTAAATGACAAAATTGCCTTTTATGATTCAAGAGAATTAAAAGGGCAAAGTGAATAAAGTCGGATAATTTTGTCATTTTAAGAGAATAACATATATGAAACGTGCTTAGTTAGATGATGTGATTGTTGATATGTGTAGCAGAGATGATCGTAACAATTTAAATGTTGAGCTTAAGGACAAAATTAAAACTAATTGAAAATATGTGGGATAAAATCAACATAAAATAAAGTTTTGAAACGAGATTGAAATCTAAGTCAAAGTTTAGAGATACAAATGTTACTTTATCCTAAAAGATTACACCCACATGAACATTTATGGTAAGAGCTGAAGATTACAGACATTAACCTGGCAATTTAAATTGACAATAAACACATTTATGATAAGTATAATAAATCATAATATATGTGTGTATATGTATATTCTTTTGAGAAAATTCAAGTATATATATAATATATTCATGATTGTAATGGTGTAAGAAGATAAAAAGCAGAGAGGGATGATGTTACTTAACTGTAAAAAAATGGCGAAACGCTCATGGAATGGATGAGATAACAGAAAAATGGGAGAAGATGGTGTGAACAAATAAGAAAAGAAAAGAAAAGAAGGAAAAATGGAAGTAAAGGAAATAAAAATTGATGTGTGTGTTGCAGATTAATGGGGTGTCTCACGTGACAAACACGTGGACTATGATCCGAGGATTGTTTCAAAACCTTAATTTGGTTTGGTGTAGGATTACCTATCATTTTTTGACCTCTCATCAGCCCCACTTTAATTTTGAACAAAATGTCTATTTTGACCTTGTTTCAATAACACTACATGCATTGAGATGCATCCAAGGATTCTCTATTCTAATATTAAGGTAACATGAAATCAGAATCCTTCGATCAGATTTGAACTATTAGGATTGAAGATAAAATTATTTCAATTTAATATTAGCACTTAAAACAACTAAAAATTAATATATTGCATTTTCTCATAAAGATACATGTATGTTTTCTCTTCCACTAATTTAAATATTTGGTAATGTAAATTATGTATGTGTGTATATATATATATATATATATTTTAAGGACTAGATTTAGATAAAATCTTTTAAGTGGTGTTTGGTATGAGAGGAACTGAGGATTTTTATTTTTCAAGCACTTGAAAATTTATTTATAAAAAAATAGAGCTTGATATATATGAAATCTTTTTATATATATATATATAATATCCAATCATCTTATATATAGATTTTAATATTTTAGGAAGTTTCTAAACACCAAACATCACCTTAAGTTCATTTAATAAAAATATAACATGTAAAAAAATATTTTTAAAATATTATAAGTTGTAAAAAAAATTTGCTTGTTATACTTTTATTAAAATTTTTTTATAATAAATAACTAAAAATTGTACCTAAATTTTTTCATTATTTCAAATAGAACAGTTAATAATGTGTTCCAAAAAAAAAATACATAAGATTCATTTTAGACGTGTAATTGGCTTGGGTGCAATACTAATGGCATACTAGATAAGGATATGAAAACCCTTTCATTCCCAACCAAATTGTAGTGATATGTTAATACAATATAATATTATACTTTCATTGCCCTAAGTAAATGAGACTTGAGAATAATGGACTTATAAAAATAAGGCAAAAATGATATTTCTGTCTTTTATATTTATTTTAAATTTCATTTTAATTCTCGATATTTCAGGAGTTTTATTTTGATTCTTTATGTTTTAAAATCTTATTATTTTGATTATTTCCCTCCATTTTGTCCAAAAAAAATATAGTAATTTTTTATTAAAATTATTAATTTATGTTATGAAGTTGATACATTATTTTCTAAATCATAACATGATTGATTTGTATAATTGATGACTGAATATTAGTGTCTCACATGTAATTTTTAAAATGTTGAGAAAAGTATTAAAAAAAAAGATGCATAAAAAGGAGGAAGAATAAACATTTTAGAAAAGACATGTGAGATATTATTAGTCAATTTTGCAACCATTAAGATTGGCCATATCAATATGTAGAAGATGATATGTAAGGTTCAAATAAAAAAAAAAGAGTCAAAGCTTTGAAAAAAAGAGCAAAATGAAACTTTTAAAATATAAAAAGATAAAATAAAATTTAAAATAAATATAAAAAATCAAAATATTATTTTTGTCTAAAAATAAGTAAAAGATTTGATTAGATTTCTTCTACTTAGATTTAAATCAAACAGTTTTCTTCTTCATTTTTGTTTGATTTATGAATTTCTCTTGTTCAATTAGTGACGTGAGTAATCATTATTGACCAAACTTAATTAATCTACGATCCTTTGTTTAGGTTTCTTTTTAAGTTATTTAATAACAAAAAGAAAAAACATATTTTTGGTAATAAAGCGTACGTTTTGCCCTAATTATTTTGGTTCAACAGTATATGTCTTAATTATTAGACTTTTTTAATTTTTTATAAAAAAATAATTTGTTCTTTCTAATTTAAAACTAAGTAATATTGCCTATTCATTTTTTTAAACTATTCAGTTTCACCTCTTCTTTTGTTTTCATTCAAAATCTAACACTAAATTTATTTATTATTTTATTGACTTTGATACTAAACTTGAATATAAACTTAAATAAATTATTAAATTTGACTTTTTTTTTTGAAAGAAAATTTTGACTTTATTTTTAAACATATAGAGTAGAAGGAATAAAATTAAAAAAATTAAAGGTGAGAAATTTAAATTAAGACAACTAAATTAAAATTAATATAAAACAAGAAGAGCCAAAAATATAATTAAACTTGATTATTAAATTAAAATTCATAGAGGGGAAAAACAAAACTGATGAGCCCTCGGTTGAAGTATCGGTTTAGTTTTCTTTGTGGTTCGTAATTGTCTACAATATAACGCCAAATCCTAGTGGGGTTGACAAAGTTAGGGTTTTTCGTTACTTCTTCAGCACATCGCTTCAGGTTCAGATCCCCCTTCTATTCTATCTAGGCTTTGCGTCTTCTTGTTTCCCAGAAACCCGAGAAATGTGTTATTTTATTATTTACTCTTTTTCTTCGCTTTGTTTTTTATGCTATAAACCCGTCCGAAGTATTTGTTTTATTCTTCTGGAATATCTTTCCATTTGAATTTGAAGCATGGGCTTCATGATTTCCGGAACATGTCCATTGTCTTCTCCCACAAGATTGTAGTATCATGTCCATTTTCTTTTGTTTATTGGGTCAATGTTGGTTACAAGAAGACAAGTTTTTTAACTTGTGGCAGAATTTGCATGATCTCTTTGTTGATGTATTTAATTCGTGTTGTCTGTGTGTAGCTGCAGGTTCGTTTGATAGGCCGAAACGATGTCTCGAGTCTATATTGGTAACTTGGATCCAAGAGTTACTGAGAGAGAACTTGAAGATGAATTTCGTGTTTTTGGAGTCATCCGGAGGTAGCAGAAGCTTTAATTGATAATATTGTAATTTTTTTACCTAATTTAGAGAACATAGGCCAATATTATTAACTATGATGCTGAGTAGTTTTATTGTTCTGAATTTTGCATCTGTCATTTGAATTAACGACAATGGCTCACCAAATGATATCATATTGCTCAATCATGTTTCTAGATTTATTAAATCTAGTTCTTTTACTAAAGTTCATGACAAGTTGAGTTGTTTTCGGGATCTTTTACACACGCTGTAAATTGTTTACTTAGCTTCATTTTTAGACAATAATTTAGCTTCATAAATGTTATTTGTGCAGTGTGTGGGTTGCACGGAGGCCACCTGGTTATGCTTTTATTGACTTTGATGATCGTAGGGACGCACAGGATGCTATTCGTGAATTAGATGGTATGTTTAGAAGCATCATAGGGGGAAAGAAAACAGCGATGCTATAAATTTATTTGCAAAATTTCTTAATATTTAATTCATCTTGCTAATATATTATTGTTTTGCCCCCTTTTTCTGGTTGATATGTTGAAGGGTCTTCCTCAACTTCCTATTTAAGTCTTCTTTTTCATTTGAGGAATCCGTATGCCTACGTGCTAGCCGATCCTCTCTTTCTTCTACTTCTGCCTTGCAAATCTTCTGCAAGCAGGCCTGCAGTAACGGTTTTTCGGTCAGTCTTCATCAAAGACTACTGATTAGTAGAGTTTGACTGTATTTGAAGAGAAATAAGAATGTGAACCGAGGAATTGCACTGGTTTGGAGTGTTATGGCGAGCTACGCATGTGTTACATAATGGGTTTGTTTTATGAGATGTATGCTACTACAATTAACCAATGGGCCATGTGAGTGCTATCTGTGTTGAATATATATATATATATATATATTCCGAAGAGCAATTTGTGCTCCAATAAATCAATATACCAATGGGTCATGTGAGTGTAGCCTGTGTTCAATAAACCTATGCCATGTGCTTATTGATAATTTTTCTGCTATAATTGATTTATACTTTTAAGAATCTAAGTAATCCTTTCCATTTCTGTATCCCTGAGTAGGTAAGAATGGTTGGAGGGTAGAGCTTTCTCACAACTCTAGAGGTGGAGGTGGTGGGCGTGGAGGTGGTGGTGGTGGGCGTGGAGGTGGTCGTAGTCGCTCAGGTGGTTCTGATTTGAAATGTTACGAGTGTGGTGAACCTGGTCATTTTGCTCGCGAATGTCGGATGCGTGGTGGTTCTGGAAAACGTCGTAGTCGTAGTCCACCACGATTTCGCAGGAGCCCAAGTTATGGGCGAAGGTGAGATTGCTGTTCCATTTATTCTTTATCCAGTTTGCACTTGTGCAGATTTGTTTTTTCACAAAGTCTAAACTAGGAATTTTCATTGTTTTTGTGCTGAGTCTGGATTGTAACCTTTTATATAGTTGAGCCCCCTGTTTCTGTAACAATGTTATAACTTTAGTTGCCATGGTTTAAGTAAAATTCATATGACTTGATAGTTCTAATAAATCGTGAAAAATTTTGTAGGTGTTGATATTTGCTTCAGTTTTATACTTCATACTTTTGCTAGTCTATGACTTAAAAGAATCTTAATGTTAGTCCCCTTACAGTTACAAGTTGGCTCCATAGTTACATTTAGTTATAATAATGGTTCCATTACATGTAAAAGTTGCTATTATTTCTTTAGTATTTTGTTTGACATTATTCATTGATATGAAGCAGGAGTTATAAGTAAAATTCATATGACTTGATAGTTCTAATAAATCGTGAAAAATTTTGTAGGTGTTGATATTTGCTTCAGTTTTATACTTCATACTTTTGCTAGTCTATGACTTAAAAGAATCTTAATGTTAGTCCCCTTACAGTTACAAGTTGGCTCCATAGTTACATTTAGTTATAATAATGGTTCCATTACATGTAAAAGTTGCTATTATTTCTTTAGTATTTTGTTTGACATTATTCATTGATATGAAGCAGGAGTTATAGTCCTCGTGGGCGGTCTCCTAGGCGCCGCAGTTTGTCACCTCGTGGTCGTAGCTATAGCAAGTCACCTCCTTACCGTGGGCGTGAGGAGCTACCATACTCTAACGGGTTAGGTTCCTTTTCTCTTCACTTTGTCATTTTCAGTAACAAGTATTAAATTTGTTTAAGTGGATATTAACATGTACAGCCAATAGATTTTTGTTAGTGAACATTTACCATTGCTTATTCTTTTAGATGATTAACCCCTTGTTTCATTTTGGTATCCACTTGTCCTGACATGAAGTTAAGCTGTGTGCATTGGCTTCTATTTTTCTTGAGTAAATTACTAATTTGGTCTCTAAAAGATTATAGTTGTCTCAATTTAGTCTTTTAAATATCAAGCATGTGGAAGATTATGTTTGTTTTAATTTTGCCCCTTTTATTTGTGAAAGTAACTTTTAGCAATGATAGATTTTGTGATTTAGCAACAAAAAGGTCCAAATTGATCTTTCAAGGATGAAATTAAAAAAAATTGTAATCTTTTAGGGATTAAATCAGTAATTTACTCTTTCTTTTAAAAGATTGATCTGCAGCCTTCCTCCAATTCATGGCTGATGTACCTATTCTTTATGAGGTGACAAAAAGGCTGATAAATGATAATTATGTAGGCTGTTTTTCTTTTTGTTAATGTGATCAAGGTCATCTTTTTATATTTATACTGACCTGTTGGTGCTGGATAATATGCAGAACTGGCGTAAGGGATCGAGTCCGAAGCAGAAGTTGATTCTTGAGAGATTTTCAAGTGGATTTTGAGATTCTATTATACTAGTGTACTTGCTCTGCGATCCTGATCTGTTTAAATGGGCCACGCCCTGAGCCTCTACTGGTGGGATTGGATTAGTTAGTTTCTTGATTTCTCAGCTTGTGTTGTTTAATCTATGCAGAATACATGTAGTTTGGTTACAGGTAAACAGAGTATGTTCAAGTTAGTTCCTACCCATATTGTTAAGAGTTTAAGATGTTGCTGAATGTTATGCTTTTCTTTGTGCTTTGAGGTGTCTTCTGGTACTTGCCTCACTGGTTCTGGGATATTGTTCCTGGCCGCCGCCCTTCGCTGGGATCTTCAATTTTGAATAGTTGTGGGTCCCAGCTGGCTACGTGTCTCCCCACTTGTGTGAAGGCGGCATTTCTTTTTATCGGATACTTCTGGCAGTAGCAGGTACTAATCTGTTCTACAGAAGGTGGGGGTTTCAGACATGTAATATGAAACCTAGAATTGTGAAGAAAGAGGATAGGGGATTTGTGGATGTGGAGGACATAAGTAAAATCTGGTATGGGGGTCAGACGATGATGATGATTCCTATATGTTTTCTGATTCACTTTACATGTCCCTTCTCCCATAACCTCAATTTCAAAACATTAAAGAAACCTGCAGCACAACATGTCCCTTCCTTATTATTGAGTGTCTTTTATCTTTTCTTCCCAAGTCATTTGGATCAAGATTGATTTATTTGGGACTCTTCACTTGTTTCTGTAAAAAAAATCTTAGCCGCAAGGTTGAGTAGCTCTTTTTAGCTTGCAGAAGAGTTTACCACCCTATTAGATCTTGAAATATTTACCTTTTCCCCCCTGGGTTGCATGTTGAGTAAATTACTGATTTAGTTTTTAAAAGATTACAATTGTCTTAATTGTAGTCTTTGAAAAATTCAAAGTCTCAATTTAGTCCTTGAAAAATTATATTTTTTTCAATTGGTTGACTTTTAGCAACAATATAGATTTTGTAATTTAGTAACGAAAATAACCAAATAGAGATAAATGTAATTTTTTAGAGATTAAATTGAGACATTTGATGTTTTGTTTTAAGGTTTAAATTGATAAAAACCATAATCTTTTAGGGAGTAGATCTCTAATTTGGGTATATGGTTTTGACAAGGAATTGCCATAGTGGGCTTCACTAATTTGGTAGGCTCTTGTGTAGTAGACAGTTGAGAAGTGAGAAGGGCAGGGATTTGTGTGATATTGAACTGGACATTATCGTCGTGTTTTGAAATCATGTGTGTTGTTCCAGCTAGCTATCCCACGCGTGATGTCATTGCTTAGAAATCATATTATACTTCATTACAATTAGTTGGTTGGATCATAAAATTGATAAATGGTCACATGAACGATTTGGTTTAACTGATTGAACTCGTTAATGAAAAATTTGGTTAAAAATAAGAAGAAAGGTCAATAAAATTAAGTAGTTTCATACATTTTGAGAGTATGGATGTTATATTCTACATATGGGATATAATATTTTCTAATTAATTTTAAATTTGTTTCACCTTCATATATTATTCAAATTACGTAATATTATTAAATATGTGCAAAAATGTTTAATAATTTGTTTAGTTTTTCTTTTCATTTTTTTTTCAAGTTTATCAAATTTAAACATGAAAAAATTTACTAATTTTATATTAGATTTTTAGTGCATAAAATATAAAATATCTATTATTATTTCCAATCAGTTCAATTATGATTTAACTAAAGAATCTTAAACTAATTTTTTTACTAGTTAATAGCCAGTCAAATCTGTAAAACTGTACTAATTAGGAGTAGTGCTGTAGGTGGATATGGATGTGAACATGAATTTCTTGAGCTATTGCTCCAGAGTGTCATCTTCCATGACTTCCTTGTATTCACAGTTTGAATCATTGGCCTTTTGGGTTGAGGATGCCATAATATCTTCTTTCTCTCTCTTTCCACTTAATTATTATTATTATTATAATCTTTTGTTGACCTGTATTGTACTGCAAAGGACCATTCAATTGGGTGTTCGTGACTCTTGCGTTTGTTAATATGATTTTTTGTTGACCCAGCACCAAGCAGAGAATCTAAATTTAGTTATCCGCGTCTAAGACTAAGAAGGTCAAAAAAATGAAGAAAAAAAAGTTATGTGATTGAGAGGGGAAGTTGGGTTATCTTTTTTTGCACCCAAATTGCTTCTTCCACACGTTATTGACCTTAAGGCAAAAAGAAAAAAAAGGCAAATGAATTTTTCCAGAACATGTGTTTCACAGATTACAGAATTTCTGTCACCCTCTGTCCCTCTTAACTTGCTCATTTTCAAAAGGACGATTTCCTTTGCATATTTTATTATAATCATATCCTCTACAGTTGCTTCCACCTCTCTGACAATTCTGATTGTCAGATTCCAGCCGTTGATGGAGGCCCACCGTAATTAGACGGTCACCATGAAATCTAATGCCATTTTTTAAAAGGATTTTTAAAAATAAAAAAATGTTCTTAGTGAGTTTTATCATTGTAGTACACTAACGTGATTGTCACAGGTAAGAATTATTTTTATATAAGAACTGGTTCTTAGAACATATTTAATTGTACATGTGTAACTTTAATGAGTTATTTATTATGGATTTTATTATGTCACATCATTATTTTTGACTTTAAACAACTTCATTTAAACGGTGCAAGTCTTAAGAACTCACAAATGAATTCTACAAAGTAACTCTTTATTACTTTAATTAATGCAGGATAATTAATATAGATGTATTAAATTTTTATTTTTTTATTTTTTTTGTTAAAAACGTTTCTTACGTGTGGCAATCACGTTAGCGAACTCTAATGATAAAACTCAATAAGAATTAATTCTTATTTTTAAGAACTCCCATTGGAGATGCTCTTACAACAAAAGTAGTGGAAAAGTTGTGGGATTTATTTTGAAACATAAAAATGTGGGATAACTTATGAGACCTATTTATGAGTTCTTTAGAGTTGTACTATTGAAGTGAATAGTTGTTTAAAATAAGGGAGACTTGTTTAAAGTAAAAAATGACCCATAATAAGTAAATCATTAAAATTATACAATTCAATATGCTTTAAGATGTCATCACTTGTGTCAATTTATGCATTTAGATTTTCTCATCAGAATTCACTCTATAAATCAATTTTAGTTTTATGAATAGAAAAAATAAAAAATTTAAATTTATCTTTATTAATCAAGTTCTCAAATTTAAGTTTGATGAACAGAGAAAATCATTATTAAAAAAATTTATATTTATATAATTTGACCCAACTCAAACTAAATTAATCAAAATTAATTGAGTTTTCCGCAATTTTAAATAAAAAAAGAAATCTCAAATCCAATTTTCTTCATAGATTTCAGAATGTAATTTTAAGAACATAACGAGTTCCTCTCTCTGTGGAAGGCCTCTCTGTAATCTAATTACTCGTTTTCTTTTGTCACTTTCTTGATACTTTGCTATGATGTTCACGGAGAATATTCCTAAAAGGCCAAAATATCATTGGGATTCTTTTTTGTTTTAAATTTTATTTTTAGTCCTTTGACTTAATTTTTTTTCAATTTAATCCTTTATTTTATCTTAAATTTCCCTTTGGTCTCATAATCTTATTTCGATCCAATTTGATCTCTTAACTTTACTCTAATTTTAAATTTTGGTCTTTTTAACTTTACCTTAAGTTTCATTTTGGTCTCTTAATTTTATTTTGTTTCATTTTGGTCTCTTAATTTTATTTGTTTCAATTTGATCCTTTGACTTACAATATGTTTTCTTCCCTTTAATAGTACTAAGATGCTTCACAAAAAAAGTTTTACAAGACAGAGTTAAACAAGAAATCACATGAAAACTTTCTATTACGCATCTTAGTGAAGTTAAGTAAAAGAATACACTTGAGATTTTTTGGTAAATCGAACAACCAAATTGAAATAAAAAAAAATTATGGAACTAAAGAGAAAAATAAGATAGGATTAAGGAACAACATCAAAACAAAATAAAATTAAGAGACCAAGGCAAAACTATAGTTTAGAGAACCGGACTGGACTGGCTAGTTCGACCAGAAAATCGTGAATTGACCAGGTCTTCAATCCGGTTTGAACCTAGGAACCAGTGAGTGTTTAAACTAGTTGAACCAGTAAAATTGGTCGGTTCAACCGATTCTTTTTTTTTTTTAAATTATTATTATTATTATTATGTATTTTTAAGAAATTTTCAAAAATTTAAGCTATTAGAAAAATATCTAAGATTGGTATAAATATATCTTGAATATTTTAATATTTTAATATCTGTAACACATACATTAATTATATATTTTATTATTTTTAATATATTTTAAATATCACCAGTTGGACCACTGTATGATCATTGAAACTTGAACCAGTGTTGGGTAAAAATTAAGATAAAGTTATGAGACCAAATTGAAACTTAAAAGTATAGTTAAATGGCCAAACTGGAAGAAAATAAAATTAAGGGAGTAAAATGAAATCTAAAATAAAATTACAGGACCTTGCTGGAATAAATTTAAGTTAAGGGACCAAAATGATATTTTAACCTATAAACTAATGAAATTACAAGAGTTGAAAGTTGAAACCTTGTTTTGGTGCAACTGTTTTGTCTTCATATAGTTTGTCATGGCTCTCACGTTGTTCGTTAACTCTTATATTTCCAATACGCAATTTCATAATATAACTCACTATCTCAATTCTTATTCTGATCTGTGTTAGTGGGAGGCCGTTTTGGTGGTTTCTTTTTCCTAAGCAAGTCAAATCCATATCCTCCATTTAAGTCTGACCAAAAATTCAATCTTCTTCCACAGGAAAGACCAGTCTCTCTCATTCAGTTCTATGTGAAGTTTGAAACTTTGGTTGATCAGAGAAGAAGATGGTCTTCTCTTTCCGTTTCTTCATTGTCATATGACTCGAGCTTCACAAAAATGGAGCTAAAAAATGAGAAGCTAGTCAGGTGATTAATTCTTTTCCATATTCTCTGTTCTTATCCATTGCCATTTCAACTTCACATCGTTTTACTTTCTGGGTTTCTGAATTTGCAGGTTTTACAACGATGGAAAGCAGAATCTGGAGCCAGTGTCAGTGTATAAGATACAAACAGGCATAAACCCAGAAGGCAAAATAGCAAGTGGTGACACTGATAAGAACAGGAGAATTAATCTGAAAATTCCGTCCCTTGGAAAGTTTAAGGTTTTCCCAGAAAAGCATGAGCCATGGAAGAGGAGAATTCTGGATCCTGGAAGTGATGTGTTTCTGCAATGGAACAGGGTTTTCCTGTGTTCTTGCATACTGGCCTTGTTTGTTGATCCACTGTTTTTGTACTTGCCCTCAGTGGCAAATGATGGGAATTCATCATCGTGTATGGCTATTGATTTGAACATAGGAATTGCTTTGACATGTTTCAGGACATTTGCTGATGTTTTCTATCTGATGAACATGGTCATAAAGTTCAGGACAGCCTATGTATCGCCAAGTTCTAGGGTTTTTGGAAGAGGTGAGCTAGTTATGAACCCGAGGTTGATCGCGAGGTGGTATTTGAGATCAGAATTTTTCATAGACCTTGGAGCTACATTGCCTCTTCCACAGGTTTCACCATCCCTGGCTGGATTTCATTTATTTTTTTAACTGTTTTTCACTTTCTGTTTGCTTAGAACCTCTAGCGAGTAAAAACTAGCTAAAATATCATTTTTGTCCTTAAGCTGAGATAAGTTTCAATTTCGTCACCTAAATTGTTAACAATAAATACTGATGTAGCCACTTTTATTGTACACGTTAGTGCCAACTCATCCAGTTAGGTACAATTGACATTAGATATTCTTTTGAAATGACAAAATTGACCTTCATTATTCAAGAGAATTCAAAAAGGCAAAGTGAATAATGGAAGATAATTTTGTCATTTCAAAAGGAGATATGACGTGGACCGTCCTAGTTGGACAAGTAGGTGTTGATGTGTACAACAGAGATGGTCACAATAACGCCTATTGTTAACAATTTAGATGGTGTTGAACTCAAGGACAAAATTGATACAATAAAATTCTAGGATGAAAAATTGAAAGTTTGATCGAAGTTTAGGAACAAAAATGACACTTTCCCCCTCATATAGACCTCTTTGGTTGGTTTGCTTTTATGCACATATAATTTGTCTCTAAAAAGTTGTGAATGACAGAAAGTGATGTTAAATGACATTGTTGGGTTGTGTTCATTGACAGATTGTGATTTGGTTTATAATGCCAGCAATCAGAAGCTCCCATGCTGATCACACCAACAATGCACTTGTACTCATTGTTCTGCTTCAGTATATCCCTAGATTGTATCTCATTTTCCCATTGAGTTCTCAGATGATCAAAGCCACTGGTTTAGTCACAAAGACAGCTTGGGCTGGAGCTGCTTATAATCTTTTGCTTTACATGTTGGCTAGTCATGTATGTGAATTAACTCCATTCACTGCTTTTCATAACACAAAAGTATTCCTTTACTCTTTAAATTTTGACCCAAGTTCTAATTTCGTTTTAGGACTTTATTTTGTGTCAATTTTGTCTCACATCTTTTTAATTAATTTCAGTTTTGTCCTTGAGCTTAACATTTTTTAAATTGTTAATAGCATATGCCAATGCAACAACTTCTGTTGCACATGTTAGCCTTATCTTGTCTAGTTAGACACATTTCATGCTAGATATTTTCTTAAAATGATAAAATTACTCTCCATTATTCTCTTTGTCCTTTCAGTTCTCTTGAATAATAGAGAGCAATTTTATCATTTCAAAAGAATATCTGACATGGCATATGTCTAATTGGATGCATCGGTGCTCATGTGTGCAAAAGAGGTGTCCGCATCAAAGTCTTCCATTAACAATTTAGATGGTATTAGGCTCAGGGACAAAATTGAAACTAATAAACAAGATGTAAAACAAAATTGACAAAAAATAAACTTTTAGGACAAAATTAAAACTTCGGTCAAAATTTAAAGACGAAACTAGTACTTTTGCATAATTGCAACTTTTGCATCAGCATTTGAGATATTTTACATTAGTACAACTACTGTTGTTACAGGTGTTGGGGGCATCATGGTACTTGTTGTCAATTGAAAGGCATGCCACATGTTGGAAATCTGAATGCAAAAATGAAAGCTTTCCCACAAAATGTGTTCTTCAGTACTTAGATTGCAGTACTTTGAACAATGAAGATCGCAGAAAGTGGGCAAACACTACTTCTCTGTTTAATAACTGTAATCCCCAAAAAAACATCAGTTTCAAGTATGGCATTTTTGGAGCTGCAGTTGAAAACAACGTTGTTTCCTCTCAGTTTCTGGAGAAGTATCTCTTTTGTCTATGGTGGGGCTTGCAGAACTTGAGGTGTGATTCTAGGTTTTCATGTTTCTTTGGTCTGCATTCTGAAGATAAAAAATTAATCAAATATGTACCGACTAAAACTCTATTTTGATCCGATAGGATATTTTTCAATTTGATCCTTTACAGATGAGATATTTTTTAATTTGGTCCCTTATAAAATTATCTTTTCAATTTTGTTCTTCACATATAGATATTTTTTAATTTAGTCCCTTACAAATAAATATATTATCAATAACATCATTTTTTCGTTATGTTATTAATGAAATTAACAAATTTGATGTTCTATAACATATTTTGAATGGTTATTACTTAGTCATTATTAAAATATGTACATTGATAGTTAGTTTTATTAGAAACAAATTATCAGAAGGACATTATTGATAACAAATTTATTTCTGGAGACCAAATTGAGAAATATTCCATGAGGAACCAAAATGGGAAGACAATTATGTGAGGGACAAAAGTGAGAGACACCTATGTATTAGAGACCAAAACAAGGTTTTAGTCTATATGTATTTCAAATGCCTGTCTGGACAGATACTTGTTTGTTTTATCTGATTAATCTCTTTGTTCTGAATTTTTAACAGTTCATATGGCCAGAATTTGACCACAAGCACATTCATTTGGGAAACTACATTTGCCATACTCATAGCAATCTTGGGTCTAGTTTTGTTTGCACACTTAATTGGTAACATGCAGGTATTTACAACTTAGAATTATACAAACTTTCAACTTCTCAATCTATCAATGTTTGTCGCCTTTTAGCAGTCCCATACTAGAACTTGTTATATATCATATCATAGTACTTCCGCTGACAATGGTGAAAAGTTATGCAGACCTATCTGCAATCTATTACTGTGAGGCTTGAGGAGTGGAGGCTCAAGAGACGAGACACCGAAGAGTGGATGAAACACCGCCAACTCCCCCAGAATTTGAGGGAGCGTGTTCGAAGATTCGTTCAGTACAAGTGGCTTGCAAATAGAGGTGTTGACGAAGAATCTATCATACGAGGCCTCCCTAAAGACCTACGTAGAGATATTCAACGTCACCTTTGTTTGGACATCGTCCGACGAGTGAGTTTCTCCTTGTTTCCTAAAATTACAATCTTGGAGGAGATCCTTTCCCAAAATGTTAGCCTATAGGAAGGTAGAGCCTCCAAGGTTATAAAGCCATATTGGCGTCCCATACTACTCATCGTGGGACTTCAATAGGATCCTAATAGGTTCAAAATTTGCAGGTCCCCTTCTTCTCACAAATGGATGATCAACTTCTTGATGCAATATGTGAGAGATTGGTGTCATCCTTGATTACTCAAGGCACGTGCATCGTTCGGGAAGGCGATCCGGTGACAGAGATGCTTTTTATCATAAGAGGAAGACTTGAGAGCTCAACCACAAATGGAGGCAGAACAGGTTTCTTCAACTCCATTACACTGAGACCAGGTGATTTCTGTGGAGAAGAGCTGCTAGCATGGGCATTGCTTCCAAAATCCACTCTCAACTTGCCTTCTTCTACAAGAACAGTGAAAGCCCTACTGGAAGTGGAAGCCTTTGCACTGAGAGCAGAAGAGCTTAAATTCGTGGCAAATCAGTTCCGGCGTCTTCACAGCAAGAAGTTGCAGCACACGTTCCGGTTCTACTCGTACCATTGGAGGACATGGGCAGCTTGCTTCATTCAGGCTGGTTGGAGAAGGTACAAGAAGAGGATACTTGCAAAGAGACTTAGTTTGAGGGAATGCCAGTCATTTAGTGATGATGAACACACCAGTGAGAAAGAGCATAGTGCTGTGAATTCATGTACTAATACTTTACTGGGTGTCACTATATTGGCCTCAAGATTTGCTGCAAACACAAGAAGAGGAGCTCACAGGATTAAGGATGTTGAGATGCCTAAGCTGCAGAAGCCTGAAGAGCCAGACTTCTCAGTGGAGGCAGAAGATGACTAGTTCAAATCTGCTATACTATCGACAGCTACATTTATTATTAGATTAAATTATTGATTTAGTTCTTAAAAGATTACAGTTTTTTTAATATGATCATTTTCGTTGCTAAATCATAAAATTTACTGTCATTAAATCTTAAACTTTTCGTTGCTAAAGATCACTTCAATAAACAAAGGGAATAAATTAGAATAAACACAATCTTTCAGGGACTAAACTGAGATAACTATAATCTTTTAGAGACCAAATCAGTAATTTACTCTTATTACTGCCAAGGGTCAAGGTCTAGTGTTTCACACAGATTCTAAACGGATAAAATGTATACAGTTACATGCAATAAAACAGTTCTGTACTTACAATGTGTGTGCTGTTAAAAAAAAAGGTGTTCTTTTGCAAGTTTTGAAGATGCAGAGAGCCGTAGTAGTCAACTTCTGGGAAGAAGTTGCTATGTTTGATTTGACCCCTTTTACAAAATCCGGATTCTTGTAAATAAGAATTACTTTACCTTCAATTTGTACTTTAGAAAGCAACTTGTATATTATATTTAAGTCTGGTTCTCGCTTCCCCTTGTGTTTGTTAATCAAGTTAACTGCTTCTTGCATAATCACTTGTCTCATCACAGAAACATTTTGCAAAAATACCATTTTTTCTCTAAAATTTTATATAAATTTCAGTTGCATCCTAGAACTTTATTTTGTATGAATGTTGTCTTACATCTTTTCAATTAATTTCAATTTTGTTCCCGAGTCCCAATCCATTTAAATTATTGACAACAATAACTGATATAGCCGTTTCTATTACACATATTAGTGTCAACTTGTCTAGTTATGCATGTTCACATCATATATACATTTAAAATGAGAAAATGCCCCCTCTTTTCTTTAATTTGAATTGCCCCTTGGTTACATCACATTTGTTGTTAACAATATAGACAACATTATATTTGGAAACAAAAAAAAAATGTACAATAAAGCTGACACAAAATAAAACTCTAAGACAAAACCGATACAAAATAAAATTTTAAGATAGATCTGAAACTTGAATCAAAGTTTAGGGACAAAAATGATACTTTTACTTATTCTTTTTAAAGTAGCTGTATTTATGTTCCAGGAGGCAGTAGCCCCATCAAGAAACATAACCATGTTACACTGAGAGTGACTATTTGCTATTTGGAGACAGTCATGTTACACTGAGAGTGACTATTTGCTATTTGGAGACAGTCATGTTACACTGAGAGTGACTATTTGCTATTTGGAGAGAGTTCATGACATCCGTACAAGGAAACGGATTAACTTAGCCCTTAACTATGGTCTAAAGTGACCAATGGTGGAACCATTGCCATAAAGCAGATGCATACACATGCCAGCAAGACCTCATTCAAAACAACCTTTCATTTCCGATTCTGATGGATCATTGATGTAAACTTTGCCAACTAGAGACAGTTTCCAGATAATGAATCCATTAAAAGAGCCACATCCGAAAGTTCAATCCCAATGAGTTTGTCTCTGTTTTGTGCCTGCCGACACAATTTCATCATCGACATAACTCATACTGGTGCATGCAGAAGTAGAAAGAATACGCGAGGAGAAGAAAGAATAAAAATTTGTTTACATTAGATAAAGCAGAAAAGTACAGATAAATGTTATACATGCCCCACTTACTACAAAGAATGCATCTGATATTCAAGAAGTATCGAGCTAGATAGAGTTTACACCTCACCAAGACTTCTGGAATGGTAGAATGAATCAGAACAAAGCCCAAGAATAGATAGTAACTAAAACACAATGAAGAAACAAATCTTTCTGCTCCTACCTATAACAGAATGAGATATCAATATATTTAAGTGTATAATGACCAATGCCCTACATTGTATACTGGAGATCAATCATGTGAA
Organism: Biancaea sappan; assembly: GCA_037074585.1. Taxonomy (NCBI): domain Eukaryota; kingdom Viridiplantae; phylum Streptophyta; class Magnoliopsida; order Fabales; family Fabaceae; genus Biancaea; species Biancaea sappan. The sequence continues at coordinate 18,799,119 of CM073498.1, forward strand.
TACAGAATGGATAGGGATAGAACCAAAAAATGGATGAACTTTCCTTTTACTGCATGGATCATTTTGCTGCCAGCTTCCAGAATGCAACTAATGATAATAAAGCTGTTTTCCACTTATTCTCCTCTTCAATGTTTTGACCAAAAGCTAGCTCAACTGCTCCCCAATTAAATCAAGACCCACTAGGAGAAAGGCCACCCCTTGAAAAAGCAAAAAGTAAAAGTGAACTCCTTGCGCAGATAACAGACTCCGGACAGAAGCCGTGAGAAGGAGGAATGCCAGAGTCAACTCTTTCTTATAAATTTTATTGACTTTCTTTACCGCTGCTGCTTCTTTTTGTTCCTTCAACTGATTTGAGTCAGCAAGTTCACTTTTAGAAGATCCTTTACATATTTTCTGTTGCTCTATTGATTTCGCTTCCCTTTCTACGGCAGTCAGTGAATCAGAATCAGTTGACCTGCCAGCCTTCTTCGTGACAATCCATTCATAAGAGCTACCCAATTGGAAGAGCCCGGATACCATTGCATTGAACTTGGTGACAGACATTGTGTTTTCGAAAAGGAGGTAAGGAACGACAAAAGGGAAAGATTTTAGGGCTGGAAGAATGTTCAAGAATGACATAAATACAGGCACGTAGCAGATTACCCATAGAGGAAGCTCTGCCTCAGGGACGAACATGGTTAAAGGAAGAATTATGCAAAATAAGGTGAAGGAATAAAAGGGAAGAATAAGTTTCCTCAATAGAAAGAATAAAAGTATTAAATTTGCTTTCTTCCATGCTGATATCTGCAGTGTAGAGGATTCAACAATTAGGCAGCAAATGTTATAAACAAATATTTGTGAGTTATCAGAATTTTGTTTTTCTTTTTATTATGCTAATCTGAGTATTAGATATACCTTAGATTTTACAATTTCTGGAAGACACAATCGAAAAAGTTGCATTGGACCAGAATGCCAGCGATGTTGCTGCTTCTTATAAGCCTCATAGGACTCGGGAACTTCGCATAGTACCTTAACATAACAAATTGTAGAATTTAAGAGAATACATAAAGGATCCGAGCTGAATAATTGAGTCCAAGACTATGCATTGATGCACTCTTTCTTTGTAACTAAGTTAAGATAACAAGCCATATAATGCTTACCTTACATATGAAAATACTCAAGAAGTACAGTGTGCACTGCAAGAAATGAACCCGGATCCCCTCATGTTTTGGTACAAACATGAGGTTTGGACCGTCCATTTCAGATCTGACAGTCTTAATCAAAGAAAAAAAAAGTAAAAAAAGAAAACAGAAGTCATGAATTTTTTTTTATCTACGCCGTCTAATGAGATGGGCATTCGAGATAAGGAATATGACTTTTATGTTCACAACAGAAAATGTAGAGATTCAGGTTTACAAGAAATGGAGATGATGGATGGACAAAGCCATGATTACCTTTACATCATTCAGGAAGATGAATTTCCAACCATTGAGATGAGCTCGGACAGCAATGTCCATATCTTCTACGGTTGTCCGCTCGAGCCAGCCACCAGACTCTTCTAGGGCTTTGATTCTCCAGACACCGGCGGTTCCATTGAAGCCAAAGAAGTTAAGAAATACGCCATTGACCTGCTGTTCTACCTCAAAATGGAAGCATAAATTAATGTTCTGGAGACGGGTCAACAAGTTCTCATCCTTGTTCACAAAAGCCCATCTAGCTTGAACCAGACCTAGTTCAGGATTATCCTGTAATATTCAAAAGGGTGTTCTGATATCAAACTAAGCTCAATACACTTTTACCAAGAATCCTAAAAAATATAAAATGCTCTCTTGACCTTGAAATATGGCACAGTTTGCGTAAGAAAATCGGGTTTAGGTTGGAAGTCTGCATCAAAAATTGCAACAAACTCATAATCTTTCACATAGTCGCAACTCATTGCAGACTTGAGATTGCCAGCTTTATAACCGGTCCTGACTAGGCGATGCCTATAGATTATGTTTACTCCCTTTTGGCTCCATTTAGCAACCTCAGCCTTGATTAACCACTGAATGCTCTCATCATCAGAATCATCGAGAACTTGAATCAGTAAACAGTCCCTTGGCCAATCAATTTGGCAGACCGCAGAAATGGACTGCTCATACACCTGCATAACATCAGAAAATCCAAAACTAAAATTTTAGGAATTCATAAATTTACATTTTTATGTTAATGCCATTGATTGCTTCTACAGCTTATACATCCATTTCTAAGATAAAAACTTCTCCAACTGTTATGCAAGTGCTGTGCATTACAGAACCTGACAATAAGGAAGTCATCATTTACTTTGTCATTTAGCACTTTCAGGATAAAATTTCAGCTTCTAAATCTTGTAGTTTGCAGATGAGTCCTAAAAGGAATTATAAATTCCAAATTATACCATGTCTACCTACATGGCAACATATGCCCATAAATATCAGATGATGTCAATAAAAACTTACTCTCTCCTGTTTTCCTTAAATTTCTAGCATGCACTCTTGTAGTTCTAAGAGTATTGGAGTTAAGGAAATCTAATTGCCTTCCAAAGTCTTAACTTCTTGTGACATTGGCCAAAATATATTCCTTGAATAAATAACTTGCAAACTAACTAATCAAACGGAAGACAAAGAAGTTAGGCTTCTTAGGCTTCTTACCTCCCTCTCGTTACACATAGGAATTTGAACGAGAACCATGGGATAATTGCATGCAGATCCTTCAATGTCATCAACTTTGAACACATCCCCATCAACCTTTGGCTTAATCCTCTTGTATTTTATCCAAAAGCAACCCACACAAAGCAACATACGATCCACTGACTGTATGAGAAACAGGACAACACAAAACTTCGAAAGTGCCTGTATTGGGGGAGCTATGTACTCAGCACGAAACCTTAACCAAGCAACATAAACCACATGCAACAACCCTTCCAAATCCGAAGTCCTAGGAATATGCAAACTGGTCCCAGGAAAATGCCAACCTTGTATGTAAGCAACCCCCTCAAACCCCAAAACAACTAAGGATGTCACCAGAAACACTCGAAGCACTCTAAATAGTAACCATCCTTTCTCTAACTTGTTGTCGCTTCCAATAGCTACTCCTTCTTGCCTGTGAATCAACCTCTTCTTGATAGCTCCAAGTAATGCCCAGAGAAGTGTGGCGAGCCATGTGACGCAGCCAACAGCACGATGAGCCTTGAGGAATAAGACCCAAGTGACTTGTTTAGCATTCTTGCCACGGGTTTTCTCTAATGGCCGGAATGCAGCGTCAGGACTGTCAATCTCTACGATGGAGAAAGTGGGGTTGTCCATTTTCACCACCACCGGCGTTCCTTTCTGGGAATCTCTCGTCCACCAGTTGGAAAAATCCAATCTTGGAGCCATTTGATAGATTCACTCACAAAAAGAATAGAAACAGAGGAATGACTCAAGGGATGAACTTCATCAGATCTGGCTACCCCACAAAAGTGATAGAGTTTTAATTCCTAGTTGGTCCTGTTAAAACTAGAAGAACCCTATTGATGGTTTCAGCATTTAAGGAATTGAGTGGGGCTACTTTGTACTGTGAAGGAACTCGAGGCATAGGAAAACTGCATTATGAGGGAAGGTATATAAATTAGCCTTTCTTCCCATTTTCATCCAAGAAAATTACAGTAAGCTCTCAAGAAAGATGCAGCTGAGGGATACAGTAGAGTAAATTGCTGAGTAGACGAGAACAATTTTTTTCTTTTTGATGGAATTGAAGATTCTGAGTGCAATGTGGGGTAAAAGAAAAGAAAACTGTCTGAAAGGAATAGAGACACCTGGCTTTCTGGATTCATAAATGTTGGTCTCACGAAGAATTCGAAATGGGAATTCTGGATCATGCTAAGAATATTCCTTTCTTCGTTTACATTGATGTAAAAATGAAAAATTTACGATACAGCAGATCTGGGTCCAGCATTGTGTGAGCTTAGAGCTAAGCCCTGAATAGTGAATAGCAATACTAATATTAACACGTTTTCATTGAGAAACACACAAATCTGCGAAGGATAAACGGCGAAAGGACCTGAGGGGTACCGCACCGCTTGGCCAGAAGGATGACAAGATTCAGAACAGAGTGGATAATCGTTGTAATGCCGACAACTAGGTTGCCACAGGAACAACGTAATTAATGCTAATCCAATTCCAAACGGTGTATTAAAGTGCCACCAAAATCAGATGAAGTATATAACTCAAATATTTATTGCACTACTCTACCTAGAGACAAATAGTAGTGTTAATTGTAGTTTTTGTGAGTCATGAATAAGTAGTTTTTCCATTTTTATTACGTCATTTAAGAATCTTATCCTTTATTTACCATGAAGCATTAACATCCTTTTCCACCGACAAAATATATGCATGGCTATTGATAAAGTTGGCCAAACTATTGGTGTCCATGCATGGAGATGCATTAGGAAATATATAACTAGTAGATTATTTTTTTTTCTTCTAAAAGATGTTCGAATTATTTAATTTTATTTTTTATTATAAAAATATGTATCTCTCTCTTAAAAGTCAAAAAATTCAAAATATTCTTAACTCCAATATTAATTTTATCAAAATATATTTTTTAACTTTTATTTTGATACTATTTATTTTGTGTGAAATAATTTTACAATTTGTTAGACTTATAAATATGACTATGTATTTATTGAATACATATTTATTTATATTAGATAAGTAACGGGTTATATTATATCTTTATCAAAGTATATATAATTGTGACTTATTTTTTATAAAATAAATTAGTGTAATGCATTATTTGATTTCACAAAAAGTTGAGTGTAATTTATAAAATAGATGAAAGAATCATGTAATTTAATCATATTAGCTCTAGGCCAAGAGAAAACCAAGAGCAAAGTGAACTGATTTCTTAAATAATTTCAAACTTTATAGTTTTGTACAAATAAATCCTTTATACAATTTCCTTAAACAATCAAATAGGAAGAATTCCACAAGTAAATGAAAATACTAAAATATAAGCACAAGCAAATTCAAACTCAATGCAAGAAGTAAAAGAGACAAATGATAAGAAAAGTCTAAAAACAATGAATTTACAGTGGTTTAGCCGTAAACCTTATCTACATCTACCATCTAAGCCTTTTTTTTTTGAGTTTAATGCATTTAATGTTTATAACGTAGTCATTAGAACTAGACTGAATCAGTTAGTTTGATCCGAAATTAATCAAGAATTTAATTTACAATTATCTTAAAATTAATGAATAATCAAAGTGATCAAGAACATGTTAAATTAGACAAAAATGAGTGATGAATGAATTGATTGAACCAATCTACATGGATAAAAATTTTTATTTTTTATTTTTTTTTAAGTTTTGCTTATTTTATAATTAAGTGATAGAGAATAATATTACAGACAATCCAATTTTAATGAAGAAAATAATATATTGACATTTAATAAATTTGATATGAATGAATATTTTATTGATTGATAATGTTTTCTTATTAGTTGGTTATTTTTGTTATGTACTTTTGATTGTGGATGTTGTATTGTATAATTTAATATCAAAATTTATTTTTAATTAAATTTATATATTTATGTTTATAATATCTAATTATGTATATTTTTAAATATTTTTAAAGTACCATCGGTTCAATCATAATTCGATCACAATTCTATCATTGATGCTTGAACTGTTACCTCCATCAATTTAATAACTGATTATTATTTTAGAATCTCATATTATAGAGATGTTGGACAAATTAAAATCTTTTACGATCATATAACAACATAAAGCATTAAGTTATGCTGAACTAATTAATTTATTATAGCATTGTAGTCATATACATAATTAAATTTAGCATCTTTAATTAATATAAATCACATTAATAATTAATATGTATTAACAAAACGTTTTAATATCATCATCAAAGCTCAATATCAAATATAACTGAGTCATATCTGGATGAATAAATGAGTAACACTCTCTGGAAGCAAGCAAAAAGTGACTTTTTTTTTCCAAAAAAAAAACAGTTTATTTTTGGCTCAGCATTTGCAATATGTGCAGGATTACATTCTTATTTACGCTCACCAAAAAGAAGAGGGAAAATAGTCCACAGTACCACTGAAAATTAAAAGTAAAGAAAAAGAGAAATGCAAGCAAAACTGTTTCTACTTTAATTTTTGACACACTCCATAGCCTTTGAATCTGTTGAGACTTAAGAGAACTGCACACGCAAAGCACTACCATTTTATATACATATACATAGAATCAAAGAGGCACTGTGGATCTAAGGGCATGTTTTGTATAAATTTGAGTTTTTATAGGAAAGGGAACGAGAATTAAAAAAAAAAAAGAAAATGAATGGGAATCCAAAAAATTTATTTGGTATAATATAAAAAGCGTTGAAGAGAAATAAATTAATATGTTTGGTATGATATTTAAAACAAGAGAATAAAATGAATTTAATATTAAAATACCTTTAGTTAAAAATAAATAGAAAAATAAGAAGTTGGATCTTGTGCAGAAGTTGGTTTTTCTTGCCATTATTGTTGCTTCTGAGATTGTAGAAGTTGCTCGCTATAGTGGCCACAAACGTGAAAAAGTTGGTTGTTGTCACCTTTCGTGATCCTTGCTCCATTGCTCTCTCTCCTCTTTGCCATTGTTCAATGCAAGTCAAACTTGATGGTGATAAAAGTTCAGATTGGACGGTAACAATGAAAGAAGCTCAAGTTTGACGGCGATAACGATAAACTTAAATGCAACCAAAGCAAGACGAGAAGTAACAAAAACAACATTGAAAAAAAAAACAGAGGGACAAATATAAACATTCAAAAGAATTTTATTGAAAATAAATCTCATTTCAACCAATTGACGAGAAAAAATAATCATATAAAAGTAAAAATCATTGAACATTCATTCCATGATATTAAATGAATACCAAACAAACTTTTTAACCTTATAGAATGAGATTTCATCTCTTTAAATAAGTATTAAACATTATCTAATAATGATTGATTTAAATAATTCAGTATTTATTGTCTTTAAGTAAAAATTTATATTTAAAAATTAAAAAAAATTATACCTTTAAAATTTAAATGGGCTCGAACTAGATTAATGTATGAAACATTTTATTTTATATGTCCAAAGCTAATTTAAAAACGAGCCTTCGCAAATGTTTAATGGGACTTCACACTCCAAAAGAAAATGTTGATGTGAACATTGATAATTGCTCTCTTCTTCGCCAAGAGCATTATTTATTGATTTGGTATAGTTTCTTTACGCCGTACACATTTAACCTCTTATTTGCAAAGAGTAGTCATCTCACGTTTCACGGAACGAATAAATAAAAGTAATTTCAATATTTTATGAAATTAAAATTAGAACACAGATGGAATCCTAATTTATTGATTTTCTTCAATTGTTTTTATGCAATAAACTTACAAAAAAAAAGACTCCTTGGATATGAATATTTTATGAAATTAAGGTAATATTTTTATTTTTATTACACACACAAAATTTGAGATGACTGGATTATCTTTACAAGTAAAGGGGTAGGGGCTATTGCTACAAGTTATTGATACAATTCTATGACTAAATATTCCTAATATTTTTAACAATGTTGTGAATTCTAGGGTGGAATGAAATCTCACTCCGGAGTGGACAAAATATATGATTGCAAAGGAACAATTAAGGTGTTTCTCTCAATATTGGAAGATATTCTTTTCCAACTTTGAGGAATGCACCAAAAACGCCTTTTTTTCTTTTCTTGAATTTCTTTCCTCTCAATAATCTCAGGACTGTTTGGTACGCGCACGGAAAAGGAATCTTAGACTATTTTTTTATTATTGTTTTCTTCTCTCGCATTTGGTTGGCTGAAGATGATGGAAATGTGAAATCCATCGACAGAAAAACCGGTCACTATTTTTCCTTTTTTTTTGTACGGCTTCTTCCGTCTGAATCTTGATGGAAAACACATTTAGGCAATGAAAAATGCACCTAGATTACTGGTTTGCCCTCAATCGTGCCTATCTCTTTCTACCTCGTCCTCTCGGTCTCATCTCTCTTGGCCTCTATCTTTCTTCCTCTCCTTTTCGGTCTCTTTGCTTCCTCTTCCGCATGGCCCCTGTGTACAAATAGATCGACAAAAAATAGAGAGATTAATGGAGAGTACGATGACAAGAGAGAGACGTAGAGACAAGAGCAAGGAATGGAGATGGAGTGACAAAGAAGTAAAAAGACTGCAGGAGAGAGACATACCAAGACGTGAGAAAGTAAAGCATATGTGGAAATTGAGAGAAAAGCAAAAAGGATTGTCCACCGTCACCAGCACGTTTGTGAGGGACATGCCGAAGAAGAATGAGAGTTGCGCAGAGATAGAACACAGTTGGAAAGAGAATGATTGTGAGGGAGATGAAGGTGCCAATAATAGGGAATGCTCGAGGGATGAGGGCGAGGAAGAAAGAGAGAGAAGAGGTCATCGAGAGAGATGAGACAGAGAAAGAGTAAGTATGAAGACAAGGCGTCTTGCTTATTTTTTTTGAAAAAAAAAATAATTTTAAGTCAATGGTAATTTAGTTTAAAAAAAATTGGTATAGTAATTTAGTGAAATTAACCCACACATTCCTTTTTCTTAAAAAGTACATAACAAACAAAATAATTCATTTTTTCTATTATTTCTTTTCATCTCATACTAAATATATATTTTTTCTCTTTTTCTTTTTGCCTTTTCCTTCCCATCTTTGTTTTCCTTTTCTTTCCTTCATTTTTCTACGTACCATCTGAGCAAATGTTCCTTTCTCAATCGCACAAGATGAGTTAAGTTTAGACACATCGGTGGTCTTGCAATTAAAATTTGCAGGTAAACGATCCCAAGGGGGTATATATCAGATTTCATCCCCAGCATTCCTGTTTGCTGCTACTCTGGATCTATACAGCAAAAAGTTCCGACTCTGGATTTCATATGATATTGTGTCACGTTGTCAGCCACAGATGGCTACGTAGTTGCTGTCAAGCAAGATGCTAACTGGTTTCAAGTCTCTGGTGCAAGTACAACAAGAAAGTGCCTATTTCAGCTGCAATTTTGAACCTAAGCTGCCAAGAAGGTCAGGGAGTGTTTCCGCGACGAAAGAGGCAATCTTCTAAGCTTCCATTGGCCATGTAATCATACACGCTGCATAAGTAGTGCAGGAATAGAAATGCACATTGCCCACTAGTCCGTACCATGGCACATGATTTACTGGATGTGTCACTATCTGATGAGGTTGGTGGAGTGCTGATATCCACAGGCCTCCTTCCAGATAGCAGTGCCTCAAAGACGTCTGTCTCTGAGCTAGATGATACTCCAGTGTTGGACATCTCTGTACGTGAGCTGTCATATGATTCTGCAATTGGTCTTCCAGAACTTGAAAGGGATATGTCAGTGCAAGGAATGGAAATTTCCCCTTCTGACTTGCCTTTCAAACTTCTCCTACTCAATGGTAATTTGCTTTCAATAGCATTTAGATCTTACCTTTCAGATGGCAAGCACATGTTATTTAATCATGGAAAGAACGAGTTGATATACCAAGAACAAACTAGAAGGAGATATTTGCTGAGGAGCTTGTAATGTCACTGACCTCAAGGATTCTGTTTCATCTTGTATTCTACTTCGTACATATATAGATTGCCTTCCATATCCTGACTGAAACCACATTTCTCAATGAGCAGCATATAGGTAATATCTCTATGCGTATTATGTACATGTGAGTGCGAGCGCATGTGTTTGATTCTTGAAGAGATGATTCTAATATTTCGTACCATAATTAGTTGGTGGTGGATCATGTGGTTCTAACAGGTCTGGCTTGATACTAGCTAGATCAAGTTTGAATTCAAGAGGCAACATGGCTGGAGCAGAACGAGAACCAGATCGCAGTGATTGAATCTTTTCTTTAGCAATAACATAGACGGTACAGAAATTTGGTGCCCCTTTTACCACAGTTCCTGGAAGATCAGCCACCTTGAATCTTCTGATGAGAAAAATGATATGCATTCATTCATATTGCTATGCCAGAAACAAAGGCATTTTTTATTTATACTACTGAATGCTGAACTGCATTTTTAACTTAGTTTGAAGCAAGGGAGGTTAGATTAATACTGACAACAATTTATTGGCATTACACTTGCATTAAATACCATATCAAGTTAAGTTGACAAAATGAAGCCTTGAGCTATTGCCGGTTTCATGAGGAACACCACAAAAACTAAACTGAAAACTTCTTTTGTTCCATATGATGCTTAATTATTCGTCAAGTTTGCTTGAATTTATCTAATGCTATTTAGCATTCAGTGTGAATAGTGCCTCCTATTCTTAGTCCCACATTGAGTGGATTAGTGAAGTGGGGGGCTTCCTTTGGCTATAAAAGGGAAGCTCTCCTATGTGTTTCCTCACCCTAAAACTAAAGCCTAATATCCCTTCTAAGGCTTAGTTTTCTCTTCTCTCTCTCTTATAAATATATTTTGGTAGTGTCCAAGGACGTAGGCAAAATTAGCCGAACCTCGTTAATTTCTGGTGTTCTCATTATTTAATTTCTGCTCTTTATTTATCTGCTTTATATTTGCCTCCTATATGGTAGGCTATTTTGTCGGGTATTGTTAATTTTATTATTGTTCAGAAAATAGCCCGAATTTCCACAACAATTGGTATCAGAGGCTTGGTTGCGAAAACTCTTGAAATTTTAGTATGCTCTTGTAGTTGCAGTTTTAACTGATCTTCCACAATCAGAAAATTTTTTTTGAGAATTCATTTGAAATTTTTTTGGGAGAAATTATTAGTAATATATTGTCTAATTGAAGTGCATGTCTAGGAAAGGTATGGCTAAGGAAAGACTTGGTTTTTAAGTGTGTCCGTTGTGACCCTCCTCTCTTTCCTGGGAACTTTCCTGGTGCATTTTTTTTTTGGACTAGAGTATTACTAGTAATTTTCATATTTGGAAGTTAAAATGGCAGATAATAAGGAGCAGAGAACCACTGTTTCCACCACAACGTCGGCAGCTTCTTCGTCGTCATTTTTGACGAGAATTGCTGCGCCAAATCCAAGATTAGCGGTGGAGATTTTTGACGGTACAGGTCATTTCGGCATGTGGCAAGGTGAAGTTCTAGACGCTCTTTTCCAGCAAGGTCTAGATATTGCTATTGAAGAGGAGAAACCAGATGAGATTGATGAAAAAGAATGGAAGACCATCAACCGGTTAGCATGTGGTACTATTCGATCATGTCTTTCCAGAGAGCAGAAGTATTCGTTCGCAAAGGAAACTTCTGCTAGTACATTGTGGAAGGCATTGGAGGATAAATTCTTGAAGAAGAGCGGCCACAACAAGCTCTATATGAAGAAGAAATTGTTCCGGTTTAGTTATAAACCCGGTACCACCATGAACGATCATATTACTGCTTTTAATAAGGCAGTAGCTGATTTGATGAATGTTGATGAGACTTTCAAAGATGAGGATCTGGCCCTGATGTTGCTGTTTTCTCTTCCTGACGAGTATGCATTTATAGAAGCTATGTTACTTCATGGGAAAGAGAAAGTTTCCCTCAGTGAAGTGTGCAGTACTCTATACAGTCATGAATTAAGAAAGAAGGATCGAGAGGAAAGCAAGCAAGCAGAGGTGGTTGCAGAAGCGCTAGTGGCAAGAGGTAGACCACAAGGCCAGAAGAAAGGAAGGAGAGGGAGATCGAAGTCAAAAGGCAGACCGAGCAAAGACGAATGTGCCTTTTGCAGAGAGAAGGGGCATTGGAAGAAGGATTGTCCAAAATTGAAAAATAAGGGCAAAGATGATAGAAGTAAACCTCCATCAGAAGCAAATGTAGCTGAATTTAGTGATGAAGATTCAGATCTTTCACTGGTTGCTACAACATCAACAAGGCGATCTGACAAATGGATGTTTGACTCAGCTTGTAACCAACATATTTGTCATATTCGGGAATGGTTCACTGAATTTGAAGAAGTAGCTGGTGGTGTTATTTACATGGGAAATGACACATATTGCGAATCAACTGGTATTGGTTCAATCTACTTAAAGAACCATGATGGATCGACTAAAGTTCTAACAGAAGTTAGATATGTACCAGACATGAAGAGGAACCTCATCTCTTTGGGAGTCTTGGAATCCAAAGGATTAGCAGTGACGATACGAGATGGAGTTCTAAAAGTCATTTCTGGAGCTTTAGTGATGTTGAAAGGTACCCGAAAGAATAGTTTGTGTCACATCCCAAAAATTGAGTATGTGAAAAGATACTACTCATTTGATATAATTCTCAAACATACGTTATATACATATATTCTGTAAGGTTTTACATTCAACCTTAATCATTCATTCCACACTACAGAATTATATTTATCTGATAAGCAAATATAGACATACATAGTCTGATATTTCTATCTCATCGCAAGCCTAGGAGACCTATAGAAAATACAGAGCTTTTCTAATATCCACATTAATAAGTACTGGTGTCCCACCAGACAGAAATAGAGAATAATCCCAAGGGGCTTCTAATCTTCAAACAGATTCTCTTCTTCTCTGTTTTCTGTATCTGAAAAAAATAATCATAGGGAGTGTGAGTTTATTTAAAAACTCAGTAAGTAAATAACTGTACTATATAAAATATCAAAAGTACAAATACCACATTTACTCATATAATTAATTATCTTATACATCGAGTAGTATGGGACTCTAACCCTTTCAAACTCATGAATAAGATTTCATAGATATACACCGAGTAGTATGGGACTTTAACCCTTTCAACTCGTGTATAGATTTCATAGATATGCACTGAGTAGTATGGGACTTTAACCCTTTCACACTCGTGTATTAGATCCCGTAGATCTTTACTCATTAATAAAATAGTGAGAATTCATCACATAGTACAATTGTCATGAAATAAATAGTTTCTTCATACTCTTATTTCTACTGATCATCATATACTCCCATATGAAAAATTAATTGCTTATTATCCAAATAATATTGTAAATGGGACTTATATTGTACTTTGACTAGTAATATCAAAGTAGCTGAGCAAGGTTATTCACTCACCTTGATGTTTGTCCAAGTTTACCTTGTTCCACACTAGAATTTGTGTAGGAAAATTTCCTAGTAAAATATATTACAAGGAATCATAAGAAAGGAAACAAAATCACGAAAATACGTAAAATTTTCTGACTGCTACAGTAACGGGTTGCTACAGTACGGTTTGCTACAGTAACGGTTTGCTACAGTGTCGGTTCGCTACAGTAACGGTTCACTACAGTACCGATTCGCTACAGTAACGTTGACTGCTACAGTACCGTTGACTGCCGACACTACAGTACTGCTACAGTAACCCGAAGAAAATTTTCCAGATTTTGTTTCGAAATCCCTGGTCGCTACAGTAACTCGGTTTTGCAGAAAAATCTTTCAAAAATTCATCCTTTCCTTTCTTGTTTCAAAACCAGAATTTCAACTCTTTTAACCGATTATAACTCAAATATAACTTCTAAAACAACTGAGATTCATGAATTATCATCAAAATCTTCAAGAACAAAACCTCCTCTGATCTTCTACATAAACTGAAATTTAAGGAAAATAATCGGATTAAAGCTTACCTTTGATCCTTACAAAGCTTTTGAACCGAACAAATAATCGAACTTCTGAAGATCAAGGAAAGGATTTGAGAAGAAAATGAAGAACTGAGAAAGAATCTTTTCTGCTTCCTTCGGCTCAAGTTTCAAATATGAGGTTACTATTGAAACTTTATATTAAATATTTCTAATGGGTTATTCAATAACCCATGGGTATCCATAACCCAACATCCAAACCCATCCAGTCAATTTACAATAAATGGATTAATTGACCATTCTGCAACCACTTTTCCATGAATTTCACCATTCTTAGAATATATCCCTCATTGTGCAAATATTTAGTCCAGTCATTTAACTCAATTTTCATAAATAATATTCAAAGAGAACAATTAAATATGAAAATTAAAAATGACCAAAATAAATAACTAAAGTAACGTTGTAGAATTCTAAAATACTCTTAAGCGAATTATATTCTAAAATTAACGGGTATTACATTCTACCCCCTTAAAAGAATTCGGTCCTCCGAATTAAAATCTTACCTCAAGTTTCAAATAAATGTGGATAGTTTTTCCACATCTCATCTTCTGCCTCCCATGTAGCTTCCTCGCGAGAATGATTTCTCCAAAGAACCTTGACAGTAGGAATTTCTTTGGTACGTAATTTCTTGACTTTTCTATCAAGGATAGCTACTGGTACCTCTTCGTAGGTGAGAGTTTCATCAAAATGAACTTCTTGGGGTTGTATGACATGAGAAGGATCAGGAAGATACTTCCGTAGCATGGACACATGAAATATTGGATGAACTCCCTCTAGGTTGGAAGGTAGGTCTAGGCGATATGCCACATTACCCACTCTGTCTACAACCTCATATGGGCCAACATACCTCGGACTAAGCTTGCCTTTCTTCCCGAATCTCATTACTCCTTTCATAGGTGAGATTCGTAAGAAAACCATATCACCTATTGCAAATTCAAGGTCACGTCGTCGGTTGTCCGCATAAGACTTCTGTCTACTCTGAGCAGTTAACAACTTCTCTCTGATCAGTTTAACTTTATTTATATCTTCCTGAATCATTTCAGGTCCAAATATTTTGGTTTCACCAAGTTCAAACCAACCTATAGGAGATCGACACCGTCTCCCATATAAAGCCTCAAAAGGTGCCATCTGAATACTGGCTTGGTAACTGTTGTTATAAGCAAATTCAATAAGAGACAAATGATCTTCCCAACTTCCACTGAAATCCATCACACAAGCTCTTAGCATATCCTCTAAAGTCTGAATTGTCCTTTCGGACTGTCCATCAGTCTGAGGTGGAATGCTGTGCTAAGATTCACTTTGGTACCCAAAGCCTCTTGAAAGACTTTCTAGAACCGAGAAGTAAACTGAGGTCCTCGGTCTGATATAATGGATATTGGTACACCATGAAGTTTCACTATTTCTTTAACATAAAGTCGAGCAAGTTTTGCTACACTGAAAGTGGTATGAACAGGAAGAAAATGTGCTGACTTAGTAAGTCGATCCACTATGACCCATATTGAATCATTTCCTTTTGTTGACCGAGGTAAACCTACTACAAAATCCATGGTGATCCTTTCCCACTTCCATTCGGGAATATCTAGTTTTTGCATCAATCCAGGTGGTCGTCGATGTTCAGCTTTAACTTGCTGACAAGTCAAACATCGAGCTACAAAGTCAGTCACGTCTCGCTTCATGCCCTCCCACCAATAAACTTGTTTCAAGTCCTGATACATTTTCACAGCACCAGGATGTACAACGTAGGGTGAACCATGAGCTTCCATTAAGATTTCATGCTTCAAAGATTCAATGTTGGGGACACAGAGTCTACCATTAAACCATAAGACTCCTTCTTCATCTACCAAGAAACTTGGTGCTAGACCTTGCCTTGCCTTATCTCTTATTTTGACCATATCAATGTCACCTTCTAAAGTTGCTTTTACTTTTTCAACAAGGGATGATCTAACTGTTAAATGAGCCAGAAATGTACCTGACTCAGTGATCTCGAAGAATACTCCATCAGCTTCCAATTCTTGTAGTTCATGTATTAGAGACCTCCTTATAGTGGCAATGTGAGCTAAACTTCCCATAGACTTTCGACTTAGAGCATCAGCCACTACATTTGCTTTACCTGGATGGTAAAGGATGGTACAATCATAATCTTTCAGAAGTTCCATCCACCTTCGTTGCCTTAGATTGAGATCTCTCTGCTCAAAAATGTACTTAAGGCTTTTGTGATCTGTAAAAATTTTACAAGTTTCCCCATACAAGTAATGTCTCCATATCTTTAGGGCAAACACTACAGCTGCCATTTCCAAATCATGAGTGGGGTAATTCAATTCATGCTTTTTAAGCTGACGTGAGCCATAAGCTATGACTTTACCATGTTGCATCAACACACGCCCTAAGCCTATCTTTGAGGCATCACAGAATACAGAGTAACCCCCTGGTCCTGATGGTAAAATTAAGACTGGTGCAGAAGTTAAACACTCTTTCAATTGGGTGAAACTTTGCTCACATGAATCATCCCAAATGTATTTAACATTCTTTCGGGTTAACTTATTTAATGGAAGAGCCGTCTTAGAGAAATCTTTGACAAAGCGACGGTAATACCCTGCTAAGCCAAGAAAACTACGTACTTCAGACACAGTTGTTGGTCGAGGCCATTGTTTTACTGCTTCAATTTTACTTGGATCTACATGAATACCTTCTTGGGAAATAACATGTCCCAAAAATGTTACATGACTCATCCAGAATTCACATTTTGAGAGCTTTGCGTACAACTGATGCTCTCTCAAAGTCTGAAGCACTTTTCTCAAATGTTCAGTATGTTCTTCATGACTCTTTGAATATACCAAAATATCATCAATAAACACAATTACAAACTTATCAAGGAATGATTTGAACACTCTGTTCATTAAATCCATAAATGCTGCTGGTGCATTTGTCAACCCAAAAGACATCACAAGAAACTCATAATGTCCATACCGTGTACGAAAAGCAGTCTTAGGTATATCATCACTCTTAATTCGTAACTGATGATATCCAGACCTTAGATCAATCTTTGAGAAGTATTTTGCTCCTTGAAGCTGATCAAACAAATCATCTATCCTTGGTAAAGGATACTTATTCTTCACTGTGACTTTATTCAGTTGACGATAATCTATACATAATCTCATAGAACCATCTTTCTTTTTCACAAAAAGAACAGGAGCACCCCAAGGTGAAAAACTTGGGCGAATGAACCCTTTGTTTAACAAATCTTCCAATTGTTCTTTAAGTTCTTTTAGCTCAACAGGAGCCATACGATAAGGTGGAATAGAAATTGGTCTTGTGTCTGGGACCAAATCAATACTGAACTCAATATCTCTTTCTGGCGGTAATCCAGGTAAATCTTCTGGGAACACATCTGGGAATTCATTAACCACATGAATGTCTTCTAACTTCTGTTCTTTCTTTTCTAAATCTTTGATAAAAGCTAGAAATCCCTGACATCCCTTTCGCAACATACGCTGGGCACTTAACATAGATATCATGTTGCAAGGTACATCACTTCGATCTCCTTGAAACACAAAATTACTCCTCCCCGGTATATTAAAGGAAATAACTTTGTCACGACAATTTATAGTAGCATGACAAGAAGATAGCCAGTCCATCCCTAGAATCACATCAAAATCTAACATATTGAGAACCATAAGATCTATCTCAGTTTCCATGCCTCCAACGATTATTTTACAAGAACGATAACATGTTTTAACCATCAAAGTCTCTCTCATCGGTGTGGAAACCAAGAATGGTTCTTTAAGAATAATCGAATCAATTGCAAATCTCTTGGCAAATAGGGGTGACACATATGAGTGAGTAGAACCGGGGTCAAACAAAATACGTGCAGCAAAAGTATTAACAGATAATATACCTGTAACTACAGCATTGGATGTTTGGGCATCTTGTCGGGTTAGAGCATATATTCTTGCATTTCCTCTGCCAGCAGCTTGTTTTCCACGGTCACCTTGGCCTCTTCCAGAACCTCTTCCCATACTACCCCCTGTTGAAGGGGTTGGTGTTTGAGTAATAGATTGTGGTCGAGGTGGCAAAGTAGACCCTTGACCTGGTCTTGTCATGAGCTGAGGGCACTCCCTTATAAAATGTCCTTTTTGTCCACAGTGAAAACAGCCTGTACCAACAGTGTTTAACCTGCATTCTCCGAAGTGAAACTTTCCACATTCAGGACATTGAGGTTTTTCCCTTCTACCTTGAGTACCTCCTCTACTAGAAGAGCTAAAACCACCCCTGCTCTCTGAACGAGGCTTAGCCACACTGGCTATAGAATAAGATGACTTAGTAGGAGTGGCTGGAGCATGTTGTGGTGCAGTAAAAGTCCCTGAGTCTTCCCCTTGATTAAAAGATCTCCTATATCTGGCCTTCTTCTTTTGACGATATTCTTCTTTATTCTTTGACCTCCTTTCCATTCTTCGGGCCACATCAACAGCTTCTGAGTACGAAGAGTAATCATTCATATTAGAACCCACTTGATCATATAAGGCATCACGAAGCCCTTCCACAAACTTTTCTATTTTCTTCCTTTCAGAAGGAATGATTTCAGGGGCATATTCAGATTATTTAACAAACTGAGCTGAATATTCATCAACAGTCATGGTTCCCTGCCGTAGATACAGAAAATCTCTGGCCCTGGATGATCGTTCACTTGCCGGAAGAAATTCATCCATAACCAATCTGTAAAATTCTGTCCACATAACTGGCGGTGCGCCTTGAATTCTAGCTTTCTTCCAGTTCCTCCACCATTTACCAGCCCTACCTTTTAACTGAAAGGAAGTGAATTCTACCTTTTGAGTAGGAGAACACCCTATAGCATCACAGATTGCTTCACAATCTTCAAGAAAACATTGTGGGTCCTCTTTGGGATCTTCCCCTGAAAAAGTAGGAGGCCTCATTTTCTGGAATTCAGACATTCTTACCTCTCTTACATTAACTCCTCCCGCTAACGGAGCTGGTGGTACATTTTCAGCTTCAAAAATAGGAGGATCCACTGGCAGGTTAGCTTGTGCAGCTCGACCTCTCATTTCAGCCTCAAATCGGTCAAATCGTTCATTCATCAAATGAATCACATGTGCAATAGTTGCATTACCGACATGAGCATCAGGTTCGACTCTTCTTGCTTGCTCACTAGTTGCGCCCTCAGTACTTTGAGCATGTAAACTATCACCACGGTTAGGATCATCTTGCACATGTACTGGTGGATTTATGGCCCTCCTTGGACCCATATGCTCATTATTATTAGAAGATCCTTCTGACATTGATCTGTCACAGATCTACACACATAACAAACAATTTTCAGACATAAACAAAATATCACTTACTAGCCCCACTGAGAAGTTATCTATAAAATGACGTTATACTCTACAAGGTCTTTTATGGAACCTAATCCTATGGTCATGCCGCGGCTCATGACAATAGGGAAGGGCCCACAAAGATCACTTTGCTCTGTACTCTATAGGGGACCTATAAAACCTTTCCTCTGATACCAAATTTGTCACATCCCAAAAATTGAGTATGTGAAAAGATACTACTCATTTGATATAATTCTCAAACATACGTTATATACATATATTCTGTAAGGTTTTACATTCAACCTTAATCATTCATTCCACACTACAGAATTATATTTATCTGATAAGCAAATATAGACATACATAGTCTGATATTTCTATCTCATCGCAAGCCTAGGAGACCTATAGAAAATACAGAGCTTTTCTAATATCCACATTAATAAGTACTGGTGTCCCACCAGACAGAAATAGAGAATAATCCCAAGGGGCTTCTAATCTTCAAACAGATTCTCTTCTTCTCTGTTTTCTGTATCTGAAAAAAAATAATCATAGGGAGTGTGAGTTTATTTAAAAACTCAGTAAGTAAATAACTGTACTATATAAAATATCAAAAGTACAAATACCACATTTACTCATATAATTAATTATCTTATACATCGAGTAGTATGGGACTCTAACCCTTTCAAACTCATGAATAAGATTTCATAGATATACACCGAGTAGTATGGGACTTTAACCCTTTCAACTCGTGTATAGATTTCATAGATATGCACTGAGTAGTATGGGACTTTAACCCTTTCACACTCGTGTATAAGATTTCTTAGATATACACCGAGTAGTATGGGACTTTAACCCTTTCACACTCGTGTATTAGATCCCGTAGATCTTTACTCATTAATAAAATAGTGAGAATTCATCACATAGTACAATTGTCATGAAATAAATAGTTTCTTCATACTCTTATTTCTACTGATCATCATATACTCCCATATGAAAAATTAATTGCTTATTATCCAAATAATATTGTAAATGGGACTTATATTGTACTTTGACTAGTAATATCAAAGTAGCTGAGCAAGGTTATTCACTCACCTTGATGTTTGTCCAAGTTTACCTTGTTCCACACTAGAATTTGTGTAGGAAAATTTCCTAGTAAAATATATTACAAGGAATCATAAGAAAGGAAACAAAATCACGAAAATACGTAAAATTTTCTGACTGCTACAGTAACGGGTTGCTACAGTACGGTTTGCTACAGTAACGGTTTGCTACAGTGTCGGTTCGCTACAGTAACGGTTCACTACAGTACCGATTCGCTACAGTAACGTTGACTGCTACAGTACCGTTGACTGCCGACACTACAGTACTGCTACAGTAACCCGAAGAAAATTTTCCAGATTTTGTTTCGAAATCCCTGGTCGCTACAGTAACTCGGTTTTGCAGAAAAATCTTTCAAAAATTCATCCTTTCCTTTCTTGTTTCAAAACCAGAATTTCAACTCTTTTAACCGATTATAACTCAAATATAACTTCTAAAACAACTGAGATTCATGAATTATCATCAAAATCTTCAAGAACAAAACCTCCTCTGATCTTCTACATAAACTGAAATTTAAGGAAAATAATCGGATTAAAGCTTACCTTTGATCCTTACAAAGCTTTTGAACCGAACAAATAATCGAACTTCTGAAGATCAAGGAAAGGATTTGAGAAGAAAATGAAGAACTGAGAAAGAATCTTTTCTGCTTCCTTCGGCTCAAGTTTCAAATATGAGGTTACTATTGAAACTTTATATTAAATATTTCTAATGGGTTATTCAATAACCCATGGGTATCCATAACCCAACATCCAAACCCATCCAGTCAATTTACAATAAATGGATTAATTGACCATTCTGCAACCACTTTTCCATGAATTTCACCATTCTTAGAATATATCCCTCATTGTGCAAATATTTAGTCCAGTCATTTAACTCAATTTTCATAAATAATATTCAAAGAGAACAATTAAATATGAAAATTAAAAATGACCAAAATAAATAACTAAAGTAACGTTGTAGAATTCTAAAATACTCTTAAGCGAATTATATTCTAAAATTAACGGGTATTACAGTTTGTATTACTACGACGGTAATACAATTGTTGGGACAGCTGCAGTTGCTACTCTCGATGATGATGGGTCAGATGCAACTAGGTTGTGGCACATGCGGTTAGGGCATGCAGGTGAAAAATCCTTACAAATTTTGGCGAAACGAGGATTGTTGAAAGGTGCACAAACCTGTAAGATGGATTTCTGCGAACATTGCGTGATGGGGAAACAGAAGAGAGTGAAATTTGGCACCGCAATCCATGATACCAAGGGTATTTTGGATTATGTTCACTCTGATGTATGGGGACCTTCCAAGACAGCTTCTTTGGGAGGTAAACATTATTATGTTACTTTTGTTGACGACTTCTCTCGACGAGTGTGGGTGTACACTATGAAGTCAAAGGATGAAGTGTTAGATTGTTTCCTTAAGTGGAAAAAGATGATAGAAACTCAGACTGGCAAAAAGATCAAACGACTCAGAACAGACAACGGTGGTGAATACCGGAGTGATTCGTTTGACAAGGTTTGTCAGGATGAAGGCATTGTTCGACACTTCACAGTTAGAAATACACCACAGCAGAATGGGGTGGCTGAACGCATGAACCGAACATTGCTGGAGAAAGTTCGGTGTATGCTGTCCAATGCTGGGTTGGGCAGACAATATTGGGCTGAGGCAGTGAGATATGCAAGTCACCTTGTTAATCGTTTGCCATCAACTGCTATTGGTGGCAAAACACCTCTGGAGGCTTGGTCTGGAAAACCTGTTACTGACTATGATTCGTTACGTGTGTTTGGTTCCGCTGCATACTATCACATTAAAGAATCAAAATTGGATCCGAGAGCAAAGAAAGCGCTCTTTATGGGGATCACTACTGGTGTGAAAGGATACCGTCTATGGTGTCTAGAAACACAGAAGATAATCTTTAGCAGGGATGTTACCTTTGATGAATCTGCCATGTTGAAAAAGGTAACAAAAGATAATAGTCAACAGATCAATGGTGCACCACAGCAGGTGGAGGAAACTCCAAAGCAGGTGGAGTTTGAAAGTAGAAGAATTAACCCAGCAATCAGTAATGAAGGTGATGAAACTCCTATGGCAGAAGAGGGGTTAGAAGAAGAGGAGGTTCCAACCCAAGCACCTCCACAGCAACAAGAATCAATTGCATTACAAAGGCCACAACGAGTAAGACATAAGCCTGCTCGATTCGATGATATGGTGGCTTATGCATCTATAATTGTCAATGATGAAATTCCTACCACCTACCAAGAAGCAGTACAAAGTTCAGAAGATGAAAGGTGGAGGAATGCTATGATTGAGGAAATGCAGTCTCTTCAGAAGAATCAGACATGGAAGCTAGCAAGTCTACCGAAGGGAAAGAAGGCAATTGGATGCAAATGGGTATATGCAAAGAAAGATGGATTTCCTGACAAGAAAAACATTCGTTACAAGGCGAGATTGGTGGCTAAAGGCTACGCTCAGATGGAGGGAATTGACTATAATGAAGTTTTTTCTCCAGTGGTGAAACATTCCTCCATTAGAATCATATTGGCCTTGGTAGCTCAGTTAGATTTGGAACTAGTTCAACTTGATGTAAAAACTGCGTTTTTGCATGGAGACTTGGAGGAGGAAATCTATATGACTCAGCCAGAAGGGTTTAAGGTTGCTGGTAAGGAAAATTTGGTTTGTAAACTTGAAAAATCCTTGTACGGATTGAAGCAATCACCAAGACAGTGGTACAAGCGATTTGACAAGTTTATGTTGAGGCAAAAGTACACAAGGAGCAAATACGACCATTGTGTGTATTTGCGCAAGCTACAAGATGGATCGTTTATCTATCTTCTCCTATATGTTGATGATATGCTTATAGCTTCAAGAAATCAAGGAGAGATTGAGAAGTTAAAGGCACAATTGAAGCAAGAGTTTGAAATGAAAGATCTAGGAGAAGCTAAGAAGATTCTCGGTATGGAGATAAGCAGAAACAGAAAATTGGGGCAACTTTGTCTGACTCAGAAACAATATCTGAGAAAGGTACTGAAACGTTTTGGCATGGATGATAAGACAAAACCTGTAAGTACCCCGCTTGCCCCTCATTTGAAGCTTAGTGCTAATTTATCTCCAAAGAATGATGCTGAACGAGAATATATGTCGAAAGTTCCGTATGCAAATGCGATTGGTAGCTTGATGTATGCTATGGTATGTACAAGGCCTGACATTTCACAGGCAGTTGGGGTTGTGAGCAGGTACATGCATGATCCTGGAAAAGGACATTGGCAAGCTGTCAAATGGATTCTGCGGTATATTCTGAACACCGTGGATGTTGGTTTAATGTTTGAGCGGGATGTAAAAGCAGGTCATTGCGTAGTTGGATATTGTGATTCTGACTATGCTGGTGATTTGGACAAACGTCGATCAACTACCGGTTATGTGTTTACCCTTGCAAAGGCACCGGTCAGTTGGAAGTCTACTTTACAGTCAACAGTTGCTTTGTCTACCACAGAGGCAGAGTATATGGCAGTTACAGAGGCTGTTAAAGAGGCTATTTGGCTTCAAGGTTTGCTGAAAGATTTGGGTGTTGGTCAGAAGCACATCAAAGTGCATTGTGACAGTCAGAGTGCTATTTGTTTAGCAAAGAATCAAGTCTATCATGCACGAACGAAGCATATAGATGTCCGATATCATTTTGTAAGGGAAATTCTTGAAGAAGGAGAATTACTACTTCAGAAGATCCACACAGCTGAAAATCCTGCAGACATGATGACTAAAGTTGTGACATCAATCAAGTTTCAACATTGCTTGGACTTGATTAATATTGTGAAGATTTGAATATGAATAGCGCCTTAGGCGCATTTGAAGACACTATTTTTTTGAAAATTTTTAAGCGAGAGTTTTTGTATTGGGACTTGAAATTCGGCAAGGTGGAGATTTGTGAATAGTGCCTCCTATTCTTAGTCCCACATTGAGTGGATTAGTGAAGTGGGGGGCTTCCTTTGGCTATAAAAGGGAAGCTCTCCTATGTGTTTCCTCACCCCAAAACTAAAGCCTAATATCCCTTCTAAGGCTTAGTTTTCTCTTCTCTCTCTCTTATAAATATATTTTGGTAGTGTCCGAGGACGTAGGCAAAATTAGCCGAACCTCGTTAATTTCTGGTGTTCTCATTATTTAATTTCTGCTCTTTATTTATCTGCTTTATATTTGCCTCCTATATGGTAGGCTATTTTGTCGGGTATTGTTAATTTTATTATTGGTGGAAAATAGCCCGAATTTCCACAACATTCAGTTCATTAATAATCTGCACTCTACAAGCTTTTTGTTTCTCACTCTACAAGCTTTTTGTTTCTAAGGGGCTGTACAAGAATTGCCTCAGGTCCAATAAAGTGTAAATACAGAGCAGCCATTGTTTCTAATTTCCAAACTCCTCATATGGACACATTTAATATACATCTTGCCTAATGCTTGAGTACTCAGAATAGAAAGGTACAAGTGGGATGAATACCTACGCAAACAAGTTTTCGTTGAAGAGCCAAGAACTAAGTGTTCAATTGCCATTTGAGAAGTGTATTCAATTAGTGCTCTCGCTACGTCTGTATCTTTTAGTAAGACATCCTCGCATTGTATCAGTTGTCCCCCAGATCCCTACCACAGAAAAAAAAAAAACCAAACAGATCAAAAGAAAGAAACATGCATAAAGTTATGTAGAATTGTAAAATGAAATTCATTGCTAACATTTTTGTTCTGCGTAAACTTACATCTTTCCGTATAGAAAGGGCATAATATTTGAGGGAAAATATCCTTTCCGTGGCCATCAGGGTGTATGCATGTCAGTGAACACTCGTCAGAAATACTCCTTGTCCCTGACCCTGCAATCAACAGAGAGAAATTTATTGATCTTGTAGTCATTGGGTGCTAAATGAGGAGGATTTCTGCTATTTCTAATTCTTCGGAGCATCAATTCTGATACAGATACAGGACATGACACTACTTGTTAATATGCATGCAGTTTAAAGTATCACATCGTCTTAAATGTAAGTGTTTGGTACGTATCTGACCAAATGTGACTCTGTTTTTAAAAGCATTAGTGCTATGGCACGCAGAGAATAGGGTATACTTACTTGGGGTTAGACAACAAGTTCACTTAACATTGACATGGATGAGGACTACGGTTGAACCTCTGGCGGGGATATCGACAATTGCCCATTTCATCGCATATTTGCTCCTTTTCGATTTGTCTATTGCCACTGCTACTGTTCCATTCACCCCACTATTCTTCTTCGTTTGATTATCTGTATACAACATTCCTTTATCTCTTTCTCCTTTCTATCTCTCTCTTTGTATGCTCTTTCAATGCAAGGAAACGGAACAAAACAGACGCAGGAACCCTAAATACTGATTTCAGAATCTCCTTTGTCCTTCCTCCCTTGACGGCCAAGAAACACAGAAGGACTTTAGGGTATGCGTTTGACTTGTTTACATTTCTTCTGTCTTTTGTTGATTGACCCAAAAAAAAAAAAGCAATGAATTGTACTTCATCTCTCTGAAATTAGGAGCCATTTTTGGGTTCTTCCCTTTGACTATTTTGAGCTTTTAATGAATTACAATAAACCAATCTTCCTCTATCCGGAATTAGCAGCCATTTTTGGGTGCTCTCGAACTATTTTGAGCCTTTGCCCAATGACATAACCACAGATTTCTCTCTCTCTCTCTCCCCCCTCTCCCTCTCCCTATTAGGAGAAACTTCACCAAACTTGGTGGACTATCAAATGTGTGTCTATAATACCCCAATACTAGTATTGGAAAGTCACATGGCTGTCTATTAAAGTCAAGAAGGTTCAAATCGTGTACAAGAAAGTTGATAAGAACTAAATTTAATAAATTTAAAAATTTAAAGAAGTTAATTTAAATTTAAAATAAAATATATTCTAAAATAAAAAAATTAGATAAAGTTAAATATGATCTTAAATCAAGTAAAAAATATAAAAAAATCTTAAATAGAACCTAGGTGAACAAAAAGAAAATTTTTGAGTTTATCCAGTTTAATCCTTGCCTTTATGTGCTATTTGGGTTATTTGTAATTTCAATCGAACGATCCAAATGAAAATATGAAACTCATTAATACTTTTAGAGTATTGAAGAGAAACCGCGTCCATGTCTAGAGCTTGCAATTTTATTTGGAGAAAAATATTACCAGAAAATTGGCCTCTCTATAACTAACTATATTTGATTTCGTGAAGAAATTCTTTAAGTGAGACAGTAGTGAAAAAGGTCTCAGAATCTATTAACTAAGCATCTTATCTCGTAAGAAACTTTTGACAAATAAGTTTATGAATTTTCTCTCTATTTTGAGATTGAATGGATTTATTTATCATTTTGATTCTCAAATTTTTTATAAAAAGTTAATGAGGGAAAACTCGGTAATAATGTTTTTTTCAAAGTTAATGAGGCTTTGAAATTTGACAATAACTATGATACAATTAGAGTGAAAATTTTAATGAGGCTTTTAGTTTTAATTAAAATATCAAGAAATAAACTGATAGCATATATACATATATTTATGTCATGTCATCATTCTTATTGGTATCAGGTAACTTGTATAGTTCACACAAATTTTCATATAAAATCTAGATTAGCTTCATAATATCTTCACACACCTTATCTCCTTGTCTTTAATTATTCAATTTCTGCAGAATTTCAATCTTTTTCAATGAGCACAAAACATTACTGTGTACAATTGTATTAATAGTGAGAGGCTTCATGTATCCAAAAACTATAAGGGGCACGGTGAGATAACTTGACGACTTTGCAGCTTTCATCAACAGAGTAATAGGCAGGAGAAGTTGTAGTTTGTTTCTTAGATTCCCCAGATTTTCAAGTCAATCCCTACAAAAAGTAGCTATTTTATGTAGTATCTGTCTGCAAACTTTCCCTGGTAGTATATTCTAGAAGCTTTCATCTTTGCTGACCTTTTCCACACAACTTGGGTGAAGATCATAATCACAGACATCACAAGAGAATGTCCAGAACTTGCCTTGTTTTTTACAGTAATCACACACATAAGCTTTGGCCATATCCAGTTTCAGCACGTGCTCATGTTTCACATCTTCCACTTGCTCAGGCAGAGCCTCTCCTTCCTTTCTCAGAGCAGCCTCAAGGTCCCTTATACGTGAATCAGTGAACGGGAAAGCTTCAGCACCATATGAGGACACCACAAACTTCCCATTCATACTAATGACTTTGCCATCTGGTCCAATAAGAACCAAGGCAGGAATTCCTTTGATGTCAAAGATTCTACATAGGTCATGCCTTGTTCTGTCCACATATGGGATAGCCAGCCATGGCATACTGCTCCTGTTCATGTTGAATTCCTTGATGTCTCTATCAGTTGAGATCAGAACAACTTCAAAGCAGTGATCTTTTTCAGAATTGAGATTGTTGTATACATCGGTAAGTTGGATAGTGAAGGCACGGCAAGGAGGAGACCAGTAAGCACAGAAGTATAGGCCTATGGTTTTTCCTGCAAGTTCGGATACTGGTACCTGCAACAATAAGACATGTCATATAACTAAAGACATGGTAAATAACTCCATGAAAGGCATTAGGCGACTTAAATCCTTTGACCTTGTAATAGGAACTGCAGAATCCAATCCTCAAATCTAGACTGTTTATTTTAAACTAGACAGTCTAGATCAAAGAAAAAATTATAAAAAAATGTCAGACCTCATGAGAATTTTTTTTCTTTAATTTGGTCCATCTAATCTAGAACGTATAGCTTGAATTTGAGGATTGAACCCTGCAATTCTGGCGAAAATTGCAAAAAATCCAAACTTGTTAGGCTTATAGGCTACCTTTCTATCATCTCCAGAGACGAGAAAATTGCGTCCTTCGTGCGTTAGAAGTTCTTCCAAATTGGTTTCTTCGCGCTTTCTTTGATCTATGGCTTTCAATTCCTCCAGTCTCTTGTTTGTGAAAGGGAATGCCTCAGCACCATAATCCTCGATGCAGCCAATCACGTCTGCTTCCACCGTTATGCCATCTGAACATAATGGAATGAATGATGGGATACGAACGACTTTGTACCTGTCAATCAGCCTTCTGTGCAAATTTGCATCAAATGGGACAGCTAGCCACGGCATGCTCTTTAAGTGTTCTGCAAATCCATCCTCATCACGGTCAAAGGAGATGAAGATGATCTCTAGACTCTTGCCTTTCTTTTTCAGAGTGTCATAAAGTTCAACCAGACGGGGAATGAATGTTTTGCATGGCCTGCACCAGTTTGCAGAGAAGAAAAGGCAAATGGTTTTCCCATTGCATGATGACAACGGTACCTAATCTCAGGATTCAAGAATGACCATGAATTAGCAAAAGAATTTCATCATCTTCTTTTTTTTCTTAACTCAGGAAGGGAAAAAAAGAAAAAGATATTTTACAGCATATTGTAAAAGTTGAATCAATTAATGAGCTCAAAGTACACTGAAATTCAACTACCTTTCCATCACAAGATAAAAGGAAATCAACACCTTCAGCTGCAAAG
Source organism: Biancaea sappan (assembly GCA_037074585.1). Lineage (NCBI taxonomy): Eukaryota > Viridiplantae > Streptophyta > Magnoliopsida > Fabales > Fabaceae > Biancaea > Biancaea sappan. The sequence continues at coordinate 18,827,660 of CM073498.1, forward strand.
ATCTTCATAATATCATGACTCTCAACAAATTTGGCTTCATAAACCGGCCCTGCCATTGGAACTGCAGAAAGCAAGAAATGATCTCCACTCTCCACTGTGCTTTCTTTATTTTACAAGCTTTCTTGAAAAGGAAACCTAATTGATCGAGAAAAAACTATGAGTTCTGATAACCAGAATGGAATCAATTACCTAGTAAATAATACTTCCATCTTTCACGCTTGTTTCTATTTGTTCCTCTGCTACGGAAAAGACTCGAAGGCAAAAAAGGCAATTCAGATTGTTTGCAGGTGGACTTCTTTCCCTTTCTTGACAAATTTCAAGAATCGCTTTCTCTAAACCAAATCATACCAATTAAGTTCTTCAATGGTTTTGAAATTTGAACCATTATCTGTAAGGTCTTATAACAAGTTATATAAAATCGGCGTCTTCCGTTTGTGCAAGAAGAAAGTAAAGCAAAATCAACCCTTTTTCTGTTCACCTATTACTTGAGAAAATAGAAATTTGTGCAAAGAAGTTCAGTCAACAAGTGAAGTAAAAAAGAAATCACTCATTGCATAGAGCTCACGATTGAAGCATCTGATAAAAGAAATTTCGTGAAGCCAAGTGCATATTTGATCAGGAATCCTGTTCATCCAATATCATGCCGCGAATCTGGAGTTTCTAACTTGAAATAGAGATAAACCAAGTTTGAAAGGAAGTACCTTGGAGATGCTGTTGTAGATGATGGAGGTGGAGTCTCCAAGACGAAGGGAGAAGGAGAGCTTGGGAATATGAAAAGGTTTTGTTATTATTATCAAGCGGCATGTTAGTTTGACAGGACAAGAAGGATATTGTAAGGCATACTATTTTTTTTATTTTTTTATTTTGTCCACTCATTTGGTTTTCTTTCCTACTGGAAAGGAAGAAATAGGAGGTGACGTTTAGAAGATTAAGGCATATTCCTTGGCTTTCATGAGGCAGATTACTTTGTCAGGTGGATATGCTGACAGCATGGTTACATTAAACATGTTTACAAATAAAACAACCAGACGGACACTGACATTTATCTCTTAAATGGAATTCTAAAACATCAAAACTCTTCAAATTCAATTTTGAAAACAGAACAAAACGGAAGATGGATAAAACCTTGACCACCGATCAACATTCAACTATGGCAAAGAACAGTGAGAAGAAGAACAAATAAATACAGTCCGTAAAAAAAAACACGACTAAATGTTAAGGACGCAGGATAACGTGTGACGGTGATGTTATAATAAATACTGATCCAATTATTATTATAATTCTTAAAAATAATAAAGATGATCTGACTCAGTGCTTATCCAGTACTCGCATGCCTAGAAAAGGAATCAGTGACAAGGACTTATTTCAACCAATGAGAATGGTTAAACTGGTTAGTTTGGGAAATTCTGCAATTTCTGTCCTCTTGAGCGATTCTGTTTCCGCTTTCGCGGCCTCTCTAGAGAAAAGGAGACATAGTTTGCAGATTACCTAAGGCTGCGTATGATTAAAGTGATGATCGGCGACGGCGAGGAGTGGTAAGTAGTGGTGGTCGATGGCGCGCGCGAGAAAGTTTCGGAGGCGCCATTATAACGACCGTGTGGTCCCTGTGAAGTGACGTATTGTGATTTGCGAGTGAGTTACTTGCAAGTTTCGCTAAGTTGGGAATATACTTGTAGATTTTTTTTGGGGTTTAAATAATTTTAAGTTTGTCATTAGGTTTTTAATTAAAAATAAAATATGTGCTAATTTTTTTTAAAAAGAATCAACTATAAAATATTAAGTTGTGGAGCATATAGAATTTTTTTAAAACAAATTATATATTTGTTATATTCTGATTAAAAAATTTAATAAAAAAGTTATATGAAATGTATTTAATCATTTTTATTAATAAATTAAATTTATTATAATTATATGATTGAATCATATCTAAGTTTTTTTAGAAAATATTATTTAATTTTCTATATTTAATATATATTATAAATATATTTTTTATTGTTGAAGTTAATTTTTAATGCATCGTCTCTTTCTCTAAGAATTGAATTTGCTTAATTGTTTCTTTTTTCTTATAAATGAGAGAAAATAACTTTTTGTCCTGAAGAATACATACTTTGTTTATTTTATTTTTAAATTTAAAAATATATGATTCAGTTTTCTTGTAAAAAAAATTTAGGCTCACTATCAATTAGTTCTTAAAATTATAAAATAAGTATCTTTTAAAAATGAAATTATAATTTTAAATTAGAATTTAACGTTAATTTTACAGTGTTAACTGTTAACTTTATTTTGCATTTGACAAAATTATCCTTTTTGTTCTTTTAACATTTATTGCAAATATCGATTTCATTCTTTACATTGTTTTTTTTATTGATTTCATTTCACATATTTTTTTTACTTTGATTTTGTTTTTAAAACTTAACATATTTTAAGTAAAATGTTAACATGGACGTCTTTAGGTGACACATTTATTATCAAATTGTTGGGGATAAATATATATGCCTAAAATCCAATCTATCATATAATCAACTTTAGTTTTAATAAAGTATTAATTCTTTATTTTAGTATTATATTTACTGTTTGATTAAAATAGTTAATTTGATAAGGTCCTTAATTAATATTTGAGAATTGTTATCATGATAGAGATTATGATAATGAGAAGCAATTCTTTATAATTTTAATCTAAATTGTTCTTGATCATAGGATTATTGTGAACATGACATCTATAGTCTAGATAAATCAATATATACGTGATGGTTTTTATTGGATAAAGATTAATATATCTAATTTATTAAATTACATAGATAGATGATGCACATTAGATGTGATCATTGAATTGACTCATATGAGAATTCCTAATGGTTAAATTGTCAATAGGAATTTCTCAAGAAGAAATATAATAGTTTTTTTTATCTGAGATTATCAAAGTAATTAACAAGTTATTTATTTTATTTTAATCCCAGACACCTAATCCCTTAGGATGCTAGTTGAATGGATATTGGATATAATTAAATACTTGTTGAATTAATGATTAATCAAGAAGGAATCCATCAACTCGTAGTAATGAGTTTGAGCTCTATGATAAAAATAAGACCTTGGCCAAGGCAATTGAATGAATGAAGAAATGAGTTTCTTAAGTCATTCACTAAATAAATAATGTGTTAACTTATTAGAGTTTGATAGTAATACCATACTCTAGAGTTAACCCATAGTTGTAAATGATGGAAGGAAATATTATATTATTCTTCTACTGGTTATTGAAAGTAAAAGATGTTACTTAATGTTATCTGGACGTTAAGGAGTGTTACTAGACACCTACCTTATTAATAAATTGATTTGATTAATTTACTACCAACTTAGTACTGAACCTAGGGGTCACACACAAACGAGTGTTCTAATTTTTGCTAAAGAATTATTTATTATTTGATAATTAAATTAGAGAATTTAATTTTAATCAAATAAATAAATATTTTCTATGTGGAATATTATTATATTCTTTGCTAGCACCAAGAATATAATTAATATATGGATAAAATAAAATATTTTTCCTTAAACATGGAAGCTAGTTCACGATAATGTTTGCTAAATATTTGCAAACAAATATATTTGGTGCATGCAGCAATTTAAGGTGGATATGCGCAGGTTTGTTTTTAACTTGCAAGATTTGGTCAAAGTGTTTTTCAAATGCTATTTAAAATAGCAACAAAAAAAAAACCAATAGAATCTCTTAGTAGCCCAAAAAAGAGGGACACGATAGAATGGAAGAGATAGATTAAGTGATAAAATCAAAAAAATAAAATTGGTTGAGTGATCTTATCACTTAAGAATTGAAGTTGCATTTTGTATGCTATAAAAGGATAACAACTATACATAATCAGTAGCAGACTCTCTCTATTCTTCTTTTCTTTGTTCTTTGGCACCAAATAATTTACAAAGAGTTATTTTATTTTATTCTGTTCCACGTATCAAAGGGTTGATAGCAAAGATTGATCTCGGTGTGGATATGCATAGAGTATTCACAAAGTTGAAGAAATTTTTATGCTTCAAGAACTCATATCCAGGTTATTATTTTTGAAGCTTTATTGCTGTAATGTATTTTGAACACAAAATAGGTTAATTTTCTACTGCATGTGTTATGAACACTATTTTTAACTTTGTGTTTAAAATTATACTACCAATATAGTTTTTGTAACATAAAAGCTTTATTCTCTCTTATCGTTATTCATTAGGCTGCAATAGTTGTAAAAGTTTTGATTGATGTGACAATTGCTTATTGTTTTTCTGTGCCTATACGCTATACATGTCTAGGTTGAACAGATATTTCTAATATATATATATATTCACACACTGAAGTATTACCTTTTTGGATTAATATACTATTACCTATATATATTATCTATATCTATATATATAGATAATATATATAGGTCTTTGTTGCTTTAGCATCATTTGTGTTAGTTGGTGCAGTTTTAGCAAGCTTATCAATTATAATGATAAGTTTTTCATGAGAACAATTCTCATATTACGACACTAGTCATCATAATTGGCTCCAACCAATTTTGAAGTTTCAAGTATGGAACAGAGTGATAAGGAGGATATTCTGGATATTAAAACATAATTATGTCAGAACATATTTTGCATATTGTAATACCCATGAAAAAAAAAAATATATAAATATTTGTTTACAAACTACTGTTACTATTTCAGTATATGGTACTGTTCACCTGTATAATACTATTTACGTATATGATACTGTTCACTTATACAATTGAAATATCAAGTACTAGATGTGGTTTGGTCATAAGAGAAAACTAGAAAGAAGTTCGTGGGAGAAAATGACGTTTTATGTGTAAAAAATACCCTCAGGGACTAAAATGAAAGGACTGAATTGAAAAGAAACTTAAAGATTTAAAGTGAAATGATAGTTTTCCCCTTAAGTTTTTAATAGTAAGCCGTATGTGATAGTTGCACAGTAACTGTAGTTGCACAGTAATTATAAATGATTAAAGTGAATTATTTTATTAGAAATGTCATTTTCATAAATAGTAAATTAAATATTTTATTAACGCATAGTATCAAATAGTACCATTGACTTTTGCTATAAATAGGCCCTTCCATTTCACTTCTAAACTCACACCTTCAACTTCTCTTCTTCTCTCCTTAAGTTTCTCTTACTCCAATGTTAGGCTTATGAGATTTTGGGCCTTTCCTTTTCAGCTTAGGTAAGGATACTATGCCCTTTCTATGTCTTTCAAATTTTAGAAGTTAATTTCTTAAGTATGCTCTGTGGTTGCGGCTTTGGCTGATCTTCCACATCAGAAAAACTGTCCTTAGCTGTTTATATGTTATTTTGATTCTCTGATTACCGAAATAGAATGTAAACTGTGAAGAATACATGTCTAGGAAAGTTCTGGCTAAGGAAAGACCTGGTTTTTAAGTGTGTCCAGTGTGACCCTCCACTCTTTCCTGGGAACTTACCTGGTGTACTCTTTTACAGATTGTATTCTCTATTTCTGGTATGAATAGTACCTGTACATATGAATAGTAACCGTATAAATAGTAACTATATATATAAATAGTATCCGTACATAAAATAGTATTCATACGTATGAATAGTGACCGTATGTACGAATATTATCCGTATGTATAAATAGTATCCGTATGTATGAATAGTAACCATATATATGAATAGTGACTGTATATATGAATAGTACCGCATGTATGAACAGTATCTGTATGAAAACAATCCTAACTTGTTTTCTCTAATCTTTCATGAAAATCTCCGTAGCGGAATACTGAAATTCATCTGTGTACTCTTGTCTGTAACGACTTAGAGAAGCGATATTCGTACGGAATCCAGGTGAGTGAAACGACCCCGTTTTAATAGAGTTTTAGCATTACTGGTGATAAAAAGTATGTCGTAGGACACTCCCAAGATTCATAGGGGGAAATTGGATTCAGAATGGCGAATATAATGAGATAATTAATCCAGAAGTATGGATAAGAAAAAGTAAATATCTCATGATGATGTGAAGATTGAATCTCTTGAATTGTGGTTTATAAAGCTATAATATAGTTATATACTATACCTGTTATATGGATGAATATTATATTGAGCTTCTGATTATGATATGAAATGATATTGATTGTGATTGAGCGGGACAGTACCCCCTCTCACGGCAAGGCGGAAAACTCGGTTGACAGGGTGTCTTGACCAATGAGTGTGGAGACAACGATTCCCTAGTAGGGATATAGCCCGGATTGGTGATAAATCCGTGAGGCGCCCTAGCTAAGAGGATGAGGTTGTGCGTCATGGCGGAAATATACATAATTGGTGAGCCGGCCTGTGTGCGCTCTCCGGGATATATTGCCATTGACGAGTACTAGTAACGTTTGTTGAATTGGATGAATTTTTATCTTCTTGTATGTAAAAGGATGATGTTGTGCGTCATGGCAGAAATATACATAATTGGTGAGCCGGCCTGTGTGCGCTCTCTGGGATATATTGCCATTGATGAGTACTAGTAACGTTTGTTGAATTGGATGAATTTTTATCTTCTGTCTATTGGTTGAGTATGAGCCTTTGGATATGCTTGCATGACTGGTAATGTATTTGAATTTTATTAATGCGAGGCCGATTCGCTCATTGAGTTTAAAAGCTCACATTGTTTGTACAACCTTTTTGTTCAGATCAGGTTGCCATCGAAGAATATCTGCTAGAGGAGTAGATCACTTTGGACCTTCCCGTTGTCGGGTAGACCTCTCTTCTGTTATAGATTATGTTGCTCTGTAATCGTCTAGGACATCTAGTTCAGGGGTTCGACATTTGGCTTGTATGTCAATGTATTTTAAATTGATAATCTATGATTACATGCAAATCATCTCTATGATTTTCAGATAAGAAAATTTGATATATTTATCGGAAGGCTTACAGTGATGAGAGATTCATCATTGTGTCGGTCATGTGCCCAGAAAACGGGTCGTGACAAAGTTGGTATCAGAGCAATGGTTGTTAGGTCTCCTAGTGATTACAGAGCAATGTAACCTTAGTGGGACCTCCTCTATCGTTGTGAACCCGGGCACAACTATAGAGAGACGGCTCTACTGAAGGTCCTGTAGGATGTTTCCATTTCCTTTCCCTCCGAGACTTATCTCTTCTTAGGAATTATGTTCTCAATTTTAGTTTTAGACAAATGTGGCTACACTTTTGAACTCAGTCAAGGAAAAGTTGTTATTTGTTTTGATTCCGTTGCTGTCGGATCAAATTTTTATATGGTGGATTTTATAAGCTGAATTCATGATTGATTTTGTGTAGCTATGTTATTTTAGGGTACCAACCAATAAAAGAAACCACTTGCATTAAAAAAAAAACTGAAGGATTACATTGCAAAAAAAAAAAAAAGAGAGAAGTTTACTCATGCATGAGTAATCTAAAAGCGAGGTGGTCTCGGATTAGGAGGGTTGTATTGTATCATTACCCCTCGACCATTCCTTGGAGCAAGAGACATAGCAATGTCGCGGAGGGTAGTGTAAATTCCATTCATACAATCAACACTTCTTTGTTGTTGATTGCAGAAGCACTGGGTAGACCAATAGAAGAACCTGTCTATTCTTGAAGTCATTTCTGCATGATTGCGTTTAGTTAACTTCTCCAGGTCTCCTATCATCTTTTTCAGATTTTTCACCTCCTGCTCTAGACAGGCGATTTTGTCCTCCGAGGTATGGCCCGTGCTAGTCTCCTCAGCTTCCTCGATCTTCTTCATTTTCTTCTCCTTCTGCTTCTCTGGAGACCCCTCAAAAGGTCTTTTGCCCTTGTCTTTGCCTAGACTTAAGTTTAAGTCGAGCTCTTCTTCCTTAGCCTCTACTGTGAGATCAATGTACTTCCTTGAGGCCATGATTTGGAAAAATTTAGAAATTTTTGTAAGAGTATGAGGCGAGAGGAATACTGGGGGATTGTAGTCTCGGAGATTATTACTCTTTGTGGTGTGGTAACTGAGAACGCTGGGATGATTTTTATAGAGAAAAATTAGGACTTAGAGACAAAGAAGATATCTTTTCACCGCACCCCTACACGATCAACCTATGGATTTCTGCAAGCTGGAAGCCAGAAGTCTAGGGTAGGCGTGCACACCAACAATGCGTCGCATTAATGCCAAAACCACGAAAGTCAGTATTCGGTGGATTTGCGGCCGATTTTACTCGGTTTTCCCATTTCTCCCGTTGGCATTTTCCGAAATTCAAAGAAGTTGATAACACAGCCATCAAAGATTGCCTTGGATGCTTTTATGATGAACTGAAATACATTTCTCCGTTTTATTGTGTTGTTCTTAAGAGCCTTCAGTTGAGTATAATATACATAATAGATTGAATCATGTTGTAATTACATGTATGAATGTTATTCATGCATAATGAGTGAAGGCTACGATCAAGGAGAATATGTGATGATCCTACATATACTCATAGAGATGTGAAATCAAAATGACTTGGATAGAATAAAATGTGTAGATGATGATATATCTTCATGGTTACATATACTTACATATAATGCTCTCGTGGGCAAATGAAAGGCAGTGATTTCCTTACATCATGATAATGCTTAAGGCATGTGACCGTAAGCAGTTAACTTTGTTTTAAAATATATATATATTGATATACATATATTATGTGTAAGTCTAGAGTAAAGACACCGATTAGAATCTAAGATACGGCCAATATGAGGCGACCTAATCATAGAGGGACATCGTGATATAGGATTACAGAATAAGACAAGTATAGAGTGAGGAAATTATAGATTGAAACGGCGATTAGTCGAAAATTTTGAGAAAGGTCAAGATTAGCCGAAAATTTTTTTTGAGGAAATCTTTGACTTATGTTAATTGCATTTACTATTTATCTGCATGTCCGACATTAATTGCTGGCATTGCGACGTATATGATCTGTAAACCTCCTAGCGAGCGGCGTATAGGTTGTGGTGGCTTTAGCTCCAAGGGCTTCGGGTTGTCTATAAATCTTGTACGCCCGTTACCCCACTCATCACACCAAGCGAACTTCTTTCATTACATACCTATTTCTCAATCTCCATTCCTTTCTCATTCAAAGTTATTTCTGAGATCCCTAGAGAAATGGCCGATAATAAGTCTTTCAACTTGAATTTTGAGACTGGCAATGTAGAGCTTGATTTAAATCTAAGTCTCGGAGACAACAAAGGGAAGAGACCTGTAGACAGGTTACCAGAAATTAAGAAAAGAAAGAGGGATGTAATAGAGTTGGAGGAGGACAGTACTGCAACATCCTCAGAAAATAAGCTTGCGTTCCTGGAGCGTAAGATCGAAAATCTGGAGCGTAAGATAGAGAGCCTGGAATACAAGACAGAGGACCAGAAACGACTAATAAATCGTCTCTTTGAAAACCAAGAGAAACTGATAAACCGTCGTTTCGGGGAACTGGCTAATCGAGTTGATAGACATTCAATGTTTGCAACTCAAAATTTTCGTGACCAACAAGCAAGGTGTATTGACTGTATGAACGGAGTAACTTCTGCTCTTCACCAAATTTCTCAGGCACTTCCTCCAGAAACCCTTTCTAGGCTGCAACGATTAGCTTCCTCATTAAGGTCTGAAGCACCTTCCTCTTCTAGACCCGGAGCACCTTTTACATTTCAAAAGCCTCCTCGTCCTTAATTTATTCTTTCTTTTGTTGGTACCTAAAGCTATATTTGGTCTACGCTTTGTGTATTAAAATTATCGATGTACTAGAAATAAAATTTAAGTTTATATTTAGACCTTCTTTGTTGAAGTGATTCCTTTTACTGAAAGAACTTGAGGAATGAGAAGATATTGGACTTGTTATATTTCATACTTGATTATGGAAATTCTAAAGCAAAGTATGGTAATATCCTTTTGACTGAGCAAAGTTACTAAAATGATATTTCATTACACTTCTGAACTATGGAGGAGTGCAAAATAAGTATTTTATGAACCTATACATAGAGAACTATGGGTTTGCCCTAATCATTGAAGGGATACAACTCTATATGAGTCATTGAGGTGAGAGGAATTTCTATATATATTTATTTTATAATTATGCGTGAGGAGTATGTTATTTACTTAACACATTTTCTAGAATTGTTCTTCTTAGAGATTTATGTAATGATCTCATTTTATATGACACCTTCAGCTGAGAGTGTCGCCTTAAGGTAGAAGGATCGCCTTTGGGCAAGAGTATTACCTATGGCCAAAATGATGCCTTCAGGTGGAGTACTTGTATTCGTAAAAGTTATAAGTTATGTGTGTGATAACTTGTGTCCTGATATTCAGTATAAACTGGAAAGACCACGTGTCACTTTTGAGAAGACACCTATTTGAGGTTTTACATAGAGACAGAGTTCGTCTCTGATCAGATGGTTTAAGTTTGGTAAAGGTTACGAGGATGAGACACTTTATGGTACAAAAGGTTGTGGAGAAGATCAAACTGATGAAGAAGAGATTACTTGCTGTTTAGAAAAGGAAAAAAAAATTCCTATGAAAATTATTGATAATGCGGTCTAGAGTTCACAGTTGATGCTATAGTGTTCTTGTAAATCTTACCAGGGATGTGAAGAGGTTTGGGAAGAAAGAGATGCAAAGGATGAGATATAGACGAAGTAATCACACTTATTTCAGTCTTGAGATGAGTTTTGAATTCGGGGGACCGAATTCTCTTAAGGGGGTGATAATGTAATACCCATGAAAAAAAAAATATATAAATATTTGTTTACAAACTACTGTTACTATTTCAGTATACGGTACTGTTCACCTGTATAATACTATTTACGTATATGATACTGTTCACTTATACAATTGAAATATCAAGTACTAGATGTGGTTTGGTCATAAGAGAAAACTAGAAAGAAGTTCGTGGGAGAAAATGACGTTTTATGTGTAAAAAATACCCTCAGGGACTAAAGTGAAAGGACTGAATTGAAAAGAAACTTAAAGGTTTAAGGTGAAATGATAGTTTTCCCCTTAAGTTTTCAATAGTAAGCCGCTGCGACTTTTCCGTAGTTGCACAGTAACTATAAATGATTAACGTGGATTATTTTATTAGAAATGTCATTTTCATAAATAGTAAATTGAATATTTTATTAGCGCATAGTATTAAATAGTACCCTTGACTTTTGCTATAAATAGGCCCTTCCATTTCACTTCTAAACTCACACCTTCAACTTCTCTTTTTCTCTCCTTAAGTTTCTTTTACTCCAATATTAGGCTTATGAGATTTTGGGCCTTTCCTTTTCAGCTTAGGTAAGGATACTATGCCCTTTCTATGTCTTTCAAATTTTAGAAGTTAATTTCTTAAGTATGCTCTGTGGTTGCGGCTTTGGCTGATCTTCCACATCAGAAAAACTGTCCTTAGCTGTTTATATGTTATTTTGATTCTCTGATTACCGAAATAGAATGTAAACTGTGAAGAATACATGTCTAGGAAAGTTCTGGCTAAGGAAAGACCTGGTTTTTAAGTGTGTCCAGTGTGACCCTCCACTCTTTCCTGGGAACTTACCTGGTGTACTCTTTTACAGATTGTATTCTCTATTTCTGGTATGAATAGTACCTGTACATATAAATAGTAACCGTATAAATAGTAACTATATATATAAATAGTATCCGTACATAAAATAGTATTCATACATATGAATAGTGACCGTATGTACGAATATTATCCGTATGTATAAATAGTATCCGTATGTATGAATAGTAACCATATATATGAATAGTGACTGTATATATGAATAGTACCGCATGTATGAACAGTATCTGTATGAAAACAATCCTAACTTGTTTTCTCTAATCTTTCATGAAAATCTCCGTAGCGGAATACTGAAATTCATCTGTGTACTCTTGTCTGTAACGACTTAGAGAAGCGATATTCGTACGGAATCCAGGTGAGTGAAACGACCCCGTTTTAATAGAGTTTTAGCATTACTGGTGATAAAAAGTATGTCGTAGGACACTCCCAAGATTCATAGGGGGAAATTGGATTCAGAATGGCGAATATAATGAGATAATTAATCCAGAAGTATGGATAAGAAAAAGTAAATATCTCATGATGATGTGAAGATTGAATCTCTTGAATTGTGGTTTATAAAGCTATAATATAGTTATATACTATACCTGTTATATGGATGAATATTATATTGAGCTTCTGATTATGATATGAAATGATATTGATTGTGATTGAGCGGGACAGTACCCCCTCTCACGGCAAGGCGAAAAACTCGGTTGACAGGGTGTCTTGACCAATGACTGTGGAGACAACGATTCCCTAGTAGGGATATAGCCCGGATTGGTGATAAATCCGTGAGGCGCCCTAGCTAAGAGGATGAGGTTGTGCGTCATGGCAGAAATATACATAATTGGTGAGCCGGCCTGTGTGCGCTCTCCGGGATATATTGCCATTGACGAGTACTAGTAACGTTTGTTGAATTGGATGAATTTTTATCTTCTTGTATGTAAAAGGATGATGTTGTGCGTCATGGCAGAAATATACATAATTGGTGAGCCGGCCTGTGTGCGCTCTCTGGGATATATTGTCATTGACGAGTACTAGTAACGTTTGTTGAATTGGATGAATTTTTATCTTCTGTCTATTGGTTGAGTATGAGCCTTTGGATATGCTTGCATGACTGGTAATGTATTTGAATTTTATTAATGCGAGGCCGATTCGCTCATTGAGTTTAAAAGCTCACATTGTTTGTACAACCTTTTTGTTCAGATCAGGTTGCCATCGAAGAATATCTGCTAGAGGAGTAGATCATTTTGGACCTTCCCGTTGTCGGGTAGACTTCTCTTCTGTTATAGATTATGTTGCTCTGTAATCGTCTAGGACATCTAGTTCAGGGGTTCGACATTTGGCTTGTATGTCAATGTATTTTAAATTGATAATCTATGATTACATGCAAATCATCTCTATGATTTTCAGATAAGAAAATTTGATATATTTATCGGAAGGCTTACAGTGATGAGAGATTCATCATTGTGCCGGTCATGTGCCCAGAAAACGGGTCGTGACACATATCATAAGAGACATGGACATCATATATAACAATATATATATATATATATGAATCAACTATAACAATAATAGTGGTTTCAATATTTCTATTTGTGGGAAAAATTTTCTTAAAACTATGAATAAGCCACTTGGTTATCAAGTTGTTTCTCATACATATTCTAAGACAAAATGTATCTCATACACTTTCAAAAAAGAATAATATCATACTATATAAGTTTCTGGTTGTGAGGTCAATCTTATTAATATCTATGAATTTAATTTAATACTTATCTGGGTAGTCCAAACATTAAGCATAAATTTATTCTAAACATACATCACATGCTATAATTAATTACAAGTCTTCTGGTTATCAAGTCGTTCCTTGTTATTAATTATTAAAAATATATATATAAATTGCATCACATGCTAAATTTATACACAACTTGCTAATATACATTAACACATTATTATACATGAAGAGAAGTCATCCATTAAAGAATTAATACATATCACCATATATAATAATCCAACAAAGTCAATAATGAATATAATGAATTATACCTCTCTACGTACATGTGTGTGTATATATATATGTATATATATATATTAAAGCCAAAATATTTTAATATAATAGAACTACATGTTTTAATATAATAAAATGCAAGCCAATATTGTTAGACTGATATTTTCAATGTCCAAATTGTCAAAGAAGCTTGTGTATCTGACAAGATTCTTGAATGATTGTTTACAAATATAATTTAGTGTCATTTGACAAAATTGCAATATGGCCTATAGAGATTTGATAGAAAGAATACATCGAATGGGAAATTCAACGGAGTAGATTATGTCAAATGGGGAATTCGATGAAGAATCTTATAGGAATTCAACAGAGGAGAACACATTTGAAGGAAATCAGCTTGAAGCAGTTCGCGACAATACTATCAAGTAAAAGACTGCCAAAGTAAAATCGTCAGAAGCATACCATTCGACAAACTAGTTTGACGATAATTTTCAATTGTCGACAGAAGTATGCATTTCAACAAAAATGTCAATTAGTGATTATACGATTTGGCAGCTGTGAATTTGACGGATATTAATTGTTTGTCAAATGAAGGAAGATGCTAGCTATATCCTGAAGTCGTCAAATGAACTGTCAGATGAACATGTTGATCGACAATTAAGTCGTCAAATGAGCTATCAGATGGACGATTGTATGAGTTATCGGACGGACATGTTGATTGATGACCAAATTATCAAATGAGTGTTGAATAGACATGTTGATTGACGACCAAGCCATCAAATGAGTTGTTGGATAAATATGTTGATTGACGACCAAGTCGTCAAATGTTGAAGACACGCTGATTGATCCACGACCAAGTTGTCAAATGTCGAATATGTTGTTTGACACACAGATTAGGTAGACGTGTCTAGTGGCCTAGACAGTTATGTTTGGTTTACCATACTATGTAATTTGTTGTAAACTATCACTTTCGTGGCCTAGGCAGTTATGTTTGGTTACCATACTATGTAATATGCACAATAACTGTCACTTATGTGGCTAATAGTCAAGAGACTGTTATTTCTACGATTTGCATATAAATATTAGGATTTCTTATGTAAAAAGAGTTGACAACTCTTGATTAAAAATCCTAACATCTCACATTAGCAGATTAAATGATCAACATCAAAGTATGCCTTTCACTTTTAACTTTCAGTCAATTTTAATTCCATTTCATTTTATACCTTTACTTCCTCATCTTCATCTTCATCTTTTCCTATTCTATTTCTGACTTCTTCCATCTATTTTATTTCTGACTTATTCTCTCTACTCTATTTCTGATTTCTTCTCCTTCTTACTTTCATTTATTTTTTTGCAATTTACTTGTTTTATTTATGCAATTCACCTCTTTCTGCAATTTACTTGTTTTATTTTATTTACTTGTGTGGTCATACAAGAAGAGATAGGATCCGTAATGATCATATACGAGGTAGAGTTGGGGTGGCACCTATTGAGAAAAAAATGGTTGAAAACCGTTTAAGATGGTTTGGGCATGTGCAAAGAAGACCGTTGGAAGCGCCAGTTAGGAGAGTTGAGTAGATGGTTTGGAGCCCTGTGCAAAAAGGTCGAGGAAGACCAAAAAGGACACTTAGAAAAATTATTGAACGGGACCTTTTAGTAAATGAGATATCTAAAGAGTTGGTCATTGATAGAGCTCAATGACATCGTGCGATCCATGTAGCCGACCCCACTTAGTGGGATAAGGCTATGTTGTTGTTGTAACAAGTTACATGTATCATTTGACATATATTTCTAACGTGTAACTTTATATTTCTAACGAGATGACCGCATAACTTTGAATATCCACATCGTTCTTGATATAATCAAGTATTTGTTGTCAGATTTGGTTTAGACCAAGAATCACCGTAAAACAAATTGGCACATCCAGTGGGACCTTTGTTGTCGAATTTTGGTTAAACCAAAAAATATAGTAAACAAATTAGCACGCCTGGTGGAGCAAGTTTAGAGTAACTCGTTACATTTATTTGTTTGAGAAGTGGTAAATTCATACCTTGTTCTTCTCACACTCACAATTCTGAAATCATAAGTAACGTAACGAGTGCTAGTGCTAGTCCAATAAGAAGTGCACCAAGTACCCAATTAACTGTCGTTACCATGACAAATGTGCCAGCATTGCAACAACTGCTAATTCTGTAGACATTGTGTCAAATGTGTCCCTTCTAGGAAGTCTTGTATTAAAACAAATAGTATCTAGTTCGATACTATTACTACCAAATCCAGTAGGTCTTCAGACTACAAGGTTTATACCTCAATATAGATTGCCCCAAGGGTCTATCCCTCTTGTTATGACTCAACCTAGGAATGGAAATTAATTCAATCCTATCTATCAAATGGTTTAAGGCCAAGTAGTAAATTTTGCATTGGCAAATACAAATATGGTAAAGACAAATACTCCCATTGTGTTTTGATAGGAGAGGTTGAATATAGGACATGTTTTTCCAAATATGTCGAGAAACATGCCATGCGATGTCCCTGCCTCTATCGTAAGTTCATTGGCTAACATATGACAGCAAATGGACGAAAGTAACCACGACATGGTGAGTATGTTGACACAACAAATGAAAGTTGTGCTGAAACCTTTAATGGAAAATACAAACAACGCATGTAATACGTTGGCCTTACAAATGGATAGGCTAACTTAAGCCTTAGATATTGTTGTGCCTAAAAAAGTCTAACCACAATAAGTGATTATGGCCCAAGATCAAGGCCAAAATCAAAATAACGTAATATAAGGACAAGACTAACCTCAGCCTCTATTGGGGTATGGCCAAGTATCCTACGTTGGAAAGAGCCACAAGTAGTAAAAAATAATGATGTTAGAGCATTCCGACAAAATCTAATAGGAAACCAAGTAGAATAGAATGTCAATCAAGTAGTTGAGTATGTTCTTAACAGATTTGGTATCAACGTAAGTTACACCAATCAACTTTATTTTGCCTCAGCACTTCCTGTTTGGGTTTAACAGGCAAAATTGCCAAGGGAATTGGTCAAAGTCACTAAACTTTCAAAGTTCGTTGGAGAAAGTGGTGAATCAACCGTCGAACATGTCGCACGGTACACCATAGAAATAGGAGACCTAGCGATAGATGAAAGACTTAAAATGAGATTCTTTCCAAGTTCGCTCACAAAAAATACTTTTTCGTAGTTTTCAACATTGAGACCAAATTCCATTCATTCATGGGCATAGATGGAGAGAAGTTTTTATGACCAATTCTTCAGAGGAGATTTGAAAGTTGGTCTGACAGATTTATTTAATATTAAGAGGTTATATAACAAATTTGTCGAAGATTATTTGGCAAGATTCAGGCAGATAAGGAGTAGATGTTTTACTATAATTTCTGAAGTTGAGATTGTAAAAATGGCTATTGGGGGCTTAGATTATTATATTAAGAAAAACCTTATCAACCAACATTTAGTTGACTTTACCTAACTAAGAGGCAAAGTTCGACAAATAAAACAATTGAAAGCTGAAAAAATATAAAAACAAAAGACATTTCTTGTAATACCCGTTAATTTCAGAATATAATTCGCTTAAGAGTATTTTAGAATTCTACAACGTTACTTTAGTTATTTATTTTGGTCATTTTTAATTTTCATATTTAATTTTTCTCTTTGAATATTATTTATGAAAATTGAGTTAAATGACTGGACTAAATATTTGCACAATGTGGGATATATTCTAAGAATGATGAAATTCATGGAAAAGTGGTTTCAGAATGGTCAATTAGTCCATTTATTGTAAATTGACTGGATGGGTTTGGATGTTGGGTTATGGATACCCATGGGTTATTGAATAACTCATTAGAAATATTTAATATAAAGTTTCAATAGTACCCTCTCATTTTCACGCAGAAGGAAAAAAGCTGAGAAGTGAACAGTGACTTTGTTTTCTCTCGTTTCTTCATCCTTTTCTCAAATCCTTTCCTTGATCTTCAGAAGTTCGATTATTTGTTCGGTTCAAAAGCTTTGTAAGGATCAAAGGTAAGCTTTAATCTCGTTATTTTCCTTAAATCTAAGTTTATATGGAAGATTAGAGGAGGTTTTGTTCTTGAAGATTTTGATGATAATTCGTGAATCTCAGTTGTTTTAGAAGTTATATTTGAGTTATAATCGGTTAAAAGAGTTGAAATTCTGGTTTTGAAACAAGAAAGGAAAGGATGAATTTGTGAGAAATTTCTGCAAAAACTTCTGCAAAACTCGAGTTACTGTAGCGACCAGATTTCGGGAAATTTTCTTCGAGTTACTGTAGCAGTTACTGTAGTGTCGGCAGTCAACGGTACTGTAGCAGTCAACGTTACTGTAGCGAACCGACACTGTAGCAAACAGTTACTGTAGCAATCAGAAAATTTTACGTATTTTCGTGATTTTGTTTCCTTTCTTATGTTTCCTTGTAATATATTTTACTAAGAAATTTTCCTACACAAATTCTAGTGTGGAACAAGGTAAACTTGGACAAACATCAAGGTGAGTGAATAACCTTGCTCAGCTAATTTGATATTACTAGTCAAAGTACAATATAAGTCCCATTTACAATATTATTTGGATAATAAGCAATCAATTTTTCATATGGGAGTATATGATGATCGGTAGAAATAAGAGTATGTAGAAATTATTTTATTTCATGACAATTGTACTATGTGATAAATTCTCACTATCTTATTAATGAGTAAAGATCTACGGGATCTAATACACGAGTTTGAAAGGGTTAAAGTCCCATACTACTCAGTGCATATCTATGAAACCTATACACGAGTTGAAAGGGTTAGAGTCCCATACTACTCGGTGTATACCTATGAGATCTTATTCACGAGTTTGAAAGGGTTAGAGTCCCATACTACTCGGTGTATATCTATAAAATCTTATTCATAAGTTTGAAAGGGTTAGAGTCCCATACTACTCGGTGTATATCTAAGAAAGCTCATACACGAGTTTGAAAGGGTTAAAGTCCCATACTACTCAGTGCATATCTATGAAATCTTATTCATGAGTTTGAAAGGGTTAAAGTCCCATACTACTCAGTGCATATCTATGAAACCTATACACGAGTTGAAAGGGTTAGAGTCCCATACTACTCGGTGTATATCTATGAAATCTGATTCATGAGTTTGAAAGGGTTAGAGTCTCATACTACTCGATGTATAAGACAATTAAATATATGAGTAAATGTGGTATTTGTACTTTTGATATTTTATATAGTACAATTATTTACTTACTGAGTTTTTAAATAAACTCACACTCCCTATGATTATTTTTTTCAGATACAGAAAACAAAGAACAAGAGTATCCGTTTGAAGAATAGAAGCCCCTTGAAATTATCCTCTATTTCTGTCTGGTGGGATACCAGTACTTGTGGATACTAGAAACGCTCTGTACTTACTATAGGTCTCCTAGGCTTGCGATGAGATAGAAATATCAGACTATGTATGTCTATATTTGCTTATCAGATGAATATAATTCTGTAGTGTGGAATGAATGATTAAGGTTGAATGTAAAACCTTACAGAATATATGTAAATAACGTATGTTTGAGAATTTTATCAAATGAGTAGTATCTTTTCACATGCTCAATTTTTGGGATGTGACATTTCTAGAGAGAAAAAATCAATTTTGTCAGAATAGATGAATCCGACAAAGAGGAAGAAAATGAGTATGATGTGAATTGTGGTGAGTTAAAAAAATAGCCCACCTTATGCCTGTCGTAAGAATGCTTAAGTGAGACGAAGGCATATATTGCCTTGTCAGAAGTCCATGAAGGAATATGTAGAGCTCACTAAACAGGAGATAAAATGAAATAGGTCATTCGATGACAAGATTTTATTGGCCGACACTAGTTAAGGATTGTATAATGTCTACCTTGTCAAAGACATGGCCATATACAAAACATCCCATCTAGTGAAGTACATTCAATTATCAAACTATAGCCGTTTAGGGGTGGACTTTGGACTTGATAGGCCAAATACACATTTTTTCGTCGAAAGGACATAAATCTTCAACAAGAGATTGACAGTTGTAGTTTGATAGGTTTAAGTTTGTCCAAGATAGCTTGTACTTTGCTTCTCATAGATTTGTCAAAAGCAAGGAACTTAAAAAGATGGTCAAGAAAATTCCTCAATTCTTTCAGCTATTCATCGGCTTTTGAGTCTGTTGAATACTCTTCTGAACCAAAGAAGAAATTGCTGACCAAGGATAGTCACCCAACAATAAGTTGATCACATCGTCCAAAGTCAAGCAAAGGGGCAACTTGTCAAATTCAAACCTGAGTCTCATGTGATCGACATGGATTTGTCAATTGACAAAATTATAAAAACTCTCAATGAGCCTAAAGATCCTCTAGGTTTCGATGAAAAAAAGAAATCGATGTTAGTTACGAGACCATCTAAAATTTTAGTTTCCTTCTAAGATACTTTGGAAATAAAATTTTGGGGGGACATATGTTAGACTGGTATTTTCAATATTCAAATTGTTAAAGAAGCTTGTGTATCTGACAAGATTCTTGAATGATTGTTTACAAATATAATGTAGTGCCATTTAGCAAAATTGCAATATAGCCATAGGGATTCGATAGAAAGAATACATCAAATAGGGAATTCGACGAAGAATTTGATAGAAATTTGACAAAGGAGAACACATTTGACGGAAATTAGCTTGAAACAGTTCGCAACAACAATATCAAGTAAAAGACTGCCAAAGTAAAATAGTTAGAAGCATACCATTCGACAAACTAGTTTGACTATAATTTTCAATTGTCGATAGAAGTATGCATTTCAACAAGAATGTCAATTAGTGATTATACAATTTGGCAGCTATGAATTCGACAGATATTAATTGTTTGTCAAATGAAGGAAGATGCTAGCCATATCTTAAAGTCATCAAATGAGATGTCGAATGGACATGTTGATTGACGACCAAATTGTCAAATGAGCTGTCAAATTGACATATTCATTGACAATTAAGTTGTCAAATGAGCTGTTACATGGACGATTGTGTGAAGTTGTGGAATGGACATATTGATCGACAACCAAGTCGTCAAATGAGTTGTCAAATGGAGATGTTGATCAACGATCAAGTTGTCAAATGAGTTATCAGATGAACATGTTGATTGACAATCAAATCGTCAAATGTCGAAGACATGCTAATGGATCGATGACCAAGTTGTCAGATCTCGAATATGTTGCTTGATGGACAGATTAGGTAGACGTGTCTAGTGGCCTAGGCAGTTATATTTGGTTTACCATACTATGTAATTTATTGTAAACTGTCACTTACATGGCCTAGACAGTTATGTTTGGTTACCATACTATGTAATATGCATAATAATTATCACTTACGTGGCCAATAGCAGATAGATAGTTATTTTTATGATTTGCCAATAAACATTAGGATTTTTCGTGTAAAAAGAGTTGACAACTCTTGATTAAAAATCCTAACATCTCACATGAGCAGATCAAAGGATCAACATCAAAGTATGTCTTCCACCTTTAATATTCAGTCAATTTTAATTCCAGTTCATCTTCTATCATTACTTCCTGATCTTCATTTTCATTTTCATCTTTTCCTATTCTATTTCTGACTTATTCCTCCTATTCTATTTCTGATTTCTTCCCTCTATTCTATTTCTAACTTATCCTCCCTACTCTATTTCTGATTTCTTCTCCTTTTTGCTTTCATTTATTTTTCTGCAATTTACTTGTTTTTATTTAACTTCTTGTATTTTACTACTTTTATTTATTTTTCTGTAATTCACCTCTTTCTGCAATTTCTCTTAAACCGTCTTCTTAAACCATCTTCAACCTTATTTTCTTTATTTTTGCAGTTACTAACAAGTCACATGCATCATTTGATACATATTTCTAACGTGTAACTTTATATTTTTAACGAGATTATCGCATAACTTTGAATATCCACATCGTTCTCAATAGAATTATTTATTATCAGATTTGGCTTTAGACCAAAAATCATCGTAAACAAATTGGCACGTCTAGTGAGAGTTTTGTTGTTGAATTTTGGTTAAACCAAAAACCACCGTAAACAAATACATATCAACTATATATTACTATGTTATATATATATATATATATATATATATATACACAGTAAGTCAGAGGATCATTTATTTGAATCAACTTTTACTCATCATAGTGATCAAGCATAACTAGCTATTAGCATATATGATAAAAAAAATAATTTATAATAATATGCATGCGGGATTCAAGTAAAAGATTACATCTAATAATCCAAAAAGGTATTACTTCAACATGTGAATATATATATATATATATATATATATATATATATATATGTTAGAAATATCCATTCAACCTAGACATGTATAGCGTATAGGCACAGAAAAACAATAAGTAATTGTCACATCAATCAAAACTTCTGCATATAAGAGGATAGCATATAGCCTAATGAATAGCGATAAGAGAGGATAAATCTTTCACGTTATGAAACTATATTGGTAGTATAATTTTAAACACAAAAGAACCAGGCTCTGATACTAATTGAAGGTTAAAAATAGTGTTCATAACATATGTAGTGGAAAATTGATCTATTTTGTGTTCAAAATACAGTACAACAATAAAGCTTCAAAAATAATAACTTGAATATGAGTTCTTGAGTAATAAAAAATTTCTTTAATTGTGTGAAGACTTAAGCGTATTCACACCAGGATCAATCTTTTGCTATCAACCCTTTGATACATGAAACAAAATAAAATAAAACAACTTTTTGTAAATTATTTGGTGCCAAAGAACAAAGAAAATAAGGATAGAGAGAGTTTGCTATTGATTGTGTATAATTGCTATCCTTTTATAGCATACAAAATGCAACTTATGTTCTTAAGCGATAAGATCACTCAATCAATTTGATTTTTTTGATTCACTTAATCTATCTCTTCCATTCTATCTCTATTGTGTCCTTCTTCTTTGGGCTATTAAGATTTTATTGGTTCATTTGTTTTTCTATTTCTGTTTTCAATAGCATTTGAAAAACACTTTGCCCAAGTCTTGCAAGTTAAAAACAACCCTGCACATGTCTACCGTAAATGCCGCATGCACCAAATATATTTGTTTGCAAATATTTAGCAAACATTATCTTGTATTAGCTTCCATGTTTAAGGAAAAATACTTTATTTTATCTATATATTAATTATATTCTTGGTGCTAGCAAAGAATATAACAATATTCCACATAGAAAATATTTATTTATTTGATTAAAATTAAATTATCTAACTTAATTATCAAATAATAAATAATTCTTTAGCAAATATTAGAACACTCGTTTGTGTATGACTAATCAAGGTAGGCATCTAATAACACTCCTTAACGTCCAAATAGTATGAAAACATCTTTTACTTTAAATGACCATTAGAAGAATAATATGATATTTCCTTCCATCATTTACAGCTATGGGTTAACTCTAGAGTATGGTATTACTGTCAAACTCTAATAAGTTAACACATTATTTATTTAGTGAATAACTTAATAAACTCATTTATTCATTCATTCAATTGCCCTAGCCAAGGTCTTATTTTTATCATAGAGCTCAAACTCGTTACCACGAGTTAATTGATTCCTTCTTAATTAATCATTAATTTTATAAGTATTTAATTATATCCAATATCCATTCAATTAGTGCCCTAAGGCATTAGGTGTTCAGGATTAAAATATAATAAATAACTTGTTAATTACTTTGATAATATCATGTCAAAGAAAACTATTATATTTCTTCTTGAGAAATTCTTATTAACAATTTAAGGTAAAGTTAACTATTAGAAATTCTCAGATGAGTTAGTTCAATGATCACATCTACATGTGCATCATCTATATATATAATTTAATAAATGAGATATATTAATCTTTATCCAATAAAAATCATCACATATATATTGATCTATCTGAATTATTGATGTCATGTTTACAATAATCCTATGATCAAGAACAATTTAAATTAAAATTATAAAAGAATTGCTTCTCATTATCATAATCTCTATCATGATAACAATTCTCAAATTTGAATCAAGGACCTTATCAAATTAACTATTTTACTCAAACAATAAATATGATAATAAAATAAAGAATTAATATTTTATTAAAACTAAAGTTAATGTATATTGGGCATACATATTTATTCCTAACAAATATCTCATACTAATTGATTTTAATTTTAATTTTATTTCAAATATTTGACTAAGTATCAATTTTTCTTTAAATGATACTATTTTAATTTTTTTTTTTGCCTTAAATTAACATTTAAATGTTTGAAGTGTAATGTCACTTAAAGGAATTTATGTAAATAATTTTCGTCAATTTTGCTAGCAATATTAGTCTTAGGAACAAAGTTGAAAGAAAAAAATATGTAAAATAAAATTGAGACAAAAAAATTAAGGACAAAATTAAAATGCAAAGTAAACTTTGGCGAGAAAAAATGGTAGTTTTGCCTGGTATAAATTATAAATAATCTAACCAAAGAACAGAGGAACTGAGGAAACAAGGATATTCCGATATGGGGCGCCTAGTTTGTTGCAGCGAGTGAGTTGCAACAATCAAATGAAGCTATACAATACTTGATATTGCGGTCACAATGTTTCTATTTTGCGATACGCAAATCATGAATTACTGGGCATGACTCAGAGACGGAGAAAGCTCGTCTTCAGTCAATGGGCGTGAGTACAAATTTCCCTCACTCACATACGAAGAGTATTCATCATCTTCGCTGTCCCTCTCCTTCACCTCTTCAATCTTCGCCACCGCCTCTGTCCAATCCCACCGACTCTGCACGCTCCATTCGCAGCAACACATCCCAATCTTCAACAGCTTCAGCATCTCTCCCTCGCCATGCCTCTCCCTCATCATCTCCTTGTCCAGAACCTCCCCCGTCCACTCCTCCCTCACCACCCATCTCACCCACGTACCCAAATCTCCGTTCCCATTGCTCCCTTTTCTCCGTCTCAGATAATTTCCTGGGTGTTTCCCTGTCAGCAGTTCGAGAATCAGTATCCCCAAGCTCCACACGTCTGTCTTATGGGTCGGTCGCTCTTGCTGGTTCACTTCTGGGGATTTGTAGGCTGCCATGAACTGTTGAGCGTGGGTAGGGTTTATCAATGGAGTAAGTCCGTATTCTGATAAATGCGGTTCGAATGAGTGGTCTAGTAGAATATTCGAGGATTTCAGATGGCCGTGTGGAAGGTTCTGCCCTGGAAACTCTTTGTACAGGTATGCTAACCCCCTCGCTACTCCTTTTATTATGTTCAATCGAGTTGGCCAGTCCAGATTAGAATCAACTCTACCTGGAAATCAAAGAGTTGAGCCATGTTATATTCTGTATTCTGCAGTGTTCGGGGAGAAAATTGCAGAGAAATTTAGTTCTGTTATTGATTGGTTAGAGAGTAATGCAGTGTGGGTTTAGGCTAAAATTTTGGATGATAATGCTTACCATGTAGATGACTGGCCAAGCTGCCATTTTCAACTAAGTCATAAACCAGAAGCTTCTCTTCTTCTCTGTAGCAGAATGCAACAAGAGGGAGTAAATTAGGATGTGTCAACCTCCCAAGCCTTTCCATGTGCTCTGAAAACTCTTCCTTCCCCACATTGTTCATGTGCGTAAATCTCTTCACCACCACAGCATGCCGATTTAGAACAACTGCCTTGTATGTGGATCCGAATCTACCACTTCCCAGAACCTCAGCTGAGGCCCTGAGTAGGTCTTGCATACCAAATTCCTCTGTGTCTTTCCTAACGAAGTTCAATTCTGCATTCTCACCCTTCTTCAAGCCATCAGAGGTCATATCAACAGATTGAGTCTCCCCTGAGGCTTCATTGTTCTGTGATGTTCTCCGCCGGCCACAGATGAAAAGGAGTGCCACCATTGAAGCTAAGGCAACAACAGCCCCCACAACAACAGCAGCAATAAGTAAAGAATGCTTCTTTCCTTTTCCTTCATGTGAATTGGTGGGTCTGTCATCTGAGGAGAAGCTTCTGCAAGCGATTAAAGGATGTCCACAAAGGCCTTTGTTGCCTGTTACAAGTTACAACAGACCAGAAATTAACAAAGCACATAAGGAACCAAAGGAAAAATAGGAATAACTGCTTGCTTACCAGCATATGAACTGAGATTATAATTGCTTAAGCTTTCTGGTATTGGACCCTCCAGTTGGTTGTTGGATAGATTAAACACCCTGAAGTTGTTTTGGCTAAATTCTGGGATGTTGCCTTCAAAGCTATTTCCATGTATGTCCAAATCCAAGACTCCAGGCAATCTAGCAAGGGACATAGGAATGTGACCTGTGAATCCATTTTCTGCCAAGAATACTCTCTTCAAGCGTTTCATGCCCTCCAAAGCTTCATCCGGAATTTCACCAGAGAACTTGTTATTGGACAAAAACAATCCCTTTAACCTCACAAGCTTTCGGAATTCAGGAATTGGACCCTCAAAGCTGTTGTTAATGACACTGAAACTGCTCAAATTCGACAGCTCCAAGAGGGTGTCTACGTCAATAATACCACTAATTCCCATGTTCTCTAGTTTCAAGCCGTAAAATGTTTGGTTGGTGCATAATAACCCAGTCCAGCTGCACAGACCGATTGACTCGTTCCCCCAGTTGTTTAGAGCATCAGCATTGAACAAGAAGCTCTTGAACCTTACCAGAATTTCAGGGTCTGTGTCACCTAACGATGGCACAGAACGAATGGCCAGCGTGAAGAATACTATAAGGTAATAGTATGCTCTTTGATGAGTCATAGATGAAAGATAGAAAGTGAGTATTTTCATGAAAACATGAATGAGATTCAGATGGGGAAGAATATAGAGAGGTAGTAAGTGTAGGAATTGAAAGGGGTTAATTGGTGGCATAGGAAATGACAAGGTGCTCCCCCTTTCACAGTGAAGTATGAGCTGGTAATGCCGGCCTTGAGTGATTGTTTTGGTCCATTTCATTAGGTGCTTTTTTTGTGTTACCAATTGTCCTGGTTGTATGATGTTAATGGGTTGTTCTTTTATTGATAATGAATGGGATTGTATTAGTCGTCTCTTCATGCAAAAGAATTTATATATAGGTGGCTTTTATCCAATTTTTTGTCTGCTATTCTTGTTACATTCTCAATTTTCACGATCATGTTTGGAGATGGGTTATAAATTGTCGAGAGCCAAGTTTTTTAAGGCTGTGATAAATATAATAATCAATGCTGAGATCGCCTAATATGCAGTTTCTGTAATAGTATGAGTGAGACATATTGACATCTATCATTTTTTTAAATAAAAGATTCTACTTAAGAAAACACAAGTATCTAATCATACAGAACAACCGTATAAAATATTTTATGAACAGTTAAGATAAAACAATGATATACATGAACTTATCAATACAGTAATGTATAAATACATTTGTCCAGACTCTGATGGCTGTCATTTCCTCACTTTTTGATATCTGTCTGTGTTTTTCTTGGTTCCTGGATTTACAGAACAGGGGTGTTGACAAGCATAGTGCTTTTATAGCTATTGAATTTGCGAATCCAACAACTACGGCTGATTTTTTTTTTTAAAACATCTGTTTGTCTCTTTATAGTTGTTGGATTTGTAGATCTAACAATTATAATGAGACAAACATTCTACTTGTCTTTAAAGACAATTAAAGGATTTGAAGGCATTGTTGCAAGAGTCCATAAGCTTTATGAAAGTTGTGATCTAATTCAGATGGGCAAAATTTTATGTTTTCAAGGTTTACATCAAATTTCACCTATGCGGTTTTTTTTTTTTGGTTTATTTATGTCCCACATCTTTCAATTTTTGTCATATATACATTTTTTTTGTAATTTCGTCAATCAACTTAACGAAAATGATGACTAGGCCGTGGCAGCCAAGTAGGCTCCCTAAAAAAATTTAATTTTTTTAAAAAAATTTTAAAAAAAAGTTTCAGTTTATTCACTTAGGTCCTTGTAAAAATTTTCCCTACAAACTTTTCAGTTTGTTCACTTTACTCCTTATTTTTTAATTTCATACTTTTTTTTCTCAAGTTTGGGTCCTCCGAGTCAGTTCATAATTTTATTTTTAGTCATAATATGATTTAATCTATCATTTTTACCCAAAAGCAATACAAAAAATGAATTAAAATTCAACTTTTAAAGTTCTTTTTATGAGAGGGAGAGATATGCAACCTTAGAAACCTTGAATTTTAATTCATTTCTTGTATTGATCCTGGATAGAAATGATAGATTGAATCATATTATGACTAAAAATGAAATTATGGACTGATATGGAGAGTCAAAAGGTGAGAAAAAAACATGGAAGTGATGAATAGGGACTAAAGTGAACAAACTAAAAAGTTTGTAGGGGATAATTTTGACAAATAAAAAAATAGATTCTTGATCTATGGACATAGATGAAGTAGAAGACGAGTTTATATCAAAAATTGGACAAAAAGAAATCTTTGATCAAGGACCTAAGTGAATAAATTAAAAATTTTATTTTTTTAAAAAAAATTTAGAGAGTCCACGTGGATATTTTTTTACCATGTGGAAGCCTATTCAACGTTTCTGTTAAGTTAACTGACGAAATAACAAAAAAAGAGGTATATATGACAGAAATTGAAAAATGTGAGACATAAACGGACCAAAAAAAAACTTAAGGACATAGATGAAACTTAATGTAAACTTTAGAGATATAAAATATCATTTTGCCGATTCAAATGTGATATTTAGGAGGACTTTATTTATTTATTTTTTTTAAGATTAAAATATCCAAAGCTAAGACATATTTAATTATTAAAATATTATCTTTTAATATAAATATCAAATAGTTAAAATTATTTTTTTAATATATGTAGGCATTAAATAAGTGTCAATCAAAAAAATATATTTTAAACAATTAATGACAAAAAACTTTTCAAAGCTTTTTAAAAATTTGATTAAATAAAATGTATTTAGAATTATTAACCACGTAATAAAAATAAAAACAAACACATTTAATAAATTAAAATATAAAAAAAATTAAATTCAAACCTTTATTAAATACAAACATATACTAAATCAACGTAGTTGAAGGTCCAGACACTAGAAGAAGTTGCATATTTATTACACATTTACATCAATTGGTTGCATTCGGATGAGGTAATTTACAAAGAATTATATATTTTGAAAAGAAGTGAAAAATGTACAATATTAAATAATTAGTTAACTTTTCAAACTAGATATCATTAATACTCAGTTTATTTTTTCAACATAATAAGTTTGTCCTTCAAATAATACTCAGTTTATTTTTTCAACATAATAAGTTTGTCCTTCAAATAATAATTTATCAAAATCTTAAAATCTTAACTTTTAATTTAATTTTATTGTTTATAGTTTATTTCTATGATTTTTTTTTGAAATTTTTTTTGAAACTTTAACATCTTCAATTAAATATCAATCAATACACTATATTACAAGAACAATAGTTTTGAAAAATAATGCAATGTTTTATAGCTAATATTACTATTATAAAATAAAATGATAATAATATAGGTGTAATTAATATTTATTCTTAAATTTAATAATTTTTTAGAAGTCATTATTCAAAGGATAAACTTATCATATTGAAAATGTAAACGGAGTATTAATAGTGACTAGTTTAATAAGTTGACTAATCATTTAATTTTGTGTACATTTCACTAATGTTTCTTAACTGGTGCCCTTAACAAGCCCTTTTTTTTCTGTTTATTTTGATTTTTCATTTTCAAATGGAGATTTGGGAAAAAAAATATACAAAATTGAAGTATATAATGTTTGAAATAATCATTTGATAAGAGCTTTGATTCATGTTGTTGTGTTTGATATCAAATTACTAAAATTGCATTTATAAATTTGACTTTATAATTATTATTGTGTGTATGAATAAAAATTTTAAAATATTAATCATGACTATTTTTAATAAAAACACATCATCTTGAGCAAGTTTTACAAAATTCAAAGAAAGGTTATCACTGGGAAATTAAAAACTTGCAAGTTTTACAAAATTCCATTTCTCCTCATACGCTTTAAGAGAGAAAAAAAAAACTACTAAAATAACTTGCAAAAATCTTACTAGCATCAAATGATCTTTTTGTAACCTGAAAAGAAGGTTGGATCATTTATTGTGTTGTACGGTGTGGAGTATGGCTCTAGTAGGTGGGGCTCAAAGAATAGGAGAGGATTCCAACTTCGGAAAAGCTATTCATATTTTGTTTTAATTGAAAAAAAATCTAATACTAAATTTTAAATATGTTTCTTTAAACAACACCCAATAAGTATTAAATTTTAAGTTTATGAAATAATTTAAATAAGTAAAGTTGAAAGAATTTTAAATTTGACCTAAATCGATGGAATGTAATTTTTCCCCCTCTCATTTACTAAAAATTTCAGAATTTTTGAAATGTATAATCTAAATGCAACTTTGGGGTTGTTTTCGGGAAATATTGGACTAAACTTCTAATTAATAGTAAATGCTCGACAAGCATGCTTAGGACTCCATGGCCCAATGGATAAGGCGCTGGTCTACGGAACCAGAGATTCTGGGTTCGATCCCCAGTGGAGTCGAGTCTTTTTCTGTTTTGCCATCTTCAACGAAGGTTCTCTTTGTGTAATAAGAATTTATTAAATTCTAACATCAACTTATGGGTCAGCTATGGAGTGTCATGGCGTAAGTCAACAATATCATGCAACCCCCCTCCCCCCAACATCCTTGACACGACCCATTTACACGTTGACTGGTAATTCTATAAACGACATGTTTTTAATGTGACGGATTATCAAAATGGATTTCCCTTTATTTTTTTGGCACTGTCTTCATCTTTAAACTTGTTTAGGTGGACACATCTTACATTAGATATTTTTATTTAAATGATAAAATTATTCTCAATTATCGAAGAAAAGTAATATTATCATTTTAAAAAAATATTTGTTGGCATTGACACTAATGTGTGCTATAAAGGTGGTTATATTAGCATTTGCTGTTAGTAATTATAATAAAATTTAAATTAATTAAAAAATACATGAGATAAAATTTTTTAAAAATAAAATTATGGCACAAAAATCAAAACTTGAGTAAAAGTTTAAGTACAAATTATTACTTTTTTTTTTTTCAAAATGATTTCCTCTTTTACCAAGTAAACTAGAGGTGTGTTTGATTTTACTTTGAGTTCTACAAACTATAACTTGTATAGCATTAATGTGGTTTTGATGCAAAATTGCATGTTTGAGAGCCTTTACATTAACGCGGTTTTACCTAATATTAAGAAAATTAGACTAAATCTGTTAGTTTGATCGAAAAAATTGACGAATCAGGCAGTCATCCGATTCAATCCGAAACATGGCTGCAAATAGGAGAGAGATTAAACCGGTCAAATTAGTCAAAAACTGGAAAACTGGAAAAATCGATCAAGTGCCACGATTGGTCGATTCTTTCATTTTGCTACCAAAAGAAAAAAATAGAAGAAAATGTCATTGCTTGCGCCTACGTGTGATCTTTCTAAGAAGCTCCCACAACATGTGGACTATGCATGGCCGTAAGCAGTGGCGGAGCCACTTAGAATTCAGGGGGTACAGTTGCACCCCCTGAAATTTAGAGAAGTTTATGTAAAAAAATTTTTTTTTTCAATTTGCCCCCCCCTCTTTGTTTTTTTTAAACCCCCTTAATACTTTTTTGAACCAATTCAGTGACTCACTCCCTCTCTACTACTCACAGTCACAAGACTCTTACTTCCCAGAGTCACAAAATATTTTCTTGATGATGGTTAATTTCTCATTCCATTATTAGGGACCTCTTTGTAAAAGTTTAAAATTTACATTTTTTGTACATATGTCTAATTCTATTAAATTGGTTAATTGATTATGTAATTATGATTATGAGTAACATATTTGTGAAGTCAATTTTATGAAATTTTTTCTTGATGATGGTTAATTTATCATTTCATTGTTAGGGACCTCTTTGTAAAAGTTTGAAATTTGTGGTTTTTGTATATATGTCTAATTCTATCAAATTGATTGATTGATTGTATAATTAGGATCATGAGTAATATATTTGTGCAGTCAATTTTATGAAATTTTTTTCTTGATGATAGTTAATTTATCATTCCATTATTAGGGACCTCTTTGTAAAAGCTAATTTATGATTTTTGTACATAGGTCTAATTCTATCAAATTAGTTGATTTATTATAGAATTATGATCATGAGTAATATATTTATGAAGTCAATTTCATGAAATTTTTTTTTACGATGATTAATTTATCATTACAGTATTAGGGACCTCTTTGTAAAAGTTTGAAATTTGTGGTTTTTGTATATAGGTAATTCAATCAAATTAATTGATTGATTATGCAATTAGGATTTAGAAGAAAAACAATTTTTTTATAATAGAAATATTTTTTAAGAGAAAATTACCATCAAATAAATAATAAATTAAAATTAATTTAGAAGAGTTACTATCAGATTCAGAAAAGCAAATGCAAATTTTGCCCCCCTGACCAAGGGGTCTTGGATACGCCACTGGCCGTAAGGCGAGGACTCCGAGTCGTCACTTTCGTTGAAGTCATCACTAAGTTGAAAGGATTATTTTACATAATCATTAACCAAACAGATAGATTTATAGAAAACTCAAATGTGGAAAATCTCTTAAATCTATAATCTACTGTTTGTAGATCGTGACAAGTAATAAGGACACAAAATTAAATGACGTAAAGAGCGTACCTTGATCCATTGTTAACCCGTACACGAATCAAAGGAGGGTAGGCTCTTCTAGGAAGATATGATATTGGCTTTCTCTCTCACTTTTCTCTGATGAAAAAACACAAAATAAACTGTATGTTCTAAAAGTAAGACCAACCCATATAACTTAGGGAACCATTACCCATATCCATCTATCCATGAGTCGACCCACGGGTCGACTCATGGATTGACAGCTTTTTATAATAACACCATATCGCTATTATTATTAAGGGTCGGACATCTACACATTTAATATTTTCACTAACACCTCAAACCAAATAAAATATATATCAAATAGATCCCTGAACACAAATTAATGAAGATTTTATGATGGACTTAATTAAGATAGCATTAATATATATGCCCCAAAAATATGTTGACATATACAATAATTAATATGTCAGTCCACACAAATATTTATTAGCGTTAATAGTTATTTATAAAATAAATAATATATATATATAATATATTTATAATAAAAATAACGCCAACAAATTTCCCACTTAGACGACATATGATTCTAAAATTGTATATTCACATATCATACATATATATAAACTCAAAGTGTACACGTTCTGCTATCTAATAGATATATCATATACAATCTCGTCCATTGACTATATCAGCACAAAACCAAAGAGGCTTTTGTAACTAGTTGAATTGAAATTAAACCCACTAATATAGCTAACGACATAGATCAAGCCTGGATATGTAGCATGAAAATTATATGTCTAGGATCTTCATACATGCCTATTTCCAACTGGTTCCTATACTTTCTCTACATTATGCTAAATAGCAGTTACTAAACCGCATTGAGAAAGCACAACATATATGCCTAGAGTTCACACACACACAAACACCAAATTATATATGACTAAATATACAATCATATATATATATATATATAACTCAAATGTCACAAAATAAATACATTGACCAAGTACAAAGGAAATGTACAATACATACTTAGATATCTAAAGGTCTAACTACACCTATATGAGCCACATGCTCAAGAAAAACTCTAGGTGGTAAACCTTTAATCAGCAGATCCGTAATCATATGATCAGTACTAATGTGCTCTATAGACACAATATAACTTTGAACCCTCTCTCTAATAACCAGAAATTTAATGTCTATGTGCTTCGACTAAGACGAACTCCGATTGTTCTTAATAAACAACTTGGCGGCTCTACTATCACAGTACAATCTCAAAGGCCTCTCAACACCTTCGACTATCTGTAAAGCTTTGATGAAGTTCCTCAGCCAAACAACCTGGTTGGATGCTTGATACCAGGCTATGAACTTAGCCTCAATGGTAGAAGAAGCTACAAGGGTTTGTTTGACACTTTTTCAGGAAATAGCTCCTTCAGCTAACATGAAAACGTAACCTGATGTAGATCTCCTCGTATCTACGCATCCAACAAAGTCAGCATCGGAGTATCCCACGACCTCAAGTCGATCTTGTAACATCCCAAATTTTTCTTATCTAAGTTTCAAATAATAATAGAATTCAGTTATTCATGCCTTTAGATGCTTAGAAGCAAGTAATCAAGGGAAGGCATGAGAGATTAGGATAAATGAGCTAAGAATAGAAGAAAAATGAAGTTCTAATGGAATTAGTCGACTAATGGTAACAATCAGTCAACTGATAGCATCAAAAAATGGACTAGGTTGCTGATATATGCAATCAGTCCACTAATGAGGAGAGATCAGTCGACTAATTACTCTCTGTTAGGATGAAATTTTAGGTGTTGAGATAATTAGTTGACTAATCTGATTGGATCAGTCGACTAATGGCACATCAGTCGACTAATCGTGAGCAATCAGTCGACTAATCGCGAGCAATTAGTCGACTAATTGCATGCTGGAGTGCAAAAATAAGTTGATTTTAATTGAAAAATCAGTGACAAATTGACTAGAATACCCCTAACATGCCAAGGAAGCTCAGAAATAAGAAAGTAAGTTTAAAAGAGGGATTTCCATACTAAGAAGACTCTTGAGACCCTTTTAGAAGTAAGTAGAGAGAGAGAAAGAGAGAATTCTGAAATTTTAGAGAAGAGGGAGAGAGAGAAACTTGGAGAAAAAGAAGAAGGCAGAGAAGAGAGTTCTAGTTGGTTTCTAGCAAGAGAAATCATCAAAAGATAAGTTTCCCAGTTTGATTTCTCTAGTTAGATGGATTTTAGAGCTTGAAATTGGTAGAATTATGGTTTTTCAGATTGAGGAAAGAGAACAAAAAAAGGAGTTGGTCTGAAAACTAAGGAAAACGAGGAACCTTAGAAGAGAACCAAAAGATATCATACAAATTCTAGCTTTAGGAGGAATTAAGGTAGCTAGTTATTCATAAAAGTAGTTTATTTTCAGTTATTTATCATGCTTGTGTATGATATACTATAGTTTATGCTAAATCATACAATATACTTTCTCATAAAACTAGAACTTGATTTCTCATGGGATGAAGTAATACCTCATAGGATATAGTGAGTTCTCTCTATGAGATAGCTAGAAAGCAAGTTTTGCAGTTAATTATCATACTTTTGCATGATTTAGCAAGTATGTATATCTTGAATTTTTCTATGCAAATAAAGAATAAACTTTCTTTTGAAAAAAAAAGTTTATGTCATCATGAGATGACAGAATCAGAAATTTCTCATGAGATGCTAGAAATACCTCATAGGATGTAAAAATCCTTATGAGAAGATAGAACCCTAGAAATTCCTCATGAGATGACAGAATTCCTCATTAGACGTAAAATTCCTTATGGGATGACAGAACTAAGAATTCCTCATAGGACATTGAGTACTTTTCCTGAGAAAATAGCCAAAGTATAGTGTACTATGCTAAGAAAGATATTTACGATGCCAGTTATATGTCCAGATATCTGTTTATATTTCATGAAATGAGTTTACTACTGATATTGCTTTATGTTAATTCTTTCATGATCAAGGAAGTGTGACACATTCATTGAGAATTGCTTTTATGACTGAAATGGTTTATAAAATGTTTTCTTTAGACAAACAAACTATTGAAATTATATATCTCATGTTTTATATTATAATTAACCATTTCAGAAATTGAAATAAAAAAGTGAAGGAAATCAGAAAGAACAAGATAGTAGAGTTATTAAATGTTATTTGTCATAGAAAAAGTTAAGTTAGCTTTTTATGCAAACTTTAGAGACATATGTACATTTGGTGTGTACGTAAAGAAATATATAAGTCTTATGTAAACCTCTTGTATTGTAGTTCTATTCTAGAAAAGTATTTACAAGAATAACTGAAGAGGTGTTGTAGACTATAAGTACGAATGAGTTTAATGGTTTTACCCTATATTCTAGCTAATAGTTTTATAAAATTAGAAGTTTAGGGCACGTCAGTCGACCGTTGACCCTGCATTTATCGACTGATGCCTTTTGATTTACAAACTTATTCAAGTTTACAGTCGATCAGTCAACTGATCATCATGGATTAGTTGACCGATCGTGTAATACCCGTTAATTTCGGAATATAATTCGCTTGAGAGTATTTTAGAATTTTACAACGTTACTTTAGTTATTTATTTTGGTCATTTTTAATTTTCATATTTAATTGTTCTCTTTGAATATTATTTATGAAAATTGAGTTAAATGACTGGATTGAATATTTGCACCATGTGGGATATATTCTTAGAATGGTGAAATTCATGGAAAAGTGGTTTAAGAATGGTCAATTTGATAGGAAAATCCTTAGGGTTGCATGATCTTCACGGCGTAGGTGATAAATGAATTCAAGACTTAACAAAAGAAAATTAAGAACAACACACTCCGGAATTGAAGAAGGAATTGGAGTGGTTCAATGACCTAACAAGTGCAAATAGTCAACCAACGTTATATAGAACGTGACCTACTATTTAGAATGCTTGTTCAACCACGAACACGAATTGAACCAATCCACACAACAACGCACTTGGGTTGAAGCACAAATTGGGGGCTTTTGCGAATTTGAATCACCAATCTTATAAAGAAGATTGACAAAGCAAGGTTTCACAAGAGCAAAGAAAGAAAGATAAATTCTCACACAATGAGAGAAAACACTTGAATGCAAGTTTTCATAAACTCCAATCTGATTATTACAATAAGCTTGGGGGGGTATTTATAGATAGGATGGAGAGACAAAGGTGCCCACCTATCTTGACTTGAAGATACATACATTTAATGCACATGAAAATAAATGCCCACCTATCTTGACTTTGGATACAATGCTTTTAATGCATTTTGAAAATAAATATCCACCTATCTTGACTTTGAAACATTGTGCATTTAATGCACATGATTCATAATTGACTAAAGACCATCTAGAAGTTAAAATTCGTACAAAAATAAAAGAAAATTACAAAACATGAATTTCAACTCAAATGGATATAATTGAGCCCAAATTCTATTGGTCCATGTTTAGCTCTTAGACCAATCTCTTTAATTTGTAGTGTTCTGGCCCAAAATCCCTTTAGCAACTCCATTTTCAGCCCAAATGATGTTGAGCACATTTTGATCATTATTTAACATACATTCAAATGGAATTTGCTTCATCCATTCTTGAACGAGCCCATTTAATGTCTCTTTTATTGTTTTAGCCCGAGCTCGTGTAATTGGCCCACTTGTAATATACAATGGATCTACTTCTTGATCATCCAATGTAATTGTTGGGTTCACATCATCCTCCCCTTCTTGAAAAGGAGTCGTCCTCAACTCTTCAATATCTCCATCAAAATAAGGAGAGAGATTAGAAACATTGAAGGTAGCATGCACACCATATTCACCTGGTAATTCAAGTTTGTAAGCATTATCATTAATCTTCTCAATGACTCGAAATGGCCCATCCCCTCTAGGCATAAGTTTTGATTTTCGTTTTTCTGGAAACCTCTCTTTTCTTAGATGTAACCAAACCAAATCTCCAGGCTTAAAAATTACTTGCTTTCTTCGTCTATTAGCACATTTTTCATATTGTTGAGTCATCCTTTCAATGTTGTGCCATGCCTTCTCATGAATTTGCTTGACAAATTCAGCACGCTTTTTACCATCCATATTGGCTCTTTCCTACAAAGGTAAAGGAATCAAGTCAATAGGTGTAAGAGGATTAAATCCATAAACAATTTCAAATGGGAAAAATTTAGTAGTGGAATGAATGGCCCTATTGTAAGCAAATTCGACATGTGGAAGACACTCCTCCCAACTCTTCAAATTTTTCTTGATGATTGTTCTCAACAATGAGGAAAGTGTCCTGTTCACAACCTCGGTTTGTCCATCAGTTTGTGGATGGCATGTAGTAGAAAATAACAATTTGGTTCCAAGCTTGCTCCACAATGTCTTCCAAAAATAGCTTAAAAATTTAGTATCCCGATCAGACACAATCGTTCTTGGCATCCCATGTAGTCTCACAACTTCCCTAAAGAATAAATTAGCAATGTTAGAAGCGTCATCAACTTTGTGACAAGGAATGAAATGTGCCATTTTAGAAAATCTATCAATAATAACAAAGATTGAATCTCTCCCCATCTTAGATCTAGGTAATCCCACAATAAAATCCATTGAAATATCTTCCCAAGGTACATTAGGAATTGGGAGGGGAGTATACAATCCATGGGGATTTAATTTAGATTTTGCCTTATGACATACAATGCATCTTCCCACAAATTTCTCAACATCTCTACGCATTCTAGGCCAATAAAAGTGTACATTCAAAACACTAAAGGTCTTGGCAATGCCAAAATGACCCATAAGGCCACCAGAATGCGCCTCTTTCAACAAAAGCACACACAAAGAACAGTTAGGAATGCAAAGTTTGTCAATATAAAATAGGAATCCTTCATGCAAGAAAAATTTATTCCAACTAGTGTTTGGCTTGCAATGATGAAATACTACTCCAAAATCAACATCATTAGCATACAATTCTTTAATGAATTCAAAACCCAGAATTTTAGCATCTAACATGGAAAGAAGAACATACCTCCGTGATAAAGCATCAGCAACAATATTTTTTTTACCTTTCTTGTACTTAATCACTGTGCAAGATTTCATTGTCCTTGAGAAGGTCATATATTGTTTTGTTGCTCCTATCTATTCTGCACATCATATTGAAAAAAAAATGAAAAAAAAATTGTTCAAATAGTGCATCTTCTTGCCCTCAAAGTAGTTGATTCCCTTTTCATTTAACAAAACAAAATCTTATCTTGCACTTGTAACAAAATTTCTTTCTATTGAATCCATAAAGCTTTCTTTAACTGTGACCTAGTTCAACTATTCCCATACTTTGACAATCTACTTTCATGTGCTTGGGTGAAGTTGAGAAATTGGCAATTATTGAATCACACAACAAGGACTTAGATTGAATAAGAGCTTTGGAAGATATTGAGGGATTTAAGAGTTAGTGAGATTATTAAGAGTGGAGTGCAAATACTGAGTTGAGAAGAAGAGTGAAACACTAAGCATTTTGTGAGATCCTATATTCTGTTATTATTATTATTTTTTTTTTACACTAACATGGTAGGGAACCAAGATGAAGAAATTTCTCAAGCACAACTAGCTCCTATCCAAATGCAAGCATTGATGAGTCATCTTGAAAGGATGTTTGACAGAAAGCTAGAAGGAGTTCTTGAGCGTTTAGATAACATGGAGAACCAAACCGCTACACTACCAGCCTCTCCAAACAATCGAAGATGAAATGAGCAGCCTTATAGAGTTGCGGAGAGTCCAGTTGAGGATGATGAATCTGGTGGATATCAACCAAGAATGAGGAGATTTAATCGAGAAGAACCTAGGAGGCCTAGAGTTAGAGAAGAAGACCTTGGTGGAATCAAAGTAAAAGTCCCTTCCTTTCAAGGCAAAAGTGATCCTGAGGAGTACTTAGAATGGGAAATGCGTGTTGAGCAAATTTTCTCATGCCATAACTACTCCGAAGGTAAAAAGGTGAAACTTGCTGCTATTGAATTTACTGATTATGCTCTTGTTTGGTGGGACCAGATGCAAAAAGAAAGAGCTCGTTATGGAGAGTATCCTATTTCCACTTGGGAAGAAATGAAGACAATTATGAGAAGAAGGTTCATCCCATCATATTACCATAGAGAGCTTCATAACAAGTTGCAACGTCTCATACAAGGAACAAAGGGTGTAGATGAGTATCATAAGGAGATGGAGGTTGCCATGATAAAAGCCAACATTGTGGAGGATAGAGAAGCAACAATGGCTCGCTTCTTACATGGACTCAATCGTGACATAGCTGATATCGTGGAGATGTATCATTATGTAGAGCTTCAAGAGATAGTACATCAAGCCATCAAAGTTGAGCAACAACTCAAGAGGAAGAATACTGCAAGAAAAAGCTACAATTCAAATTCTTTTAACTCTTGGAAGCACAATTCAAAGAAAGACAACCCTACTACTTCAAATTCCAAGGAAGTTGATTTAAAGAAAATTGAAAAGCTAGCTGTTGTTCCAAAGAAAACTCAAGTTGAGCCTAATTCTTCAAGGAACCGTGACATAAGGTGTTTTAAGTGCCAAGGAAGAGGTCACATTGCTAGTGAGTGCCCAAACAAACGCACCATGATCGTCAATAACAATGGAGATTGGGAGACTGAAGAAGATATCACAGAGGAGGAAGAAGAATCAAATGATGAGGGAGAAAGTGCAATGGAAGGAGAGCTTCTTGTGACTAGAAGAGCACTTAGCATCCAGGTGATGGAAGAGAATAATCAAAGAGAAAACTTGTTCCACACACGTTGCTTAATTTAGGACAAGGTATGTAGTGTGATCATAGATGGTGGAAGTTGTAGTAATGTGGCAAGTGTTGAGCTTGTTGAAAAATTGAGCTTACCAACAGTCAAGCATAACCGTCCATACAGACTTTTTTTTTTCATTTTTTTTTTCAATATGATGTGCAGAATAGATAGGAGCAACAAAACAATATATGACCTTCTCAAGGACAATGAAATCTTGCACAGTGAAAGGAAAAAAAATTGATATCTAGGCAAATTGGAAATTGAAGAAAGGGGAAGTGCAATGGGCTTACCTTCTTGCATGAGTACACCGCCTATGCCAATTCCACTAGCATCACATTCGATCTCAAAAGTCTTACCAAAATCAGGAAGGGCTAGTAAAGGTGCATTCGTGAGCTTCTCCTTAAGGGTTTTGAAGGCTTTCTCTTGAACATCTTCCCATTTGAAGGGGACATTCTTCTTGGTCAGTTCATTTAATGGTGCTGCTAGAGTGCTAAAGTCCTTCACGAACCTCCGATAAAAGCTTGCAAGTCCATGGAAACTCCTTACCTGTCCAACGGTGGTTGGAGTTAGCCATTCTTGAATTGCTTGGACCTTTTCTTCATCAACCCCTATACCTTTACTACTAACAACATAGCTAAGAAAAACAATTTTGTTTGTGCAAAAATCACATTTCTTCAAATTACCAAACAATCTTTCCTTTTTAAGAACCTCTAGAACTTTTCTAATGTGATCCACATGTTCATCTAAGGTTTTGCTATACACAAGAATGTCATCAAAATAAACTACCACAAATTTCCCAATGTAAGCTCTCAAGACATGATTCATTAACCTCATGAATGTACTAGGTGCATTAGTTAAACCAAAAGGCATAACCAACCATTCATAAAGTCCATGTTTAGTCTTGAATGCTGTTTTCCATTCATCTCTTTCTTTCATTCTAATTTGATGGTAGCCACTTTTTAAGTCAATTTTAGAAAAGATAGTAGAACCAGTCAATTTATCAAGCATATCATCTAACCTAGGAATAGGATGACGATATCTTACCGTTATGTTGTTAATGGCTCTACAGTCAATACACATCCTCCATGTGCCATCCTTCTTAGGTACGAGCAACACTGGAACTGCACAAGGACTAAGGCTTTCTCTCACATATCCTTTGTCTAACAATTCTTGGACTTGTTTTTGAATCTCCTTAGTCTCTTCAGGATTGGTGCGGTATGCTGGTCGGTTAGGCAATGATGCTCCAGGAATGAAATCAATTTGATGTTCTATCCCTCTAATTGGTGGCAATCCGGGTGGTACTTCATCGAAAAAAATATCCTCATATTCCTGCAAGAGAGACAAAACAACACTAGGCAAAGTAGAGGTTAAGTCTTTATTATTCAACATAGCCTCTTTGTAAACAAGTACTAGGAGGTTTTGTTGAGAAAATAAAGCTTGTTTAAGGTCACTATTTTTTGCCACAAGTAAACCTTTTCCTCCAACATCCATGTTCTCTCTTTTTCCTTTTTGATTTTCTTTTCTATCTTTCTTCTTTTTCAACACACTCTCTTTTTCTTCAGTACTTGACTCTTTTTGAATCTTTTCATTCTCATTTTCATTCTCTTCTTTTTTGCTCACTTGGCTGCACTCACTCTCTCTTTTCTTTTCTCTCTTTATTTGATCTTCTAAGATTTGCTTTGGTGACATAGGGAGGAGGGTTATAGGGTTCCCTCTAAGTACAAAAGAATAACGATTTAAGAATCCATCATGAGTGACATGCCTATCATACTGCCAAGGCCTACCTAACAAGAGATGACATGCTTTCATGGGTACAATATCACATAAGACTTCATCTCTATATTTGCCAATAGAAAAGAGTACTTTCACCTGTTTAGTCACCTTCAGTTCCCCACATTCATTGAGCCATTGAAGTCTGTATGGACGGTTATGCTTGACTGTTGGTAAGCTCAATTTTTCAACAAGCTCAACACTTGCCACATTACTACAACTTTCACCATCTATGATCACACTACATACCTTGTCCTGAATTAAGCAACGTGTGTGGAACAAGTTTTCTCTTTGATTATTCTCTTCCATCACCTGGATGCTAAGTGCTCTTCTAGTCACAAGAAGCTCTCCTTCCATTGCACTTTCTCCCTCATCATTTGATTCTTCTTCCTCCTCTGTGATATCTTCTTCAGTCTCCCAATCTCCATTGTTATTGAAGTTCATGGTGCATTTGTTTGGGCACTCACTAGCTATGTGACCTCTTCCTTGGCACTTAAAACACCTTATGTCATGGCTCCTTGAAGAATTAGGCTCAACTTGAGTTTTCTTTGGAACAACAGCTAGCTTTTCAATTTTCTTTGAATCAACTTCCTTGGAATTTGAAGTAGAAGGGTTGTCTTTCTTCGAATTATGCTTCCAAGAGTTAAAAGAATTTGAATTGTAGCTTTTTCTTTCAGTATTCTTCCTCTTGAGTTGTTGCTCAACTTTGATGGCTTGATGTACCATCTCTTGAAGCTCTACATAATGATACATCTCCACGATATCAGCTATGTCACGATTGAGTCCATGTAAGAAGCGAGCCATTGTTGCTTCTCTATCCTCCACAATGTTGGCTCTTATCATGGCAACCTCC
The DNA here is from genome assembly GCA_037074585.1 of Biancaea sappan. NCBI lineage: Eukaryota > Viridiplantae > Streptophyta > Magnoliopsida > Fabales > Fabaceae > Biancaea > Biancaea sappan. The sequence continues at coordinate 18,870,345 of CM073498.1, forward strand.
ATCTCCTTATGATACTCATCTACACCCTTTGTTCCTTGTATGAGACGTTGCAACTTGTTATGAAGCTCTCTATGGTAATATGATGAGATGAACCTTCTTCTCATAATTGTCTTCATTTCTTCCCAAGTGGAAATGGGATACTCTCCATAACGAGCTCTTTCTTTTTGCATCTGGTCCCACCAAACAAGAGCATAATCAGTAAATTCAATAGCAGCAAGTTTCACCTTTTTACCTTCGGAGTAGTTATGGCATGAGAAAATTTGCTCAACATGCATTTCCCATTCTAAGTACTCCTCGGGATCACTTTTGCCTTGAAAGGAAGGGACTTTTACTTTGATTCCACCAAGGTCTTCTTCTCTAACTCTAGGCCTCCTAGGTTCTTCTCGATTAAATCTCCTCCTTTTTAGTTGATATCCACCAGATTCATCATCCTCAACTGGACTCTCCGCAACTCTATAAGGCTGCTCATTTCGTCTTCGGTTGTTTGGAGAGGCTGGTAGTGTAGCGGTTTAGTTCTCCATGTTATCTAAACGCTCAAGAACTCCTTCTAGCTTTCTGTCAAACATCCTTTCAAGATGACTCATCAATGCTTGCATTTGGATAGGAGCTAGTTGTGCTTGAGAAATTTCTTCATCTTGGTTCCCTGCCATGTTAGTGTAAAAAAAAAATAATAATAACAGAATATAGGATCTCACAAAATGCTTAGTGTTTCACTCTTCTTCTCAACTCAGTATTTGCACTCCACTTGGTTCCCTCAATATCTTCCAAAGCTCTTATTCAATCTAAGTCCTTGTTGTGTGATTCAATAATTGCCAATTTCTCAACTTCACCCAAGCACATGAAAGTAGATTGTCAAAGTATGGGAATAGTTGAACTAGGTCACAGTTAAAGAAAGCTTTATGGATTCAATAGAAAGAAATTTTGTTACAAGTGCAAGATAAGATTTTTTTTTGTTAAATGAAAAGGGAATCAACTACTTTGAGGGCAAAAAGATGCACTATTTGAACAATTTTTTTTTCATTTTTTTTTCAATATGATGTGCAGAATAGATAGGAGCAACAAAACAATATATGACCTTCTCAAGGACAATGAAATCTTGCACAGTGAAAGGAAAAAAAATTGATATCTAGGCAAATTGGAAATTGAAGAAAGGGGAAGGAACAACAAAGGAACAATAATATATTTTTCTCAAAAAAAAGGTGAAAATAAAGAAGGCCTACCATGTCAACCAAAATGCTCTGATACCAAATGATAGGAAAATCCTTAGGGTTGCCTGATCTTCACGGCGTAGGCGATAAATGAATTCAAGACTTAACAAAAGAAAATTAAGAACAACACACTCCGGAATTGAAGAAGGAATTGGAGTGGTTCAATGACCTAACAAGTGCAAATAGTCAACCAACGTTATATAGAACATGACCTACTATTTAGAACGCTTGTTCAACCACGAACACGAATTGAACCAATCCACACAACAACGCACTTGGGTTGAAGCACAAATTGGGGGCTTTTGCGAATTTGAATCACCAATCTTATAAAGAAGATTGACAAAGCAAGGTTTCACAAGAGCAAAGAAAGAAAGATAAATTCTCACACAATGAGAGAAAACACTTGAATGCAAGTTTTCATAAACTCCAATCTGATTATTACAATAAGCTTGGGGGGTATTTATAGATAGGATGGAGAGACAAAGGTGCCTACCTATCTTGACTTGAAGATACATACATTTAATTCACATGAAAATAAATGCCCACCTATCTTGACTTTGGATACAATACTTTTAATGCATTTTGAAAATAAATATCCACCTATCTTGACTTTGAAACATTGTGCATTTAATGCGCATGATTCATAATTGACTAAAGACCATCTAGAAGTTAAAATTCGTACAAAAATAAAAGAAAATTACAAAACATGAATTTCAACTCAAATGGATATAATTGAGCCCAAATTCTATTGGTCCATGTTTAGTTCTTGGACCAATCTCTTTAATTTGTAGTGTTCTAGCCCAAAATCCCTTTAGCAACTCTATTTTCAGCCCAAATGATGTTGAGCACATTTTGATCATTATTTAACATACATTCAAATGGAATTTGCTTCATCCATTCTTGAACGAGCCCATTTAATGTCTCTTTTATTGTTTTAGCCCGAGCTCGTGTAATTGGCCCACTTGTAATATACAATGGATCTACTTCTTGATCATCCAATGTAATTGTTGTGTTCACATCAAATTAGTCCATTAATTGTAATTTGATTGGATGGGTTTGGATGTTGGGTTATGGATACCCATGGGTTATTCAATAACCCATTAGAAACCCTTAATAAAATAAAAACTTCCTACTTCCTTCACAATTCACGTTTCTAAAGCAAAGCAAAAGTGAACAGTGGCATTTTCTCTCATTTCTTCATCCTCTTCTCAAATCTTTTCCTTGAACTTCAGAGTTTTGATTATTTGTTCGGTTCAAAAGCCTTGTAAGGATCAAAGGTAAGCTTTAATCTCATTATTTTCCTTAAGTCTAAGTTTATATGGAAGATTAGAGGAGATTTTGTTCTTGAAGATTTTGATGATAATTCTTGAATCTTGGTTGTTTTAGAGGTTATTTTTGAGTTAGGATTGAGTTATGGTTAGTTAAGAGAGATGAGATTTTGGTTTTGAAACAAAGAATCAAAGGATAAAATTTTCTGGAAAATTTTCTGCAAAACTCGAATTTACTGTAGCAACCAAAAATTTTGGGAAAATTTTTTGAGTTTACTGTAGTAGTTACTGTAGTGTCGGCAGTCAACGTACTGTAGTAGTCAACGTCACTGTAGCAAACCGTTACTGTAGCAATCAGAAAATATTGCATATTTTCGTGATTTTGTTTCGTTTCTTATGTTTCCTTGTAATATATTTTACTAGGAAATTTTCCTACACAAACTCTAGTGTGGAACAAGGTAAACTTGGACAAATATCAAGGTAAGTGAACAATCTTGCTAAGCTAGTTTGATATTACTAGTCAAAGTACAATATAAATCTCATACTACTCAGTGCATAACTATGAAAACCTATACACGAGTTTGAAAGGGTTAGAGTCCCATACTACTCGGTGTATATCTATGAAATTTTATTCACGAGTTTGAAAGGGTTAGAGTCCCAAACTACTCGGTGTATATCTATGAAATTTTATTCACGAGTTTGAAAGGGTTAGAGTCCCATACTACTCGGTGTATATCTATGAAATCTTATTCACGAGTTTGAAAGGGTTAGAGTCCCATACTACTCGATGTATAAGACAATTAATTATATGAGTAAATGTGGTATTTGTACTTTTGATATTTTATATAGTACAGTTATTTACTTACTGAGTTTTTAAATAAACTCACACTCCCTATGATTATCTTTTCAGATACAGAAAACAAGGAAGTAGAGTATCCGATTGAAGATTAGAAGCCCCTTGGAGTTATTCTCTATTTCTGTCTGGTGGGATACCAGTACTTATTAATGTGAATACTAGGAACGCTCTGTACTTTCTATAGGTCTTCTAGGCTTGCGATGAGATAAAAACATCAGATGAATATAATTCTGTTGTGTGATATGAATAATAGAGGTTAAATGTAAGACCTCACAGAATTTATGTGAATAACTCATGTTTGAGAATTTTATTAAATTAGTTGTGAATATTAATATTGTCCAAGATTTCGGGATACCACTGAGGTTTTTCTTAAAAATAGTATCTTTTCACATGTTAAATTTTTGGGATGTGACAGATCGCTTACTTAGAGACTGAAATTTTATTTTTTTTAGAATTTACTTAATTATGTGAAACTGGATAGTTTGTAAATATTTTAGAAAAGTATCATGTCTTCAACCAGATTTTTCTTAATTCATAATATAATTTTTGTTAAATTATATAAATGAATATAATTCTAGTAGACATTACAGATCTGACCTCCGATAAGTGAGCTTGTAGTCCTTCGTCCTCTGAAGGTATCTCATTGTCACGTCCCAAAATCTGAGCACGTGACCGGCACGGAAAGTAAATTTCATTTCACCTCCGTAAGCCTATCTTTCTCTTAAGCACCATACCATTCTTTTTCATGCAACCAAACCGTGTTCTCTATACACACTACAGTCATTCACATTACATCATTGAATGAACCTACCCGATTACAGAGATTTCTAGATTTATACAACTTAGAATAAGACTTAAATATTATACCTTTATCCTGAACAAATGAAAAGGTAATCATGGGCTAAGGATCCATAATTCCTTGTACAGATATTTACCTTCAGCTGTCAACTCTGAAAAAAAAATGTTAATAAGAGGGGTATGAGCAAACCACATGCCCAGTGAGCAGACAACACAACACTATGACAAAAAAAATATCATGCATCATAATGATAACATGCAGCAATCATACGTAATCGATTATAATATAATATAATATAATGCATAATAATTCGCAACAATATCCAAGTAAATCAAATACATTTCAACATAATTCAAATAATTCACAACAGTAAACAGTGAAATCAATTTCACACATTTCCCGTACCAACCGGGTCGTCCAGGGTACCTCTGGATCGTTGCCCACGGCCCCCGCCGCATCCACCCTTATCGCTCCATTTATATTCTCTACCCTTATAGCTTCACATAGATTTCTCCATGGGGTGCACCACCATGCCTTTCCTTTCTAGTCAAACACAATCACAATCACATCTAAGAGCATCCTCAATCATAATCATGAGCCACATACACAACTCAATCATTTACAATTCAAGTCACAACATAATCAATATTGTTCCAGCAACATAGCATGTATACAACATAACCCATAATATAGATAAATTATTCAACAATAACATACTTCAACTATCCGCATATAGATGAACTCAATAATCAGAGTATGACACATTTCAACTCATTTCACATGCCATTCACAATCCATCATATAACCTCCATTCATGAGAAAATAAGAATCACCAGGCAAGTTCCACAATTGTTTATGTCTCATCGTCCCATTCAAGCACAATATAAGTTAAACATAAAAATATATATATTTGAGTCATCATCCTCTTCAAACTTGGATATACAACATATTTTTACTATGATGCATAAAGTCCATAACAAAGATATTTAATCATAGCAAGTATTAACCCACTCACCTCAGATCTGAGTAATGTTCCCATACTCCAAACTAAAGGAAGGTATCAAAGATCTCATAGGAGGCCTAGAAAATAAGCCAAGAAGGAAATAACAGTAATTTAGAACTTAGGTTACCAAGCATATAACATTGTTCCATTTTTTTTTCTGCTAGTTTCGAAGCCAAACTTTACAAAATTTCTGGTATTAATCCGTAGCTCCAAAAATCATAAAATTTAGTACATAGCCTTATTAGTATGTTGATGGTTCACGCCACTACGATGCCAAATCGCCCAGAATTGAATTTGTGGCAATTTGCAGTATAGTGATCCCCAGGTCGTATTCACTCAAGGAGCCTCACTTCTTGATACTAATTAATCGTTCTAAACACCTAAACACTAATTAAGAGTACATAAACGTGGGGGGGTTTTGTGGCAGTAATAACAAAACAAACAAAACAGAACAGCAAATAACTACAACAGCAGCAACAGCAGCAGCAGCAGCAATAGCAGAAGAATTTTCAAGGTATTGACAGTAAAGAGATTTTGTAATCAGCCACTAGGATTCATGGGAGTGTAACTATCATTACCTAACTCATTGATTCATTTTTGTTCTCATTCCATTGTTTGGTTCTTTATGAAAATGGTTCTAGAATAACATCTAGAATTTAATGCTACTAATTACAGTCAATAACATCTCTCTACTATAACTAGATGCATTCAATAGAAAATCTCAACCAAACCAAGTTAAATATATCATCTAACTAGTCATTTCGCCTCCCTCACTTTCCTCATCAGTCAAGCAAGGTTATATCTTATATATAAATCAGTTTATGTTACATTCTTAAGCTCTAATCAGAATTTGACAGCAAAATAAACATGACAGCAAAACAGAAACGAAATGAGATGAAAATGGAGAACAAAACACTTAGCTTGCATTCTTAGTTCAAGTTACAACATCCCAGTGGTCTAGTGACTAATTACAATGAAAACTTAGCCCTCCATGAGAGCAAAACAGCAACCAACAGAAGCAAAAACAGAGAGGAAGAGAGAGCTACGAATTTTCTAAGTTCTGGTTACAAAAATAAAAGTGTTCTCTTCTCTAAAACTGATGCCCCTTCAATGCCTTAGAATATTCTACCCTAGATGCTTTCTTGGATGCTTCTTCCATGATGTGGTAGCACTTTGACAGCAAAACAGCAGCATAATTAATGTTTCTACAGCAGCAGATAGGTATGGCAGTAGCAGATAGGTATGGCAGCAGCAGAATTAATATTTGTGCAGCAGAAAGTAACAAACAGCAGCAGAACAGCAGCAGAATATCATGGCAAAATTAATATTTTAGCCATGCTTTTCTGACCTACGAAAATTAATATTTCTGCCCAAAAATTCTGACTACATGGCATTGAATAAGAGTTCAAGTGGGCCCCACATCCAGCATATCCTAGTCAGCATCTGCATCACCCAAAAAGTGCCACATTAGCATCCAAATCAGCATCTTTGTCCATGTCATCACTTTTCTCTCCAAAATTAAAATTTGTAGGAATTAAATTGAGCATTTTACAATTCAAGTTCTAAAAATATAAAATTGAAACACATTCAATCCATAAATAGTTTATACCCAATAAATTCCAAAACATAATAAAATTAGAGAATTGGCAACATTGAAATAGCCATAGGACTAAGATAGGGACTAAAAAGTATATAAAAATGCTCGATATCAAATCCCCCACACTTGGCCTTTTGCACTCCTGGGCAAAATAATATTCAGAACACCAAAAGACACCAAAGGAGAAGTGTGGAAAGCATGCTAGAATAGAATAATTAAAATTTTGAAAAGATTTAGCATTCGAAGAAAATTAATCTTAAATTTCTAAGATTCCAAGCATCATGGCAATTTAATTTGATACGAATGAATTCGAGTAATTAGCCTCCTCACCAGGAATGTGTTTACTCTCTATTCTCTCAAGTGTCTAGGGTAAATCACTCAAAATTCAACTTATCATATAATTCACTACCATAAGCTTGTCAAGAATCTAAATCTCCACTACTTGAATCCAATACATACTTGAATCAAAAGGACTTTACAAGGTTGTAACGTGGGTAGGAAAAATAGTGGGAAACAAAAGGGAAAGATTGAACAATGAAACAAAATATGGCAACAACTCAAGAAAATGAAGAGTATTTACAAGTGAAATATAAGAGACTGAGTATAAATAAATTTGGGTCTCAATGTTCTATCTGCTCCTCTTTTTCATCATTTTCTCTTTTTTTTCAATTTTTTTTTATTCTTTCTTTCTTTTTTTTTTTCTTCTTGATTGGCCAATCTTTTTCTTTTGCTTGAGAGGAAGTAGAAGAAATATAGTTCAAAACACCCCAAAATTCACAAGATTTTTCAGCATATCAATCCCTTAAAAGAATTTAAAATACTCCTCACATCTTAAATTGGAAGAGAAAAATATTGTTATAGGCAGAAAAAGTGGTGGAAAAAAAAAACGCAAGAAAGAAAATGGATAAGGCACAAAATGGCATACAATGGAAACAACACATGGAAGGCTATCTGGCTAAAAGGGGTAACAAGAAACAAATGCCTAAATCATTTCCAAGCATGAACAAGATATGTAGCCTTAACCAAAGATTCAAGACAAGTTCTAGAGTGAAAATCCATGATAGGGCAGCACACGAAGAAAGAATAGCATTTTTCATTTAGGCTCAAATCCTCACAGCTAAAAGACTATTACTACAAATTCATTAAAATCAACATCATTGCCATTTAACTTGAATTCCTTAGAGAAATAAGGCTAAATTCTCTTCATGCTAAGTCAATCTACACTTTAACTATTTCATCATGCATAATTCCACACCAAAACTCCATCAATTTTTTTCAAAAATAAAACATCAAATTAGGGCAAAACAGAGTAGCAAAATTCTGCACTGCAGAAATTCTGGCGACTCAGCTTTACTGACACAAAACTACACCAAAACAAATGCGAAAGACACCAAATAAAATTCTACAGCTAGAAGACATATAAAGCTTTAAAAACATGTAAAGAAACTAGCAAAATTCGTAGCCAATCAGTACAGAAAATTCATGCAAGACAGCTCAAAAATTCTGGACAGAAACAGAGAAAACAGAGGAGACAGCAGGAAAATTTTTTTTTTTTGAAAATCAGCTCCAATTAAATTCTCTCCCCCCACACTTAAACATTGCATTGTCCTCGATGCAAATTATTACCAAACATCAAATAAAATGAGGAGGACATAAATTAAAAGGAGGGAAAGAGTACGGCCTTATCATGGAGCCGGAACATTGTAGAGTTGGATTTCCTCTACAGTTTCTTCTTTGAAGCCCTCGTAGAACTTCTTCAACCTTTGTCCATTTACCATGAACTGCTTGTTGGTGGCCTCATTTTGAATTTCTACTGCACCAAAAGGAAAGACATTAGTAATAACAAAAGGGCCAACCCATCTAGAGCGAAGCTTACTGGGCATTAGCTTGAGGCGAGAATTATAGAGAAGGACTTTATCTCCCACTTGGAATTCTTTTTTCTCAATTTTGTGATCATGTAAAGCTTTTGTCCTCTCTTTATAGATGCGCGCATTCTCATAAGCCGCTAGCCTTAGTTCTTCCAGTTCTTGAAGTTGCAACTTTCTTTCTTTACCGGCTAGGGTCATGTCCATATTGCATTGTTTAACAGCCCAATATGCCTTATGTGCAATCTCCACCGGCAAGTGACATGCTTTACCAAATACCAAGCAGTATGGAGACATGCCGATGGGAGTCTTGAAAGCGGTTCTATAGGCCCAAAGCGCATCGTCAAGCCTCTTACTCCAATCTTTTCTGTTGGGTTGCATAATTTTCTCTAGTATTTGCTTTATCTCTCGGTTGGAGACTTCTGCTTGCCCATTGGTTTGGGGGTGGTAAGGTGTAGAGGTTTTGTGCACCACCCCATATTTCTTCAATAGCCCTTGCATGTTTCTATTGCAAAAGTGTGATCCTTGATCACTGATTATGGCCTTGGGGACACCGAATCTGCAGAAAATATGTGAACGAAGGAAATCTACAACAACAATAGAATCATCAGTTCGGGTGGCTTTAGCTTCCACCCACTTCGACACATAATCCACAGCAACTAAGATATACATGAAGCCAAAAGAAACAGGAAAATGACCCATAAAGTCAATACCCCAAACATCAAAAACATCACAAAAGAGAAGAGGTTGTTGAGGCATTTCATTTCTTTTGGACACATTTCCAGTTCTTTGACACCTAGAACAGTTTTTGCAAAAATCAAAGGCATCCCTAAACAAAGTAGGCCAATATAAACCAGAATCTAACACTTTTCTAGCTGTTCTTTGGGGACAAAAGTGTCCACCACATGCAAGAGTATGACAAAAATTCAGCACAGATGCAAATTCATGATTTGGAACACATCTCCTAATAATTTGGTCACTACAAATTTTCCATAAATAAGGGTCATCCCACACATAGTACCTAGCCTCGCTCCTTAATTTGTTCAACTGATGTTTATTTTGGTATGCAGGCAATTCAAATGCAACAAGATAATTCACTAAATCAGCATACCAAGGCTCACTAATACCATGCAAAAGGAGGAAACACTCATCTGGAAAATTGTCTCTTACAGGGAGATGTTCCAATGGAAGATCAGAAAGCCTACTCAAGTGATCTGCTACTACATTCTCTGCCCCACTCTTATCCTTGATTTCCACATCAAATTCTTGGAGGAGCAGCATCCATCTAAGCAATCTTGGCTTTGCATCTGGTTTCTTCAACAAATATTTCAGTGCTGCATGGTCAGAAAACACAATTACTTTGGAGGCAAGCAAATATGATCTAAATTTTTCTAAAGCAAAAACAATTGCTAAAAATTCCTTCTCCGTGGTTGTGTAATTAGATTGAGCTAAATCAAGGGTACGGGATGCATAGGCTATGACATGCAACTTCCTCTCTATTCTTTGTGAAAGTACTACTCCTACAGCAAAATTTGAGGCATCACACATGAGCTCAAAGGGAAGCTCCCACCGTGGAGGTTGGATGATAGGAGGGGAGGTAAGTTGCTTCTTCAACTCAACAAAAGCTGACCTGCAAGCATCATTAAAAATGAAATCAGTTTCTTTTTGGAGGAGTTTAGATAGGGGTAGAGCGATCTTACTGAAGTCCTTTGTAATACCCGTTAATTTCAGAATATAATTCGCTTAAGAGTATTTTAAAATTCTACAACGTTACTTTAGTTATTGATTTTGGTCATTTTTAATTTTCATATTTAATTGTTCTCTTTGAATATTATTTATGAAAATTGAGTTAAATGACTGGACTAAATATTTGCACAATGAGGGATATATTCTAAGAATGGTAAAATTCATGAAAAAGTGGTTTCAGAATGGTCAATTAATCCATTTATTGTAAATTGACTGGATGGGTTTGGATGTTGGGTTATGGATACCCATGGGTTATTGAATAACCCATTAGAAATATTTAATATAAAGTTTCAATAGTAACCCTCATTTTTTCACTCAACCGAAGGAAGCAGAAAAGATTTCTCTCTCAGTTCTTCATTTTCTTCTCAAATCATTTCCTTGATCTTCAGAATTTCTGATTATTTGTTCGGTTCAAAAGCTTTGTAAGGATCAAAGGTAAGCTTTAATCCGATTATTTTCCTTAAATCTAAGTTTATATGGAAGATTAGAGGAGGTTTTGTTCTTGAAGATTTTGATGATAATTCATGAATCTCAGTTGTTTTAGAAGTTATATTTGAGTTATAATCGGTTAAAAGAATTGAAATTCTGGTTTTGAAACAAGAAAGGAAAGGATGAATTTGTTAGAAATTTCTGCAAAAACTTCTGCAAAAAAAAAACTCGAGTTACTGTAGCGACCAGAAATTTCGAAAAAATTCTGGAAAATTTTCTTCGGGTTACTGTAGCAGTACTGTAGTGTCGGCAGTCAACGGCACTGTAGCAGTCAACGTACTGTAGCGAACCGGCACTGTAGTGAACCGACACTGTAGCAAACTGTTACTGTAGCAATCAGAAAATTTTTCGTATTTTCGTGATTTTGTTTCCTTTCTTATGTTTCCTTGTAATATATTTTACTAGGAAATTTTCCTACACAAATTCTAGTGTGGAACAAGGTAAACTTGGACAAACATCAAGGTGAGTGAATAACCTTGCTCAGTTAATTTGATATTACTAGTCAAAGTACAATATAAGTCCCATTTACAATATTATTTGGATAATAAGCAATTAATTTTTCATATGGGAGTATATGATGATCAATAGAAATAAGAGTATGTAGAAATTATTTATTTCATGACAATTGTACTATGTGATGAATTCTCACTATCTTATTAATGAGTAAAGATCTACGGGATCTAATACACGAGTGTGAAAGGGTTAAAGTCTCATACTACTCGGTGTATATCTAAGAAATCTAATACACAAGTGTGAAAGGGTTAAAGTCCCATACTACTCGGTGTATATCTAAGAAAGCTCATACACGAGTTTGAAAGGGTTAAAGTCCCATATTACTCGGTGTATATCTAAGAAAGCTCATACACGAGTTTGAAAGGGTTAAAGTCCCATACTACTCAGTGCATATCTATGAAACCTATACACGAGTTGAAAGGGTTAGAGTCTCATACTACTCGGTGTATACCGATGAGATCTTATTCATGAGTTTGAAAGGGTTAGAGTCCCATACTACTCGATGTATAAGACAATTAATTATATGAGTAAATGTGGTATTTGTACTTTTGATATTTTATATAGTACAGTTATTTACTTACTGAGTTTTTAAATAAACTCACACTCCCTATGATTATTTTTTTCAGATACAGAAAACAAAGAACAAGAGTATCCGTTTGAAGAATAGAAGCCCCTTGGAATTATCCTCTATTTCTGTCTGGTGGGATACCAGTACTTATTAATGTGGATATTAGAAAAGCTCTGTATTTACTATAGGTCTCCTAGGCTTGCGATGAGATAGAAATATCAGACTATGTATGTCTATATTTGCTTATCAGATGAATATAATTCTGTAGTGTGGAATGAATGATTAAGGTTGAATGTAAAACCTTACAGAATATATGTATATAACGTATGTTTGAGAATTATATCAAATGAGTAGTATCTTTTCACATGCTCAATTTTTGGGATGTGACAAATTTGGTATCAGAGGAAAGGTTTTATAGGTCCCCTATAGAGTACAGAGCAAAGTGATCTTTGTGGGCCCTTCCCTATTGTCGTGAGCCACGGCATGACCATAGGATTAGGTTCCATAAAAGACCTTGTAGAGTATAACGTCATTTTATAGATAATTTTCAGCGGGGCTAGTAAGTGATATTTTGTGTATGTCTGAAAATTGTTCGTTATGTGTGTAGATCTGTGACAGATCAATGTCAGAAGGATCTTCTAATAATAATGAGCATATGGGTCCAAGGAGGGCCATAAATCCACCAGTACATGTGCAAGATGATCCTAACCGTGGTGATAGTTTACATGCTCAAAGTACTGAGGGCGCAACTAGTGAGCAAGCAAGGAGAGTCGAACCTGATGCTCATGTTGGTAATGCAACTATTGCACATGTGATTAATTTGATGAATGAACGATTTGACCGATTTGAGGCTGAAATGAGAGGTCGAGCTGCACAAGCTAACCTGCCAGTGGATCCTCCTATTGTTGAAGCTGAAATTGTACCACCAGCTCAGTTAGCTGGAGGAGATAACGTAAGGGAGGTAAGAATGTCTGAATTCCATAAAATGAGGCCTCCTACTTTTTCAGGGGAAGATCCCAAAGAGGACCCACAATGTTTCCTTGAAGATTGTGAAGCAATCTGTGATGCTATAGGGTGTTCTCCTACTCAAAAGGTAGAATTCACTTCCTTTCAATTAAAAGGTAGGGCTGGTAAATGGTGGAAGAACTGGAAGAAAGCTAGAATTCAAGGCACACCGCCAGTTATGTGGACGGAGTTTTACAGATTAGTTATGGAAAGGAGGTCAAAGAATAAAGAAGAATATCGACAAAAGAAGAAAGCTAGATATAGGAGATCTTTTGATCAAAGGGAAGACTCAGGGACTTTGAAACCCTTTACTGCATCACAACATGCTCCAGCCACTCCTACTAAGTCATTGTATTCTACAGCCAGTGTGGCTAAGCCTCGTTCAAAGAGCAGGGGTGGTTTTAGTTCTTCTAGTAGAGGAGGTACTCAAGCTAGAAGGAAGAAACCTCAGTGTCCTGAATGTGGAAAGTTTCACTTCGGAGAAAGCAGGTTAAACACTGTTGGTACAGGTTGTTTTAACTGTGGACAAAAAGGACATTTTGTAAGGGAGTGCCCTCAGCTCATGACAGGACCAGGTCAAGGGTCTACTTTGCCACCTCGACCACAATCTATTTCTGTTTCTATTACTCAAACACCAACCCCTTCAACAGGGGGTAGTATGGGAAGAGGTTCTGGAAGAGGCCAAGGTGACCGTGGAAAAAAAGCTGCTGGCAGAGGAAATGCAAGAGTATATGCTCTAACCCGACAGGATGCTCAAACATCCAATGCTGTAGTTACAGGTATATTATCTGTTAATACTTTTGCTGCACGTATTTTGTTTGATCCTGGTTCTACTCACTCATATGGTCACCCCTATTTGCCAAGAGATTTGCATTTGATTCGATTATTCTTAAAGAACCATTCTTGGTTTCCACACCGATGAGAGAGACTTTGATGGTTAAAACATGTTATCGTTCTTGTAAAATAATCGTTGGAGGCATGGAAACTGAGATAGATCTTATGGTTCTCAATATGTTAGATTTTGATGTGATTTTAGGGATGGATTGGTTATCTTCTTGTCATGCTACTATAAATTGTCGTGACAAAGTTATTTCCTTTAATATGCCGGGGAGGAGTAATTTTGTGTTTCAAGGAGATCGAGGTGATGTACCTTGCAACATGATATCTATGTTAAGTGCCCAGCGTATGTTGCGAAAGGGATGTCAGGGATTTCTAGCTTTTATCAAAGATTTAGAAAAGAAAGAACAGAAGTTAGAAGACATTCATGTGGTTAATGAATTCCCAGATGTGTTCCCAGAAGATTTACCTGGATTACCGCCAGAAAGAGATATTGAGTTCAGTATTGATTTGGTCCCAGACACAAGACCAATTTCTATTCCACCTTATCGTATGGCTCCTGTTGAGCTAAAAGAACTCAAAGAACAATTGGAAGATTTGTTAAACAAAGGGTTCATTCGCCCAAGTTTTTCACCTTGGGGTGCTCCTGTTCTTTTTGTGAAAAAGAAAGATGGTTCTATGAGATTATGTATAGATTATCGTCAGCTGAATAAAGTCACAGTGAAGAATAAGTATCCTTTACCAAGGATAGATGATTTGTTTGATCAGCTTCAAGGAGCAAAATACTTCTCAAAGATTGATCTAAGGTCTGGATATCATCAGTTACGAATTAAGAACGATGATATACCTAAGATAGCTTTTCGTACACGGTATGGACATTATGAGTTTCTTGTGATGTCTTTTGGGTTGACAAATACACCAGCAGCATTTATGGATTTAATGAACAGAGTGTTCAAATCATTCCTTGATAAGTTTGTAATTGTATTTATTGATGATATTTGGTATATTCAAAGAGTCATGAAGAATATACTGAACATTTGAGAATAGTGCTTCAGACCTTGAGAGAGCATCAGTTGTACGCAAAGCTCTCGAAATGTGAATTCTGGATGAGTCATGTAACATTTTTGGGACATGTTATTTTCCAAGAAGGTATTCATGTAGATCCAAGTAAAATTGAAGCAGTAAAACAATGGCCTAGACCAACAACTGTGTCTGAAGTACGTAGTTTTCTTGGCTTAGCAGGGTATTACCGTCGCTTTGTCAAAATTTTCTCTAAGACGGCTCTCCCATTAAATAAGTTAACCCGAAAGAATGTTAAATACATTTGGGATGATTCATGTGAACAAAGTTTCACCCAATTGAAAGAGTGTTTAACTTCTGCACCAGTCTTAATCCTACCATCAGGACTAGAGGGTTACTCTGTATTTTGTGATGCCTCAAAGATAGGCTTAGGATGTGTGTTGATGCAACATGGTAAAGTCATAGCTTATGGTTCACGTCAGCTTAAAAAGCATGAATTGAATTACCCCACTCATGATTTAGAAATGGCAGCTGTAGTGTTTGCTCTAAAGATATGGAGACATTACTTGTATGGGGAAACTTGTAAAATTTTTACAGATCACAAAAGCCTTAAGTACATTTTTGAGCAAAGAGATCTCAATCTAAGGCAACGAAGGTGGATGGAACTTTTGAAAGATTATGATTGTACCATCCTTTACCATTCAGGTAAAGCAAATGTAGTGGCCGATGCTCTAAGTCGAAAGTCTATGGGAAGTTTAGCTCACATTGCCACTATAAGGAGATCTCTAATACATGAACTACAAGAATTGGAAGCTGATGGAGTATTCTTCGAGATCACTGAGTCAGGTACATTTCTGGCTCATTTAACAGTTAGATCATCCCTTGTAGAAAAAGTAAAAGTAACTTTAGAAAATGACATTGGTATGGTCAAAATCAGAGATAAGGCAAGGTAAGGTCTAGCACCAAGTTTCTTGGTAGATGAAGAAGGAGTCTTATGGTTTAATGGGAGACTTTGTGTCCCCAACATTGAATCTTTGAAACAAGTTTACTGGTGGGAGGGCATGAAGCGAGATATGACTGACTTTGTAGCTCGATATTTGACTTATCAGCAAGTTAAAGCTGAACATCGACGACCACCTGGATTGATACAAAAACTAGATATTCCCGAATGGAAGTGGGAAATGATCACTATGGATTTTGTAGTAGGTTTACCTCGGTCAACAAAAGGAAATGACTCAATATGGGTCATAGTGGATCGACTTACTAAGTCAGCACATTTTCTTCCTGTTCATACCACTTTCAGTGTAGCAAAACTTGCTCGACTTTATGTTAAAGAAATAGTGAAACTTCATGGTGTACCAATATCCATTATATCAGACCGATGACCTCAGTTTACTTCTCGGTTCTAGAAAGTCTTTCAAGAGGCTTTGGGTACCAAAGTGAATCTTAGTACAGCATTCCATCCTCAGACTGATGGACAGTCCGAAAGGACAATTCAGACTTTAGAGGATATGCTAAGAGCTTGTGTGATGGATTTCAGTGGAAGTTGGGAAGATCATTTGTCTCTTATTGAATTTGCTTATAACAACAGTTACCAAGCCAGTATTCAGATGGCACCTTTTGAGGCATTATATGGGAGACGGTGTCGATCTCCTATAGGTTGGTTTGAACTTGGTGAAACCAAAATATTTGGACCTGAGATGATTCAGGAAGATATAAATAAAGTTAAACTGATCAGAGAAAAGTTGTTAACTGCTCAGAGTAGACAGAAGTCTTATGCGGACAACCGACGACGTGACCTTGAATTTGCAATAGGTGATATGGTTTTCTTACGAATCTCACCTATGAAAGGAGTAATGAGATTCGGGAAGAAAGGCAAGCTTAGTCCGAGGTATGTTGGCCCATATGAGGTTGTAGACAGAGTGGGTAATGTGGCATATCGCCTAGACCTACCTTCCAACCTAGAGGGAGTTCATCCAATATTTCATGTGTCCATGCTACGGAAGTATCTTCCTGATCCTTCTCATGTCATTCAACCCCAAGAAGTTCATTTTGATGAAACTCTCACCTACGAAGAGGTACCAGTAGCTATCCTTGATAGAAAAGTCAAGAAATTGCGTACCAAAGAAATTCCTACTGTCACGGTTCTTTGGAGAAATCATTCTCGCGAGGAAGCTACGTGGGAGGCAGAAGATGAAATGTGGAAAAACTATCCACATTTATTTGAAACTTGAGGAAAGATTTTAATTCGGAGGACCGAATTCTTTTAAGGGGGTAGAATGTAATACCCGTTAATTTCAGAATATAATTCGCTTAAGAGTATTTTAAAATTCTACAACGTTACTTTAGTTATTGATTTTGGTCATTTTTAATTTTCATATTTAATTGTTCTCTTTGAATATTATTTATGAAAATTGAGTTAAATGACTGGACTAAATATTTGCACAATGAGGGATATATTCTAAGAATGGTAAAATTCATGGAAAAGTGGTTTCAGAATGGTCAATTAATCCATTTATTGTAAATTGACTGGATGGGTTTGGATGTTGGGTTATGGATACCCATGGGTTATTGAATAACCCATTAGAAATATTTAATATAAAGTTTCAATAGTAACCCTCATTTTTTCACTCAACCGAAGGAAGCAGAAAAGATTTCTCTCTCAGTTCTTCATTTTCTTCTCAAATCATTTCCTTGATCTTCAGAATTTCTGATTATTTGTTCGGTTCAAAAGCTTTGTAAGGATCAAAGGTAAGCTTTAATCCGATTATTTTCCTTAAATCTAAGTTTATATGGAAGATTAGAGGAGGTTTTGTTCTTGAAGATTTTGATGATAATTCATGAATCTCAGTTGTTTTAGAAGTTATATTTGAGTTATAATCGGTTAAAAGAATTGAAATTCTGGTTTTGAAACAAGAAAGGAAAGGATGAATTTGTTAGAAATTTCTGCAAAAACTTCTGCAAAAAAAAAACTCGAGTTACTGTAGCGACCAGAAATTTCGAAAAAATTCTGGAAAATTTTCTTCGGGGTTACTGTAGCAGTACTGTAGTGTCGGCAGTCAACGGCACTGTAGCAGTCAACGTACTGTAGCGAACCGGCACTGTAGCGAACCGACACTGTAGCAAACTGTTACTGTAGCAATCAGAAAATTTTTCGTATTTTCGTGATTTTGTTTCCTTTCTTATGTTTCCTTGTAATATATTTTACTAGGAAATTTTCCTACACAAATTCTAGTGTGGAACAAGGTAAACTTGGACAAACATCAAGGTGAGTGAATAACCTTGCTCAGTTAATTTGATATTACTAGTCAAAGTACAATATAAGTCCCATTTACAATATTATTTGGATAATAAGCAATTAATTTTTCATATGGGAGTATATGATGATCAATAGAAATAAGAGTATGTAGAAATTATTTATTTCATGACAATTGTACTATGTGATGAATTCTCACTATCTTATTAATGAGTAAAGATCTACGGGATCTAATACACGAGTGTGAAAGGGTTAAAGTCTCATACTACTCGGTGTATATCTAAGAAATCTAATACACAAGTGTGAAAGGGTTAAAGTCCCATACTACTCGGTGTATATCTAAGAAAGCTCATACACGAGTTTGAAAGGGTTAAAGTCCCATATTACTCGGTGTATATCTAAGAAAGCTCATACACGAGTTTGAAAGGGTTAAAGTCCCATACTACTCAGTGCATATCTATGAAACCTATACACGAGTTGAAAGGGTTAGAGTCTCATACTACTCGGTGTATACCGATGAGATCTTATTCATGAGTTTGAAAGGGTTAGAGTCCCATACTACTCGATGTATAAGACAATTAATTATATGAGTAAATGTGGTATTTGTACTTTTGATATTTTATATAGTACAGTTATTTACTTACTGAGTTTTTAAATAAACTCACACTCCCTATGATTATTTTTTTCAGATACAGAAAACAAAGAACAAGAGTATCCGTTTGAAGAATAGAAGCCCCTTGGAATTATCCTCTATTTCTGTCTGGTGGGATACCAGTACTTATTAATGTGGATATTAGAAAAGCTCTGTATTTACTATAGGTCTCCTAGGCTTGCGATGAGATAGAAATATCAGACTATGTATGTCTATATTTGCTTATCAGATGAATATAATTCTGTAGTGTGGAATGAATGATTAAGGTTGAATGTAAAACCTTACAGAATATATGTATATAACGTATGTTTGAGAATTATATCAAATGAGTAGTATCTTTTCACATGCTCAATTTTTGGGATGTGACATCCTTGATGAATCTTCTATAAAATCCTGCATGGCCAAGAAAAGAGCGAACTTCCCGCACAGAAGCGGGGTAAGGCAAAGAAGAGATAACATCAACTTTGGCTTTATCTACTTCTATGCCACGTGATGACACTATGTGGCCTAGGACTATTCCTTGCTCTACCATGAAATGGCATTTTTCATAATTCAAGACCAAATTTTTCTCTATGCATCTCTCAAGTACTCTCTCCAAATTTTTCAAACATGCATCAAATGAGTCTCCATAAATAGAAAAATCATCCATGAACACTTCCATGCAATCCTCTAGCAAATCAAAAAATATGCTTAACATGCATCTTTGAAAAGTGCTAGGTGCATTACAGAGACCAAAAGGCATGCGTCTATATGCAAAAGTACCAAAGGGACAAGTGAAGGTAGTCTTCTCCTGATCTTCAGGTGCAATGTGAATTTGAAAATATCCAGAAAAACCATCAAGAAAACAGTAATGAGACTTACCAGCAAGTCTCTCAAGCATTTGATCAATAAAAGGAAGAGGAAAATTATCTTTTCTAGTTGCTTGGTTCAACTTCCTATAATCAATGCAAACACGCCAACTGTTTTGAACTCTAGTGGGCACTAACTCATTATTTTCATTTGCTATAACAGTTACCCCGGTTTTCTTTGGCACTACTTGCACTGGGCTCACCCACTTACTATCAGAGATAGGATAAATAATACCAGCTTGGAGGAGCTTACTTACCTCCTTCTTGACCACATCAAGAATCATGGGGTTAAGTCTTCTTTGGGGTTGCCTTACTGGTTTCGTCTCTTCTTCAAGGAGAATTCGGTGCATGTACACTGAAGGACTAATTCCAGGAATGTCTGCTAGAGTCCACCCAATCGCCTTCTTATTCTTTTTCAGTAAACTGATCAATTTTTCTTCTTGATTGGGTTCAAGTTGTTGGTCACAATGATTGGAAGTTTGTCTCCTACCTCCAAGAAGGCATACTTGAGGTTTTCTGGTAAAGCTTTCAACTCCAATGCAGGTGGTTGGATGGAGGATGGAATTAGTTTTTGTGGAATCACATCCAAGGAGGCACCTACAAATTCAGTTTGCTCAAAGACAGAATCCTTGGCTAAAGAGGAGGAAGGGTTAGCAGCACAAGAGGAAAGAGATGAAGAATGTGCAACATTGCAATTTAAATCACTACACCTACAACTACCTAAAATAGAAATAGAATCTAAGTATAAGCTAGAGAAATTTACAGAATCAGAATGCACATCAGAATCCAAATCACTATGCAAATCAGAATGCAACTCATAATTGTCAGCATTTAGAGAGTTTTCAATTTCAGTGCAAGCATGACAGAATTCAGAACCAGCACAATTGCATTCAAAGACATCTACCAAATCAGAGAATTCAGGAAAATCAGAAATTAATTCAGTTTGGAAATCATCACATGCCTCATCAACTAAGTAATCCAAATAGTTAACTACATGCACATTGGAATGATTTTCTATAGGATGTTTCATGGCATCCAAAATGTTAAAATCAATTTTGTTACCAGCAAACTCCATTGACAAAGTCCCTTCATGCACATTAATGATGGTTTTTGCAGTTTTCAGAAAAGGTCTACCAAGTATTAATGGTGCATGGCCAGGAGTATTATCATTTTCCATATCAAGCACATAAAAATCAGCAGGAAAAATGAGATCTTTAACTCTTACCAGGACATCTTCTAAAACTCCTGCTGGATGTGCTGTGCTCCTATTAGCAAGTTGGACAATCACTCCAGTTGGTGAAAGAACACCAATCTTGAGGCTCGAGTACACTGATTTGGGCATAACATTGATTGAGGCTCCCAAATCCAGCATAGCATTGGAGAACTCCATGTTGCCTATTGTGCATGGTATTGTGAAAGTTCCAGGATCTTTGCACTTGGGTGGCATGGGTGGTTGGATGAGTGCAGACACATTTCTTCCAAAATTGACTCTCTCATTACCCCTTAAACGCCTCTTATGAGTGCACAACTCTTTGAGGAACTTCGCATACTTGGGGATTTGCTTAATTGCTTCCAAAAGTGGGATATTGACCTCTATTTTCCTGAAGGTGTCCATGATCTCTTTATCCATGTCAGATTCAGAAGCTTTCCTTGATTGAGTCTGCCTATTGGGGAAAGGAAGAGGAATTTTCTGAACCACTTCTTCATCCTTTTTATTTTGCTCACTGGTTGAAGATGAAGGAACACTTTGCTGGACATTTAATTTTTCTGGTTCAGATTCAGAAGTTGGACTGTCTACTTGTTTGCCACTCCTCAAGATGATGGCACTCACATTGCCTCTTGGGTTGATCACTGGTTGGGATGGCAAACTCCCTGAACCTTGACTTTTCAGCTCATTGACTGTTGTGGCTAACTGGCCAATCTTAGTTTTCAAATTCTGCATATTTGTTTCTGTCCTTTGCTGGAACTGAAGAGTATTGGCAGTCAGTTGCTTCATTAGATCCTCAAGACTAGGCTCAGGTTTCTTGGGTGCTGGAGGAGCTGTATGGCTAGCTTCAGGTTGATTGTATCTTGCATGGGGTGGCTGGTAAGGGGGGTTGGATGTATTCCCATACTTGAAAGCTGGATGATCACGCCACCCAGGATTGTAGGTGGAGGAATATGGGTCATATCTCTGTTGTTGTGGCTGCATGGGTCTACCAGGGAATATACCAGCACATGACTCAGTTGGGGTCTCTTGCAGCTGAGGGCACTGATCAGTATGATGGGTATTCAGGGAACAAATACCACAGACTGAAGGAGGAGGGACTTGTTGTTGTGTTCTCTGATTTAATACCAATTGCCTCACCATTGAAGCTAATTCTTCCAATTTATTTTCTATCCTTTGTTGCTCCATGGGAGGTGTCCTCACCTCATTGACAGTAACTGTTAGATCACTCAATCTGGTGCCAAATTGCTGAGCATTTTGGGCCATATTGGCCAACAATTCATTTGCTGCAGAAGGAGTCTTATCCACCAATGCCCCACCAGCAGCTGCATCAACTATATATCTGTCCATAGGCAGTAATCCCTCATAGAAATATAGTTACTATTTATATGTACGGATACTATTCATATATACTGTTACTATTCATACGTACGAGTACTATTTATACCAGAAATAGAGAATACAATCTGTAAAAAATACACCAGGTAAGTTCCCAGGAAAGAGTGGAGGGTCACAATGGACACACTTAAAAACCAGGTCTTTCCTTAGCCAGAACTTTCCTAGACATGTATTCTTCACAGTTTACATCCTATTTCAGTAATCAGAGAATTAAAATAACATATAGACAGCTAAGGACAATTTTTCTGATGTGGAAGATCAGCCAAAGCCGCAACCACAGAGCATACTTAAGAAAATAACTTCTAAAATTTGAAAGACATAGAAAGG
This sequence comes from Biancaea sappan, assembly GCA_037074585.1. NCBI lineage: Eukaryota > Viridiplantae > Streptophyta > Magnoliopsida > Fabales > Fabaceae > Biancaea > Biancaea sappan. The sequence continues at coordinate 18,892,807 of CM073498.1, forward strand.
GTATAGTATCTTTACCTAAACAGAAAAGGAAAGGCCCAAAATCTCAGAGGTCTAGCGTCGGAGCAAGAGAAACTTAAGGAGAGAAGAAGAGAAGTTGAAGGTGTGAGTTTAGAAGTGAAATGGAAGAGCCTATTTATAGGAAAAGTCAAGGGTACTATTTGACATTATGCGCTAATAAAATATTTAATTTACTATTCATGAAAGCGACATTTCTAATAATTCACGCGTTAACACTGTACAAAACGCGGAGGCGGCTTGAATTATTGGTTACTATTGGAACTTAAAGGGAAAACTATCCTTTCACATTAAACCTTTGGCTTACTTGGTTTAATAGGAAACCTAGCATGGAACATTGAAGTGCCTTAAGACATCTTATGAAATACTTGTGTGGCACTAAAATGTATGGATTATTCTATAGAAAATATCCAGTTGTGCTAGAAGGATACTCAGATGTTGATTGGAATACACTGTCAGGTGACTCCCTATGTATCTTAAGTTATGTATTTACTTTGGGTGGTTGTGTAATTTGTTGGAAATCTAAAAAATAACAAATAATTGCTAAATCAATTATGGAAACAGAGCTTATTATGATCAACAGAACATGATAAATTTGTTACCATTTATATTTAAATAAGTTAGTTCATTTGTTTTGATGAAACAATATAACATTTTACAAGCTTCAATTTGATTCATCTAAAAAGCATCTCAAATATATAATGTAATTTAAAAATCATATAAAATCTTAATTTTACTCTTATCATAATAAGAAAAATATGCTAAATAATTTTAGTTAGAAGAAACAATATTTTGTTATTTGCTTGATATAAACTTGTCTTCTACTTCGTCTAGATCCTTAGTTTAAGAATATATTTTGTTCTTTGTAAGCATGCAACCTTTGAAACTTGAATTTGTTATTCATTTTTTGTATTGTTCTTGGATAGAAATGATAGATTGAATCATATTAAAACTAAAAATGAAATTATGGACTGATTTGAAGGACCAAATCATGAGAAAAAGTATTAAAGTAAAGAACAAAGACTAAAGTGAACAAACTAAAAAGTTTGTAGGGGATGATTTTGACAAAGAATAAAATATATTATTAAAACAAGGACCTAGACGAAGTAATAGACAAGTTTATATCAAGCAAATGACAAAAGGAAAATTTAGACCAAGGACCTAAGTGAATAAATTGAAATTTTTTTTATTATTAAGGAGTACACGTGGTTGCCCAGTCAACATTTTCGTTAATTTAACAAATAGAGTTACATAAAATAGTATATATGACAAAAAATTAAAACATGTGAAATATAAACGGGTCAAAAAAATATTAAGAACATAAACGAAACTTGATGTAAACCTTAGAGACATAAAGTACCATTTTGCCTATAATATATATTATTTACGTATAATAATAATAATAATAATAATAATAATAATAATAATAATAATAATAAAACTTTTAAATAGTCTAAATATGTTATACAAATATGTTAATAATATATTATTTAAAGAACAAAATGAAATGAGTTAAAGGATAATATTGATATTAAGAAAAATTGTTGAGAATACTTATATCTTTTATATTGTTATAATTTTTCTTCCCTCCAAATATTTTTACTTTCAAAAAGAAAGAAAATGAATAGAAGAAAAAAAAATTTCACATTCATTTTCCTTCTCTTTCCTTCCCTTCTAACTAATTAAAACAAATAAAATCAATTTAAAAAAATTTCTCTCTTTTCTCTCGCCATTTTCTTCCAAATAAACAATATCTAAGGCGAGGGGGAAGAGACTGGCAAGAGGCGTGTTTTTATTTTTCGATGTGATCCACTTTCCCATAATGGTTCACTTTTCCTCATTCGCTTGTTCTTTACTCTCTTTATATAGAAAGCATTTTAATATGGAATTGTGAATTGTTACTCTCCTTCTCTCTCTTACAAAAAGCACCTAAGGGAAAAAACGTAAATGTGAATTGTTACTATTTTTTAATATTTTTTAAATATCACCTATTAATTACAGATTATTAATCTTTAAACATATTTTTATTAATTTAATCATCAACCTAATTTTTTAAACCTTAATTTTAAGATTAAAAACATGACTTCAATAAAAACTCAAAACTTTTATAAATCATGATATGCTAGAACTTAAATTTGCCAACAATCAAAACCTAAATTATAGTTCTGAAATATTGAATGTATCCCACAATTTCAAACCTACCTAGCTTTGAGGAGGTTTTAGCAGGACTGAAACCTAACTAGTTAACCGCCAGCTATAGTTCGGGGTTTTAATAGCGTCCAGGTTCATTGAACCTAACAAGCTTTTACTGTTCGGTATTGAACCTTTGACGACCATTTCCAGCGTTCTCTGGACTTCAATCAATCACGCGTCTGTAACAACGGAATGACTGATTCTGTCAAACCCTTCTGAGACACTACACGAACAACAACGCGTCTGACATTCTGTCCACATTCAATGAATCTTAATCTTCCACTTCCGCGCCTTAATTTCACCGTTGCTTGTTATTGACCGCTGAAAGGAAAATGAAACTTCTTGGTTGTTACACGTCAAAATTATTGATTGGGTGGTCATAAATCTGAATTAATTAGCGGCAATTTGAACATTAATGCGAGGGAATTCGTGAAGGGCACATGGCATGTGCCCGCGGAATTCGGATGCCGCGTTTCAGTATAAAATTGAAGTTTGTGTGTGAAATCCCTCACCGTCTTCGAATCAACGTGGGCACGAGAGAGAAAGAGAGCGAGAGTAGAGACTGATCCAGAGGGGAGCAATCCAAGCCCTAATCCGAAAGCTAAACCCTAATTGTTTGGCTTGCTTCTTTCATTGTTTCTCTCTTGTGCCAAGCTTCCTTAAATATCTTCAAGACATCCCGTTTTGTCTTCCGCGTCGACAGGATTATACTCTCTTTCTCATTTTCTCTCGAGGTCTACATGTAAGAATCCATGGCCTTTTCCTATCGCTCTTCCTTTTTTCTTTTTTTAATCTATTTTTTTTCTCTTTAACCCGTTATAGCACACTGTTCTTAGTTGTTGTCGAAATGGCCTGGGGGAAAACTTCCAATTTTGCTCTTTTTTTATTTGGTTTTGCTCGCAAAACACGTGTTAATCGACCAAGTTAGGCGGTGATGATTCTCTAGATTTTTTTTTTTTTGGGTTTTTTTTCCTTCTTCCCCTCTGTTTTTATGTTGCGAGGATTACACATTACAGTATGAATATTTTATTTTTTGGCTTTTATGATTATATCAATTTCCTTTACATTTTGGAAATGACGAGGGAATGTGATCTTCATGAAAAGTTCTGAAAAAATAGGAAGCTAACTCTGGGACCGAGTTAAGTCAGTAATTTAAGTTGAAACGCAATTGGGGTCTTACATATTTTTTCAAGAGACATGGTGTTGCGTTTGTCTTCATAAGCTCTAAGGAGAAAATGGGGAAAAGGACAGCAAATTTTCTGGATTTTCTGTGTTCTCTCATTTTAAGTTCCCAATTAATTCTAGATTCGTTAATATGGAAAGAACAAGTTGTCATATATTATCATCTCAAAATTCAACTTCGATTAATGCGGGGAAACCTACTTTTTTTTTTTGGGTTTAATAACTAATAGTGATTTTTTATCTTTTTAATCAGAAATCAACAGCCATGGTATTTTGGGTTTTTGGTTATGGTTCACTGGTGTGGAACCCTGGATTTGAATACGATGAGAAAGTGGTTGGATTCATAAAGGACTACAGACGAGTATTTGATTTAGGTAATTAGCTTCTTCCTACCATGCAGGTGTTTATTTGTGTGTCTACAATCTTGGTTTTATACAGCATTCACCATTGCTTAGACATGTCATTTCCTTTGTGCAGCTTGTATTGATCACAGGGGTACACCTGAAAACCCTGCAAGAACTTGCACATTGGAGCCTAAAGAAGGGGCTATTTGCGTAAGGACCTATTTTATTTATCTTGACCGTAGTCCGTTTCTACTTTCTAGTGCTTATACTTATGCATAAAAATGTAATTATTAATTGATATAAAGTGAACCACCCATTGTTGTTTTGATGTTGCTAATGCCTGGCAAGGCAATACTTTATGTGCTTGTCCTTTTTCTGATGAATTGTTCAATATTTTTCCAGTGGGGCGCTGCTTATTGTGTTCGTGGAGGCCCTGAAAAGGAAAAACTGGCTATGCAGGTAGTCATTTACTTTGATACAGTTTCCAGAACTCCTTCTATAGATTTTAAAATAAGCTATAAGTGGTAAACATTTATAAAGCCTTAGGAACTATTCTATAAAATTTCTAGCATGCCACCATCCGTATTTCAGATAGTAAGTTTAACACAGTACTGAATTTTCTTCCTTTCCCTTCTGTTTTCTGATGTAGTATTTGGAGCGGAGAGAATGTGAATATGACCAACGGACACTTGTAAACTTATACAAGGTGAGATTATGATTTTATTTCTCTGCATTCCTTGTATTTGATATCTTTATTACTTACAATTAAGTGCGTTGAAAGAAGAAATTCTTACGGCTAATGTGATCTTAATCTTTAGGAAGGAGATTCACTGAATCCTGCTTTAACCGGAGTAATAGTGTAAGTTCGCATTGCGCTTCATTTTCTTTTAATTTCTCTTTCTTTCTTTTCTATAGATTCTGGATCCAGTTATAATATAGCTTTTTGTTATGCTTTGATAACAAAATCGCTGACAGAATTCATTTCAATCTATTCAGATTCACATCTACTGCAGACAAAGCATACAAATACTACCTGGGACCCGCCCCCTTGGAAGACATGGCAAGGTATTTTATTTTATTTTAATTTTTCCCTTTCTATGATCAAGTGGGTCCCCTTTCCTTTGTGTCCCCTAATTTCTGTGTTTATCCAATCAGGCAAATAGCAACAGCTTGTGGCCCTTGTGGAAACAACAGGGACTATCTTTTCCTCTTAGAAAAGGCCATGTATGATATAGGTGAGTTATCTAGCGCTAGTATCAGTCTGTCATATATGTTTATGCATGTTGATGAGTTACGAAGTTACAAGAAGTGTCATATGTGCAGGCCATGAGGATGACTTGGTGATAGAGCTTGCGAATGAAGTGAGGAAGGTCCTTGGAATTGTGGGGAATGTAATACCAAAGGACAAGAAGACGATTGGACCAGCTCAACTTGCACACCCCTCTTACGTACCTATCCCAGCCCTTCAACTTCACCCACTTCCAAAACCAATTGCATAAATACATAGAGGACTCCTACTAGTTGACACACCTGAGGCCAGAAGATTAAGCTGATACGTTACCATTCCTGCTAACCCATTTCTTTAGCTACTCTTTCGATAATGTATTTCTTAATCATACAAGTAACGTAGAGCTGTCGCATCATCAATCTAGGCGTTTCTTTAACTAGCTTTGGTCATGACTCATGAGTTTAACTTAAGCCTCTTCTTAGGTTAGGTCATAAACACAGCGTTTAGAATCAAGAGCGATGATTTGCATTTGTTATATTCATATACGGTGCCAGAATTCAAAGACGAGTTTGTATTTCGATCCCGGCAATTGAAACCCATACATTGAAGAGCTTCTATTGATATTTCGAAATGAATAGTCTCAGATTGGTTTTTTGTTGCGTTTTGTTTGGACTATATTAATGTAATTTTAGTATAAAATAGTATATTTAAGAGTTCTTATATTAATATGATTTTGTTCTCAAACTATTGTTTTAGTAAAAGTTTTAAGCTGTTGTTTTTGTAAATCATGATTTATTCAAGTTTACATTTTTTCAAAATTAATACTGCAAATTATAGGTTACCCAAAACTAAGTTTCACAAACTATTTTCTAAGCACACTTAGAATTATTTGTTTAGGTGCAATTGCTCATTAGTTCATCTGTCGTTGTCATGGTCAAGTTTCCGTAAGTTGGTATAATTAAAGAGGCAGGATAAAAACTCTTTAAAAGAATACTTAAAAGGTAGTGAATTCTGAGATATTGATACATTTTAATAAAGGCAAAAGGGTATTTTATATCCTTAATTTTTAACGTTTATCTCAATTTTTATTAAATATACCTAGCTTGTTGTTTTGAACTAAAAAAAGTAGAGTAAGTTTTTTTTTATTCCTTCTACTTTTACATGATATAATTAATTGAATATATCTAACTTAAATTAATTCATGCTTAGGGGCTAAGAAGAAGTCCCAAAACAGAGAAAAAATCAAAAAAAAAAAAAAACAAAAGAAAAATGTCGTGAAATGTATCGTGAAGTTTGAAAATTCTCAAAAACTCAATGTTAATTCATGGTTTGTCTTGTTCTGAGATGGAAATGATCGAAAATATCTTTAAAATATCTAGGATGAAGTTTTGGACTAATTTGGAATATGGTTCAGAAAATCGGACCGATTATTGAATCGGTGAAGTTAGCGGTTTAAGGATTAATGGTCAGACTGGAATGAATCGGGATTAAACCGGTAGTAATTAAAAATTATTAAAATATATAATTAATATATAATTAAAAATAACAAAATACTGCACATAATTAAAAAAAACTGTGAGAAAAATATATTTCCTATTTTTTCTTATTAAATTTATCCATCTATTTTTTATCAACTTTTTAAAAATAGAATAAATGCACATTAAAAAATAAAAATAATAGAAGTCCGTTTGAAATTTAATTTCTACTTCTCTCATTCAATTACTGTTCGTACCAAGGTTTTCATAACTGGACTGGTTATTAAACCGGAGGGGGCATCGATTCAAGGTTCAATGATCGAATCGCGGTCGAACTGGTAGTAATTAAAAAATAAAAAAATAAAATATATATATATATATATATAAATAGCGAAATAAGTTATTTCAAATAACTATATAATTATAATTACATATCAACATATCATAATTCATATATGTGCAAATGCAAAATCAATTAAAAATAATATTTAATATTTAATTACACAAAATATGTTTTAACAAGATAACATATTCAAATAAACATTTACAAGTAACAACAAAAATAAACTAATTAACTAAAAAAATTATCATTTATTAGTCATTACTTTATCAATTTACTTTATAATTGATTAATTTTCAATTTCTTCAATATCTAATAATAAAATAAGAAACAAAAAGTGACCAAAGTGACAAAAACAAAAAAGCAAAGTGACCCAGAAAAAAAAATCGGTCAGATCATTGAACTGGTCGGTTTGGCCGGTTCAACCGGTTTTTGACTGGTTCAAAGGCTAACCGATTTTTAAGGGCCAACCGGACCGGACATAAAACTAGTTCCTGATCCAACTGGTCGAACCGGCCGGTCCGGTCCAGTTCTGAAAACAGTGGTTCGTACTTTTCTGTCTTTCTATATTTTTATATCTTTTACAACTGCACATGTTATCTCTTTTACAGCTGCCTTTCCTATTTTCAAGATTGGAAGCCATTGTACTCATTGCAGAAGCTACCTTTTCTCTCTATTTTGAATTTTCTACTCTGCTCTCTACTCAAGTTCAAGTATTCAATATCCACTATCCAGTTCAGTCACTTCACTCTTGCAGCACGCCTTTGTCTTGTGCCATCTTCGATCGACTCATATTATGTCATCTCTGGCCGTCTCATCTTACGTATCTTCAGCCGTTTTGTCTTGTGTTGTCTTTGTCTTTGTTTGCCATATGGTTTTCTTCTTCTTCTTCTTCTTCTTCTTCTTCTTCTTCTTCAATTGTTCTGACGTAGTAATGAAAGCTGAAGATGGTTTTTTTTTTTTAAATATTTCTTGAACTGGCGTAATCGGAGAACTGGTTGGTTTTCACCAATTTGGTCGGTTCGAGACCGATTCAATGGCTCTCCAATTTTATGGGCTAACTTGAACTGGACGACTAGCCGATTCATCAATTTTTCGGTTCGACCGTGTAATATCCCAAGAATTTATATGAATATTTAAAGCCTATTTTGAAGTTTAGTGAAAAATTTAATTACGTGAAAAATTTTCTTTTTGAATTAGTGAAGAAAATGTGAGAATAGAAATTTTTATTTTTAATTTAGGAAATTTTTACAAATTCTCAAGGACTAAAGTGAAAAGAAAAGAAAGTATAGAGGACTTTTGAAAAATGACCAAGTAGGAACCCGAGAAGAAAAATAGAGCTTATGGGAATGAATTATGAGTCCGATACCGAAAAGATGATGGATTCGAGGTTAAAGTGGAGTTTGAGACATCGAGAGGGATTAAAGTGAACAAATCTTATAAGCTAAGGTGGCTATGAGCGATTTTATCGAAAAAGAAATTGGTGGGGCCCACGCATATACACTTCTCCTTATTCTTTTCTTTTTCTCATTCTCCCTCCCGTAGCTTCACTTTCTCTCTCTCTCGATTATGCTTGTAAAGGAATTTCTTCATCAATCATTCATGCAATTTTTGCTTTGGGAAGGAAGCTATGAAAGTTAGGATGATTGGTAAGTTGATGTTCTTCTTCTTCTTCCTCTTATTACAAGATCAAATCCTTGGTTATTATTTTTGCAAAATTTTTGTAGAATATTTTAATGGATGAATTTAAGTGTGGATGTTAATCTAAAACATTCCTAGGTGGTTTATGATGTTATTAGAACAAGAAATTTGGAGAAAACTATGAGAAATTTGTAGAATTTGGATATTTGAAAAAGTTAGTGTTCTTGATGAAAATTTGAGATTTGAGCTTGGATTGTTGGTAGAAATTGGGGGTTTTGGTGTTAAAACACTCCTTAGACATTAAGGATGAAAACCCATGGAAAAAATCAAAAGAAATGTTATTTTAGATATGATTTTTGGATTTTTTGATGAAGAACACGAAGAACATCGAAAATTTTCCCCAAAATTACTGTTCACCGAGAAAATTTTTCCAGATTTTCTCGTTACTGCAGCGTTGACTCGGTCAACGTTACTGTAGCATTGACTCGGTCAACGTTACTGTAGCTGCGTTGACCGTTGACCGTTACTGTAGCATCAGTTTTTTTTTTTTAATATCGTTGAAAAGCTCTTTGAGTCTAGTTTCCAATGGTATAAGTTTCATCTGGATATTCATTACCAGTTAGGAGTTATGATTTGAGAAGTGGATGAAGGTCGAGAGTAGTGGTAGGAAATTTCTCTATTTCGTAACCCTGATGGTTTTTATCTGGTTACAATAGGAATGGTCAAGTGCAAGGTGGGAGTGCTGAGAGCATGAAATCCAGGTGAGTGGGTTAATACTTGCTATGATTAAATATCTTTGTTATTGACTTTTTGCATCATAGTGAAAATATGTTGAATATCTAAATTTGAAGAGAATGATGTGGGATGATGAGACAAACAATTGTGGAACGTGCCAGGTGATGTATATAATTATATTTTCTTATTTTCTCATGAATGAGGTTATATGATGGATTGTGAATGACATGTGAACTGAGTTGAAATGTATCATACTCTGATTGTTGAGTTCAATCATATGCGGATAGTTGAAGTATGTTATTGTTGAATAATTATTCTATATTATGGGTTATGTTATATACATGCTATGTTGCTGGAACCACATTGATTATGTTGTGGCTTGAATTGTAAATGACTGAGTTGTGTATGTGGCTCAAGATTATGATTGAGGATGTTTTTATATGTGATTGTGATTGTGTTTGACTGGAAAGGAAAGGCATGGTGGTGCACCCCATGGAGAAATCTATGTGAAGCTATAAGGGTGGAGAATATAAATGGAGCGATAAGGGTGGATGCGGCGGGGGCCGCGGGCAACGATCCAGAGGTATTCTGGACGACCCGGTTGGTACGGGAATTGTGTGTGAAATTGATTTCATCGATTGCTGTTGTGAATTTTGAATTTTGTTGAAATGCATTTGATTCACTTGGATATTGTTGTGAAGTATTATGAATAATATTATATCATATGATGATCGATTTACGTATGATTGCTGCATGTTATCATTATGATGCATGATTTTTATTTTGTCATAGTATTGTGTTATCTACTCACTGGGCACGTGGTTTGCTCATACCCCTCTTATTGATATTTTTTTTCAGAGTTGACAGCTGAAGGTAAATATCGGAACAAGGAATTATGGATCCTTAGTCCATAATTACCTTTTCATTTGTTCAGGATAAAGGTATAATAGTTAAGTTTTATTCTAAGTTGTATAAATCTAGAAATCTCTGTAATCGGGTAGGTTCATTCAGTGATGTAATGTGAGTAATTGTAGTATGTATACAGAACTCGTTTTGGTTGCATGAAAAAGAATTGTATGATTTTTTTTTAAGAAAAAGATAGGCTTATGGAGGTGAAATGAAATTCATTTTCCGTGCCGGTCACGTGTTCAAATTTTGGGACATGACAGACCGACTGGTCCGGTCTGATTTTCAAATCATTGGTTTGGAAAGCAAAATTGATAAGATACTAGGGTAGTTATAGTTGGTTATATGGTTAAGGAATAATTAAAGGGAGAGTCTCTTATAAATAAGGAATTAGTTGTGTGAAGAAAAGACTCAAGACTTTGTTATTCAGATAATGTAAAACAGTTCAAGACTCAGAAAAGATTAACAAGAATAACAAGAAAGACTAAACAAAGACAAAATTTCCTAGAGTTCAGCTTCTAAACACAAGACTATAATTTTTTTCTCCTCTCCTTTTCACACAACTAATCCCTTATTTATAAGAAACTCTCCCTCTAATTATTCCCTAATTACCCCTTAACTATATAACAAACTATAACCACCCTAGTATTTTATCAATACTCCCCCCCCCCCCCCCCCGGGAACTTCAGCCTTGTCCCCAAGGCTGACTGAAATTTGTGTGTGTGTGTGTGTGTGTTTTTTTTCCCTATTTCAGCCAACTCAGTCTCTGCTCTTCCCCTGCTCTTCTCGCCCACAGTTAAAACTCTGTTCTTGTCGTTCTCTCCTCCTTGGTCTACCTCAGAAGTTTTCGCCAATGCTGCCATCACAGGGACCATGGTGCTGCTCGCATGAGACAATGGAGCCCTCACGACGTTGCTCATACTCATAGGAGTGTTTGTCACTGAAACCATCGAAGACCCACATTTTGAGACAACTGTAAAAAACCTAGTAGGACGTGATAGAGTTGACCCACATGGATAGCACTTTCACCCCAATATTGGGAACCCAAGCCCAATCCGCCGCGATGGTAAGTATGTGTTTTCAAAGTAACGGGTCGGATTCCCCAAAAACCACCCGGATCCATGCCGTGTATTACCTGTTTCTTCGTAAATTCCTTTCATCACTTTAAACTCGGCTTCGACAATGCGTGTAAGCTATATCGTGACAGAGCCTATCTTAGAGCTTTTTCGACTGATCGGACCAATTGATGCGAACATACTTTGATTAAAGAAAAGACTTAAGATTTTGTTATTCAAATAATAAAAAACAACACAAGACACACAAAAGATTAACAAGAATAACAAGAAAGACTAAATAGAGACAAAATCTCCTAGAGTCCAAGACTCTCCTAGAGCAAAACTCCTAAACACAAGACTATTATTCTTTTTCTCCTCCCCTTCTCACACAACTAATCCCTATTTATAAGAGACTCTCCCTCTAATTATTTCCTAATTATTCCTTAATCATATAACCAATTATAACTACCCTAGTATCCTATAAAAAATTGAGAAATAGATGTGATACATGCATGACAGGAACTAAATTAAATCAACCCAAAAGATTTTAGGAGTAGATTTAAATTCAAAACAAAATATATTCTTGAACGAGAAATTTAGATAAAGTTAAATATGATCTTGAATTATGCAAAAGATAAAAAGAAAAATCTAAACTAAGACCTTAGGTGAATAAACAGAAAAATTTTAGTGAAGGGAGAAAGAGGACAAAGAGAGACAAGAGAGAAGGATGGAAGGTATTTTTATTATTTTGAGATATATATGATAAAAAATGAAACAAAAGAAACATAATCAGACAAAAAAAATTTCAAGAGCATAAATAAAAATCAAGGTAAATATTAATGGTATATAGTACTATTTTATCTTTAATAAATATTTATTTGGTTGTACAAGAGACTTATTTAAATCATTCCATGACGTATCTTGTGAGTTGGATTTTTGTAATTTATGTACAATACCAATTTTCATGTTGGCTTCTTTCAAGTACGTATAGTCAAAACCGAAGTATTTTTCCCGATCCTGTTTATTTCATAATTGTCGAGTTTTCCTCTTAATTCTACACACATCTCTTTAATTCATTCTCTTGATTGGTTGTTATACCTTTTGTGTTAAAGTGAGTACTTTTTCAAACAATTTTATTAAGTATGAAACTTCATTCATAAGACATCATAATTATAGTTTTATCTTTTCATTACCGAAAAATAAAAGTAAAAAACATTGTCCAATAGATTGGTCTATCACGGGTTAAATATTAGATGGGTTAACTTGTTTAGATTGGTGGGGTTAATTTTTTTTATTTTATTTTTAATATTAAAATAATATGATTTTAAAATTTTTAATAGAAAATTTAATAATTTTTTATTAAAAATATAATTTATAGATATAAAACATTATTTATTATATTCTTAAATAACCAATAACTTTAATTTTTTATATTTTCTTTCAAAATTAATTAAATTATATTGAAATTTGAAAATTTTGTATTTATTTTTAAAAAATTACAAAAATTTTCATATCTAAATTTACTATATTTATTAATTATAATGTTATAAAATATAGAAATGTAATAAAGTAAAAGTATTTATGCTAAATAATATATTTTTTATTAAAAAAATAAACTACCCTTTTAAGCTTGTTTTTAAACGGATATATATATATTTTAACCCGAAACTATTTATTTACTAGTTTTCTTGGACTAACCCACAAACTATAAGTCAATTTTACAAATACCAGTTCAAATAAACCAAGATGGCCAAAGATTCCAAAGTAACTTGTAGGAATATATTTTTTGTTACAAATGAAATTTAAGATGTTAAGAGCGGAAAATAATAAATAGTTATATATTTAACATTGTATTTATCTCGATCTTAGAAATGGATGCCATGTAAATTGCAAACTCGCGTCATGTTGATATTGAATGCAAGAAAGATGGATTTATTATTTGACTAGTATTATGACATGTGCGATGTACGAATTAATATAAATGTCACTATTTTTATTTATTAAATAAATAAATAAGAACAATTAAAATGCATAAAAAGAAATATGTATACAAAAATAATGAGGTATTCAAGCTATGTTAAAACACATATACTTCTGATTCATTAGATATAATTACCTTGAAAATTGAATGTGAATAACATCAAATAAAAAGAAGAACAAAAATAAGGTACTACATGAATTAATTTAGATAAATATACTAATAATAAAAAGAGTTGAAATAAAAGTTATTGACCTCTAATATAGATTTGGAATACTTTTTTATCTCTACGCTAGTAATACTTGTTACTGGATTCTCTACTTGTTAAATATCAAAATCTTTAATCCCTTTATATTTTTCATTTTTTAGATGATAATGTAAAGTTGATCATAACTAAAAATATGATTTGCAAGATATAATTCAACCGAAGAAAGCAATTGCTTATGTTTATAGCAAAAGCTCGAAAAAAGAATACATGTGTGAAAATAATAATAACGAGTAAAATATAAAAAAAAAGATACAAAAATATGAGTTATTGTAAAAAAAAATGAAATAACTTTGATATAAAATATTAAAAAGAATTTGATACCCAAGACCACCCATTTACGGGTAGTCATAGGCTAGCCCATAGGTCTAATCCCATTTTGACACTACTATAAGGAGTAATATAAATTGAGATCAATGTATTAATAATAAGAAAAAAAATGAAATGAAATTTACTTGCCTCTAACAAAACTTTTGAATATTTTTGCAAGAATTTTTTTTTTAATATTTTTGTAGGAACTAATTAGTATTATACATAGATGACTGCGTAGAAAGTTGGCATGATATTTGAGTTGAGACATCACAATTCAATTTAAACCTACAATCATAAATGAAAAAAAAAATTCAAATACATATATAATAATTAATATAGATAAGTAATAACAACTTATTAAGGATAAAATAACAATATTACTTTAAAAGATAATCAAAACATTCTATTATATCATGATTGATAAATAGCCTTGAAGCATTCAAAGAATTTGATCTCTGTCGTGACTCTAACATTTTAGAATCTCATGGTTATTTTACAACAAAAACTTATACCAACTTAAACTACAGAGAATTAAATTTATGAATTTAACCTGAAAAATTGTTTTGCTATATTGAACAACCACAATAGTTGGTCTATTAGCATTAGAGTCTATGTTCGATGCAATCTAATTAGTAAAATTCCCCTATATAGTACAAATCACCTTATTGCACCAGAAGGATATAATGTAGTTAATGAACATAAACAGCCAAAATAAATTACAAATTAAAAATATAGCTAAATTATTCTAAATCTTACAGTTCAATGTCCGTCATTTTATTCTTTGTGCTATTCTTGCATATATCTTCAACAGTTCTGACAACAGTTAGCTTGCCAATGACATCTGTAAAATACACGAAGTGCATTGAACAATTGCGAGTTCATATTGTGAGAATAATTAATTGTATATGATAAAAATAATAGGTTTACAGAAATGACACAAACCAATCAAATAATTCTAATCAACATGTTGAGATGAGATATCTACAAACGAATAAAACTTAAAGTCATGCCCACAATAGCAATGTCATCTTCAACTCGATAGACTTTAGTGAAGTATTGAAATTTATCTTAAATGCATGGTGATATAATAATTACTATTGTCATTACCAATAATGTTGAATTGTGTAAAAACGTACACACCATCTTTGAAAATAATGTGCTTGAACTTGTTAATAAAAGCCCGCTTGACAGATGTATGAATGCGAGATTCCTGAAGAAAAAGAATTGATAAAGAAAAAACTATATGAACCAAAAACTATACCCAAATAAGAAAAACAATAAAAGGAAAAGGCAGAGAAAATATTTGTGAATCTTGTAGAATCATCTCTGTGCTATTAACTTTTTCAGGTGAGTTATATCTAGGCATAAACTACATGTGCACAATTTTAGTTTTGATCTTTCAGTTTTCTCTTAGTAGACAAATCTCTTTGATGGTATCAAACCTATAGAGGATGACAAAAATACAGAAGAACGTAACCCTAAGTAATAGAAAATACAATAGCACCAGGCAATATAAATTAATCTTACACATTTCCATGAAGCAACCATTCTGAGTATGAGAGCAGTGATGAAAACAGAGAGGGAGAGATTGGCTACTTCATCAACGTATGAGGTGAGAGAGAGCAGAAAAGAAAATGAAGAAACAGAGAGGGTGAGAGAGTGGAATGGTGATATAATTACTAAGTCAACTCTCAATGCATATTTGAACGATTGAGCAATCAATGGGTGTAATTAATGTGATTGTTCAAACATAAAATCATATTGATTTATTTGTTTGAAATTTGCACAAACATTGCATAGTAATTATAACAATTATATATATAGTAATTTATCTTAATTTTTTGTAAATTCATTTAATGTAATGTGATTAATTTACTAAATTTATTAATTTATCAAATTTATTTATTTAAATTTATTCTATTATATATAATTTAATAACATACTGACAATTAAAATTAAATCCCTATAGTGAAATTTACCCTAATTGATTCATTTAATTTATTTACATGAATATATTAAATGTTATATAATGCAGTAATTTATTATTAAATTATTATTTAATTATTATAACCATAGTCGCGACAAATTCATATATATATATATATATATATATATATTAATTTAATCACGACTAATTTAATTTATAATTAGTATTTTATGTAACCTATCATTTAATATTTTATTTTAATTTATTAATTTTAATATATGTAATTTAATGTGGTGTGATTAAATAATTAAATAAGAATAAGAATAAATTTAGTAATTTACATTATCAAATTCCAATTTGGATGACAATTGTAATTTTTATAGAATTTGCATTCATGAATTCTAGAAATATGTATTGATAATGGAGCCCTAATCGCATTTTAAAAGGATTGTTTTACCATTTGAATTTAAATTTATTTTAATTTTACTTAATGCATTTAATATAGTGATTAATAAGAATGAATTCAGTAATTTTGCACAATCTATTCATTGAATATTTTATTTTAATTTATTAATTTTAATATATGTAATTTAATGTGGTTGATTAATAAGAACAATTTTTTTCAAATTTATTTTAATGTAATTTGTTCAAATTCATTTGAATGTAATTATATAATTAAATTTCAATTTGCTTGATAGTTGTAATTTTCATAGAATGTAAATTCAGATATGCTAGGAATATGCCTTGATAGTGGAGCCCTAATTACATTTCAAAAGGGTTCATTACCATTTGAATTTGAATTTACTCTAATTTTACTTAATGCATTTAATATGGTGATTAATAAGAATAAATTTAGTAATTTACATAATCTACTCATTTAATATTTCATTTTAATTTATTAATTTTAATATATGTAATTTAATGTGGTGTGATTAATAAGAATAATTATTTTTCAAATTCATGTAATTAATGTTTCATTTTAATTTATTAATTTTATTATATAGTATTTAATGACATTCATGTAATTAATGCCTAAAGTGAAATTGTTTTAATCTATTATATAGATTGTTTTATAAACATGCCATTTAAATTTTTAATCATTAATATATAACCACAAATATATGACTTTTAGTCAGTTTAATTAATTTAAAAATTTAAAACTAATATCTCATTTGAATTATCTAACGCGTTACTCGAGTACCTAACACAGTTTTAGTTTCCTTAATTTGATTTAAGGTGAATAAATTTTATAGCAATTTATTTATTCAATGGTTTAAAAAAAAAAAAAGAAGGGTGTCACTAATAAAAATTGGGCAATTTTTTTTGAACGTTCACTCTGAGTTTTGATTTTGTTATTTAATTATTTTTTGTATCAATTTCATCTTTTATATATATATATATATATATATATATATATATATATATATATATATATAATAGTTTTAATTTTGTCTTTAAGGTTATTGTTGTTAACAAAGTTTATAAAAAATGCTTATATAAATTTCTCTAAGTAACACGTGGACTCATTCAAATAACATGTAAATATTTTCATATAACATATTAAACGTTTAAACATTAATTTGGTGTAAAAGAGAGAAATGAAAAATATCATTTGAAGTGAAATTAAATCTTAATCAAATGTTTGAAACAAAATTAAAATTAAAATCAATTAATATAACATGTTAATAGTAGATATGTCACATAAAGAAGTTTACGTCAACAAGTTCTATCAACTATATTAAACACATTAATTTTTAGAGACAAAATCTAAAACAAAAAAATATATAAAAGATAAAATTCACTCAAAAAAATTAATGACAAAATTAAAACTCGAAATAAAGTTTTAATATAAATTAAAAACATAAAGAGTTATTTTTATTTATTTTGTTTTAGACGAAATGGTACTTTATGTCCCTAACGTTTACCTCCATTCTCATTCATGCCCCTAACTTTTTTTTGGGTCAAATATGACCCTTATGTTTCAAACTTATCAAATATACCCTTTTTTGTCACTTCGTTAACATGAGTGCCGCTAAACGCTGACTGGGCACCTGACGTGGCAAAAATCAGCCTCCATGTCATCTGCCCAGTCAGCTTCCTCAATGTGAAATTCCCACAATACCCCCATGCCTTTTAACCTTCAGAAGCAGTCAAATTAGGTTTCACAGCAATTTGGTTCTAAGAGTGGCTGACGATGTCATGTGAAGTTGCTAGTGGACTTGGTTAAGGGTCGAAATCATCACTGGCGGTGAGGACAGTATGGACGACGGCAAAGAACTACAACGGCTTCGACAATGTGAGTTCTTTCTTTTCTCTCCCTTTTCTCTGCCCTAACTACGATAGTAGCCCTAAATCTGTTGGAATGAAATTAGCCCCAAATATGTGATTTCCTTCGGGTGTATCACCTTTCCATTCAAATTAGCCCCAATTTTATTGGTTGAATATGAATTGTAACATGTAATTTTTTCATATTATTCGACTTTTTTACTTATACACAGATGCATATGTTGGTAGCTGTATATCAGTCAATTCATGTACATTGACTTTCGACTATACATGAAATGCTCTTAACTCATACATTTACATGGCAATGGAAGGCAGTCATATAGCTTGTTTGTAGACACGTATTTTGGTTATCTCAATGTTATATATAATACAATGGTGTCTGTATACACTGACAAGCATTCCCTTCACTTTCTAATTTTTCAAGCTTCAAGTTATGTTGTATGGTATGAATAATGGCATTTGTGATTCCAGTAAGAGTAAGGAAAGATTACAGAAAGATTAACCAATGGCATCTCAAGCTTCAAGTTATAGTTGCAGTAAAAGTAAGGAAATATTCATCTATGATTGCGACGAGTATGCCCGATTGGTGACTTCACACACACCAGAAAATCCAAGTCGAAGGTTTTTGGGTTGCAACAATTATGTGGTATGGTATGAATACCAATTAACGAGTCAACTTTATTTTTTTGATTGATGTTAAATATAAAAGTTGGATAATATTGATTTAAATGTACAGGACGGAAGAGGATGTGATTTTTTCGTTTGGTTTGATTCTGAAGATGAGAAGCTAGCAATGTATCATCTTAGAAAAAAGATTAGGACTCTTGCAGATGGATTGAAGTAAGAAAAGAAGAAGAAGAAGCTTATAACCTTACTTCTGGTCTTGTCTTTAATTATGAATCTGTGGTTTGTACTCTGACTAAGTTAGGAGGAGGGATTGTGTATTGTAGAAATGTAGGACAACTTAGTATTTATGTTTCATTGTCATTGTTCTATGACAATTTATGTAATATGTTAGGAAGATAGATTCTGAATTATGTATTTTGAATTATCCATATATGAATGATGAGTTGTTATGAATGGATAGAGAACATTTCCTATTTACATTGACTAATTATGTATTCTTTGCATTGAAAGTTATTGGTATGTAGATGAATTTTATTTACCAAATTATGAAGAAGATGAATAGAATTAAAATCTAGCCTTTTGATTTCCTTCCCTTCCTTTATAGTATTTTTTTCTTCAATTTTCACATACTTAAAGAATAAGAAATATGTAAGTCTAGTGAAAATTTGTCTTTCTTTTCCTTCTGAATGATTAATGTAAACAATGAAAGAATAAATCACTTTGCATTGAACACTGAATAATGCCTTGTGCCAAAAAGTATCCATGTAGTAGTACTATACCAAAGTAATGGTATTGAACACTGAATAATCACATTACATATATCAAAAAGTATCCATCAAGTAGTAGCACTGTGCCAAAGTATCCTAACATTACATATAATCCAAAAGTCTGTCATAGTATTAGAAGCACCAGCATAAATACAAGATCTTACATCTATAAGTTGTTGGATATTATTATAAAATATCAAATTAATGTGTTTTACCCTTCTAACCGTTAGTTTCCCTCATTTAAGTTGGTTCATGAGTTTTCTACGTTACCTTAATATTAATTAGAATGAATACCTCTTTATAGCACATAATGACCTTTTTGTGTGTGGCCAACGGATCTTTTCAGCAATATTTACATGTTCTTATGTAGAATTGGATACATATATATATATATATATATATATATATATATATATATATATATATTTACATATACACTTGTATGATACTTTGGGTAGAGAAGGTGCGGGAGAAAGTGAGTCCAGTTTACTTCATACATGCAGAGGTAGTAAACAAACAGGCGAGTCCTGGACTGTTGTATCCTAGACGTAACACGTCTGTGTACCCCTGTACCAGGTAATATAGCAAAATTAACCCGTGGGAGACGTGAAAATTACCTTAAAGAAAGATGAGCTACTCAGACCTCAGCCCAGTACCACGCAATTTTTATTTTCTCTCTAACTTTCAAATTCCTCTATTTTGTATTTATTCTTATTTTTCAGGTGCTACTCCAACAATTTTAAGGTAAATTTTTCATGTTGAATCTCACAAAAGCAACAAATGAAAAATAAGAGTGAGAAGGAAGGTTTTTAAAAAAAAATCATTTTTTGATGGGATTTTCTCAATTGTGAAATTTTGTTAAAAAGAAATTTTGTGATTTACAATTTGAGTAAATCAATAAAGATATTTTTGGTTTTTCCATTTAGAGTTGTGAAATTATTTCACAAAGAAATTGTATAAATATTTTTGATGGAATATTTATCCTTTTCAAATAACTCATAATTTTTTTTATGAGTTTTGGAATTCAAGTATAAAATATTTTTTGGGTGTGGGTACATAAAGTAAGTAAATTCCAAATTTTATTTAATATGGAGAATGGAAGGACGCCCTTTCACCATATATATATATATATATATGTATATATATACACAAGTGTGTGCCTTGGGAGTATAAAGTGTATATATATATATATATAGAAGATATAATAAAATATATATGAGATATATATTTGTATGATATTCTGTAATTTAAGTATATGGTATATTTTTATATATGTATACTTTTCCCTTGGCATATGGAGCCTTTAGTGGTTTGCATATTGGAAAAACTTCCTATATATGTATACTTTTCCCTTGGCATATAGAGCCTTTAGTGGTTTGCATATTGGAAAAACTTCTTTATTTTATTTTTGGTTAGTAAATGACCAATCATTTTATTAATTATTTTTTGCATCTAATGGTTGTTTATGAGTAGCCAAAAGATTTTTCAACTGATAGAAATATATATCTTTTATGAAATTTTCTCAATTGTGAATTTTCTTTATGAAGGAAATTTTTGTGATTCACAATTGAATAATTTTATGAAATTTTGTGGGCTTAGAAAATATTATTATTTTTATTTGGTTGTTGCTCACAAAAGGAGATTTTATTTATGAGAAAGAATTTTTCACTATATGAGATACCCATGATGAGGTACGTTATTACAAGACTTTAGCTTTGACTATATATTTGTCTTGTACATCTATATTATTTTTTTAAGTTCTTTTAACTTGGTTTGGAAAATTTTTTCTAAAGTAGATTGTGCATATATATATATATATATATATAAGGGAAAATCTATATGATGGCATTTGTATTATGTGAAGCAAATTTATATTGATTTGATAGCAAAATATCATTACATGGGTGAAATTATTATCTGATATTTTTTATGAGCACAACTCATAATTTTTGAGTTCCAATTTTAAGCCCATGAAGCAAACTTATGCAGTATTGATTTCTTCTCCATATATCATGAGGTATGTGTCACTATTTTATTCTTTCTCTATTTTGAGAGTTTTTATAAATAGTGGGGGCAAGAAGAAATTTTTGTATTATTTTTATAACAACAAGTGGGGGATGTAAATGTGTTGTTATAAAAATATACAAATTTTTGTAAAAATATTTTATGGTCAATAATTAATATTGTTGAGCTTTTTAAAGCCATGTGGAATATAAGTTTTTATGGCCATATTAGTGTGAGCTTTTTAAAACTATGTGAAATATGATTTTTCACTTTAAAAATTTGTTTTTAATTCTACATTTCAATTTTTTGGCCAATGGTCAAGAGAATTAAAAATAAAATGTGTTAGTAAAATTTTGTTTTTTAATTCTACTATTGTAGGTTTTATAAAGCCATATGACAGATTATAATTTATGAAAAATATTTTGAGAAAATGCCTATATCTATTTCATGAGATATTTAATGGTATGTGTGCACATAAAAAGAAAGTTATGATTGTGAATGTTTTGAGAAAATTCACATTTATATATATTGTGATTTCACATATGTGATTTTTTATAGTGCCACAAGAATATTATATTTTTGGTGAACAACAAAAGTGTGAAATTCTTGTGAAAAGGCACAATACCCATCAATAGTGGGGGTATATAATTTTGTGGATATCCAAAAATGAGTTCACCAATTAGACGGTAATTTTTATTGCTATATATTATATGCAATATTGTGAATTTCACATATCATTTTGGAACTAATTTTATTGTGAATTTGTGACAATATATTTTGTGATTTTTTGGCATATATATTTTAATTATGGATACCATCTCATTAAAATTTGAGATGATGATTATGCCATAGATAAATTTTTGGAGAAGCATATTTTTATGCTATTATATGAGAATACTCCTATTGTACAGTAAGGTACAATAGTGTTGAGAATTTTGGTCACAAAGTTGAATTTGGAAAAGTTTCCTAAATGATTGTGTGCTCATGGATTAAATTATTATTTGGTGGAAGAATAAATATTTGAATATATATTATGTGATTTTATACCCACCTATAATAATTATGAGATCACTTATTGTGATAAACACCGTCTTACTTAGATTCTTTGAATTATGAGATTTTCTAAAACTATAGCTATAGTCAATGAATCTAAAGGCATCGAGGGGGATGAATATCTAGCTCATTGGATTAAAAGTAACCTATGAGGATACCCTACCTTGTGACTAGAGATTCTAAGAACTTGGTTCAAAGGGAAAAACGAATCATAGGGTTACTTGTTGAATGCACATTTTTATAAGAGTTCAAACTCTTATTTTTCATCCCTATGGTGTCAATGCATTTTCCTGTAGTGAATATGTGAGGTTGAGTTTTTAAAAAACTCTTAATGAAATATGTAGCTCTATAAGAGTGGAGTGTCTAAACTGTAGGAATACTCTTGACAGAATTCACCTATTTGACTGTGGCGGAGTGGGGTCGCTCCTACATGAGAATATACAGGGCGTATTCTCAGAACACATTCAATAAACAGGATACGGCACAAGGTCGCATAACCATGCCAGTTAGGGCTCATGATTTGCACCTGTGTTATTATGTGCAAGATATAGATCTTGCTCCCTTAAGCAGTCTATAGTTCAAAACGAATACCACTATGACTCTGGATCAAGAAATATATTTTTGCTAAGTATAGGTTCAAGGCAAATTTAGCTACCTATATTATGCATAATAATCCACCTCTACCCAAAGGGTATATATTATATTGTGTGCTATTTTATAATAATAAGTGGGGGATTGTTGGATATTATTATAAAATATCAAGTTAATGTGTTTTACCCTTCTAACCGTTGGCTTCCCTCATTTAAGTTGGTTCATGAGTTTTCTACGTTACCTTAATATTAATTAGAATGAATACCTCTTTACAGCACATAATGACCTTTTTGTAGGTGGCCAACTGATCTTTTCAGCAATATTTACATGGTCTCATGTAGAATTAGATATATACATATGTGTGTGTGTGTGTGTGTGTGTGTGTGTGTGTGTGTGTGTGTGTGTGTGTGTGTGTGTGTGTCATTGAAAAATGTAGTACGCAGGTAGAGATAAGAGTGTGGCAACATGGAAGAAAGCATATATACAGAAAGTGTGCTATTGTGAATATATATATATATATATATATATATATTTACATATACACTTGTATGATACTTTGGGTAGAGAAGGTGCGGGAGAAAGCGAGTCCGGTTTACTTCCTACGTGCAGAGGTAGTAAACAAACAGGAGAGTCCTAGGCTGTTGTATCCTGGAGGTAACACGTTTGTGTACCCCTGCACTGGGTAATATAGCAAAATTAACTCGTGGAGACGTAAAAATTACCTTAAAGAAAGACGAGCTACTCGGACCTCAGCCCAGTACCACGCAATTTTTATTTTCTCTCTAACTTTCAAATTCCTCTATTTTGTATTTATTCTTATTTTTCAGGTGCTACTCCAACATAAGTCACAAAAAATGGTTCTTTAATCTAAACATGTTCCTTAATCTAAACATCATGGAGCATTTTGTTGTGATAGTTAACTTGGTCTCTTAGGTGTCCTTCTTGCCCATGTCTTGTACCTTGTCCTAGTGCTTGGTGAATCACAATGCTGAAAAATTAAAGTGAATTAACCAAATATTCAGTTGAGAAAGTATAGTTATACAATAGAACAACATAGGCAAAGAAATCAGAGATATGCCTGCTATTGAGTATAAGGTTGAGTGGGTAGAGGAGCGGTTGTAATCGTTGGTTGTGCGTTATACCTTCAAAGTTGCCTTGGTTCACTTCCTTCCTACATTGCGAAAAATTCCAATCATATGACATCAGTTAAGTTAAGCATTTAAAATTAACTAAGTTAGAGTTCAATAGGTAAGTGTATTAACTACCATAAAATCAGGTTGAGATGGATGTGCTTGTGTGCTAGGACGTCTTATTGGCATCTTCTCCCTTCGTGGGCATTGTAAGTTGACAATAGTAAATGTTTACATGTAATATGGGTATGAAATATAGCAAAAAGGTTTATTACAGTATTTACAGTAAAGCATACAGCTTTTTGAGGTTGTCCTGACCGTACAGAAGACGATGATGGCTGAGATTGTCCTGACAATTTGCACGCCCTCTTATTATGCCCAAAGTTGTCACAATTGCCATATCTTTGTGCATACCCCCTACAAGATAATCTCTTTGTGTTTTGCGACTCCTCGTAAGCGTCCTTTCTTTGTCTCTTCTTTGGACGCCCAATAGGTTTCCTATATGGAGGAGGGAGGACATCATTATATGGGGTTGATGGCCATATGTTTGGGCCATTCGCCGAGTATACCATGAATTAGAAGCACATAGCATGATGTTCCTTCCTGAAGTATGATGGGATGATTAATGCAACTGATTGCATGAGGACACGAAATGCTTGTTAGTGACCAGTGCCTACATGTACAAGTTCGAGTATCAAGGTCCACTGCATTATTCTTTGTAGGACCCACCGCCTCATATTTCTTTTCCCCAGCCCATGTTGGTAACCACTTGTTGTTTTCTTTGAAATTTATATTAAGCATTGCCTTAATTCTTGGGAGAACCGCTCCATCGGAAATTTTCTCAATATCCTTCCTATTTTTGGCCCACCTCTCCATCACCCACAATCTGAGATCATTTAGCATAGACACAATGGGCTTTTAAGAATGACCGAGTTGAAGGTCTCACACATATTGTTTAGTAGCACGTCACACTTAGGGTCCACCATAAAAAATGTCTTGCTCCAGTGCCTTGGGGATATCTTGATCAGATGCAAATATGCTTTCTCGTTGTACTGGAGATAATTGGCCATTGCGTCTTTCCAAACCAAGTTCTTCAAATGTGCTCCTAGGTATATTTTTCTGAAGTTGTTGTATAGGTGACGTACACAAAAACGACGATCAACTCTAGGTATCACCGTGTCTAGGGCGTTTTCCAATCCATGTCCGCAACAAATTCAAATAGATGTTAAGTTAGATATAACTACCCAAGTATCCCTTAGCATCACTTAATCAGAATATACAACCCTTTAACTATAGGCTACTTTAATCATACTGACACGCGTCTTAAATTGACAATACATACTGACATGTGTAATTTTTTCCACACAATTTTAACTTGCTTTTAAATGAAATCAAGCTAATGAAAATTCAAATTTGTCTGACTTCAACCCAAACACATATACAAAGAATAGAGAAAACAAACATTCATAATTCCATTACACAACATACACATGAATCCAGTGGAGTCCAACACAACCCAGAAAGATCAAAACATAAGCGATGGGTTAGCATTAGGAGAGAGGTTATAAATAACAAGATGACCAAGCTACCATAGCTACAAAAAGAATGACATAAATTGCGATAACCATAACCCAAAAGACTCAAATAAAGTCTGATATTTTACAAAGTCCTCCCTGTATGAATCAAGTATATGACCACCAGAATCAAATATAGGCTGGATAATAAGGCAATCAATCTACTTACAGCACACACGAAGGACATATAAGTGACTTTTTAAGATACATAAGGGACATATTAGAGAATTTTCATAAACTTAAAGGACATATATGAGAATTTTCATAAACTTAAAGGATATAACTGTAACTTCAAAAATCATAAAAGACATAAAGAATGTGACCTTCTACTGATCCAACATGAAGGTGACAAACTTGCTGTATTGAATGTCGATGTCTTCCACCAAGAGCTGTAGAGGAACCACATCCACGACTCAGTTGTCTCAGCCTCAACCACAACAAATGCAATTGGCAAAAGTTAATTATTGGGATCCCTCCCAATTGCGATCAACAGCTGCCCACCATATAATGTCTTTATAAAGCACCCGTCAAGTGAAATAATGGGCCGACACATGAGAAAACTCCTTCGACGTGCATCTAAACAAAAATACAGCCTCCCAAACTTTGGGAGCATCGAAATGGAATTGCCTTGAGGTCGTGGCGTGTCATCCTCAAATCCTTGAGGTCTGTTTACTTGCATCTTAATGGTCGACCCAAGGTTTGACCTCCTAAGTTCTTCACAATAATTATATAGCCTTCTATGAAAGATCCGTACACCACTGCCTTTACATCACGTCGAGCCCTACTTGCTTCAGCCGTAGAATATCCCATGTTCCACTTCTCTCGGGCTTTTCTAACTATGTCATGTATCCTCATTTTCGGATTATCGTTCACTTTCTTTTGCATTCTTTTTCCAAGCCATTTTGAGCGCATTAGGCACACTTTAAAACATCTCGCACAGCCATGCTTATTCTTAACAGTCTTTAACTACCACGTACAATCTGAGTCTTCACTATCAGTGAATCTCACATTTAATGCACTGTCCTCAGACACATCGCCCTCGATATCTTCCTCATCATCATCGTCATTATCATCATCCATATCATCTTCTAAATCATCATCATCGAGATTTATGGATCCCTTGCCTTTTTTTTCTCTTCTGCCTTTCAGATACAATGGGTTGCTTACCCTACAAATTAAGAAACACAAATATATACTATCAAATTGAATACATATACAAAAAGCTTACTTTTATCTCCAACATTTTATTTAATTTACTTCCTCTCCCTTCCATATTTAATCTTTTGCAATCTAAGCTGATATGGTAACCAAAAATCAAAAGGGTCTATTACAATCAAAGTTGCCAAAGTTTACATTTTGAACTAATTAAAGTTTAAATATTTGTAAAAAATTTTTACGCAAGGCTATACATGTCAAACTAGTCAAAGTTTAAACACACAGTTGAAATGTACTAATTAATCATAAAAGAATAGTATAGATAGCTTAAAGTCAAAGTTAAAGTCAAAAGAGTCCATTAAAGTCAATGTTACAAAAGTTTATTATTCAAACTAATCAAAGTTTGAATACATATACAATTTCTATACATAAGGTTATACATTTCAAACTAGTCAAGGATTAAATGTATATATACAAATATTTGTAAATAAAACTATACAATTCAAACCACTTAAAGTTTAAAAACATACATTCAAATATTTTACACGATCAAAATTTGAGTGCTGTAAATAACAGAGTTACACATTTACATATGTTATACCTTTGCTTTCCTTCCACTTTTCTCGTTAAGACATGGGGAAGCATGTGCACAAGACAAAGGCTCTGTGTCCATTTCAAGGTCTTGAGATAGATGAACATCATGGTCGGGAGTTGCTTCTTGAGTGGGCCCATCCAACTTCTTAATAACATAGAGATGTACTATATCCTTGGAATTTGCAACCTCTATCATCTTCATTGCTCCTTCATCATTAGTTAACATCTTTAATCCTTGGTTCAATGAATCTCTTGGACCCTTGTACCACATTGACTCAATTTCGGAATAGCCGAAGTCTTCTTTAAGTAGGTTCAATTTCAAAGTAACTCCATGTATCCGAGTCACAATGGTCCTAAACGTTAACATCACCTCCAATATATTCTCCTTCTGTGAGTTGGCCACCATGATGCACTTCCACCGTGAATATATCCATCAACAGTTCAAATTAAAATCACCTAATGAAAGAACAAAAATTAAGGAGTTACATTTAAATTAAAATGACTTAATCAAAATTCAAAGAATAGTGCAACTTATCATGTGCCACAAATCATATAATATTGGTGAAGACTTGAAAATTTCAAGGCATACTATAATGCCACTACTTGCTACCACAAATCATATTACATACTGGTTGACATTTGGAAATTTGGAAGGTACACATTCATACAACTCATATATTGGTGAAGACTACAAAATTTCCAATGGATATAATCACAATTGAAAATTTGAAAGGGACACATTCATACAACTCATAAGACTACAAAATTTCCAATGGGTATAGTCACAGTTGAAAATCTGAAAGGGACACGTTCATACAAATCCTATACATTGGTGAAGACTACAAAATTTTCAATGGGTGTAGTTAACAGAGAAAACTCATGTATACAGTCATGTCACAACTCACATATAACTACCATCAATCGGACGAGATGAGTTAGAGCACAAATTGAACCATTTAGCCTGAATAATCAATCAGCACTTGAAATCAAGGCAGTAATAATCACAAATCAAAGCCACATGAATCATAATTGTTGATATCAGGGGGTTTAATCGAAGTTAGAGCACAAATCTGAAAGGGACACATTTGGATTTAGGGCAGGAATCAAAACGCAAATTAGAGAAAAATTACCTTGTTGCCGATAATGATATCCACATTGTCCTCGCCGCCGGTATCAACGTCAGCCGTCAAGCAAAATCAGGGAGCCCTTTACACGACGTCAAATTGAAGTTAGGGCACAGATTTAGATTTGGGGAAGGGATGAAACAACAAATCAATGAAGAAAGAACTCACCTTGTCACCGCCGATAATGTTCTCTGCCGCCTACGTCACCCTTGCTGTCGGTATCAACATCGACCGTCAAGAAATTTCAGGAAGACCCATACACAACGTCGTCTCACACTCAAGGAAGAAAGTAATTATTTGTGAACCTAATTTGACTACTTTTGAAGGTTAAAAGGCATAGGGGCATTGTGGAAATTTCACACTGATGAAGCTGACTGGACAGATGACGTGAAGGCTTATTTTTGCCACGTCAGGTACCCAATTAGCGTTTAATGGCATTCATGTTAATAGAATGATAAAAAAAAGTATATTTGATAAATTTTTTAAACATAAAAGGCATATTTGACAAAAAAAAATATTAAAAATATAAATAAAAATAGGGATAAATTTAAAAAAACAAAGTCACTTTTTGCCTTTGTTCTATTTTGTAAAAAGGGCAAAAAAAAAAAAAAAAACCTTGTGCGCGAAGTTAGGAAGTCCCTCTGACAAGTTTTCCTCTGGGATTCTTCTTCTTGCACCTTTGAGTCTTCACTTCAATTTCTACTTGATCAATCTCAGTCCTCGTGTTAGGGCATACAACCGTTTCACCTCACTCGTATTCTTCCTCTTCGCATAATCATGGATCAAAACGACGATATCAGCGCTCCTCATTCCATGGGAACCACAATTATCGGTGTCACTTACAATGGTGGTGTTGTTCTCGGAGCCGACTCTCGAACCAGCACTGGTACACTCATTCACTACACCGTTTTCTTGTAAATAGTTTGCACACTTTATCTATTTGGTTCGAGATTTAGGGGGGAATTTTTCTTTAATTGGAAGTAGAAAAGTATAAAGGTTTGTGACAGCATCTTGTCCGATAATTAAGTTGTATCGTGCTAGCTCTTGAATAAGATCATTTATCCATAATGGACTTCGTGCTGTTTCATGCTTCTTTTCAGCAGAAAAATCTGTATTCCTTTCTGAGCCACCCGCACTTCTGGCTTTTTCTATGGTTGTTGCAATATATTTTCTTTTTTTATTCATTAATGATAAGCAAATTTTAGTTTGAAAGTTTATTTGTCCATTTTGGTCATTATTAGGACCAATGACTGATTCTTATAACTATTGCATTTGCAGGAGTATATGTTGCAAACAGGGCATCAGACAAAATTACACAGCTTACTGATAATGTCTATGTTTGTCGCTCTGGATCGGTAATTTTTGTTCCGACTGTAGGAACTTAGGACTTGTGATTTGTTTGATTGGAAAATGTCTTATGTGGTAATGGTGCGTCACTTCAAATAATTATTCCGGGATTTGAGATGTTTTGCTGTTTTAAAACTTTAGGTCTTTCTGTTGTTCTTCTTGTTATTTTGATATTTAGCCGTTGTATCTAATTCAATGTTATTCTTATAATGTAAATACGTCATGCATCATTTTTGCTTGCAACTATGGTTTTCATTTCAACCAGTGGTAGCTTTAGTTAAATAATGTGTTTGTTGAGAATCACGATTTTGAGTTTGATTTGATTTCTTGTCCCCCTTCACGCCTTGCAATGTTATTTTAGTTTCTTGAAATACTGACTTAGAATTTCTTTTTACAGGCTGCAGATTCTCAGATAGTATCAGACTATGTGCGCTACTTCCTTCACCAGCACACGTAAGTGATTTTACTCCTATTTATACTTGTAGTATATTCTGAAAAATTTTATAAAATGAATTACAGTACTTTGAGATAGTCTTGAAAGTTCTTCTATCGCTAGACAGGGTTTGTTCTTTTGCACACTCCTTCTGACATTTGACTTTCCTGGTTTATTTTTTCCTTACCAATGGAAAGATTGCTCTGGCTTTAACTGCTAGATGTTGGGATCATTGTGAGCTGAACTTTATGTCTTGTCCCAATATTGTGTTTTATGTAAAATTCTGAAAGGAACCCTAACGAGTAATTTGAACTCTTTTTTTTAACGGATTTTTCTAGATATTTAAGATGGTTATCAAGTTACTTGTACAGTTCTTTAGTCTATTTATTTCTGTAAGAATTAATTGAACAAAGAAAAGAAAAGGACTTCAAATGGGTTAAATTGAAAAAGGAAAGAAAGGACTTCAAATGGGTTAAGTTCCCAAAGTCCTGATGATTCCTGTCTTATCCCAATTAGAGTAGTATACTAAGCCTTCTAAGAGATTCTAGTGCAAAAGGATGGCCTCTCTGCGTTAACAGGTTAGACAAATAGCTATTATGATTCTATATGTGATATTAATTGTTGTTCTTGATTTGTAAACCACTGATTGATATTGTATGTGATTACAGTGATGTTCTCCTGACAACCGAGTTTTCTATCTGTACAGCATACAGCTCGGACAACCTGCAACAGTCAAAGTTGCTGCAAACCTTGTCCGACTTCTCTCCTATAACAACAAGGTTGAGGTTTTAAATTTTTCTTTGTTTGTTGGAGATGTGTGATTGACTTTCTACCAGGATTTAAATAGCTAATCCAGGTACTACTGGTTAAGATTGTAAAAGAATTATCGTGCCTGTGTTGGCATCTGTTTTCTTCAAGGATTTTAGGCGGTCTACTCCAAGTAAGATAAGATGTGTGTTGTAAAGTCATATTCTCTGGCAACTATTGTGTGCCTTCTGATGAAGTTCTAATGATAGATTTTTCCATATCACTGTTGTAAGTGGAGAAGGGTTTTAATTTTCAGACAAAATACTGATTTCACAAGAACAGTAACACCGTTGAAAAGTAATCCAATCAAGATTAACTGTTTTTTATTTTTTTAATTTTTTTTTTTTGGGTTGGTTAGTTACTTAGTTATCAGTTTGAATGTTGTCTAGTATTGCTGTAATTCCAAAGTAATGAGCATTTGAAGACTTTCCAGCTGTAACATTGTTGTGTTAGTCTGATGAATACTCTGTTTTACCCTCCGTTGAGAATACTGAAGTGCTCTACTATCTTACTTATTTGGATTTATTGTAAATTTACTCATTGGCAGAATTTCTTAGAGACTGGGTTAGTTGTTGGTGGGTGGGACAAATATGAAGGTGGTCAAATTTATGGAGTTCCTCTTGGTGGAACGATAGTTCAACAACCTTTTGCTATTGGAGGTATTTTATTATTATGTGTGATGCATTTACCTTCATGATTTATGTATGCATTCTCGGATATACATGTGTGTGTTTGTGTGTTGTTTGTATGTATTTTACCATGATATCAGTACCCCTCATGGTGTAGAACTATTGATCAATTTAAATCCATAAAATCATTGATGCACAATGAGCTCATTACAAATCTAATTTAGATTGTGTAGCAAGCAGTAGAAACGGAAGACCCAAGCATTGACTAGACAAATAGTTGCTTTTCTCCCCTGGTCTGTATATGAAGGAAAAGAAAGAAATTAGTTCTGCCATGAAAATATGGAAAATAGATCTGAAATATCTGTATTATAGTTTATATCATGAAATTTTGGTATTGTTTCTTCTGAATGTGTACCCTTTTATGGCAGTGCTCAAGCTTCTATCTTAATCTTAGTAAAATTTTCCACTGAGAATATTGAATCTGTCCTGTTTTAGGATTTGGTTCACTTTTCTGGTTGTATAATTTGATTTAGAAGAATATGGTTGACATATTCTCGTTTGAACATTTTTTATGTTGCTTTTCTCTTGTTATGCATCTTCTCTAGTTTCTAAAACCTTTCATCGATAGTCTGTTAGTTTGCCTTTTGTTTATGGAGCTATGGCTTGATTTGTTTCACAGGATCTGGCTCCAGTTACTTGTATGGATTCTTTGACCAAGCATGGAAAGAAGGAATGACCAAGGATGAGGCTGAGGTATGGGTCTTCATTCGTGACAGAACGGCCTACTTATAAACAAACTAGGAAATTGACTTCACTGCAAATGGATTGTTTGGATATCTGTTTTTGGGGATTTGATCTGGTTGTTATTATTACGACAAGATTCTGTAACAGCTATCGATAATGCTTGGTAATGGAATGGCAATTTGGAAATTTGAAAAGGCTTTCTTTGGGGTGAAATTTATGTCCGTGTTGCTGACTGTCCTTTCGATGTTCTATGGCAGGATTTAGTAAAAAAGGCAGTTTCACTTGCCATTGCACGTGATGGTGCAAGTGGGGGTGTTGTCCGAACAGTCACTGTAAGATTCCTTCGTCTTTGACCTTTTTTATTATTATTCAAAACAAGAAAATGGTGTTTTATTCACTACAACCTCTTGATTTTTTTCTCTATGTTGTAGATAAATTCGGAGGGAGTGAATAGGAAGTATTATCCTGGGGACCAGCTTCCTATGTGGCATGAGGAGCTGGAGCCCCAAAACTCCTTGCTGGACATTCTCAGTGCCCCTCAGCCTATGAGCATCTGATCTGAAGAACTTGCCGCTGCTACCAACATTGCAGGCCTTGTTATATCCTCATGCAATCTCTTGTCTGAATCAGTTTAAAAATCTCTCTATGGATTGACATTTTCTTCTAAAACAAAATAATTACGTTATCATATATAGATGACGCACGCATATGATTCAATTTATCTTCTGACTAATATTTCGTTATCTTTCATAGATGCCCCTACGTTATCATATTTATGGCAGGCAGATAAATGAGCTGGAATTAAT
Source organism: Biancaea sappan (assembly GCA_037074585.1). Taxonomy (NCBI): domain Eukaryota; kingdom Viridiplantae; phylum Streptophyta; class Magnoliopsida; order Fabales; family Fabaceae; genus Biancaea; species Biancaea sappan. The sequence goes on from CM073498.1 coordinate 18,926,074, forward strand.
TTTGGTTGTTGACAGATAAGTGGCTCGATTTAGGGGCTTTTTTTTAAATTTTTTTAAATAAGATTAAGAAGTTTGAATTTAAATACTAAATAATTAAGATTGAATTTTTTTTATTATGCAATAAATACATATTAGTGAAAAATGTATTTAGAGTAATTAATGTTTGAAAAATTTTCAGATTTTTCATGAGATTTAATTTAATAAAATGTATTAAATGAAATTAAATATTTTATTAAAAAATAAACACACTTAATAGTTGAAATATGAATAAATCATATTTAAATATTTATTGTCACGTCCCAAAATTTGAGCACGTGACCGGCACGGAAAGTGAATTTCATTTCACCTCCGTAAGCCTATCTTTCTCTTAAAAATCATACAATTCTTTTTCATGCAACCAAAACGAGTTCTTTATACATACTACAATTACTCACATTACATCAGTGAATGAACCTACCCGATTACAGAGATTTCTAGATTTATACAACTTAGAATAAAACTTAACTATTATACCTTTATCCTGAACAAATGAAAAGGTAATCATGGACTAAGGATCCATAATTCCTTGTTCCGATATTTACCTTCAGCTGTCAACTCTGAAAAAAAATATCAATAAGAGGGGTATGAGCAAACCACGTGCCCAGTGAGTAGATAACACAACATTATGACAAAAAAATATCATACATCATAATGATAACATGCAGCAATCATACGTAAATCGATCATCATATGATATGATATTATTCGTAGTACTTCACGACAATATCCAAATAAATCAAATACATTTCAACATAATTCAAAAGTTCACAACAACAATCGGTGAAATCAATTTCACACAAATTTCCCGTACCAACCGGGTCGTCCAGAATACCTCTGGATCGTTGCCCGCGGCCCCTGCCGCATCCACCCTTATCGCTCCATTTATAATCTCCACCCTTATAACTTCACATAAATTTCTCCATGGGGTGCACCACCATGCCTTTCCTTTCCAGTCAAACACAATCACAATCATATATAAAAACATCCTCAATCATAATCTTGAGCCACATACACAACTCAGTCATTTACAATTCAAGCCACAACATAATAAATGTGGTTCCAGCAACATAGCATGTATACAACATAACCCATAATATAGAACAATTATTCAACTCAGTTCACATGCCATTCACAATCCATTATATAACCTCCATTCATGGGAAAATAAGAAAATATAATTATATACATTACCAGACACGTTCCACAATTGTTTATGCCTCATCGTTCCACATCATCCTCTTCAAACTTGGATATACAACATATTTCCACTATGATGCAAAAAGTCAATAACAGATATTTAATCATAGCAAGTATTAACCCACTCACCTGGATTTCACGCTCTCGGCACTCCCACTTTGCACCTTGACCATTCCTATTGTAACCAGACAAAAACCATTAGGGTTACGAAATAGAGAAATTTCCTACCACTACTCTCGACCTTTACTCACATCTTAAGTCATAACTCCTAATCGGTAATGAATATCTAGATGAAACTTATACCATTGGAAACTAGACTCAAAGAGCTTTCCAACGATATAAAGTTTGCCCAAAACGGAGTACGGATGAAGAAGTTATGGCCGATTGAAAATGAGCTAAGGTTTTCCGACACACCTGGCGCCTGGGCGCCACCTATGGCCGGCGCCTAGGCGCCCCACGTGGCGCCTGGGCGCCATGCCTTTCTCTTCCCCACATGTCCTTGGCGCCTAGGCGCCACACATGGCGCCTGGGCGCCACGATCGCGACCCTTCGCGACTTTCTCTCGGTTTTGGCCCGAATCTGGCCAAATCTTCACCGTTTTTCATGATTTCTTCCATAGGATCTCACCCTTAATGTCTAAGGAGCATTTAGACACCAAAATCACCAATTTTAATCGAGAAACGAAGCCGGAATCTCGATTTTTCCTCAAACACTCTTAAAACTAGAAAATAGGGAAAAGCTTAATAAATAGAAATTTCTACCTCGATTCCTTGCTTTCCCTACGTTGCTTGGCTCCTAGAGGCTCGCCCCGTAGCCCGAGATCCGCCCTTCAAAGCCCGGTTGTAGAGTTGGAGAGTAGAGAGAGAAATTAGAGAGAAGAAAGAGAGAAGGAGAGGAGAGAAAGTGAAGAGAGAGAGGAAAGGAGAAAAATGAATAAAAAAAATAGGTGAGGCCACCTATATACTCGCCCGGGGTGAAATTATCACTTGCTCTGCAATTGACCCTCAGTCAAGACTAGCAAAAGCAAATTCATAAAATCTCACCTCAGGTGTTTCTAAATCCTCGGTGCCCCACAAATTTCCTTATTCACTTTAGTCCCTCTCAATATCTCAAACTCCACTTTAACCTCGAATCCATCATCTTTTCGGTACCGGACTCATAATTCATTCCCATAAGCTCTATTCTTCTTCTCGGGTTCCTACTTGGTCATTTCTCAAAAGTCCTCTATACTTTCTTTTCTTTTCACTTTAGTCCTTGAGAATTTGTAAAAATTTCCTAAATTAAAAATAAAAATTTCTATTTCCACATTTTCTTCACTAATTCAAAAAGAAAATTTTCCACATAATTAAATTTTTCACTAAACTTCAAATCAGACTTTAAATATTCATAAAAATTCTTGGGATATTACATTTATTAAGTGTAAATAAAAGTCTTTAGTTTTTAAAAAATTACACTTATTTTAAGTTGATCTTATTTGTTACTAAATCTTAAAATATATCATTGTTGAAAATGATTTTTGACAAAAACAAATAAAATTTACTCTTTTTGTCGTGGGAATGAAAACAGTGAATTTGTTCTTTAATTTGACTTGCACTCATAGATAAGTATACGTAACCGCGTTCATCAGCTATTCATGGGTTTGTTTTTCATGAAAGAAAAAAAACTTTTGTGCAGATATTTATATATTTTTTAACAAGTTTTTCAGTTAGAATATTATAATTATGTAATTTTCTAATCAAAATACGAATAAGTATATAATATTTGAAAAATAATTTTATAATTTTTATGATTCATCATTATATTATTTTTCAAGAATTTTTTTTACATATGTTATGTTTCTATTAAAAATTTTGATGGCAAAGATATAAACAATTGTATATAATTTTTTTTCTCATAAAATTTGCTTTATCTTCGGCTTTTACTTCGTTTTTGTCATCTACAAAATTTAATTCTGATTGTACAATGGACATTAAGTTCATCAAGTTTTGGGGGAAAATTGCTGTTTGATGCTATATTTAAATGCCATTGTTTTCAGTGCAAGTCCCACATTGCAATTTATCCCTTGAAAGCTTAAAGGCCAATCTGGGTCTTTTGCATAAGACAAATATACGCATGTATTAAATATTGCAATATTAAATGCATTTAGGCCTATATATAAATAAAGAGATTGATTGTCCAAGAAATACTTTGGAACAGAACTCTCAAATATTCCTAAAACACCCTTGATACAACTATCGAAATAATATATATAAAGTGTCTTCCATCGTGAGACAAGCTGCATCATCTCCACCAATTGAAACGAACTAGAACTTTGTTCAGAACTGTTTTCGAGCAGCACGACGGCGTATTTTCAGGTGCCCAAACTTACAGGCACCCGGTGATGAACCCTCAAAAATAAAGGGCAAATAACCAGTGGCTTTTTTGTACCTTTGCTGAATCTGAAATCAAACAATATAGATTATTCATTAGCCTAACTCCTTTCTGCCAATTCCCAAATTAAAAGAGACATCAAATAGGTAATATCGTATGGTTACATGAGGTCACGCAGTGTAACGTTAAGAACAAAGGGAAAAGAAAGTTTGACCCAAAAAAACTAGTTTTCTTTTGGTTGCATTTTTTTCCCTTTTTTTTAAATAAAGTAAAATTACCTCAAAAATTTGTTGATTGCTCTTCAGACAATTCCTACCAATTACACAAACCGTTCCACCAGAACCCCCACCAGTAATCTTGGCTCCGTATAATGTTCCGCCCTCAGATATAGAAGCTGCACTATGCTGCAAGTCTTGAACCAATTGTACAAGCCTATCTGTTCCATCGGACCCAAGTCCACAAGCACTATAGCTGTAGTGGCACTGCAAACCATAGTTATGCAAAATCTTATTTTTAGGTTTAACCAATTAACCGAGAACCTTTTAGTATTGTTACCTGCTTAATAAAAAACATTTCTTCTTTCTTCATATTTTGCACAGGTTAAGGGATAGTGAATTCTATGTCATTTGATAAGGCAGTTGTTCAAAACAATGCTAAAATCAAACTTGCAGCCGCTAAGATTAGGATCCAATATTTCAAGAATGTTCATCTAAAATTTGATTATTTCAGTTTTGTTATTATGTTTGCAAAGCAATATGCAAACTTAGGACTTTCAGTTAATCAACTGAAACCGCACATTTTTATACCTGATATAGCAATTCTCCTAGGGCTGAAAGTTGATCAATTGAAGTTGCTGACGTTAGCAGTGCTTTAAAGGCCTACAAAATATATATCATTGAGGAAGTGACTCAATTGAAGCATATAACAGGAAACATATCTAACGTACAATAAATAGTCAATAGTTATTTTATCTGAGAACAGAATGTGTAAAGCAGCTAATTGTCTTCATTTCTATTCTGAATGGTCACACATCCAGACATGGAGCACGGTTAAAATAAGCCGCATCTGCATGATTCAGTTGTAAAAGCTTATACTGGCTTGACAACAAACGAGCTTGAATATATAGTCAAGAAAAACTTTCGCAAGTAGCTGATTAACGGATTGGAGTTTTTACTAAAACACAGCAAACCCTTTTAATTTCACAAATAGCAACGCATAATAATAGGGGAAAAAATTGCAAAAGCGAGTAGAACAGACTTTCAGTTATTGATAAAAGAGTTTTAACCAAAGTGCTAACCTTGACACGAAAATTTTCATAAATAGGATGTACTGTGGGAGCTCTCACTCCATAAGTACGCTTTTCATCTATAACAGTGACAGGATCATTATGATTCGTAAATTTCTCCAAAAATGTCCCACCAACAATGCACTCAGGAATCTTCTTAGCATAGAGAGCTTCATATCTGCAAATGAAAATGTATAAAGCAGCAATTTTATGTTTACCTTAAGGTAATATGGAGTGTTTCTGATACATAAAAGAGTAGGAAGAGCAAGAAATGAAACATATCAAAAAAAAAAAAAAAACTCCATAATCTCAGAAACAGATTGTATGAGCAATTTATCTTCTTACTAATACTAATTCAGTGTCACTCATAGTAACCTTTTTCAGTAAAGACAAATCAGACACACACACACACACAAAGAAAAAAAGGACTTTACCTGTGAGGTGACAGATTGCATAAGTAATTTAACGAGGATTCATTGCCCAGTAGTTCTATATCATCATTCTCCACTTCATCACGATTTAATCCATTTGCATGTGTCTCAGCCAATACCTCAGAAGCTTCGGATTTTATCATTTTCAAACCCATAAAGGTACCAATTCTGACAGATCCGTAGTCCGCACCTCCAACACTGAAATAGATTACCATTAAGATAGTCCAGCTAAGGGAGATTAAGGAGGAAAAGAAGTGGATGTTAATGTTATGGTCAGTTATGATCAGCGATTTGAGAAAACTAAAAGAGATCAACCCAGTTCTCCAAAAGGTAAACGATGGAATAAATCTCATCTTATTTTTAAGAAAAATCCATAATTTCATCATATTCACATCTCACGCTGAACAATTAGTCAAGACAGATTCATACTAAGACAATTGTCAAACAAATACAATATATTAAAAAGGAAAGAGGCATAGTATAAAGTTCACTTTGAAAGGATGCTGGCAATCCACAATTTATGGCAGAGATATTAGGAATTCACATACAAATGAAGGGTTTTGAACAACCAAGAAAACTAGGAATAGAAAACAAATAGCCACAGCGGTTTCCTTTTTATTTTATTTCTTTCCCTTTCTAGCCTTGTACAGGCCCACCTACAGTTGTATAACATCCTTTTCATCCTGAAAGTAATGTCCATGCTACATCACTTTCTTAGAAAGAACTTAAAAACCCAGAGAATATGATTTGTAATGTTCCAGTGAAGCAGACTGCAACATACTGCAGGAAAGACAAACTGATTTTGCTAAAATCAGCATTTTGGTTCAGTGGTTCAGATTGGTCCTCTAATCATTCAGTTGAATCCTAAATTTGGTGAACAAGGCCTCCTCAAGGTCGTTTTGGTCTGTGGACATTCAAATACATAATTTTAAATCATCAAAGAACTTATATGAAGAATTCAGCTGCTACTCCCTGATAAGAGGATGTGGAAAATTGAATTCTTCGGCCTCATATACTTGTGCTTCTTTTTATAATTTTTTGATCCGTAACCTACATGTTTCGTTGCCTTTTAAAAAGTCGTTTTGGAAGGTGAAGGCCTTTGTTTGGACAGCATTACTCAATAGAACTAATACAAATGATATGCTTTAGATTAGATGACTTTCTAAGCTTTATCCTCTGATATTTGTGTGATGTGTTTTAGAAACCCAGAGACAAATAGTCATCTTTTCTTACATTGTGAGGTGGCCTGGGATATTTCGAGCAAATTATTTGGTCTCTTTGAGGGGAGTTAGGTTTGCCTAGTTGACCTTGGTGCTTTGTTTGCCACTAATTTTATGGGATTTGGAACGAGAAAGGAGAATAAAGTTTTGTGGAAAGTGGCTATGTTTGCAACTCTGTAGTGTTTTTGGATGGAAAAAAATGCCAGTGTTCAAGCAACGACTTCTTCCTCCTCACTTGCTTTGGGATAGAATTTGCTGCGTTGCCTCTCTTTGGGTTTCGGCTAATGAGTTTTTTAAGGGGGTGTCCTTTGTAGATGTCCATAGGAATTGGAAAGCTTTGTTGTATTAGCCCAGTTTTTGGGCTTCTTGGGTTGGTTTTGTTTGAGTTTTGTTTTTTTAGGAGGATATCTAGTCCTTCTCTTTTCTTTTGTTTCTTCTTCCCCAAGTATCATTCTCTCTTCTTTAATAATATTTTCTTTTTCAATCAAAAAAAAAAGAAAAGAATTCAGCTGCTACCTTTATTTACTTTCTCTGGTTGACATGGAAATCAGCAATAAGCTCATTTGCTTTAGATTCAACTATAATGTTCATTTGCTATGGATCCAAGTTATCAGATGCCTATGGAACCTAGGGCATGAATTTGTGATGCCTAGGTTTTTCTTCTCATCCTTTTCTTTCAGTTCTAAATCTGACCACTCCTATGCTGCATACCAAAGACCTTAATATTTCTCACCTCTTTATGCTCGCTAAACTCAGATTATCAAACCCTAGCCTCTAAGGCCTATTTTTATTGCTGCCACCCAATCTATCAAAACAAGGAATAAAGAGTTACAGGCAAGACCAAACTGATAACCAGAAAGCAGAAACTGTCATATGGAGGAAAATTTGATCATAATACAACCTACCTGTGTTTTATTCCAGAATCAATTCCCCAAAACCGTATATGGTTGGGAATTTCTACAAGGCCAACAATCTCTGCAGGCTGCAATGATAACAAGCGACAACATAAGATTGCTTTTAAAAAGTAAAAAAATATAATTTTGTAAAGCTTGTACCAATGCCCACCTGGCAAATCATAGCAAGAAGTTTGTTGGCTTCACCACATGCTGAAGCCATTTGATCCATAACACCACATGGAGCTCCAACAATGTGATTTTCCACCTAATGAAAAGTATTCACATAAAAGGTGAAGCCAGATAACAGGGACAATACATGCTAGAGGAAAAATATATCATGTAACTGGAATTAATTGATTGTGGAAAAGGTCAAACCTTCTGGCAGAGCAATGCCAGATCTCTTGGGCTGATATTTAAACCTGCATAACAGTGATAAGTTAATGTAGTTAATGTTTACTTTAAAAAAAAAAAAAAAAGGAACCTATTGAGCATCCAGATTGCTCCCGAGAAACACACTCCTGCTCTTATATATCAAATGAATCTTTCAGTAAATATCACCCCAGAATCAAGGTAAGAAAATTCAACCCAATCTCCACAATGGAACATTCTTTTTTTTTTTTAATATACCAATCACAATGGAACAATTTAGTATTAGCTAAATTTCTTTTTCAGTCTGTGAGAAGAAACATTATTTTACCCAAAATAAAGAAAGGAACTATATTTAGCAATAGTAAAATCTAAGTTTAAACAAAGCATGATTACCATGAGCAGCTGCAATAGCATACATGCTAGCAACCTCCACAGATGCAGAAGATGATACACCTTTCCCTTCTGGGACTGCAGATGAAACCTATTCATTTTTGTTCAAGTATCTAGATGTTAGCAAAAGAGATGGAGATAGAGGAAGTACTAAACAACCATGTGCCTGGATAGTGGTTATTTAACACGTCAACCACAATATATTCTCTATCTATAGCCTAAAACAGTTCTAATTCCATTAGAAAGTAAAATGACTGTTATTTTGATACATTAAAAAAAATACTGTGAAATTATCTCATGAAAAGGCGAGATATGGTAACAAAAACAGTATAGTGGAACTGGAAACCTACAAGCCATTAGCCTTTCAATAAAAATGAAATATGAGGAGATTCAAATCTGTAGAATAGAGTAAGGGTGGTGAAACGTATACATGGCCTGAATCCTAAATGAAGACATGTAACTTAAAATTTAAAAATAAAAAAACATTGGTTAAATTAACAATAAATGGTTTATGTAACACCACTGATGTCTACAAGTCCTAATACCTTTATGGCGATCTTCATGGCAATATAATTTCATTTTGATTGGAAAAAAACTGTATGTCAGTACCACTTAATCTGAATATTTTATTTATTTTTTTGTTTTAGAGCATAAGCTGTAACCAATAACACTACTAGCAAGCCAAATATGTTATTATACCCTAAGAAATCACATGAAACTCATTGGCATTATATTATCAACATTTATAGCAAACTGTCTCGGCAAGATATTTTGTTTGACATCATAAATCAATGTAACTATCTGTCACTAAAGTAAAGAATAATAGTTACCAGCATGCTGATACTATCTTCAAAACGCACACCCAATTCATTCATTAAGACCAAAATTGCCCCAGCAACATATGCCGCCCACCTGTAATAGCGAACATATTAGTATAATAGAATGCCAGATATTCCTCCTCCATACAGAATCATGAGTAAGTGCCACCTACTTTTGGGAAGGATCTTGAGCAAAGTATTGCTTTGCTTTTTCATATGAGATTGGCTTCCCTCCATCCATAAAATCAGACAAATCCATGTCAAAGGTTGGACCTCTATTGCTTAATTCTGAGCCATACGATACCTAAGATAGCCCAAATTTTGTGAAATTAATAAGAGAAGCATTTCTTTCTAGAATTTAAATAAATTGCTAAAATAGTTAACATTTTCAAGTCAATGGATATTATTTTTCTCACAAAGGTTCTTCACTTATTATGCTTCAGACTGAGTTTTTTAATTGAAAGTTACTAGTAATTTTTGCAAGATTTTGAACATACAATTTGCAAGACAGCAGTCGGTTTATCCCCTCCATTATTCTCTCGAGCCTGAGCATGCTTCCATAGCCTATGCCTGCTTGGATGGATTCTTTGCAGAGCAACATGGCAGGCTTCTCTTATTGGCATCTGCAATAAAATGAAAAGAACAAGAAGAGAAGAGAGAAGTGACCAGCTGTCTAAAAATTTCAAAAATAAATTAACTAGCTACATAACATTTTCAGATTTGACAATTATTGATCGAAACATAAAAATCAAACTATTCTTGACAGATAAAAAAGTATTGACCATTAGCATTCTAGATTTGTTATATAATAATATCACTATCCTTCATTTATCTGTCCATTTTTTCCTCTTTTCTTTTTTTTTTTTTTAAAAAAACTATTTTGTATTGTTCTCTCCTTTCATCTCATCAATAAATTATCTTTTTATCAAAAATAAAATGTTATATGTCTATTTCTTTTTCTTCACTTCGTTGCTTGCTTTTAAATGCTATAAATATCAACAAATGCGTTTTTATACGTGCAATATTTCAACACAACCATTTTATTAAGAAGGTCAAGGACAGCTGCTGACTTTAGAACACAAATAAGTTCATCAGAACTAGTATTTATCCATTTTCAATTAATACAGTTCTCTGAAAATGCTGCTTTCTAGTGCCCTAATTTAATATGCAACCAGTTTCGGTAATATTAGGAGTAGCAACAATGGGCCTAAATTACTTCATCAGTTCAGGCTGCTTCTCGTCAAATTTAGCATCTATGATAGAAATGAAAATCTTTGCTTTCTTAGAATCTGAAGTAGTTTCATTCAACAAAGAAGAACCAATGTCAGTTAACATTATTTGACAGGACCATCAAAAGAATCTGATCATTCTATCATTAATTGAATTTACTAAATCACATATATAATTATATATTATAATAAACTAAACAACTACATGGTTAAGTTGACGGACAAGGATTAAAATAAAATGACAAGGGAAAATTAAAACCGTTAGCAAGCAGAGAGATAAAACCTGCAGTACAAGGCTCCCTGAGTAGTCAGCAATTCCACCCATTACATCTAATCTGCCAGGAGCTCTCGTCACAAAAATTTCTTCCTGTACACAGAATGGGAAGAAACACAAGATAAATTATTCAAAGGTATTTGAATCCAACAAATTATTTAATATCATGCTAATACTGCTAATACATGATTTATTCTCTACTGTTTTAAAAAGGTTTCCAATTGCTAGTGAGACAGATCAATTTAGAGGAGAAAAAGAATCTATCAGGAAATAATTATCGAATGAAATGAAAAAGACCTCCAAGTTGAAGAGACTAGCAGCCGCCTTGCGCTCACGTGTTGTGTGTTTCTCATCCATCTCAGCTAAGCTCTTTAAGAAAGCCATAGTATCTGGAAGACCTTGAACATCTCCATGAAGAATCTCAAACTCTTCAGTGTGCCTGAAGAAAAAATATAAGGAAACAAACAAAAAGGGGAGGGGGGCAGTCATCTTTTCTAGTTATAGCCATGGATACAGTTAAAAAACGAACATTAAAAGGAAAGTGATACTTACGAGCCAAATATGAAACTTTCGTCAACCACAGAGGAAGGTGGTGATGAGTGTCCCAGTTGATTTTCAGCAGTTGCATACCATTCTGGGATTGTAATATCTCGGCCAGAGGCCCTTTGTAGTTGATACCCAAGAACTATAGCATCCCGTAATCTTCTTGCGCCACTAAGCTATATATTATATAGTCAGTTAAAATGAAAGTTTCATCACTTTCTTTTCCCCAAAATTTCAAAAAGCAAAAAAATATATACAGCTGGCTGCAGGGAGAAATTTTGATAAAACCAAGACTGCAACTAGAAGGTATCAAAAACCCTTTACCTTGTCTGACGCATAACTTTTTCCAAATGCTGTTTCCTGCAGAATGTGGGCTGCCACCTATAATTTCAAGACATTCATGAAAAAAATGATCAACTCTTTCTGAGATATATAAAACACGTCAAAATGACATTAATTTGCATGTCAGCATCAAGGTGATGAAGGGAAGAAGTCTCAAATTAGGTCAAGATGAAGAATTCAAATACAAGGTAACTTTGTAATGAAAAGATACCTACAGTTAACTGAAAATGGAAAATTTTAAAACTCAATTTAATTGCAAAAAAAGAGGTAACAAGGAAAATTCATCTCAAAAAGTATAAAGCTTTTAAAATTGCAATGCTACTCTATCATTAACAAGCCATTCCTTTCTTCTGTGCTGATGCCTTCAAGACTCCTCAAAGACGATTAATTCAAGAGAGAGAATGTACCTCACCACCATTGATGCCTCCTTCATAGCAAGGTTTCAAAGTCATTGCACGTTCAAGATAAGGTTTCCAGTGACCAGTGAGTAAATCCCTTCTAATCATTTCAACACCACCTTGATAATACTAAGTCAAAAAGAACAAGATGATTACTTACTTGTAAGGCTTCAGATGAAAAATAAAGAAGAGGGCAAGAAACTAATACTAGAGAAGAAAAAAAAAAATTGAGAAAGAGAGAGTACCTCAAGCATGTTTCTCAGAAATGGTTCTTCATTAAAATAGTCTCTGCGTACAAAGACAAATGGACAATTGTATGCCAGGGCTTCACTAACGGTGCCATATCCAATTTTCCCTGAAATGACAAGTAGTGAGTATAATTTTTCCTTTTAATACAACTTCAAACCATGGAATTTTCATACTAACCAAGCATACAGTCAGATGCTGCAATTATGTCAGGTGTATAAGCATTTTTTGCAAGTTTTTTAAAATTTGGTGGAAGATCCTGACTGTCAGAAGCACCACAGACCTGGCTTGCAAAAGCAAAGCATCAAAGAGATCTGATACAATAAACAAATTAGACAAACATGTAAACAAAACGGTTTGGTAGGTACCAGGCACAACCAGCCAGAAGGTAAGAACTCCTCCTTTAACTTCCATCCTGATGGCTAGAGACAAGAAAATAAATATAGAAGCAAAAAGTCAGATGCAGGAAAGCTGTCTAGAATCAAAGAAAACTAGTACAATATACAAATGCCAAAAAGACATGAAATGAAAGGGTTATAGATGGCAAAATACAGAAGCAAATTAATACATGATATCCAGTAAAATAATTATATATATTCATTCCATAAGTCCTATTACAAATGACAGTAAATATCCAACCAAAGATGTTGCACCTCAGATATTTCAACTAAATAAATATATGCGCAGCTGAATCTGCGGAATATCAATTATCAAAACATATATTCCATTTAACATGGAAAAATTCAGAAATTTGTCAAGACAAATCCAATTATAAATTTATAAGAGTCACACGAGTTAGTTCTTATATTTGAGTTCTTCTTAGCGATCCCTTCATAAAGCTAGCTATTCACCAAATCAATCAAAACCAAACAAAAGAAGAAAGTGTTCAAATGAAATCCTGCTACAGAGGAAGGGATACACCCAGAAGCAAAACTTTTTGGATGCTCCAAAATACATATTATGTGGTACCTTTTTTTAATGGAAGTTTGATTGGATACATGTGTTAAATTGGAAAGCATATATCTATTTTTATTGTTGTAAGAACTGTTATATATTATAAATAGTCTTCATTTATATAGTACCCATACCCTATAATTTGAAAAAGTACCATATCCCATACCCGTACTTGTGCAACTTGGGCTACAGCTAATGATTACAGTAAGTGTTGAAATATAAAAGTGCACACATTGACAAGTGTGACTGGTATTAACTGTGCAGTTGTATGCCAATTCTGAATCCTGACAAAAGTTCATGTTATCAAAAAGAAAGTGAGTGAGCAGACAGAGACTCAAACACTTCAGAAATAGAAGTTGCTTTTAAGACGACAACACCAGAATTCAACATCAAAATTGTGATGGATTTATCATCATGAAATTTTTATTGGAACTCAGGCCATGGTACAGTGATGATGATAACAAAAGAGAATAACAATAAACATAATGAAAGAAAGATAAGTAGGAATCCAGGCATCACGTGACTTTGTAATTAACATTTTTACCCCTCAGAATAAATTAATAGATGCACCTCACACCAACATGACTATAATTGCAGCCATCCAAGGACTAAGCAGAATACAAGCATATGAGTTTAATACAATTACAGGAGAGGGTAGGAATATACAGTGGAAGCATATATTATCACCCAGCAGAAAGTAATTAAGTTCTACTTATCAAAAGAAATTCAAGTAACCACCTGGCCACCAAAGTTAAGGATCACTAGTTTCACATTGTCTGCAATGCCCAGTTCGTTCCTTACCTTGAACCAGAAAATTAGAAGGTTGTAAATTAAGAATTAAATAATCCTATGAAAGATTCTCCACTATGGTTTGTAAAATAATACCTCCTTTCGAGATTTATGCAACCTCCTCACAACTAGAGGGACATCAATAACATCTCGAAAGGCTGGCACTGCAAATAGTAGAGATGCCACAAATCTGATTAATTATTTCCAAAAATGAACCAACAAGGATATATATAAAAAATTAAGAAATTATCATGAAATTATATGAGTCAACATACTTGGACAATATCCTGGAAGGCGAATAAGATATTCACAATGGGAATAATCCTCAGCAATCTGTCTCAGAATATATGCAACTAAAGTTTATATGTTTGAAGCAAAAATCCACAAAATAAAAAATAATGCAAAGAACAAGCTTGTCTCAAAAGGGAAGGAAAAAGAAAAAAGTAATATAACTTGGTATAAGGAAAAGTGTTGTAACCTGCCACACTATCGAACGATGATGATAGCCAGCAGCCATGACATACTCCGCATAAATAAAGTCCCAACTGATATTACAAATGAAAAATAATATTCACACAATTTAAGCAAATAAGTAAAAAAAAAATTATGTAAAATCATTAAAAAAATTGATTACTGGTTAGGACTACTAACTTCTAAAAAAATTATGTTAAATCGTTAAAAAGAAAAAAACAACTAACGGGCATCAATTAACTTCTAAAATTTGATTACTGGTAAGGACTATTTAAGGTAGTGAAACAGGAAGTCAATTCAAATCCCCAGAAGTAACTTAAGGGTATTACAGAACTCCAAAAAAATTAATACCTAACAGAACTTCAAAGGATAAAGACATTATGAAAAAAGTTGTTATTTTCTACGTTTTCTATTACATTAAAATTGCCTGAAATTTGTTTTTCTCCAATCCTGGATGGTTTGCAAATCTTGAATAAGTTATGAAAGCCTATAAAAATATACTAGATTCTAAGAAGTTACCTAAAATTGGTCACACATACAGAGCGAATTCCAGCATCTGCTGCTGCACGACATGCGACTGGAACAACATCAGACACCTGCTTTTTCATGTTAGCATGACAAGGACCCACCAAACACAAATTTATTCTATTGAAAGATACTCTTAATTATAAATCAAATATAACATCTTGTCTTCTGATTCTAACCATCATAAGTAACTACAATTAGACTTTATACCAGAGAGGTCCTGGTGATCTCTTTTCCTTTTTGTTGTCAATATTTGTCACTAAAGAATAAAACAAAATAAATGAAGAATTTCAAGTACCACTAAGTCAGCTTTGATGGAGTTTAGCCACTCTGTTTCTTTTTCCAAGATAGTGGCACGAGGCTTGACAGCTGTCTCAGAATACTAACATATTAAAAAACAAGGAATCAGTAACAGAAACAAAGTTAACTAAATGGAAGCATCTATGATTACTAATCAAATGAAAGGTGATGTTTCTGTACCTTCTCCAAAGAGGCAAGGCGATCAACTGTCAATGCATCCGCCTGAACAGCTCCACAGTCCAGAAGCACCTAATTTCACAAATTGCATAGAATTGTAGCTCCACAAATACAATACTCGCAACCAAAAAAAGTTATCCATATAATATGCGCTTAAAATATATACGAACGTTGGCAATTTAAACTACTTCATTTTTTTAATATATAGCTACATTTTACAAGTTATATGCAATTAACTATGATTTCTTCCATAACTATCATATCCATAAGTTACTAGAATACGGATTTCCCTTCCCATGTTTGGAGTGACTTTGGATAGATCATACTCACCTTACGAATGAACAGGCGAGGTGACTGAATATCAGAGGTGAAAACAAACTCCGGAGCACCAGTGACCACATGCACATCATGTCCGGAAAGAATTAGATGCCTCACCACCTACGCATTCAAGAGTCGAAAGTGAAAAACCAGATCGCAAGCACGCGACAGTAAAGCACACAAAGCAATATTATTTCAAAAAAAAATCTCTTATTTTAACCCCCAAAAAAAAATTATCCATTGGCCGGAGCCGAAATTGCAAACCCAGAAAGAAAATCGAATTGCAGAAACATCCAAGTGATGAAGGCACCCATTGAACTGAAAGTGACAGAAAAACACAAAAGGAATATGAATTTGGAATGAGACCTCAGCAACGCGGGTGGCGTGGCCAAAACCATGCCCGGTGACATAGTAAGCGAAGACCAGGTGCTTCCTGGATGTGGAGACTCCATCGCTTTCCTGTTCGATCCTCATTCTCTCTTCCTCAATTCGAGATTATGAACAGTCAGAGTGTATGGATAATCACTATGAAGATAATGCGGCTTGAGTGCATTTGCATAAATAATGAGAAATTCCAATTATATATGCAATCACGATTACGATAATTTGGATTGAGACGGAAGAGCCAAATCAGTTCCGTGCCAAAGGTAGTTGATTCTGTTGGAACGAATGTGACTATTAAGGGAAGCTAGGCGGGACCGTTTCGGAATTGGAGTTGGATCAACTTCAAATCCGGAGGGGAGCCTAAAAATTGTAAGAAAAAAAAAGTAAAAATAAAAATAACCATTTTTTAATAGAATCTATTAGATCCAACGTCTATGATGAGGTTGGAGGCTCCAGCGCTAGAGGGAAATCCCTCCACTTTGGGTAAGCTTATGTCGTCGTCTCGATGCGGATCCCTTGTCTGAAATGCCCATTTTGCCTTTCACATCTTATTGGGGCAAGTGATGATTGATTGCTACATTTGTATCAAATTCAAATCCAAGTCAGCTTTAGCTGTATTGTAAGATTATATGTTCGGATCCAAGTTCTGCGGATAACTTTCTTACTTGAATCTATTGATTCGAACGGATGCTACTGTGATACCGTAATAACTGTCACAGTTAAATACCTTTTTTTATTTTTGACAAAGATATCATTTTCATCCTTTAATTTTGAGTTTTTGACCATAGTTTCATATTAATCTTTTATTTTGATCTTTTTTATAAATATCATTAATTTGATAAACAAAAATTACTCACAGTTGCTAACTCAATGAATACCAAGTCTCTATCCTATAAGAAAAAAAAAAGAGTTTTTGACTCATATATATAATTTTTTTAAAAAAAATGCATTCAAACTAGAGCTATTACCAGTCAACACCTTTTTTAAAAAATTGTTTTTGCTTTTTCTTAGGAAAAAAATTAATAAAGAATTATCTATTTGCTTAAATAAAGAGAGAAAGATATAGATTTGAAGATTTGAAACTTAAAAAAAAAGTAAAAAATGGAATTATTTTTTTTCTATTTTCTTTAGTATTATCTTTTCTTATTAATTAGGATGAAATGATTATATAAATTTGATATAAAATTATCTTCAAATAATATTTTTTATTCTCTTTGTATTATTCAACTTAACATATATTATTAATATATATATATATATATATATATAATATTAAAAACATATGAGTCACATGTGGATTAGGCGAATTAGGTGAATTAAACCCAATTTTCTAAACGGGTTGCTTTTAGCCAGCCAGCCCCACCCCTAAAACGACCTAAGTAGGCCCAACTTCAATGGGCTGGATCCGTTTTGCCAACACTAATTCAACTATATGTCTTTTACATATTTATCTTCTCACTTCTAACTCACTTGTTCTCGTGGAGATGTTTTTTATATAGAACAAATATCTTGTTTGAAAGAATTTATTTTGAACTTATCTGACTTATTTTATAGCATAAGCGCTTATGCACGTGTTTGGGATAATTTATAAAAATAGCTTATGGCATGCCAATAAACTGTTTTTCAACTTATTTTCATAAGTTCTCAAGAATAGTTTATGTTTCATAAGCTCTCTATAATAACTTATAAAAATAAACTGAAAACAGCTTATGTGAAGTTTGTCCTCATAAAACCTTCAATTATAGAAATAACTTATATATAAGCACTTATATAATAAGCGCTTATTCTATAAGCACTTATATGATAAGCGCTTATTCTATAAGTATTTATATGATAAGTGCTTATTTTATAAGTACCTAAATAAGTTATTTATCCAAATAAGACCGCAAACAAATGCAATAATTAGCAAGAGTATATTGAAAACATAATCAAACAAATGGATTTTTTCTATCTATAGCAGAGTTTGCGAAACCAACTGTAAAGAATAGTAAAATAATTCCATATGTATGTGAAGATTGATTCCTGAGATGTTGAGAAGCTGCAATATGTGAAGCCTCCAAAGCATACAGGAATTCCACACACCCTATTTTGTATACGTAGAAGAACTAAATTCTAGGTGGATGGGAAATACAACAACCACCCAAAAAAAAAAAAAGCACACTCTATTTTGGATACCTTTGTATGTAGATCAAAATTTGAAAATTGAATCTTAAAATGCTAAGAAGTTGCACCCACTATTTCATATACATAAAAAGATTCAATTTTGTGTGGGTACGAAATAAAACAGGCACAATATAATTCCACAGACTCTATTTCAAAAAAAAAGAAGTATAAATTTATATTTGCTTTCTATTTTTTATTATTTCACAATTTCACACTCTATTATACACAAAAAAGAAAATTTGTTAAGAGAAGAGAGGAGTTAAAAGTGAAAAGATAAAAAACAAGAAGAATACATAACTTAAAACACGAGAAGATATATGTTTGAATATAATACACATACATATATAAGTAAGTAGTTACATTTTTCCTTTGTACAACAGAGATTTAGATATTCATTGAATAGGCAATTATATCAATAGTTTTTGTCCATTAAGTCAACAGTGTTTGCAAAAAAGATAAAGAAGGAAACATTTTTGAAAGTTAAGGAACTAAAATGATGGTTTGCCTTTATTTTTAAAATCCCAAGAAAATTTAATTTTAATCAAATGCTTTCTTATTGTTAATATAGATAAGCAAAAATGGATTCCATTTCATTTATCAAATTTAAGGTTGTAAAAGCAAAATAAAGACCAATATTGAGAGAAACGTAAACAAATATAGTGTTTGTCTTGTAAAGATAACTATAATATTTATCCTATTTGGACAGATCTAAATCTTCTACCATATAGTAGAATGTTATATTTTCTAGCAATAATTTTTATCATTACTAAAATTTATAACAACGTTATTTATTGTTGTAAAACTATTGCTATAAATTTTAACATTGTTGAAAAAAGTATAACACTCTAGAATCTGAAATGTTAAATTTCATATTTAACAATTCAGGTTTTAAATAATGACTTTAGTATTTTTTAAAAAATTAAAATTTAAAAGATAATGATCTAAATAAAGAAAAATACAAAACCCACGAAACCACGTACTATTGTGCTTGTACAACAATTTACATTGAAGCCCATTTAAGTAGCTTAATGGGCTCTAATAATTCGGCCCAAACTACATTTTCGGGAACGAGAAAAGAGGAAGAAAGGTCCCTCTCGCTCCTTATATAGCCCCCCCGTGCAACATCTTTGGAGTCGGAGTTAGGGTTAGGGTTTGAGTCGAGAGTTTCAGATGAGTGCTTTATTAAGGTTTCAAGTCGATCATCGATGGTGAAGGGGCTGGAGTTTGGCTCTTTGGCTAATGAATTTCGTGCCTTAGAGATGAATGCAGCACCCAATAACAAAATCATCAACGTTTCACCATTTTTCCATGAGAATCTAGCGGTTTTCTTTTGGTAAGGTTGATACAATGTTTTGAATCCATCGCAGTCAACCTCTGAAGTCTGGATCTGCTTCTTCATCTTCTTTTGTTCTTTGTAAATTTGAGAAAGATTTGTTTTTGATTGTTGAGTTGGAGAGAGAACGAACGATCGAGTAGTAATTCAGGCAGCCTCCTTGCCAAGAATCAATGGCAGGCGGGGTGTTGAACTGCTCGTAAATTGAACCCTTTTGCTCTTCAGACTTGCTGAGATTTTCTCTGAAGCTAGTCTAGTAAGCTCAAGTACATTAATCTTAGAAAATAACTAATTTTATTTTAATAGCCTTTCTCTCGAATCTGAAACTCGCACTGTGAACCAGCTATGTCCGTGAGAATTGAGGGATG
Source organism: Biancaea sappan (assembly GCA_037074585.1). Taxonomy (NCBI): domain Eukaryota; kingdom Viridiplantae; phylum Streptophyta; class Magnoliopsida; order Fabales; family Fabaceae; genus Biancaea; species Biancaea sappan. The sequence continues at coordinate 18,945,903 of CM073498.1, forward strand.
CGTATGGTTAAGCTCTCCAGGGACTCGTGTTTTCAGTCAAAATCGCAACTATTTTAGAAGAATAATTGGATCTCTTAAATGGGCTAATAATTTCATCACATGTATTTCCCTATTTTTTCAAAACACGTTTTTTTGGTTCTTTAAAAATAATGACTCTAAATACTACTTTCAAACGGTTTTTTTTTTTTTTTGGTTCTTAAAAACGATAGACAGATGTTACAAAACAGTTTCAAAGTCTCTGAGGTAATCTTTAACTATAATTCCTAAACTCCTTAATTTCAGAATTGAAAGATAAGCTATTGTATATAAATTAAAAGTAGCATATAAAATTAAATAACTTCAATATAAAATTAGGAAATAAAGTGAAAATTAAAATCACAATATAACATGGAAAAAATTATATATTCTTTACATCAATTTTAATACATTTGTAATATTTTTATGATAATTTATAATTTAAAACGAAAAGAATTATGTTGAAAAATTTAAGAATTGTAATTGTGCTATAATTTCAAGAGTTATATATATTTGTAAAAACAAATCTTTATCAAGAGAGAAAACTATAATATGAGTACGCTATACTCAGAAACAGAGAGGCTATGACTTAAAATCCGAACAGGGGGCAGGGGCCAATGCGCTTAAAATCTCAAACTACAGAATTTTTCATTTGTGATTTTATAGCCGGGATTAGAACTCACCAAATCCCTCAACACAGGAGATGAGGAGTCCCTCCAGCCGCCGAAGTGCCAGAGGAAATCTTCACCTATTCAACTTATAGATTCAATGGATTAAAAAAAACTAGTCAGTTGTTTTTTTGGGAACTCTTTTGTCAGTTGGAGGAAAAGCTAAAGGAAGCACGCTGAACTGAAGTAGGATCCTAACATGGGATAGCTCGAAATAGAAACGGAATCTAAATCATCTTATTTTGATCAAACTAACACTAACCATCTGTGATTATTTTGTATTGTAGAATTTGTTTTCATTGTTTGAAAAAAACCAAACTAGCCATTCTGTATAAAACATTTTTGTCTATGTAGTTTATGGTTATTTTGCGTTGTTCTTCTTGTACTGTTTTGCACACCCTGAACTGATCGGGTATATTTGTTGTTTTTGAAGTTATTCCTTTTTCAACCCAAAAAAAAGCCCACACAATTTTTACTCAAACAGTACATTTGTTTAATAAATTGATAATTATAAATCACATATTAAAAGGCACAGTATTGTTAGAATAAAAATCACGTATTATTTGTATTTGAAGCTAAAAGAAATTTCGTATTTTAAACTATATTCTTCCTTGTACAGATTGGTAACTACACAGGTAGGACCAGATAATTCTATTGCAGCAAAACCTCCTAAGTCCAAATATTTAATAACAACAGCTAAAATAATACCAAGTTCCAAGTATTGGAAATGGCTAAAACGCATATGCCATAAACCTCCAAATCCAAACCTTTCCCACTGAAACTTAATTGATTAACAGTTCTCCAAAACTTGTGCTATTAATATGTACGAAAAAGGAACTGCCAATGGAAGGCATGGCAAGTCGATACTTATAACAGTGAGGCTACCGAAAACAATATTATATCCCATTATGAAATCAAATGATAGCTATCACCAACTCATTGGAGGGAAAGTGTTCTGCGGGAGGCAAAGCATCATATGGTGTTGTTGCTGGCATGGTGAGAAAGCCCCAACAGCTTCCACCTTCTCACCAATTTCCATATCTTTCTCGTTGCTGCCACTCATATAGGTTTCATCTGTGTCCATCATTTCACCTTCTGCCTCTACAGGATGACAAACCACTGGAACTCTTTCTTCGCAGACCGTTGATGAATGGAATGGAACCCATGGAACGATAGCCAAACAGTCTCTTGATCCTTCAGAGCTCTTCTCCTTGCTCATTCCATCTTCCCCGGATTTTTCTAACTTTGCACATTCCCAGGATGACAGGTAATCTAGGAAGGATGGAAACAATGGTTCAAGAGATTTTCTGGCAAATCCAAAACCCCTATAACTTCAACAACCATATCAAAATATATGCAGTGTGTTTCATGCTATGCCCCAATTACCACGTGGTTCTAATAATGAAATGAAATTATGAGCAGCATTATTTCATTACGTTTGTATGCAGTCTTTAAGCAAGAGAAATTTATTTGTTAAACATAAGATTACAGACATAAATTTTGCATATGTTGATTCTTGCTCTATCAGTTCCCAACAGCATTTTCCATGTAAAATATTCTTATCAGCAAATTGCCATTGCCATTCCTATTGCAATTTGTATAGGAATGTCTTAAAACCTTTCTTTCTATGATAATACTGTAGTCTGTATCTCCTCTCCAGTGACAGCACTCCAGAGCATGACAGTGTAGATTTTGGGAAGGGATCATCACTAACTTCCCGTTAGATTTGATTTCCTCAGAGGTTACAAATATTCTGAAGGATTAAATCTATATTATGTCATGCTCATAAAATTCCAAGCTACCAGAAGATCGAGAATTATTCCAGTCATGTTATCAATCTAAAAGCTTCTACTTGTCAGAATGAGTTGAAACAGGAAGAGCAACAGAGCATGAGAATCACAATATTCAAGTGTGATTTCATGATAATTTCTGAGAAAGTTGTAAATATCGTAAGTCTTTGACAGGTATAAAACTAGCAAGTTATACACTAAGCATAACAGGAACTAAAGAATTTCACATGGTTGAACTAAAGAATGAAGATTGACATCCCTATGAGCAAATTAAACAGCTTTTAAACTCTCAACTTCTAAAAGAATTGAACAAGCAAGAAAGACTCAACTTTAAACACAATAACAAACATAATGTTCTACTTTGACTTCACCGTGACCCCATACATTCCATGCTATTGACTATTTGAGGATTTCAAGTTAATTCTCTAAGACTGAGAAGTCGATAAAAAATTAAAAGAGCTTTAAAGAAACTAACTACGGTGCTAAATTTGGATTTAAATTGGGCTAGAGGAGCATATGTATTATGTAATCACTAATCAGACTCCTAAGGTCTGTATAGCTAACTAGCTACTAGCTAAGTCTTGGAATTCCACTTCTCAGTCTCTTCCTTAAAATCCATGATCTCTTCTCATGAATTCAATCAATGGCGAGGCGTCAGCAGTCATAATTAATGTCTTTTCAACTAGAACATACATATTACTAGTAAGCCACATACCAGCTTAAGAGCAGTCAAATACTTTCGATCATCAATATGATTTTATTGCTAATGGAAAAAATCCATTTTACATTCCTCAGATATAAAAACAGAAAAAAAAAAAAAACAAACAAACAAACACACACACACACACACACACAAAAATTAAGGCCAATGCGAAAATCGTACAGAATTTAAACGTAGAATTCGGATACTACCTTTTAAACCGGGAAGCAAGTCAGATTTCACAACGATTGAGAACTCCGGAGGGCTCGGAGACTTTACAAAAGGGGTTTTCGTTGGATCATAGAGCACAAGTGCTCTCTCTTCCGACGCATTACTGGTTGGCGATGTGTCAACTGATGCTGCATCTGTATGCACCATGGCACTGCTACTCCATGGTAGTTCTTGCGGTAAGCCTCGTTCAAAAACATCGGCAATATTGACGTTTGGGTCTTCATCCATGACCCGAACCAACTCAGCATCCTTACATTTATCCCAAACAACAATTAAAAAGAAAACAGTGTGTTGTGAGAATTCCACAGTACGCATCAAGCAATTAACCCGAACTACTTAAAAATAATGAAGAATAATAAACAAAAATAACATCGCAGAGTGGAAATTTTGTGGAAAAAAGGTACCAGTCTCCGGAATTTCCTTGACGTATCGAAGGGGCAAATTGAAGAGAAATCATCGAAAGTTTCTTCAATATCCTTGCGCTTCATCGTGTCCGGGATTAATCTCAATCCTTCTTCGTATGCGAGTGCAAAGTAGGCTCAGCTTAAGAACATTCAGGAATCAGATAGTTCATTTCTTTCGGAAGGCACTCACTGTCGAGAGAACAGAAGTCGAGAAATTCATTTTTTTGTAATTTGCATTAGGGTAAAACATTGTTATTTTATAAATTAGTCTTAAACTTACTCTTCTAAACACTTTAACAGTTTCTTCTAAACACTAAACTCACGTTTAGTTAGAACTGCGATATAGGAATTAAAACGAGAATTAGAATGAAAATAGAAATTGGAATTTCATTCTAAATTTTATGTTTTATTAGATATGGAAAAAAAAATCATTTATTTCTTATGTTTAGTTGCAAAAATTTGGATTGAAATGTAAAAGAATTGTAAAAAAATTATTTAATACTCATGAATAGCAAAAAATTATATAAATATTATATAAAAAATACTGGTAAACTAATTTAATAAAAAATTAAAATGTTAAATATTACATAATAACATATAAAATATAAAATATTATATATAATAACATATTGAATATAATAAATATTTTACATATCACATATTAAAAGTTAAATTTGTTGTGTTAATTCATAGTTATAATTAATAATCAATAGGTTTTTTACATTTTTAACAATATTTTAATATATTACAAAATATATAAAATAATTTAAAAATTTTTTTGACTATACATCGATAGTAAGTGGTGGTCATGATCTCAGTACTTTCAAGTATATCAACATAAATGCTAAAAATGTCATAAGGTAATTAAATGAAATTAATTATAAATTTAAGATAAAAATTTAATTTTAAAAATTTTATAAAATTATAATAGTCAAATTGAAAGTCCATTTCAATTGGGGAATAAGAATTCCACGAATTTTAGCAATTGTCATTCTCATTACAATTCTTTAGGTTAATTTCAGTTATCAAACATAACGTAAATCCTTTATTTGTTTAGTCTATAAAAAAAAAACCGGATTTTGTTTTAAACGAAATAACACTAGAATATAATCTCCATGTTTGTAGATAATAAAAATATTCTACCGAAAATTCAAAAAAAAATTATTCGTTTGGATTCAAAATTAAAATATAGATTTGGAAATCAATACTTCGTGAGGAATATTTATTGGTTATAACAAGAATAGAAACAATGATACCCAATCCCGACTTATAATATTGTATATAAATCGAAATTAATGAAATTTATTTATTTATCTTTGTCTAAATATATGTATTAATAAGCATATTTTAATTTTAATATCTATATATTAGTTATTATGTCTGAGATATTTGGTGGTTGAAACTAGACAATTTCAAATAATATCGAGTGTTTGTTTAGATAATATTAACGCTACCTGTATTATGTACGAATATTTCATTAATATATAGATATAACACATATTTAAATTTAAATGCTTACTTATTTTAGTATAAGTTATTAAAAACTTCTAAATATACTACATTTGACGTTGTGGTAGGATTACTATCTTTGTCAACAATCAAAGTTTTCAAATGATTTTTGCTCCTCACTCTTTGTAAAGACTAGGCTTACCCGATGCAAGCTAATCGTTGAAAGTGTTTGACCTTTAGCTTTTGTTAATTTCATTACAAAGTACAATGTTATGGAAAACTGACGTCTTTTAAGTTAAAAAGACAATCTTGAATATGATAAATTAATTATCATCTTAAGAATCATGACTTTTTCTCCAATATTTTTTCTAAAGACAATTGTTGTTTTGATGACATGTTTACAAAGTCAAAACATAATCAATCTACTATTGTTACAAAGACCTATCGATTTCTCAATATTTTTAAATAACATTATTGGAGCATCAATTTTCAACTTTAGTTCATAGTTTGGAATACTAGACAATTTGATATTGTTCAAAAATTTTCATATGCAGATATCGTCCATTGTATCAGTATTTGCATCGGCTTTGTAGACGCTATCAAAACTTAAATATTCTTGTCATTTTCTAAAAAATAAAGATAATATGTATTCATTTATGGTGTCAACATTTTTTAATCTTGGAGCAAGAATTGCTCTTTCTTTGAAGTAACTCAAATTATTTAAATTGTTCATAAGATCAAGAAATGTGCTTTTCATGATTGAAGATATAAGATCATCAACAACACAACGTTGATTAATAAGTCATTAAGAATTTTAATAGTTGACTTACCAATATTTTCATAAATTCATAGTTAGAAAATGACTTGACTTGTTCAACATCAACTACTGATTCAGATATTTAGAGTAGCATGTTCTAAGTCAAATGCATAACTTTGCAATGATTCCAAATGCAAGATGAATTAATTGTAGAGAACACAATCTCTTATATTTTTGCTCTTGGTATGACTGACAATGTTTGTCTAAAGTCTCCACCAAACACAATGATTTTGCTACCGAAAGGTTTAGTAAAACTTTGATTATTAAAAAATCTCATCAAATCCCTTAGAGTTTTGTCAAGAGCTTCAAAACAAATTTTATTCATCATGTGTGTCACATCCCATATAATTAATTTTGTCACACCTCTCTGTTTAATATTATAGCTTGAGTCTTAATAATTTGTAAGGAAATGCAAAATCGAGAATGAGCAATTCTTTCATCTAGAAGTAAGAGAGATGCTATCCCACTTGATACAATATTTAAGACAATCATCACTTTTGATCTAAGTGCAGTTGATAATATTTTCTACAATAATTTTTTTCCAATACCTTTATATCCATATACAAAAAAAAAATGCCCTCATTGTCTACATTAACAAGAACAATGACTTATGTATATACATGTGACTGATATCTGTTTAACATTTTAATTGAATCAATAGGCTTTTTTTCTAAAAGAGATCGATCATACGACATCTCATCATATATAAGTCTATTTACATATTCATGACTTAAAACTATATCAAGAAAAGACATAGATTCAAATTCACTGAGAGACCTTCTATTGCTTTTGAGTATGTTTTCAATCTCGATTAACGCTAATTCCTCAATTGATCATCAGTGAGTTACAAATCTATTTCAGATGATCCAATTAATTGGAATTTGATATATCAATTTCAAATTAGTAGGAAATTATAAGCCATTACTATTTACCTTAATTACAAGGTTGATAAATTTGTAAAAATTTCTGATATTTTACATTAAATATGAATTAATTACATTTAATTATATTTAATTACATTTAATATGACAGAAAGATTCAATTGAAAATTTGGAATATTAATTTCAATTTAGTAGGCATTGGTAAGCCATTACTATTTATATTAATTATATGGTTAAAAAATTAGTGAATATTTCTTAAATTATACATTGAATATGAAATTAATATTAATATTAATGTAGAAGAAAACATTCAAGAGATATTTAATTACTGTAAGAGATATTTTTGAATACAAGGTTGACAAATATGTGATAATTTCCTACATTTTTTAGTAAATATGAAATTAATCTTAATATGGAATAAAACATTTAATGGGCCGTAAGAGACATTTCTGGTTATATGGTTGACAAATTTGTGAAAATTTCCTATATTTTTTGATAATTAAATTTATTATCTTCAAATGAAGTAAAAGAAATTATATGATAGAGAAAATTTGTCAATATTTCCTATTGTGGGAAATTGTTGAAATGAAATTTGACAGTAGATGATCATTCGTGTATCTAGAAGTTTAACTTTTTTTTTTTTGCATTTGGTACAAAATCTTTATTCTAGATTGATCATTCATGTAATTAGGAGCTGATCACTCATGTAATAATTTAAAACATGTAATCTTGAGTATTTGGATTTTGCATCTGACAAAGATTATGAATATTGTTTGGACATTTGGTATAAAATGCGGAAAATGTTATAAATGTTATTTGTAGTTCTCAATTCCATATTCAAAAATCTCTATAAATCTGATTATAATGAATATTATGATAACATTTTAGATTTAATTACATAATTAACAGATCAATATTCATTCACATATTAATTAAGCATTTAATCAAATTAGAATGTTACAAAATTTAAATTTAATTTTTTTAATTCACATACTAATCATATAATCAAATACTAAATTAGAAAATTTTAATTATATGACGTAATACTATGACATTAGGTGGTACAATAAATTTGAAAGAATTAATTATGGAATTAACATATTACATAATTAAATTTTGTCTTAAGTATGAGTTCAAATTAAAAATTATCTAGTGCTCAAAATTAAATAACTATGGAACTCCACATTAAAGAATTAACTAATTTTGATTCTATGACCTATTAGTATGTCATTAGGTAGTGCATTAAATTTGCAAAGATTTACTTACAAAATTAACAAATTACGTAATTAATTCTTATATCAATCATGTGATCAAAATAAAAATTACACAACTAACAATTTTAATCTTTCTATATGATAATTTTTAATTTGGAAAGAAATCAAAATCACACAAATTCATTCTTAATTCACGTAGAATTTAATAATCTCTAATGATTAAAAGATGAAATAGTCTATTCATGTTCTTCATATAGAATTTAATAATTAAGTATAATATTACTATATTTAGGTAAATTTTTGGTGCTCTCTATTATAAACTTTTGTTCTATCTGACTATATTGTCTTATGTATATTTAGTATCATGCTTATTCTCTAAAATTGTTCTGTAAATGCTTTTGATCTCTCTACTAGATTTTAGTGCTTTTTTCTCATTATGAAAAATATTATTATAAAAAAGATATTAAACACTTACATACAATGGCTTATTGGAAATTAATGTTAATTATAAGAATATATTAAAGCATGTTATAGATAATAGTTCATAAATGCATAGTTGATATATTTTTTTAAAACGAATTTAATTACTTTTTTTAATAAATTGAGTTTATATAAAATTTTTCTTAATCATAAATTATTTATGTACCTTTGTAGGTTGAGTTATTGTTGTTGTTGTTGTTATTATCATCATTATTATTAAGATATTGATTACTTTAATTTTCATCAACATGGCTTCCTTTTTGTATTTATGCCAACCTAGTCATTATTATTAAACTGGAGATACAAAGGTTTGCAAATAACTTAGTATTTCTTATTAAACAAATTTGGATTGAAGTTGACTCATATATTTTAGTTAAACATTTATTTATTATTCACGTGAAAATGGAGTTGAATAAGAACAAATGTAAATTAATATAAACTTAACAAATAATATAAACTATGGAATGAAATTTACCACATTGTTCATTTGAAAAATATATCTATCAAACATACCTGCACCAAGTTTAAATTTAATAACAACATAAATGTAAACAAAATTAATACTTATAGTAGTGATCCATGTCAACAAAATAGTAAGACATACAAACAAATAAAAAAGCAAGTAGAGAATTAAAATTGTCTGCAATACAAATTTCACTCTGTCTTGAACTCTGGATTCAACATAGTAATTATAAAATGAAGTTCCTTGTACAAGCCAGTGATTTTTGCAACCCAACAATCAAAGTCAAGTGGTATTGCCGCGAAAGTGGCCTATTGAGATAATGAAACTCCTTGAGATAATGACATTATCATTATCTTCCCATTGATCTCAAAGCAGGTGGTGTGTCGCCTAAGTGGTTTCCATCTATGTGAAAGAACACTGGTTCTCACTGGTTCATCTATGGAAAGCTTAGAGATGATGATGGACAATATTTCATCAGGGAGGAATGTGGTTAATTAGATATGGAATCTTTGAAGCCAAAGCATTGACTTTTGATCTCGTCACGACCATATATAACATGGGTGTATGGCTATGAAATCTTATTCAATTTAGGGCTTTGCAGAGAGAAAGAGAGTGCTGAGGGGTCTGAACGAGATATGCTAAAACTTTGGTTGAATTTGCTTAAATAGAAAACTATAGCATAAAATCAAGACTATTGATTGGCAAGAACCAAATTAATATTAATTCACATATTAATTAAAACATGCAATCAAATCATAAGGATACTGTCACAACTCGCTACTTGGGCACGTGACTGGCGCGCTGACACAAACCCGTATCACTGTAAGTCTAATCGTCATCTCAATTTTTACCTATTTTTGTTTATTTATGAATATTTACAACATCTATCATTCCTCTTTTTATTTATTAAATAACATAACTTTCATAATTATTTAGAATTCAACAAACAAATGAACCAAATCAAGCAAATAAGATAACTTATTTTTAAATAATTTAAATAGTCTTAATTGTCTAGATTTTAAAGATAACTCAGAGTTTGAAATATTTACACATATACACATATATATGTGTGAATATATGTATAACAAAATAAAGACTAATATTAGGAAATATCACTTAAATATAAATAAATATTAATTAATTTAGATATTTATTAATATTTATTTATAATTAATTAAAATAAATATTAGTTGAAAAATGAATATTAATTAAAATAAATATAAGTAACTACTAATATTAGTTAAAATAAATATTAATTTATAATATAAATAATATATTATATATCATACATTCATACAAGAGAAGAGGACAACATACTCGGATTCCTCACAATCTCCCAAATCACAATTTTAATATTTAAATTAAAATTCAATATTTCATTTACTTACAAAGTCATATCAACTTAATTAAATTCATAATTGTAACCTCAATTTCTATAATAATCCATATCATAAATTCTTAAAATATGATAATTCGAATTTAAATCAAATAAAAATAAATAAATAAGTAGTTCAATTTCTTGAGACCCCTAAGATGTCTTAGTTGACCACAGAGTTTTCTAATATTAAATGAACCAATACTAGTGACTTTGGACCTATCCAACAATAGAAAAGTCCAATGACAACTCTAGACCTCTTACAGATGCTCATCTTCCACTACTTGATATAAAAAATTTAAATTAACGAGTATGAGATAAATATTTCAGTTAACGAGCCAATCCCCACCCCAATAAAATATGCTATGCAAAAGTAATAAAATAAAAACATAGGCATAAATCACAAATCACAAGGAAATATACATACCAGAGAGTTTACAATTCAATCAAACAATTCAGACCAGCGGAACTAGTACTTGTCAATGGCAAAAGATTCGGGAGCACCCGTAGGCCCGCTCTACCAATCTCATCAAACCCGCCATGATGCACAATCTCATCCTCAGCAGTCAAAGCGCCTCATGAATTAAATCTGAGCTCAACTTCTTACCGAGGAAATCATTGTCTCTACTATCAGAGATCAAACTACCATGTCACTCGAATTTTCTGTTTGATGTGAGAGAGGGTACTATCCCACCCAAACATAATCAAAGCTCAAACAATTCTAAATAATCATCGAAATAATCATCAATATATTCTTCAATATAATCATAAATATAATCATCATTCTAATTTTCACCGGATAACTATAAGTATTCTAAATCACAAATAATTGTATTTTTCTCAAGAACCATATCTCTTTCTTAACATTTCCCATTAGCAATTCCATAAATCACCGAATTTTACAAAATTCTCAATTTCTCTTTTAACCCGAATCTCTTATCATGACTATTACCTATCTTTATATTGTCACGTCCCAAAATTTGAGCACGTGACCGGCACGGAAAGTGAATTTCATTTCACCTCCGTAAGCCTATCTTTCTCTTAAAAATCATACAATTCTTTTTCATGCAACCAAAACGAGTTCTCTATACATACTACAATTACTCACATTACATCACTGAATGAACCTACCCGATTACAGAAATTTCTAGATTTATACAACTTAGAATAAAACTTAACTATTATACCTTTATCCTGAACAAATGAAAAGGTAATTATGGACTAAGGATCCATAATTCCTTGTTTCGATATTTACCTTCAGCTGTCAATTCTGAAAAAAAATATCAATAAGAGGGGTATGAGCAAACCACGTGCCCAGTGAGTAGATAACACAATACTATGACAAAATAAAAATCATGCATCATAATGATAACATGCAGCAATCATACGTAGATCGATCATCATATGATATAATATTATTCATAATACTTCACAACAATATCCAAGTGAATCAAATGCATTTCAACAAAATTCAAAATTCACAACAGCAATCGATGAAATCAATTTCACACACAATTCCCGTACCAACCGGGTCGTCCAGAATACCTCTGGATCGTTGCCCGCGGCCCCCGCCGCATCCACCCTTATCGCTCCATTTATATTCTCCACCCTTATAGCTTCACATAGATTTCTCCATGGGGTGCACCACCATGCCTTTCCTTTCCAGTCAAACACAATCACAATCACATATAAAAACATCCTCAATCATAATCTTGAGCCACATACACAACTCAGTCATTTACAATTCAAGCCACAACATAATCAATGTGGTTCCAGCAACATAGCATGTATATAACATAACCCATAATATAGAACAATTATTCAACTCGGTTCACATGCCATTCACAATCCATCATATAACCTCTATTCATGGGAAAATAAGAAAATATAATTATATACATTACCAGACACGTTCCACAATTGTTTATGCCTCATCGTTCCACATCATCCTCTTCAAACTTGGATATACAACATATTTCCACTATGATGCAAAAAGTCAATAACAGATATTTAATCATAGCAAGTATTAACCCACTCACCTGGATTTCACGCTCTCGGCACTCCCACTTTGCACTTTGACCATTCCTATTGTAACCAGACAAAAACCATCAGAGTTACGAAATAGAGAAATTTTCTACCACTACTCTCGACCTTCACTTACTTCTCGAATCATAACTCCTAAATGGTAATGAATATTCAAATGAAACTTATACCATTGGAAACTAGACTTAAAGAGCTTTCCAACGATATAAAGTTTGCCCAAAACGGAGTTCGGATGAAGAAGTTATGGCCGATTGAAAAATAAACTAAAATTTCCCGGTACACCTGGCGCCTGGGCGCCAACCATGCCTGGCGCCTGGGCGCCAATTCCTTCTTCTTCCCATCTCACCTTGGCGCCTAGGCGCCACACATGGCGCCTGGGCTCCACGATCGCGACCCTTTTCTCTCGATTTTGGCCCAAATCTGGCCAAATCTTCACCGTTTTTCATGATTTCTTCCATGGGATCTCACCCTTAATGTCTAAGGAGCATTTAGACACCAAAATCACCAATTTTAATCGAGAAACGAAGCCGGAATCTCGATTTTACCTCAAACACTCTTAAAACTAGAAAATAGAGAAAAGCTTAAGAAATAGAAATTTCTACCTCGATTCCTTGCTTTCCCTATGTTGCTTGGCTCCTAGAGGCTCGCCCCGTAGCCCGAGATCCACCCTCCAAAGGCCGGTTGTAGAGTTGGAGTGTAGAGAGAGAAATTAGAGAGAAGGAAGAGAGAAGGAGAGGAGAGAAAGTGAAGAGAGAGAGAGGAAAGGAGAAAAATGAATAAAAAATAGGTGAGGCCACCTATATACTCGCCCGGGGTGAAATTATCACTTGCTCTGCAATTGACCCTCAGTCAAGACTAGCAAAAGCAAATTCATAAAATCTCACCTCAGGTGTTTCTAAATCCTCGGTGCCCCACAAATTTCCTTATTTCACTTTAGTCCCTCTCAATATCTCAAACTCCACTTTAACCTCGAATCCATCATCTTTTCGGTACCGGACTCATAATTCATTCCCATAAGCTCTATTCTTCTTCTCGGGTTCCTACTTGGTCATTTCTCAAAAGTCCTCTATACTTTCTTTTCTTTTCACTTTAGTCCTTGAGAATTTGTAAAAATTTCCTAAATTAAAAATAAAAATTTCTATTCCCACATTTTCTTCACTAATTCAAAAAGAAAATTTTTCACATAATTAAATTTTTCACTAAACTTCAAATCAGACTTTAAATATTCATAAAAATTCTTGGGATATTACATATACCTTATCACTTTAACATTTAAAATAATATTAAAAGGGTTAGTTCACTCACCTGAATTCCAACGAATCCTACCGATCAACTTTTCATTGATTTGAAAAAGGAAATTTGTTCTATGATACTTGATTTCTCCTTGCTTCTTGAATGGTGGCTGAGAGAGATGTTTAATGCAAAGTGTGTGTGTGTACGAAACCTTGGTGTGTGTGTGTGATACAGGATGCTTGAATGGATGTGCGAGTAGGTGCTAGATAGATGCGGCAGTTGAGTAGGTGTGAATGTGTTTGTGTTGGGAGGTGTGATGGAGTATGAAGCTTGACAGTGGATGACGAGTGGTTTATGAAGTGGCAATGTTATATGTGCCGAATAGGATTGAGAGGAAAAGGGAAGGAGAGTAAAAGATTTAGGGTTTCTAGGTTTAGATAGATTTAGGTAGATGTATGATTATTTAAAATAATTGAATGCGTAGCCCTTTGATATTTTTAATCTACCCTACCAGTTTAGTATGGTAGCCCTTAAATTGTATTTTAGCACAAATATATTAATTAATTTTCGAAAAAAACTCCTATAGTTTACTAGGTTAAGATTCTTATTTTAATATATAACTAATTATCTAATAAGATTTGAACTTCCTTTTATACTCTTTTGGTGAGTTTCGAAATTCACCTAAAATCTAAAGATGGATTCATGAAAAAAAAAATATTTATAATCTAAGGTTTAAATGATATATTTTCTTATTCAAAAACTTAGGTGATTTGTTAGTTACCTTTTTAGAATGCATAATTTTGTTCACCCAACGCTCTGTTTGGTTTAGGATAAGAAGAAGAATGGAAGGCGGAATTCTTGTATACAGTAGATCTCCCCGTGTTTGGTTTGCAAGACGTGCAGGAACAGTTCCATTATAGTGTGAAAAAAACACTGATGTGGCAGCCATTTTTTCTTTCATGTTTTTTCTTCCAAGTAACTATGGAAAACAACTTCTCACTATGGAAAATACTTGAAATTCCCTTCGTGCCCTCAAACGTTGTCATGCTTCTCCACTTTGCTCTGCAATTTTGAAGCCATAAACGTTGTTCACCAGCCCCTCAACTCCGTCTTCTCTAGCCCCTTGCAGAACTCGCTTCCTATCTCGGCCTTCAACCTACGCTTCCGCATTTGCAGGCTCCCAACATGATGATACCACCGATGATGATAGGGATTCTGGCAAACAGGACCCAATTCGCCATTCGTAAGACTCAACAGGATCTTCGAGCCTCAGCCTTAGCCTTACTTGTTGGCTGTTGCTGCCACGGTGACTAGAGAGCATCAAGAGATGATGCAAGAAGAGATGCTGAGATTGAATGTTGCTTTGACTTCTGGGAATGGGTCACCAAGAGAGAGAGAGAGAGAGAGAGAGAGAGAGAGAGAGAGAGAGAGAGAGAGAGAGAGAGAGAGAAAGGGGCACATAGAAGCGAAGAAACATATGGATCTGGTGTAGTTCCGGCATGCTTTTTATTTTTCTTTTTTTAAATAAAAATTTAAATAAGGGTAATTTAGTAAAATTATCCTATTAAAAAATAAATACCAAAATATTTGTTTTCTCTTTCCTATTCAATTTCTATTGGGAATAAAACAATTTTTTTCTTTTTATTTTCTATTTTCTATTTTTTTCCTTTCTATTCTTACTTAGTATTTCGAACCAAATAGACCGCAATTGTTTCAATTCAAAAGATTTGTTATACAAATCTTGGATAATCTTAAACAAATATAATAAAATCACACTTTCTAAGATATTCTTTAGATTTAATAAAATAAACCAACATCCTTAATTTTAATATTAAAGGGGATTTGATTAGTTAGATAAATAACTAATCACATTATATAATCTTTGCATTATCCAATCATCTAATACTACTATTTTTATTTAATTATATAACTTATTTCATTTCCACTTAGTAGTATGGCGTCACCATTCATAATATATTTCTTTTTTATTTATTTTATTTCAATAAGCCATTTAATAAACTACTCAAACTCCTTATTTAAAAAATATATATATATATATATCTTGAGATTTAGAAACTATTTTTCATTTCCTATTCACATCAAGGTTCCTTATAATTTTCTCCATCTATTTCTACCCTTTCATGAATTTTTCCCTATACCCTAACAAAATCTTAAAACTTTCATTTTAGTCCCTGTAATTTCCACTTTGGTCCCTATATGACATAGCACCACATAATGCTAGCCTACAACCCGAAATCATACTAAGGCATCAACACATCATATAATAGCATCACAAACACATATTACACCTAATTTGTAAATAATTTTTTATGAAATAAAATCTAACAATAAAAAAAAATTAAATGACGAATATTATAGTTACAAAAGTTGAATTTTAATTTTTTTAATTTACGCATTAATCATGCAATCAAATTTAAAATTAGAGAATTAACAAATTACATAAATAATAAATTGTAATTGCATAATATCATATTATGTCATTAGGAATAGACATTAAATTTTTGAAGGTAGAGTTATTTTAGTTTATTATCTAGATGGTTGTGAGAATTTTTATAAATTTTATGAATAAATTTCATATCAATGACTATGAGTATTAATTAGAGAAAATTTTACTTATTTTGAATTTTCCTCAAATAAATGAATCTATGTTGTAGAATTTTAGATATTCTATAGAAAAAATGATGTGGATTGAGTTATAGTACCTTATCCATAATCATTCCTTTTCATGCCAGATAAAAATACTTAAAATAAAAAAATATAATGAACAAATAATTAGAGAGTTTTATTATAATTATTATTAAGTAAATACTTAAATTTATTACTTGCTTAAGTAACTTGACCTACACCCACTACCATGTAATAGTTATTGGTAATTAACATAGGAAGACGGAAAATGAAACATGAATTTATTAAATTAATTAATTTTGGTTTACAATTGTAATGAGTGAAAGAATAAATTTGTGTTGAAATCAATGTTCTAAAAATCATACTAGTTATTGAACTAGTAAAGATACTAGTTCAAAAGTTAATAGTCGGATTATAATTAAATCAGTTTATTTTAAAATATTAAAAAAAATATACATAATTAAAGACTATAAATATAAATTTACAAATTCAATAAAAAATAAAATTTGATATCAAATTACATAAAATAACATCCATAATCAACAATTTACACAAAAAATTAATTAAATAACAAAAAAAATATTATTAATCATTTTAATATTCATTAATATCAAATTCATAAAATACCAATATATTGAAATTTCTACTAAAATTGATTGACTTGCAATATTAATTCTTTTATTACCTGATTATAGAATAAACAAAATTAAAAAAATTAAAAAAAATAAGTAAAATGATTTAACCAGTTCATTTAATATTAATTTTTACTCAGTGTAATCGATTTTTAACTGATTCAATCACTTACCTATTTTAAAGATTATTCAAAATCAATTCGACTTTCAAACTAATTCTAACTTCAATTAATGGAACTCGCCAATTCGAGTTAGTTTCAATAACAATGGTTGAAATTATTGATCACAATACACCAATTTCCCTGCTTTGTCACACAATCCTTGTTCACCAACGGAACTAACCACCTTCCCAAAGCTGTACTTCAAAGGCATTTTTCCCAACGCCCTATGGAACTCCCTCATACACTCTCCTCTCCTCTTCCTATGCTCCCCTCTCCTACTACTCAACCCCACATCTTTCAATCCTAGCCGTCCATCACCACCATCATTCCTCGCATCACCATAATCACGTGCCCTCTCCGCTCCCACCAATATGGGCCCCGCATTCGCCACGTCAGCCACCACGAAGTTCATCAAGATATCCTCGCAATTCCGCATCACATCGACGGTCCTCCTTGACTCTGCCATCTGGGCCCCACCCTCGCAGCTGTAACGGTAAAGATACTCGCTTTTCAGAATCATGAACTTGGTGAGGATGATGGAGTATTTGTCAGGATGGACGGTGTAGATCCACTCTCGCCTCGACAAGTCTAGGTCGTGCGATCTGGCGAAGAGTCCGATCAGACGGTCGGGGTTGGACGTCCAGACGCGGAAGGCGAACTCGAAGGACTTGTGGTCCAACTGAACGTCGTCGTCGCAGATCAGGACGGCGTGGGTCCCGATGAAGGTGGGTTGAGGGTGGAAGCGAGCGTTGAGGCTGTTCGATGGCTGACGGAGGAGGGAGATTGGTGCCGCGCCGAGGGAGGAGGTGGAGAGGTTGTGGGCCAGCTGGGACACCACATGCAGTGGGGTCTCGGGGTTTCCCCAGAGGACGAGCACGGAGGATACCAGAGGCGACGCGGAGTACGAGGCCGAGATTGAGTGCAGGAGAGGTATGCGGGACTCGGAGTAGCCGTTGATGAGCACCGTGATTTGATCGGACCGGAGCGTCCGTGGATCCCGCTTCGTGGCGGGGTCGCACGGGTCTGTTGGATTTGCCCGACCCGAGAGGACGAGGGTAGGAATGAGGTCCCATAAGAAGACCGCCATAAGCGCCGTTATCGCCGCCGGATTCATCGCGGCGGAGAGAGGGGACGTGTGAATGTTCGCTGGTGAAAGGCTTTCAGGGGTTATGAAAGCTGCTTGAAGGGACTGTTAAATGTTAGTGGGATGGTGAGTTTGGTATTGACGCAAGAAGGAAAAGCAGTTTCTTATTGGGAATGGCAGCCATGTTATTCTGAGGAAATCTGAGGTTAGAGTTTTGTTATTTAATAATCAGATGAGGAAGAATCTCCAAGCCTTTCTTCAATGCCGCAACGTCAAATAGAAGTAAGCAAAATTCATCCAGTGTGGAGGTTTCTTGTGTTGATTTATGTATTCTCCATTTGGTTTCTATTTACATATGTTACAAAGTGGAGACAGAGATGGTTGAATGTTTGATCACTTTTTGAGCGTGTAATGATTATACATTGAATATGAAAAGCTGTATGCTTGCCATACATTCTTGAAACAGATTCTGGACTTCACTCAGAATCGGAGATGTCTCTTTTCCTTCTTATGTGCGGAGCAGAGGTTGAGGCTGGGAATAGTAGTGTCAGAGAGTCCTCTTCTCTGTGACTCTGTCCGTTTTATAAGCATATAGATAACTGTTTTGTTTTGCATAAAATTCTGCTTCCAATTGTTCCTGTGTAACTAGACATTGATGTATTCAGAGGATAAGGAGCATTGCCATATCCAAAGTTGGGGTGGAACTTTCTTTCATTCAAAGTGTGAGGGTGCTTAGGGTGTGTTTGGTAGTGGGAATCCCTTTCTTTGAACCAAAATACATGTTTGGTATACACAAGAAGCTCAGGAGATGGAATGCAATTACATCACATTGCTGTATAGACGACTACATTGGAAATCTAATGTAATTGTATTAGAGAGAGAGAGAGAGAGATGACGGCTAGAGAGAGACGAGAGAGGCAGGTAAAAGAAGGAAGGAGAAGACAGCCGGAAGAGATGGAGAAGATGGAAGAAGAATGACGAGGAAGACGGTCACGGGGGGAGGGAGAGAGAGAGGTAGGAAGAAGAAGGATGCAGAAGACGAAGGGAGAGAGAGAGAGAGAAAAAAGTTCTTTCATTTTCTTCATTTTAAATTCCATACCAAACAAACTAAATGCAATGCTTTCCAAACATAATTTTTGTTAGAGAGAGAGGGAGGGAGGGAAGGAAGGAGGAAGGGGGAGAGAGAGAGAGAGATGGCGAAAAGATGGGTGGATGGGAGGGAGGAAGCGAGCGACGGAAGGAGAGAGAGAGGTTTTTTGTTTTAGGGCAAATTAGTAAATTCATGTCCAATTATTTTATTTACTATATTTTAAATCTCATACCAAAAAAACTAAATGCAATGCTTTTTAAATATAATTTTTTGTTTCCATTCCCTTTCCCTCATACTCCTGAAACGTGCCCTTAGTTTTTCTTTTGTTAATGCACATGAGCATCATGAGGGAAGAGAGAGGATATAGGGTGAAAAATGAATCTTGAAGAGAATGAGACATTTAGCGAGTGTTTGGTTGCGCGACGGTAGTTCATAAACGTGTGTTTGGTCCATGATAATCGTGTTTGGAACAAAATAGCAATGTTTATTGAGCGTTGAAGTAATTTTGATCAGAATTGATTCAATGCCAAACCTAAATTTGAATCAACGCGTCCCTGAGTAGATTTAGCCCACAATCGATTATGGTTGGTAGAGCCATTACTCCTCTGTAGACTTTGATTCCTCTACTACCCTCCTGCTGTCTTTCTTTTTCTGCATTCCTCCATTTGAAATTTCGGTCATCCCTCGAGTTTTCTTGTTCTCGTTGTGTCCCTGTAATCGCTGGTTCCCTTGTGCTCCTGTCACAGTTTTATACTAGAAAACATAAGTTGCCTAAAGACTGAAGCCTGAAGCCTCAATCCTTCTTTATTTTAGCGATGAGGACTAAAGCCTCGACCTTTCCTCTATTTTCTATACCAGAAAACAAAGTGAAACAAATCATGAGAGAGAGCAGAGACAATGAGAGATAGTATGCAATGGCAAGGAGAATGAGACAGAGGCGTGAGAGGTTGTTGGAGATGATAAGGCTGCATCTTTCAAGCTATCATCGACGATTACATTTCAGCGTCACTCGCTTGGTCATTCATGGACCTTCTGGTTCGATAACCCATCCAAGCAAGCCGCTTAAAGGCAATTAAGCTGATTATGAACTTATCTTAATGTATTTTTTTTCATTAGGATGTGGAAATAAAAATTAATTAAAATCAAAAAATAAAACATAAGCACAAATAACAATTAATTAACGAGGGAGGATAATATATGGCAAAGTCATATAAAGATTTGGTCCCTCCAAAATTTTTATTTTAGCCTCTCTCTCTCTCTCTGTCTCTCTCTCTCTCTCTCTCTCTCTCACACACACACACACACAAAATTGATGCATGTGTGTGTATATATTTATATATTTGTAAGACTTTTATTAGTGTAAATTTTACTTACTTTATATATTTTAAATAGATAACTTAATTTATTTATATTGTTTAATTATTATTATACTTATTAATCCACTTAAGAATCTCAAAATTTTCAATTTCCTATAATCAAAAAATTATTATTATATTATTTAATATAAGAGAAATTAAATAAGGATAAATAAAATAAAATAATACAAAATTCATACTCTTTATGGTACACATTTAAAAGTACTTCTGTTAAATTTCAAAGGAAATCTATTTTTTAAAGTTATTTTTTTTATAACAATTTTCAAACATTAATCACGTTCATGTAAATCTAAGGGGGCATTTGGTAGGCCAATTTACGCTGGAAAGGAAAATGCCTTTCTTACGCCGTAGCTTTTTTTCGTGGTTTGGTATGATATACTGTAGCAGTTAGAGACGGAACTTGGAATTCTTTCTTTTTTCAAAATCAGAGTTTTGGCTTCCATCGCATTTTGAATGGAAAACCGGCCATTTTGATGGAAAGCAAAGTAAAATTTCTTATTTGCCTTGTTCATTCAAATTTCAGTCGCTGTTGGAGCATCCAAACTATTTGTGTGGCACTCGTCGTCTCCTTTGTGCACGCTTGGCTCTTGATACTATAGCGATCGGAGGCCACTAGGCACCTGATAGGAGCTTGGCAGCCGCCAGTCGACCAGTTGCTGCAGGGTTAGCAACTGGTCGACTAGCTCCTGGCAGCCAGTCGACCGGTTCATTTCGGACTCTTTGGATTAAGACTTTGGGGTTAAGTAATGAATTTTTAAGGGCAAAATAGTAAATTATTTTTATATTTACTTTTTCTATTATTTAAAAAAAATATAATAATCGTATTTTCTTCATTTCTTTTCCAGTGCATACCAAACAAGTTTTTTTTTTCTTTTTTTTTTTTTTTCATTTTCTTATTTCCTTTCTATTCCTATTCATTTTTGAATACCAAATGACCCCTAAGTTGGTCTAAAATCAATTATAAAAATTAATTTTGCTGAAATTTAAATTTATGCAACGATTTTCTAAACATCTCTTACTTCACTTTGTGCTAAAAATACCAAGTTGTTGAATTATCAAAAAATATAGTTTGTCTATAACTCTTGCCGTTTCCACTTTGGTAAAAGGACAGTTTGACTGGTCTTAGTCATTAGTTATATTTGTATTAATTTTTTGGTGATCTAAATCTTGAGAGAAATATGACTGGTCTTACTAGTTAATGCAGTAGTCACTAGACACATCATTAAAATCTTGATATCTTCGTATTCATTTTTCATTTTCCTAATATTCACAGTTTAGTCCAACATTAATTTGCATCATTTTTTTGATTTGCATGGTTTTTTTGCTCTAATTTGACCAATTTTCAGAGATAGCTTGTTTTACACATGCAACTCTGTACTACACACCTATATTGATGAGTGTAGTTAACATAAGAACATAACATTCTCCGTTTGTGATTTCAAAATTTTCAAATCAGTTGGTATCAAATGTAAGCAAAGTTAGGTCCTTATCACCAAGAAGTATAATAATAGTTAGGTCTCTGTCCATAAACACAGATAAGCAAAAAGTTAGGCCCAATCGTGATAATTTTTTTTTCACAGGAACCAAAATTAAGAAAAGGTAGGTTGATTTATATAAATAATAGTTAGGTCTCTATGTTGATTTATATAAATACTTACCAATTACTAGGAATATTGTATATTAGGCTATTAGTTCAATCATGAACATGTATGTACAATCAAAAATAGAACATATCGATTGAGATTAAAGTAGTCGAGCAATAGATTGCCAAACAATTATTTGACAAAGCTAACTAAAACCTTAAATATAAAAGATTTTCTGGAGGGATCAATTCGTTTTTATTTATTTTTTTATTTTTGACGGGTATCAAAATGAATGAGTGCGCTTGGTGACGGTGACAACTGACAAAGAGTAGAAGTACCGTCAGTTAAAGTAGATGTAGATTGAGATCATCGTGTTCTTCTTCATTCTTTAAAGTATACCTCACCTAGGTACTGAAAGATTAAAGAATGATTTTAAAAAAAAAAATTACCTTGCAACCAACAACATAAAGTTATGGCAAGTTCTATGGGGTCCACATTTTCAAATTCCACTCTCCTTGTCTATCTTTCTCACTCCCCATCGACGTTGAGCTACCAACCGACCTTTTCTTAATCTGCTAAAAGACAGCGTTTACTTAATGCCATTCCCAAAGTATCCACCCTCAACGGTCTCCTAACCTCCTCCCATTTTGAATTCTCAATTCTACATTCATACATTATATTATTTTTTTCCATGGCTCCAGCGTCAGTTCATCAGTCTTCTCTTTCTCTTTTCTTGGGTGCACAATCAACGGTCACTTTTATCTACTTTTAGGCTTTTCACCACCGACCACCACCAACTTTTTGCTTCTCTCGTATTAAATGTAATTATAAAAAAAGGAACCCAACTTGACACAACAATATACAAACAGGCAAAAATAAACGAATGACTTAATAAGTGAATCAGGAAAACGTGTCACCTATACCTTACATAATTTGGTCAGCAAAAGACGGCAGCCGTCGGAAAAAGTTCGCCGGAACCGACGGCATATCGTCTCTGAACCTTGGATGTCGAAGGTAGTAAAACCCTGCCCCTAACACAAAGCCCTTGAATGGCACCACGTAGAACACCAACGACGTCGTTACACAAAACACCACAAATATCCCTGTTGCCCTTGGGTCACGCCAATTAAACAGTGCCTCCAAACGCTCCCCTTGAGCTGCCACGTCACCCAGTAGTGTCTGTGCCCGACCCGCCAATGCCCTTAACCGGTCATATCTGATCCTAATTTGTTCCGCAGATCGTGTGGTGGGGAACCCATCAAACTCTTCATCAACCTCATCCAGGGTCACGCCGTCCACGTAGGAGATTCTTAGGTCCATGTTTTGTGGGACTCTTTGATGGTAACGGAATCTCATGACCAATATTAAGAAGGCGTACATGAATACGGTGGGGAGTATTAGGTGAGGCCATAGCACAATTGCTAGCAGTAGCACGTGCACTAAAATTGTAGTAGGAGGGTGAACCCACGTGCGAATCCCATCAAGCCATCGTGCCAATGTTGCTATGCGCGACAAACAACTCACTACGCGGAACCAGTTAGCCTTGCTTCGTCTCATGCTCCAAACGTGCGTGTCGGAGTCCAACATAAACTGAACCACTTCCTGACCCAAAGGCGGTTCGGACCGCGCGAGCCGGGCGGTGACTATACGCATGGCCATGTGGCGTAGGATATCTTGTTGGGCTGGGCCGAATGGGCGCACATAATGCATCCTTGGAAGAATTGGGCTTGCATAGGCCTGCATTAGGCTTAACCATGATGAGCATGAAAACCGCACTGCTATCTCTATTTCTCCCATTTTCTTGGCGCCACTTGGTAGGAGTGCATTGAGGGAGTAAGAATTCATGTATACTCGGTTTGTGTCTAGTGTTGATAACCGTATGCGTATTTTTCCAATTCGTAAGTCCTTGTTAGGCTTCCCTGCTTCATCGCGCTTGTACCCACCGTTATCAAACACGCCTATTGTGAGCACCGTACAGGGGTCGTACACATCCCAAGTGTACTGCTCATTCCAGCGTGGATTGAACCGGTCCAGGATGGTGCGGGTTCGGACCCACTTGGGCCCGTATTTGGCGACCACGTATGCATCGGTTGTGCCACGAGTTCCGTCTTTGGTCTTTACAGGCAGTAGATTTGTGGCCCCACGAATCCCAACCTCGAGCAAGCCAATAGGGGCTTTAGCTAGCTGCTTCGCAGCAGCTCGAACATCACTGGTCACTTGAGCAGCCTCGTCTATCACGTGATAGCCTCCTTCCAAGCAAACTCGAACATGGATTCTGCCTGTGTATGGGCGGTTCTCATCCCCAAAGAGATTAAACCATCTTGATTTTGGCTCCATTCGATCATCTATTCGCCTCTCGATTGACGCCACGTGTATTTTAGCTTGACCCACTGTCTGTGAATGGGACACATCTTCTACAGTTACGAGAAGAAACGGCTCAAATGGCTCAGCCGCCACAAATATGAGGTCCTCATTCCAAGTTGGATTAGCTGAGCTGGATGAGATCGAGCCAATCGATGTCCTTCCAGTCTTGAATATCTGCGCACCCAGCTGTGCCTTCACATAAAGCTCTGGAGTCCGAACCTTAGGCTCGGATCCCGAACCTATCTGCAAATCTTGGGTCTGGATGACCGTTAGCCTCAGATACCAAAGCTTTGGAGAGAGGTACACCTTGGATCGGGTCTCCGGTATCAGCCCACCCGAATCTGACTGCCAAGCCTCCTGGAATGCCTCATCTGCCTGAGTTCCGATCCACACAGCGAGCATGACGTCGTTTCCCTGCGAATTTTCAGATTCCAGAGTGTACCACTGCGGCGCCAGTGGACTATCAGGTGGTACTCTCTTTGGTACCTCCTGCAAATCAAAGGAAACCGCGCCCAAACAAGTTTCTGTTCTCTGATCATCTTCTTTCTTCTCTTCCGACCACACTGACACTTCCAACGACGTCGAATTTAGGCCTTCTTTGTCAAACGCGAAGACCTGATCCCAATCTTTGTCAGTCTCGCCTCTGGTCTTAATACTGTGAGTTCCGATCACGAGCTTAGCGTAAACCAAAGATCCAGATTCTGGCTTCGCTAGCTTGGCCTTTAACACTCGTACATAGAGGAATGGCATTCGATCCACGAGATCGTAGGTGCTACTTCTTCGATCGCTGCTCAGAGATCGGAGTTCAAGGTCGTTCACGTTGAGATCAGGACGTTTTTGTATCTCACCTTGCTTTTCCTTCTGCTGTTGCGGCTTCGGTTTCTCCGTATGATCTATCGGCGGGCTCTCCATCTCAGGCTGTGGCGGAGCCGGCGCAGACTCATCTGGAGCTTCCTCTGGTTTCGGTGGATCAGGTTGTGGTGGATTCGGCTTTTCCTCTTCTGCCGGCTTCTCATCTTCCTTCTTTTCCTCTTCTACTTTATTTTCCTTCTTTTCTTCCTCTATGGTAGCATTCTCCGGTGGCTTTTCCTCAGTGACCGCTTCGGTCTTTTGCTCTGCCGCGCCATCAGCAGCCGGTGGATCTTCATCAATGTAATAAACCTTGAGCCCAAGCTCGCCTTTGATCTGAGAGAAGACGCTCCTCTTCTCCAGAGGATAGTACACAAGCGTTTCAGAGCCGGACTTCACAAAAGTGCCACCGGACATCTTAACCTTACCAAGAAAAGTGCTTCGTTTCCCTGTTTTCTTATCGTTGTACAGATTCACCTCCAAGGTCTCGGACGCCATAGTCTCTGTGTCGTGGACATTAAACTCGAGCTTCTCGTCCCATTGAGGATTGAGATCTCTGGACCTAGTCTTAGTTCGCCGTCTCTGGCCGTCGAAGTCCACAATTGCATAAGCGCTTGCGGTCCCTTGCCCATCTTTGGGCATCAGATTCTTGGCATTGCACACCTCTACTACCAGCTTTCTACCTGAGGTTTCTGTCATTTCTGTGCTAAACTTAAGCTTCTGAAAATAAGGGAGAGAGCGAATGATAACAGAGAGAACCGAGGAGTATTGTTGGGTTATAAAGAGGAAAGAAAGACAATAGAGAGAATCCGAGGAGAGGAGTACTGTTGAGTATGTACGTTAATTTGTGGTTGAAGTGGGGGAAGAGCGGGCTTGATTGTTAAAGAAAAGAGTGGAAGCAAAAGGTCCTTAAAAAAGGGAAAGTGAGGAGCGTGGGGCACGTCAGCTCAGACACGTAAGACAAAATAAGCCACGTGGCATGATCTAGAGATTTTTTTTTTTAATGGACACCAACGTGGGTTAAGTGGAAGTGAGTCAGACTCTGAGAGCTGAGCACCGTGCCTGGTGGCTGCCTGAGTTCGAGTTTCCAAAAATAATAGCATAAGAAAAAAAAAAAAGGTACGATTTTTTCATTCACAAAGAATGAGGGGCGAGAAATGAAATGAAGGGTCATGAAATAGATATGTTTGACTGTTCGCTTCGTGTGCGATCATGAAATTCAGCTCCATGGAATCACAATTGAGATACTGATTTGATTAAAATATTGTGGACTCTGGACAGAGATCCTCATGAAATTCAGCCCGGAAGATTGTTTATTGCCGAACGATCTTATTCCATTTTGGTTTCTACAGATGCTTGCAGATTTTTTTAATTAGAAAATCATTTATGATAGTTAGCAACTTGCAGGCATCTGCAGAAATGAACGTTGCTCTTTTTGTGTCTCCATATGGTAGTTTTGTCCCTCGAACAAAGTGAATAAATCGTTACCACTGTAATAAATACGATGCCCTTGTTTAGGTACCGTAATAATTATGTACGTACGGCACTGACGCATAAAAGAAGAGCAATAAAAAGGGATATAAGGACACTTGCATGCGTTTACAGGCTTAGGATTAGTTATGTTTAAACAATTAATAGGTGATCGAAGCCCAACAATATTAAAAGATGTCAATCTGCTTTTTGCTACTGTGTCCAGATCAGCGGTAGCAACTGCTTACATGGCCATGTGTAGCGTACGTAGCATAGCAATAGTGGGCTTACATCTTATTTGATCTGTTTTGGCTGCTTCTCGTTAAAATTAGCATCTGCAATAGACAATGAAAATAGTTGCTTTCTTTAGAAAATCTCATGTCATTTAACTTTGAGACAGATCTTCTCATTCTAGTTCTAGATGCATTAGTTTATAAGGATGAAGCTTAGTAGATATGGTACAGATTTTCAGCTGTTACAAATACCCAAGCACTATATATGTCTAGGCCTCTAGGGCATCATGCAATCTTGAAATGAAAATGAAAGTCTCGTCCCTTTTCTCGTTATCTTCGCGAAGCAAACATAATAAGATGCAGCTTTGCAGGTTTCATTAAAACCAAGACTGCAACTTACAGATATCAGAAGCCCATAATTTTTTATGGCTGCCGCCTACAGTTCAAATGGACACCGTTGTAGAGGGCTAGAAGCCCAATATAGGTGGATGGGCCATGTCTTGATTTCTGGGCCCACTTAACTCTCTCTCACATGGTTAGAAATTGCAGCTTCAAAATCATACTTGACAAAGCAAAGAAAAGGTTAGAGTTTCATGGTATAATGATTTTGACTCTTTAAATATAGAGGCAGCACGTGGGATCCTTAAGTGCTCATTTGGCAGTGCGTCGGAATTTTCCCAACCACGTTTCAGGAGGAGTAAACTGCGTTTGCATCAAAATGAGATGTTTGGCAGAAGTTTTTGAACTGAGGTAGCAACAGACCTAGTTTGGAGTATGAGGCATTTAACGTGGTTGAACCAACTCTCTCCTAAGTAACTTTTTTCATTGCAATTAACGTGTCTGTGTGTGTGTGATAGTTTTCTGATCTTGTTTGCGAGTGGATGCTGTTGGGGATGTACCTAAGTCAATGAGAGGAAGAAGACGCAGCTCTCAAGCAGTCCCAAAA
The DNA here is from genome assembly GCA_037074585.1 of Biancaea sappan. Classification (NCBI taxonomy): domain Eukaryota; kingdom Viridiplantae; phylum Streptophyta; class Magnoliopsida; order Fabales; family Fabaceae; genus Biancaea; species Biancaea sappan. The sequence continues at coordinate 18,974,100 of CM073498.1, forward strand.
GGTAGAAACCATCGGGTCACGAAGTTGGGTCCCATGACCTGCGAAACTAGGGCAGGGAAGATGAAGTGGTGCATGTTTTTTCTTGTCTGTGTTGGTGGTTTGTGGGCTGCAGTGTGATGCATGTTACAAATATTGCTGTGTGATCATTATTTTGGGCTACTGGGCTAATTAATTAGCCATTAATAAGTGATAATTATTAAGCTAATTAATATAATCAAACTAATTATTAGCATTTTTCGGACTGGGCTAATTATTAAGCTTTCTTAACATGCTGTGTTGGGCTGCTGGGGTAATGGTTTGTAGGTAACATAATTTATCTATTTAATGTAATTTAATTAATATAATCAAAATTTTTTAATCTAATTGAAATAATTAATCTCATTAATGTAGTGAATCTTTTTTTTGGTCGCTGTTAATCCAAATAATTTATGATAAATGTAAGTAACATAATTAATCTAATTAATGTAATCTAATTAATATAATCAATCTTTTTTAATTTAATTAAAATAATTAATCTCATTAATGTAGTGAATCTTTTTTTTTTTGTCACTGTTAATCCAAATAATCTACGACAATGAACTTCCGATTTTTTTAATTATATGTAATTAAGTTCCTTATTATATGATTTGTATATTAGTCATTATTAGTATCTCATATTTTTTTTAAAATAAGTAGTTAGTAATTGATTAAAATTTCAATTAGAAATTAAAATTAATAATTATTTATTAATAAAAATTAGTAAATAATTCATATTGTATCTAACAATTTATTAACATTTTAATTATAATTTACCAATTTATTAACACTTTAAATTAATTAATTAATAACAAAAAATTTTTCAACAATTTATTTACTAAAAAATTAATACACTTTATTAAAATATTAATATAATTTACTAAGTTAATTTTAAATAAATGATAATAAATAATAATAATACATTAAAAATAAAATATAAAAATTATGTCCATTTTAATAATTATACATCTCAAATCACGTTTACATTTTAACATCTAAACATTATGTTTTGTATTAAACTACGTTTATCTAAATATTTTCTAAATATAAATTACATTTATCCAAACTCAATTTTTTCCAATTATATTCGATTAAACTTAATTTCTACCATCTGCGTTTATTCATCAGATGACCAAACACACACCCTAAAATTCTGGACACTGCCGCTTCTTCCAAGTATCACGAATTTGGATTAATGCATAGCTGATTGATAACACATGGATCCAAATCCAAGTACAGATGCCATATGGGTGCTTGAAGCTGGATCTCAGGGTACTTCTTCTCTTCCACTGTACACTCTCTTGTTTTAATGGAATCTACGGTATTTTAAAATGTTAGATTTGATTGCACTGGCATTGCACAGTATCTTGAGAAACTCAAATGCCAATAACCTTTTTTAGCAAAAGAAAATGTTTCGGTTTCGGTTCTCCTTTGACAAATTTAGAATACTTATTATGCGATTGATTATTTGGATTGGTCTTGCTTTTCGGTTAAGAGGCGTGTTCTTAGAACTTTATAGAAGACTCCATGTTTTGCAGTGGCTTGTAAATAAAGTTTATAAATTATATATATACCACAGATATCGAGGGTGATTTATCAAAGCTTCACCGTTGACGTGTATTTTCTTTAGTTCCTGAAATGAATGCTTGCATGTGAGCTGCATAATAGATGTTTGAGAATATGCCAATGAGAAGTTTTAGACGAACATGACTTGTAGGCAAGTGACTGTAATATAATATTGTTGAGCATAACTATGCATTGCCGGTGAAATGTGTGGTTGCCTTGTGCGCATGTATTGCATATGGTAATCTCAACCACTCTACTGACTGGCATTGCCTACGGTAACCTCAATCTAAGGGAAATAATATGATATTACGACTTCTAATACAGAACAATTCTTATATGGTACTATCCAACTCTTACTTTGTTAACCTCATTTGTGGGCATTCTGAAAGCTCAGAGATTTAACTTTGCATTGATCATTGATCATGTATATCAATGAGGCCTCTATCTATGAATGTGCGTACTACAGTAAGACTGATGAATGTGCACCTTTAGACAAGAAAGAAACATCTCGTGCCATTGTTATCTATCCTCAGAAAGAGGAGGTACGGACAGAATGAAATGGATGGCGTTTCTAAGTACTTGTCCATGTGAACAGAGGAAGCCTTCACCCCTATTTACTTTGAAACAAGAATTAATATTCCAGACGACTATCTTAATTATTTCTGTTTTAGAAATATGCACGGCTGTACCCCCTTTTTTTTTTTTTCAACAGGAGCAATTTAGGAGTATCTTTCAATCTTTTCTTCTCTTGAACTTGTTTATAATCTGAGAAGTTCTCTATGTGTCTGGCAGTTTCAAGCCTTTTCAATTGAATGCTTATAATTCTAAATTTCTTTTCCATATTAAAACTGAATATTGACTTTATTCCAGAGAGAAAAGCCATAAAGCGACAATCAAGTCACTTTGATGGGAGGGGTTCCTCACAAACTTTGGTATTTATACAACACTGCACGATCACTAGTTTCCCACTGATTGAAATATCATATTCGTTTGGTAATGTGAATTGTTTTTTGTAAGATGTTATGATTTGAACTGCATAATGCCAACACTTTCTTTGTAATTAGAACAAGAGATTCAAACCATAGAAGTGCTAACTATGCTCCATAATTCTCAGAGGGACTGGCAAACAATTAATATAGCACTAGAGAAATAGATTTGGAGTTTTGGACAATGAAGTTCTAGTCTTCACTCGACAATTCCCAAATGGGTCCTCTTACATCATTGAACTCTCTCTTCCTCACTCTCACTCTCATTCTCAGACATTCGTTGGCCTCCATAAGGAGAAAAAGAAAAAGGAGATAAAAATTCAAAATCCTAGACTATCTACACATTGGACTCTGAGGATGGTGAGAATAAGCAAGCTGGTTTTCTGATGAGCAGAATCCCACTATCTCTTCAACACTAGGTCTACATTCCTGGGTGTAAGACCTGTCCTCCTTCCCCTCAATTATCTTCAAGATACTCTCAAAAACAGGCAGTTCACAAGGAATCCTCAGAACACCAGTCTGTTGAAATCCGAATTCTTCTTCTGCTTCTCTAAGCAATATGTGAAATGCTGGATGCCCCAAATACTCTGTAGGTATAGTGAACCTCTTAAGCTCTTCCCCAACGCACACCGCGAAGTAGCCTTTAGGAACAACGTTGCTTGATCCTCCTTCGCTAGAAAGTGTCCTTTTCAGAAACTTGATGCTTTTATTGCTGCTGCTGTTGCTGTTACTGCTACTGGTTTTTGAAGAGTTGGCTAGATTTCGCCACTTCTTTAGGATCTGTTGCAGCCTAACAATTTCTCTGATCTTGTTAGACTTCTTTGGATCCATGGACATGATATGGTGTCTCTTTCTCTGAGGTTTGGATAGTTTGGCAGTTGGCTCTATCCTTTCTTCAATAGCTAGTCTCTAGCTTCATGGGGTTGGTGTATGCTTCCAATTTATAGAAGTCTTGAAACCTTCTGACTTTTAAAACTTCTAAATGTGATGTTACCTTTTTTCAAGAGATATAATATTTTATTCTGATATGTACCTCAACCATTTTTTCAATAAATTTTATCTTTACAAGATTCAGTTGATAAAATTTTTATCACTGTTTATTTGTCCCCTTATTATTTAAAAAAAAAGAGGGGGGGGGGGGGGGGGGCGGAGGGGACAAATGTACGTAACTAAAGAGTAACAAGTTAAAAAAATTTAGATTGGTTTGTGTACGAATAAAATTCAGAAACCAAATAAGTTAGTCATATATCTTTCAAAGATTTAAAGTACATTCTTTTTTGTGAAAAAGTATTAGAGAAATGTTTAGTTTTTTGTCACATGAGAAAACCAACAAGAGAAGTTTTCCAGGTTAGAATGAGTTTATATTCCAGGTTTCACATGTGAATGATTACTATAATTCTGAACTCTCTCCCCCTCACCATACTGGTTTTTGAAGTTAAAATCCAAATGGGTTTGGTTTTATTTAAATCAAGGATGACTAGGACTGAGATTCTGTTTGTAACTTATCAAATTGTGAAACCGCTTTTGGTAGATTTAAGTCAGTGATAGGTACTGGTTGCCCTAATTTCCATTTTCCAAAGCAAACCGCCCTAATTGTCAATTCTTACCTAGGTTCCCTCGTACAATACAATTGTACCATTCAAACTTGGTTTATTTTATTGCTCTGTGTATTTAAACTGCATTGATAGTCTTAAACAAAGTCATTTTAGGACTTCTAAGAGATCCATGTGACGCAGCATTAAAGACCCGGAAGGTGATTGATTCAGTTTGAATAGTTTAATACTTTAATTGATGTCCTATGTCGTTGAAATTCTGTGTACAGCTCTAATATGAATTTATTCAATCTACTGCAGATGTAGAGCAGCAGAACGAAATGAAAAAAAAGAATAAAAGAAAAAAAATACTATTCTATTTTAAGAAAAAGTAAAACAAATAAGTTTGCTAGAGCCTAGAGGTTCATATAAGTTGAATATCTAAATATATATAGATTAAGATATATTATAAATGAATAATTAAACAGGTTAAAACTCATTTTCATTAAAAAAAGCACGTGATGTTATTATTTATTGATAAATAATATAGTCAAATCACTTTATATGTGTTAAATTTTCAGCTAAAATATTTCTCTATTGAATAATATATATACTTAAATTTTATCTGTGAAATATGAACTTCGCTAGGCATGTCTATGCGAGATTGAATTTGTTATTAGTTTTGAGAAAAGTTTGAGTGATACAACTCAGTGGCATTAATTGCAATAATTGTACGGGTTGAAAATTTTGTTCTATAATAATTAACGTAATCTAATCTAACTCCTTTGTTATTTTGGATTAAAGTAGGATGATAGCTTGGAAAAGAACCCAATAGTGCATTGCATTAGGTTTTAATATAATTAATTAACTACGGAAATGGATCTAAACACTTCTTTTTCTTCCTCTTTTTTTCTTTTTCTTTTTTACTTGTTTAATTTGGTTAATCATTAAGATACCGTTAAATAAACTAAAAGAAATACATTTGACTTGGCTCTGTTTACCTAAATAATGATTACAATATCATTGAAGGTTCTCCTAACATGATCCGCACTCTATTGCAGATAGAATGGATGATATTAATTAAAAGTAGCAATCAAAAAATATTTGGGTGGCGGGTGCTTTAAGTTAATTAAATAATTTGATGAAGTGTTCCTTAATCCATAATTTAATCATTGGATTGAGAAACAAAAATTTATAGTGGGCCATTTTATAAGCTTTCAGAGTTCATTATACTATATATAAACTGAAATATATTCTACAGTTTGATGTTTTGGGATGATGTTGATAGATGTCTGACTGATTTCTCGAGTTTCATTAGTATTGCTACTAACTTGCAGGCGGAGCTTTAAGTTGTTCTTTAGAGTCTAAAGTTGGCTATGGAGTATGGACTATTGGGTGATATTAGAATTGAACTTGAGGGGAACTCACTCAAAGCCATTAATTTGGTCAAGCAAAAATTAAAGAAGTTGCTACACACAAGTATGGAGTCATTATCGTGGACATTAGACACATCCTCACCCTTAGACCCAAGACTATGATTAGCCATCACTGGGAAGCTAACCAATGTGCATAAATTTTTGTCAAGATAGGTGTGCAAGATGGATCCAGATTCACTCCAAGAGAACTCACTCCAGGGCTTTCCAGATAAGGAGGTCCGCCACATCTTTGTTTGTGAGATGACCTACCCTCTAAGTTGATCTTACTCGTTGATTTCATCTTCACATTGTTTTTTAGATTGTAGTTTTTCTTTCTTTTCTATTTAATTTCCTCTTCTATACCATATATATATATCACTGTGTGAAAAAATTAAACCCCAAAATGCCTAATGTTTCACATAAAGAGGATCTCACTAATATGTACTTTATTTTCATTTTTTGATAACTTGCTACCATCTTGTTTAAATCACTTATTCAGTTAAATATAAATATAATTACTCAATTTTGGGATTTATCTCATTCTGCAATATTTGACATCTACGTTAATTTGAAGTTGTAAGCACTTACGTATATGATGGTTAGGATTACATTAAATCCATGTACAGATTGACTGGCAATAATAGGGTTTGGTATTATTTAATCAATTAACATGTGGACGTGAGGGTTGAATTGCTTACCCTCATGTGGAGAAATGTATCATTGAGTATAATAATTAAAATCTTATCTTTATCCTTCATATATACATGCACTACTTGAAAATTAACATGAAGGTACGTGGTTGTCATTCCCAATATATTCCGTAATTATTAATTAATGATTTTTCTTTTGTCATGAAAATGAACGCATATACATAGCTAAAGAAAACCAAACCATGAATACAAGTACTACATATTAAGACACAAAAGGGTAATAAAATACTAACAATGAGTAAAGTATTTTATTTCTTTTTTTTTTTAACTCTTAATTAGAATCAGGAATGGAACATATTCATTTTCTAATTTCTTAAAACCAAACTTAATTTTAATTTACTTTTTTTAATTCATGTCCAACCCACGTATACCTAAAAAAAAGATATTCATTATAAAACAAAAATACAGATTCTCTTTGATTAATTAATTATCTCTCCATGAATGGACAGCTATTACGTGAATTTAATTATTAAATCTCGCCACTCTTTTTTTTGTTGCAAAATAATCATTGCCTCACCACCTGATACTATGATCTGTAATTCTCTTAATTTCAATTGTCGTCATCGAAAAGTTGGCATTTTTCATTATTATTCAACAAAAACAAAAAGGGCGTAAGTAGGCAAGCGCTCGTCAGCAGATTGTCCTAAGTTAGTACTTCACTTTTTAAACTTAAATGTGAACTTTATTTTTCTTTATTTTTGGCCTATATATAACGAAGTGATTCCGCTGCATTATTCACTCCAATTATTCTGCTAGCTAATTGGACAATTAATTAATTTTGGTAATTATGAGTTAGAAGGGGGAGGAATGTCAATATCCAAATGTGTCATTTCTAGCTAGGCTTCACACTCCTTTTCAGTTTAAAAATAATAATAAAATTCCAGGCTGTTTTCTCAATTCCTTTGACAAATTATACAGTCAAACTTCTAGTCATCATAATTTCGTTAAACTCGAATAATATGAATTTTTTAAACGATGAAATTTTATATAAAATAATGTTGGGTTATATCAAATATTTTTAACAGCCGTTCCTTATTGTTTAAGAAAAGGTATACACGTAAATTTCGCATTAAGTTTCCTTTCATGGGAGTGAAATATTAAGGGAACAATATTTGAATTCCAAATGTTTAATGTCTCTAGTTCTGTAGTACTATAAAACAAAAAATTTACTTAGGGCTGATTAGTTGTAGTAATAAGAGTTGTTTGAATTTCAAAAATAATAACAGTTTAGCTCTAGAGGCACCAATTTAAGAATTGTTCTACTTTTTATGTATAATACGCTTGAAAAGAATTAATATTTCATCTTATTAAATGAAGGGCTACTTCAAAAAAAAAAGTTTGAACAGTAAATATGTATAATAAAGTGAGCACGTTGGTCTTAGTGATTTTAATTCCATTCCACACTAATGAATTTTGAAAGGTTTTATTAAAACAACTAGCTAGACGGCAATAATTTTTGTTTACACAAAGAGGTTTATTCTCCACTGGCAAGGAGATGTTGAATTTTAATTTTAATATATATATATATATATATATCCTATTAACATTAATCAATTATTAAATTATTAAATATCATTAACATATCAACTGTATTATTTATAATTTCAATATAGCCTTTAATACATTTAATGAATATTATAACTGGGCTTTTTTATTGTGAGTGACCCGTGATGGGTTGGATCCATTCATATGGTAGTCCGTTGAGAAGTCCCTGTTCTCATCTGATAATAAATAAACTGACTCCCTATTAATTAGTTTAATCATAGACAAAATATCTATCAGATAGAGAGTAGTACCACTCTCACAAAATTTAAAATTTCTCTGTTCTGTTGTTCGAGATGGATACTGTGATAATGCCAGGTACACATTCCCAATTCATCTCTTTTATATTATACTGTTTTAATATGTTATAATCTGTATTTACATCGGTCTAGGCTTGTAAATTAGTTCAAACAAATCCTTCAATTGGTATCAGAGCCAGGTTTAGATACATATTATGGCTATTAATTGTTTGTTTTTTCATAATTAAATCAGATCATTGTGTAATTAAATATGATTTTCGTAACTCATAATCTCTAATTTCAAAACAAATTTCGTTTGTCCTATTTTGTTAGATTAATCTTGAAATTGTTTTAGGGCTTTGATTCAACACATTCACACAAATCACATAAGTAAAAATAAGAGGGTTTGAACAACGTTTGGGGGAGATCAAAGAAGTTTTTCGTTTTCATTTTTATTGTCCTTATTTCAATTTCGATTTCTCCCAAAATCAGCTAATACTTTTTGAAATTGATTTGGGGTTTCTCTTTTGTACTGATATGCGAATCATATATCCAAAAACCAGAGATTTTCATTGAGGCTTTTGGGAGATCCAAGCTTTTCTTCAAAACGGTTTTTCTCCCAAATTTTTGAACTAGATTTCTCCAAATCTAATCGTTTATCTCCAAAATTGTTTGAGGGGTTCTCCTTTTTATGGGATTGCAACCCAAACCTCCCAAAAATTCCAACACTTTGTGGCCGGAATAGGGAGAGAAAATCGGATCAAAGTCGCGGGTCACACGACCCGGTTTTCTGCAACTCGAGTGAGGAAGATGACCACCCATGGCAACCCCCACTCGCGGGCCTAGGCACGTATGGGTGCGTGGGCCCACTTCCAAGGCCCAATTTTTTTTGTTTTTCTTGAAAAATTAAATATTTTATATTTATATTATTTTGGTAATTTTTAGAAATTTTTTGAGACCCCTAAATATTTTATTTCATTTAATTTGAGACTATTTTGTTGTTTTAATTATCGTACTCTCGGATTTTGGGACTGAAATTTTTTGTGATAGTTCCTCACTCTATTAGCAACATCTAGGTATACTGTACTCTCCGCTTTAGTGATGTAATTAATTTCAATCCTTATGTAAATTAATTTTTCTTTATTTATTTTTATTAATCATTATTTATTCTGTTGAATATAATTATCTTCTGTTTTTTGTATAACTGTGAACTCACCTATCGTGGGCACAGTTATGAAAAATCTTCAATTTAAATGATTAAAATTTTGTTTATTTTATTTTATTTTAATCATTACTATTATTCTAATTCATTGCATTAATAATAATTATATCCTATCGGTATATTTTTATTAATGTAATTTCTTATACAATACCATGTTAATTTATACTTGTATCAATTATTTTTGAATACCCTATCGGCTTTCAAAATTTGTTTGATTATATGAGATTTAAGCATTGTATTATTATATTTCTTATTTATTATGGTTCGGGACCCTTAGGCGGGACCAGGTAATAAGAAATTTCCTTTAACAGGCTTAATCAGCTGTGCATATGGAAACATTTAATTCTCTTATAGCATAATGACATTATGCATATTAAATGTTTTCTTTTGTTGTTTTAATGCCAGCCTCCTTACCTATGCAATTGACTTCTATCAAGACTCTAAATGGGACCAATTTTGAGGACTGGAAAGAATCTCTGAATCTTTATTTGGCCATTACTAATATGGACTTGGATCTGAGAGAAGAAGAGCCTCCAGCTCTTGTTGTTGAACCCACTATTGTTGAAAGGGCTTCTCGTGAAAAAATGGAAGCACTCAAATAGGGTGTGTCTCATGGTGATGAAATACACTATGGATAAGTCTATTAGACAGAGTATTCCAGAGAACAAAAATGCTAAGGATTTTTTGAAGTCCGTTGGTGAGAAATTCACTACTTTTGATAAAGCTCAGAAGGGTCAGTATCTCTCTCTGATTGAGAAGACTAAATATGATGGTGTTAGTGGAGTTTGTGAGCACATCATGAAATTAGTCCACTATTTTAATAAGTTGAAGTCTCTCAAGGTTGATCTTGGTGAGAGTTATCTAATCTGGCAAGTTCTGGAGTCACTTCCTTCTCAGTTTGATGTTCTGAAAACCTCCTATAACACTCAGAAAACTGAATAGACAATTGATGAAATGATTGCTATTGTCTCTCAAGAAGAGGATTCTATAAAGAAAGGGAAAGCACACAATGTTCAGTTTGCTGCTTCTTCTTCTATTGCTAAATCTGAGAAAAGGAAAGGTTATAAAGGAAAGTTTCAACGTAATAAGAAGAAAGAAGGGAAAGTTTTTCAACACTTAGAGCCTAAGAAGAACATTTTCAAAGGAAACTACAAGTATTGCAAGAAGTATGACCATAAAGTAGATGACTGTTATACTTTCAAGAGGAAACTTGAGAAACAAGGTACACTCCTAGTTTTAGCTTGTTATGAATCAAATATGATTGATGTTGCTCCCAATACTTGGTGGTTTGACTCAGGTGCAATCATTCATATTGTGAATTCTTTACAGAAGTTCACAAGCCTGAGGAAGCCAAGTGATGCTGAATCTAATATCATTGTGGAAGATGGAGCTAGAGTATCTGTGGAAGAAATAGGAGTAGTTACATTGCTTTTACCTTCTGGACATACTTTATTGTTAAAAGATACTGTTTATGTACCTTCTATGAGAAAGAATTTGATTTCAATTTCAGCTTTGGATAGATATGACTACATTTTTGAATTCAATAATGGAAAAGTTGTTGTTCGTTTTAATTCTGTTACTGTTGGTTCAAGAGTTTTATGTGATGGGCTTTACATGTTGAATTTGAATGATATGTCTGTTAACTCTATTATTGGAAATAAGCGTAATAGGACTGATGAAAGTTCTTCTATTCTATGGCATAGACGCTTGGGGCACATTTCTAGGCCCCAGATTGAAAGACTGATTAAGGAAGGTATTCTTCATGATCTCAATTTCTCTGATTTTGACACTTGCGTCGATTGCATTAAAGGCAAGCTCACTGCCAAAACTAGGAAGAAAGGAGTAAATAGGTGTGATGATGTATTGCAGTTGATTCACACGGACATGTGTGGACCTATTACACCCACTGCTATAGGTGGATATAGGTATTTTATTACCTTCATAGATGACTTCTCGAGATTTAGTTGGATAGATCTCCTCCAAGAAAAATCTAGTTCCTTGGATGCCTGCAGATCCTTTAAGGCTGCTATTGAATTAAAAACAGGAAAGAAGATTAAATGTGTGAGGTCTGACAAAGGAGTTAAGTATTATGGCAGATACAGTGAGACTGGGAGAAATCCAGGACCGTTCGCTAAATTTCTCGATGAATGTGAGATTAAAGCTCAATACACTATTCCTGATACTCCTGAGCAGAATGGAGTTGCAGAGAAACGTAATCGCACATTCATGGATATGGTAAGATGCATGATGAATCATTCATCGTTACTAGTTTTTCTTTGGGGAGATGCCTTAAAGATTGTTGTGTACATTCTTAATCAAGTACTTAGCAAATCTGTATCGAAAATTCCCTATGAATTGATGAGTGGGAGGAAGCTGAGTTTGAAACACTTTCATGTGTGGGGTTGTAAAGCAGAGGTTAAACCCTATAATCCTCAACTAAAGAACTTGATCTTAAAACTGTCAGTGGTTTCTTCATCGGCTACTGCGTAGGCTCTAGAGGTTACATATTCTATTGTTCTTCTCATTCTATGCGAGTCATCGAGTCTAATAGAGCAATATTCTTTGAGGATGATTTAGATAGTGGGAGTCATACACCACGACCAATCACTCTCAAAGAAGATCGGACCACAGTTCCTGCCTTGCCTGTTTTACTTTCTATGAATATTGTGGTTCCAGTCGCTTATAATGATGATCAGACACTTCAAGGAGGAGATGATGTAGTAGCACCACCAGTTAATGAATAGGGAACTGATGACACTACTGAAATAGGTGTAATGGCATCACTAGATATAGTGGTACCACCAAATGATATTGTTAAAGAACTTTTATTGAGAAGATCTCAGAGAATACGCAAGCCTTCTATACCAGTTGATTATGTAGTGTACCTTCAGGAGCATGAGTTTGATCTCCATAATGATGACGATCCTATTACTTTTGAGGAGGCTATCTCTAACTCTCATGCTTCTAATTGGCTGACTAGTAGCGAAAATCTATAGTTAAAAGGAAGGCATCGATTATAAGGAGACATTCTCACCAGTTTTCACGAAAGATGCATTTCGGGTGGTTATGGCTTTGGTAGCTCACTTTGATTTAGAACTTCACCAGATGGACATGAAGACAACCTTTTTGAATGGAGATCTAGCCAAGGATGTCTACATGATTCAGGCTGATGGTTTCATTGAAACAGGTAAGGAGCATTTGGTTTGCAAACTTAAAAAGTCCATTTATGGACTAAAGCAGGCATCCAGGCAATGATATTTGAAATTTGATCAGGTTGTCACTTCTTTTGGTTTCAAAGAAAATGCTTCAGATCAGTGCATTTACTTAAAGACTAGTATAAGCAATTTTATAATTCTTGTCTTATATGTCGACGATATTCTACTTGCAAGTAGTTGTGTTAACCTTTTGACTGAGACAAAATTGATGTTGAATAGCCACTTTGATATGAAGGATCATGGTGATGCTTCAGTTGTTCTAGGCATCCAGATTTACCGTGATAGGTCACGTGGCATTCTTAGATTGTCTTAAAGACGATATATTAAAAAGATCCTCAAGCAGTTTAACATGCATTCTTGCTCCCCATGTGCTGCACCTGTTCAGAAAGGTGACAAACTATCTAAATCTCTATGTCCTCAAAATGATTCAGAGATAGCTGAAATGAGAAAGGTCTCATATGCTTCCGCTGTTGACAGTTTGATGTATGCTCAAGTTTATACTCGTCTCGATATCACTTTTGCTGTTAATACTTTAGGGAGATACTTGAGCAACCCAGGTTTGGGTCACTGGAAAGCCGTGAAGAAGGTTATGAGATATTTGCAGGGAACCAAGGATTATATGTTGACCTATAAGAAGTCTAATCAACTTCAGGTCATTGGTTATTCTGATTCTGATTTTGCAGGTTGCCCTGACGACCGAAAGTCTACTTCCGGCTCTATTTTTATGATGGCAGAAGGAGCTATCTCTTGGAAGAGTGTTAAACAGACTCTTACAGCTACTTCTACCATGGAGGCAGAGTATGTCGCTTGCTATGAGGCTACTTCTCAAGCCATGTAGCTAAAAAACTTAATCTCTGGTTTTCACATTGTTGAAAGCATTTCTAGGCCACTTGTGATATACTGCGACAACATTGCTGCTGTTCATTTCTCTCAAAACAATAGAAGTTCTTCTCGATCAAAGCACTTTGATTATCAAATATCTGTTTGTTAGAGAGAAAATTCTAGAGTTTTAGACTCGTATTGAGCATCTTGCTATAGAGAACATGTTAGCGGATCTACTAACTAAAGGGTTAACTGTTAGAGCTTTTTAGAATCATATAGCTCATATGGGTTTAGTTAAGTCTTTTGATGTTTTGGGTTAGTCGGAGTCTGAAATTTTACATTTACTTGATTATTATTCTTATGAGATATGTTTGAGATGATATCACTTTTGTTATCATATCTCTTTTAGCATTTTCAGATGCTTGGACTATTCTTGGATTGCATATTTCTCTTAATTAATTATACCTATCCATATTCATTATTCTTTATATGAAATATGAGCTTTTACCATGTATGATCTACTTCCTTATCGGATACTATTTCTATATCGTTAAAGCTTATCTTTCCTGACATGTGCTATAACTATAGTTGGTATTTTAGTCTTAATGATTGTTGCATTTTAATAATTGATTATTGCTATCCAAGTGGGAGAATTGTTGAATTTTAATTTTAATATATATATATATATATATATCCTATTTAGATTATTATTAATCAATTATTAAATTATTAAATATCATTAACATATCAACTATATTATTTATAATTTTAATATAGCCTTTAATACATTTAATGAATATTATAACTGGGATTTTCTGTTGTGAGTGGCCCGTGATAGGTTGGTGTCACGACCCGTTTTCTGGGCACATGACCGGCACAATGATGAATATCCCATCACTGTAAGCCTTTCGACAAATTCTACCCATGAGTTCGATTATTAATCATTATCTCTATATTCTCAAAATAATCATTCCTTAATAAATACGAAGGAAATATATCAACTTTTCTTAATTAATAGATTCTCAATACAAAATACATTATCATACTGAAATACAAGCCAAATATCAAACCCCTGACCTAGATGTCCTAGAAGATTACAGAGCAACATAATCTATAACAAAAGAGGGGCTTACCCGACAGCGAAAAGGTCCAAAGTGATCTACTCCTCTAGCGGATGTTCTTCGCTAGCAACCTGATCTGAACAAAAAAAATTGTACAGAGAGTGTGAGCTTTTAAACTCCGTGAGCGAATCGGCCTCGCGTTAATAAAATTCAAATACATTACCAGTCATGCAAGTATATCCGAAGGCTCATACTCAACTAATAGACATAGTTAGAAATTACATACAAGAAGATAAAAATTCATCCAATTCAACAAACGTTACTATACTCATCAATGACAATATATCCCGGAGAGCGCACACAGGCCAGCTCACCAATTCTAAAATTCATCCAATTCAACAAACGTTACTAGTACTCATCAATGGCAATATATCCCGGAGAGCGCACACAGGCCAGCTCACCAATTCTAAAATTCATCCAATTCAACAAACGTTACTAGTACTCATCAATGGCAATATATCCCGGAGAGCGCACACAGGCCGGCTCACCAATTATGTATATTTCCGCCATGACGCACAACCTCATCCTCTTAGCTAGGGCGCCTCACGGATTTATCAGTAATCCGGGCTATATCCCTACTGAGGGAATCGTTGTCTCTACACTCATTGGTCAAGACACCCTTTCAACCGGGTTTTCCGCCTTGCCGTGAGAGGGGGTACTGTCCCGCTCAATCACAATCAATAGTACAACAGTTCATATCATAATTAGAAGTACAATAGAATATTCATCCATATAACAGGTATAATATATAACTATATTATAGATTTATAAACTACAAATCAAGATAACAATTAAATTGTTTTTGAAAAGATTCAAACTTCACATCATCATGAGATACTTGCTTCGTCTTATCCATACTTCTGGATTAATTATCTCATTAGATTTGTCATTCTGAATCCAATTTTCCTCTATGAATCTTGGGAGTGTCCTACGACATACTTTTTATCACCAGTAATGCTAAAACTCTATTAAAACGGAGTCGTTTCACTCACCTGGATTCCGTACGAGTATCGCTTCTCTAAGTCGTTACAGACAAGAGTACTCAGGTGAATTTCAGTGTTCTGCTACGGAGATTTTCATGAAAGATTAGAGAAAATACGTTAGGATTGTTTTCGTACAGATACTGTTCATATGTACGGTTACTATTCATATATACAGTCACTATTCATATGTACAGTTACTATTTATATGTACGGTCACTATTTATATGTATGATTACTATTCATATGTATGGTTACTATTTATACATACGGATATTATTCATACATACGGATACTGTTCATACATATGACACTATTCATATATACGGTCACTATTTATATATACGGAGACTGTTTATACCAGAAATAGAGAATACAATCTGTAAAAGAGTACACCAGGTAAGTTCTCAGGAAAGAGTGGAGGGTCACAATGGACACACTTAAAAACCAGGTCTTTCCTTAGCCAGAACTTTCCTAGACATGTATTCTTCATAGTTTACATCCTATTTCGGTAATCAGAAAATCAAAATAATATGTAAGCAGCTAAGGACAGTTTTTCTGATGTGGAAGATCAGCCAAAGCCGCAACCACAGAGCATACTTAAGAAAATAACTTATAAAATTTGAAAGACATAGAAAGAGTATAGTATCCTTACCTAAGTAGAAAAGGAAAGGCCCAAAATCTTAGAGGCCTAGCATTGGAGTAAGAGAAACTTAAGGAAAGAAGAAGAGAAGTTGAAAGTGTGAGTTTAGAAGTGAAATGAAAGGGCCTATTTATAGGAAAAGTCAAAGGTACTATTTGATACTATACACTAATAAAATATTTAACTTACTATTCATAAAAATGACATTTCTAATAATGCAATTTACTGTGCAAAACGCGGAAACCACGGCTTAGAATTGTTTTGTTACTATTTAAAACTTAAAGGGAAAAACTGTCATTTCACCTTAAACCTTTAAGTTTCTTTTCAAATCAGTCATTTCATTTTAGTCCCTGAGGGTATTTTTACACATAAAACATCATTTTTTCCTACGAACTTCTTTCTAGTTTTCTCTTATGACTAAACCACATCTAGTACTTGATATTTCAATTGTATAAGTGAACAATATCGTATACGTAAATAGTATTATATAGGTGAACAATACCGTATACTAGCATAGTAACTATAGTTTGCAAATACGCATTTATATTTTATTTTTTATGGGTATTACAGTTGGGCCATTCATATGGTAGTCCGTTGAGAAGTCTCTGCTCTCATCTGATAATAAATAAATTGACTCCCCATTAATCAGTTTAACCTTAGACAAAATATCTATCAGATAGAGAATAGTACCACTCTTACAAAATTTAAAATTTATCTGTTCTGTTATTCGAGATGGATACTGCGATGATGCTAGGTACACATTCCCAATTCATCTCTTTTATATTATACTATTTTAATATACTATAATCTATATCTATATCGGTCTAGGCTTGTAAATTAGTTCAAACAAATCCTTCAGGGGATTATTGGTATTCTCGCAATATTTGGGTGTCTCTTGGTTTGGAATCAGATCTCTTACTGTACAACAAAGACGTTGGACGGTCCAACGCCATTCGATAGGCATAAACAGGTTGAGCCCACATGAGTCCCATCCCAGGCGGCCAACATTGGGTGGTGTTGGGTTGCCCAACATCCTATTATCTTGCAGAGGATCGAGTTGCCTCTTGATTTTACCACTTTCCATAATTTTCTCTAGATTCAAGGATTTACACAATAAAGATTGTTAACATGGGGACAAACCCTAATATCACTATTTTTTATTACTATTTGGTGGTGTTGGTATTATAGAAATAAATATATTTTTGGTAAAGCTAACATGAATGCATCTAAAGTTTACAGGTCTATTTTGCACCTTAAAAAGATCTACACTATTGTTTTTTTTTGCTCCCTATCTACCCACGACTTCTTGTTTGGAAAGACTTGCTTAATGGTTAAAATTGGTTCATGGCACTCTAAAGATAAATAGTAATGGAAGTTCTCTTGGTAATCATAGTTGAGCTAGAATGGGAGGCTTTGTTTGGGACAATCATGGTAAATAGGTTATCGGTTTCTCAGGGCACCTCAGTATCTTGATTAACATACATGCAGAGTTAGCAGTTATTTGTCAGGGTTTTAAAATTGCAATTGACATGTGGGTTGTTAGTTTTGAGCTAGAGTTTGACTCACTCCATGTCATGAATTTGATCAAAATTGAGGATATTTCAACCCACTCGAATATAGTGTTATTATTAAGGATATCAAGCAAATCCTTTCTAGTAAGCCCAACATCAAGATGAGACACGATTTTAGAGAGGTGAATCAATGCATTTGTGCTTTTGCCAAGATGTCAGCCCATGAGACATCCAAGCTTTGCATTTAGAAAGATCTCCCTACAACTTTATATGTTCCCTTTATTGTTAATCACACTTCTACATTATTTATTAGGCATTAACTTTGTTTTTTCTTGTTATTTAAATGTGCAAAAATTCAATCAAATCTTTTTCTCAACCAGCAGTGATCATAAAAACCTTTTTTAAACAATCTTTTGAACAAAGTGTTTCTCTAGTCCAATCAATATTTAGAATGTCATTAAAATCCTAAAAGCAACTTATTTTTACAATCCTTAATAATCTAAAGAAAAATTAGAGTTGTTATTCATGGTACATGTCCATTTGATCATCTTAATTGAATTATAAGACCACCCACATTTCATACTCCCTAATTTTAGTTGGGTCGAGTTTATTTATTTTAAACAGAATTGGAAAACTTGACAAGAAGAAATGGAAATGGAATACGGTAATTGGTGGGGCTAAATGTAGACGAAGGAAGGAATGAAATGCAAATAATTGAGTTAATGGACCATTATTGGCCTTAGGCTTTACTTTAGGCTACGACAAAACAAAATTGCACTAACAATAATTAATATACCTACCAAGTTGTCCGACTTGGAGAGAATATATATACCATCTTTACAATGTTTAGATGAAACATAAAAGACTTCAGATTTTTTCAATTTTTTGAAAAAATTGACACTGTATAGTAAGAGACAGATAGAGGGTGCAAGTGTCACGACCCATTTTCTAGGCACATGACCGGCACAATGATGAATATCCCATCACTGTAAGCCTTTCGATAAATTCTTCCCACAAGTAAAATCGTTAGTCATTATCTCTATATTCTCAAAATACCATTCCTTAATAAATACAAAGAAAATACATCAGATTTTCTTAATTAAAAATAATAGATCCTCAGTACGAAATTCATTATCATACTGAAATACAAGCCAAATACCAAACCCCTGACCTAGATGTCCTAGACGGTTACAGAGCAACATACTGTATAACAAAAGAAGGGCCTACCCGACAGCGGGAAGGTCCAACGTGATCTACTCCTCTAGCGGATGTACTTCGGCGGCAACCTGATCTGAACAAAAAGTTTGTACAAACAGTGTGAGCTTTTAAACTCAGTGAGCAAATCGGCCTTGCGTTAATAAAATTCAAATACATCACCAGTTATGCAAGCATATCCGAAGGCTCAAGCTCAACCAATAGACATAGTTAGAAATTACATACAAGAAAAATTCATCCAATTCAACAAACGATACTAGTACTCGTCAATGGCAATATATCCCGGAGAGCGCACACAGGCCGGCTCACCAATTTTGTATTTTTCCGCCATGACGCACAACCTCATCCTCTTAGCTAGGGCGCCTCACGGATTTATCACCAATCCGGGCTATATCCCTACTGAGGGAATCGTTGTCTCCACACTCATTGGTTAAGACACCCTTTAACCCGGGTTTTCCGCCTTGCCGTGAGAGGGGGTACTGTACCGCTCAATCACAATCAATAGTACAACAGTTCATATCATAATCAGAAGCACAATATAATACTCATCCATATAACAGGTATAGTATATAACTATATGATTCAAATTTCATATCATCATGAGATACTTGCTTTGTCTTATCCATACTTCTGGATTAATTATCTCATTATATTCGTCATTCTGAATCCAATTTCTCCCTATGAATCTTGGGAGTGTCCTACGACATACTTTTTATCACCAGTAATGCTAAAACTCTATTAAAACAGGGTCGTTTCACTCACCTGGATTCCGTACGAGTATCACTTCTCTAAATCGTTACGGACAAGAGTACGCAGGTGAATTTCAGTGTTCCGCTACAGAGATTTTCATGAAAGATTACAGAAAGTACGTTAAGATCATTTTCGTACAGATACTGTTCATACGTACGGGTACTATTCATACGGTCACTATTCATACGTATGGTACTATTCATACGGTCACTATTCATACGTACGAGTACTATTCATACCGAAAATACAGAATACAATCTGTAAAAGAGTACACCAGGTAAGTTCCCAGGAAAGAGTGGAGGGTCACACTGGACACACTTAAAAACCAGGTCTTTCCTTAGCCAGAACTTTCCTAGACATGTATTCTCCACAGATTATATTTTATTTCGGTAATCAGAGAATCAAAATAACAGCTAACGACAGTTTTTCTGATGTGGAAGATCGGCCAAAGCCGCAACCACAGAGCATACTTAAGAAAATAACTTCTAAAATTTGAAAGACATAGAAAGGGCATAGTATCCTTACCTAAGCAAAAACGGAAAGGCCCAAAATCTCAGAAGCCTAGCGTCGGAGCAAGAGAAACTTAAGGAGGGAAGAAGAGAAGTTGAAGGTGTGAGTTTAGAAGTGAAATGGAAGGGCCTATTTATAGCAAAAGTCAAGGGTACTATTTGACACTATGCGCTAATAAAATATTCAATTTACTATTCATGAAAATGACATTTCTAATAATGCAGTTACTGTGCACCTTACGCATGGAAAATTTTCGTTTATTTACTATTAGAAACTTTAAAGGGAAAACTATCCTTTCACCTTAAACCTTTAAGTTTCTTTTCAATTCAGTCCTTTCAATTTAGTCCCTGAGGGTATTTTTACACATAAAACGTCATTTTCTCCTACAAACTTCTTTCTAGTTTTCTCTTATAACCAAACCACATCTAGTATTTGACATTTTGATTGTATAAATGAACAGTACCATATACGTAAATAGTAACAGTAGTTTGAAAATACGCATTTATATTTTATTTTTCATGGGTATTACATTATCACCCCCTTTAAGAAATTCGGTCCTCCGAATTTAAATTACCTCAAGTCATAAAAAGATGGGGATATCTAGAACGCATGTCGGCCTCGGCTTCCCATGTGGCTTCTTCGTGAGTTTGATTCCTCCACAAAACCTTGACGGATGGAATCTCCTTAGATCGGAGTTTCTTTACTTGACTATCGAGGATAGCTACCGGTATCTCCTCGTATGACAAGTTTTCATCTACTAGGATAGAATCATTCTGAGAAGGGTGAAGTATGTGAGAAGGGTCATGAAGGTACTTCCTTAACATGGATACGTGAAAAACAGGGTGAATCCCTTCCAGATCCATAGGTAGGGCAAGCCGATAAGCCACTTTTCCCACTCGTTCTAGAATCTCATAAGGCCCGATGTATCTAGGACTCAACTTTCCTTTCCTTCCAAATCTCAACACACCTTTCATTGGAGAGACCTTAAGGAATACCATATCGCCGACTGAGAACTCCAAATCACGTCGTCTGTGGTCAGCGTATGCCTTTTGTCTACTTTGAGCTGCTCGCATCCTATCTTGTATTGTCTTAACCTTGGTTAGGGCATCCTGGGCCAAGTCAGGTCCTAATGCTTTCGCTTCACCTACCTCGAACCAACCGATCGGAGATCTGCAACGTCTCCCATACAAGGCCTCAAAGGGTGCCATCCCAATAGTGGCCTGGTAGCTGTTGTTATATGCGAACTCTACAAGATACAAATGCTTTTCCCAGCTACCACTGAAATCTAGAATACAAGCTCGTAACATATCCTCTAGCGTCTGAATCGTCCACTCTGACTGTCCGTCTGTCTGTGGGTGAAAAGCGGTACTAAGGTCCACTCGAGTACCTAATGCCTTCTGAAAACTTCTCCAAAAACGAGAGGTAAATTGAGGACCTCTATCAGAAATGATAGATATAGGTACTCCATGCAACTTTACTATTTCTTTAATATACAATTGTGCTAACGTTACTACACCATAAGTGGTTTTGACTGGAATGAAGTGTGCTGATTTGGTTAGTCGGTCAACAATGACCCAAACTGAGTCATAACCTCCTGCGGAACGAGGTAGACCAACAACAAAGTCCATCGTCACTCGTTCCCATTTCCATTCAGGAATCTCTAATCGTTGTAACGAGCCTCCTGGCTTTAGATGCTCAGCCTTAACCTGTTGACAGGTTAAACAACGAGACACAAATTCTACTATGTCTTGTTTCATTCCTTTCCACCAGTAGATCTGTTTCAGATCCTGATACATCTTGGTGGCTCCTGGATGTACAGCATATGCAGCACGATGACCTTCTTCCATGATGTCTCGTCTAAGAGTTCCAACATGTGGTACACACAACCGTTGTTCAAAATGTAAGACTCCTGTATCGTCGAGTGTGAAACTATTCACTTCACCAATCTTCACCTTTTCCATAATTTGGACAAGCTCAGGATCCTCCATTTGAGATATCCGTATCTGGTCAACAAGGGAAGATCTAGCCCTGATATGGGCTAAGAATGATCCTGTCCTTGTAACCTCAACAGTAGCACCTTTTGCTCTCAGCTCTTGTAGTTCTTGGATCAAGGGTCTTTTTGTTACTGCTATATGGGCCAGACTACCCATAGATTTTCGACTCAAGGCATCTGCTACCACGTTTGCTTTGCCTGGGTGGTAAAGAATATTGCAATCATAATCTTTTAGTAATTCTACCCATCTCCTCTGCCTCAAGTTTAAGTCTTTTTGGTCGAAAATATATTTTAGACTTTTATGGTCAGTGTAGATTTCGCAAGTTTCTCCGTATAGATAATGTCGCCATATCTTTAAAGCGAAAACTACTGCTGCCATTTCCAGATCGTGGGTGGGGTAGTTTTGTTCATGTTTCTTAAGTTGTCTCGATGCATATGCCACTACCTGGCCATGCTGCATGAGAACACATCCCAACCCTACTCTTGATGCATCGCAGTATACTGTAAAACCTCCTGGTCCTGAGGGTAAGACTAATACAGGTGCGGAGATTAACCTTTTCTTGAGTTCTTGGAAGCTTTCTTCACAAGCGTCATCCCATTGGTACTTTACCCCTTTCCTAGTCAGTCGTGTGAGAGGGGCGGCTAACTGGGAAAAATTTTGGATGAAACGACGATAATATCCTGCCAATCCCAAGAAGCTGCGAATCTCCGTGACGGAGGTAGGTCTAGGCCACATTTTGACCGCTTCTACTTTGCTTGGGTCTGCTTAAATACCATCTTTGGAGATCACATGTCCCAAGAAAGTTACACGATCAATCCAAAACTCGCATTTAGAGAATTTGGCGTACAATTGATGATCCCTCAATGTCTGCAACACAACACGAAGGTGTTGTTCGTGCTCTTCTGAAGTCTTTGAGTACACCAGAATGTCGTCTATGAAGACAATGACAAATTTGTCTAAAAAGGATTTAAAAATCCTATTCATTAAATCCATGAAAGCAGCTGGTGCATTCGTTAATCCAAATGACATCACCAAGAACTCGTAGTGCCCATATCTGGTACGGAAGGCTGTTTTAGACACATCCTCCTCCTTGATCTTGAGTTGGTGATAACCAGACCTCAAGTCAATCTTTGAAAAACACTTGGCTCCTTGAAGTTGATCGAAAAGGTCGTCGATGCGAGGCAACGGGTATTTATTTTTGATAGTTACCTTATTCAGTTGCCTGTAATCTATGCATAGTCTCATCGATCCGTCCTTCTTTTTCACGAACAGAACAGGAGCTCCCCAAGGTGAATAACTTGGCCTTATAAAGCCTTTGTCTAGCAAGTCCTGTAACTGAGTTTTTAACTCTTTTAATTCTGTTGGTGCCATTCTATAAGGGGGTATGGAGATTGGACGAGTATCTGGTGCTAACTCTATCTGGAACTCAATCTCTCGATCTGGGGGTATACCTGGTAGATCATCTGGGAAGACATCTACAAACTCCTGGACTACTGGAACGTCTTCTACTTTTAGTTCTTCTTTCTTAATATCTTTAACGAATGCCAAGTATCCTTTACAGCCCTTTCGCAATAAACGTTGGGCACACATTAAAGATATAAGATTCCCAGAAATTTCACTCCGTTCACCATGAAATACGAAAGAAGGCTCCCCCGGAATATTAAATTTAACTATCTTATTATAGCAATCCAGGGTGGCATGACAAGATGCCAGCCAATCCATGCCCAAGATGACATCAAAGTCTGTCATATCTAACAGCATTAGGTCTACTGTTGTATTTATTTCTCCGACTCTTACCTTGCAAGCTCGATAGCCTCGTTCTATTAGTAAGGTACCTCCAGTAGGCGTAGTTACTAAAAATGGACATTCTAATCTAACAACTTTTTGCTTAAAGTTCTTAGCAAAGAATGGTGACACATAGGAATGCGTAGAGCCAGAGTCAAACAAAACATGTGCAAAATTTGATTCAATCAGAAGAGTACCTGCTACCACAGTATTAGACGCCTGAGCATCTTGACGGGTTAAAGCGAATACTCGAGCGTTCCCTCGGCCTGCTGAAGCCTGCCCTCGACCACCTTGTCCTCTACCAGCACCTCTTCCGATTCCATTGCCTCCTACAGTTACAGGGGATCTGTTGGCAACAGTAGCCTCTGATTGATTAGGGCGTACTGACCCTTGGCCAGATCTCGTGTAGAGTTGGGGGCAATCTCTTTTGATGTGGCCCTGTTGACCACATTGGTAACAGACCCTAGTGTTGTTGTTGACAAAACAAGCTCCCAAGTGATTTCTTTCACATTTAGAGCACCAGGGCCTTTGTTGACCCCCTGTACCACTTTGTTGACGCTGTGGTGCACTAGCAGTAGAGGCTGCACGTCCAGAACTCTCTCCGTGGTAGCGTGATTTCTCATCTTGCTTCCTTTTTCTTTTGTTATTCCATTTTTCTTTTTGCATATCTCTTTCTTCCATCATACGGGCGATGTCGACGGCTTCTGTGTAAAATGAAAAATCTCGTATTTTCGATCCCACCCTGTCAAATAAAGACTCTCGAAGGCCTTTAATAAATCGTCGGATCTTTTCTTTCTCAGTTAGGACCATGTGAGTAGCATATTCAGACAACTCTATAAACAGATTGTCGTATTCATCGACGGTTCGTGATCCTTGCCGGAGTGCCTCAAACTCATTCATCTTTGCTTCTCGTATACTCTCCGGAATAAATTGTTCTCGAAAAATTCTTTTAAAGTCATTCCATTTAATGGGTGGGGCATTTCTGGCCATGCCCTTCTTCCATGTTCGCCACCAGCGATCGGCCTTAC
Source organism: Biancaea sappan (assembly GCA_037074585.1). NCBI lineage: Eukaryota > Viridiplantae > Streptophyta > Magnoliopsida > Fabales > Fabaceae > Biancaea > Biancaea sappan. The sequence goes on from CM073498.1 coordinate 18,998,901, forward strand.
CTCTTAACTGAAAGGTAACAAGGGTTACTTTTCGAGGTTCAGGGCATTCTAACGTGTCAAGGATTTTCTCACAGTCATCTAGAAAACGTTGTGGGTCTTCATTAACATCTCCTGCAAAGGTTGGCGGATTCAGCTTCATAAATTCCGAGATTTTGACCTCTGTACCTACCCAATCCTGAGGAGGGGGTGGAGGTGGCATCTGGTCTATCTCTTGTACTTTTGCAGCATGTACTGATGCCTGTGAGCCATCTTCAGATGATTGTCCCATCAAAAGTTCCTTTAGCCCATTCACCTCGTTCTGCATTGCAGCTAATGCTTCCATCACTACAGTCGCGTCAATTTGTGATGGTTCTCCAGCATTTCTTCCAGGGTTTTCAGTGGATATTTCTCTGTTTTGTGCATGGTTATCTTCTGCACGATTAGGCATCTCCAGTCTTGCATTTGCTGACTGAGCAGCTGGAGGGACCAAGGCCCTGCCAGATCTTGTGCGGATTCCAGAAGCGTTTGATTTTCTTGGTGCCATCTAAACTTATTCTACAATTAAGAATAATATATATCGTCACTATTATGCTTCAAGTAAAGACACGAAAGAAAGGGATTTTAAACTCAACAGGGCTTTTGGTGGATCTTCATCCTATGGTCGTGCTGCAGTCACGACAATAGAAGAAGGCCCACTAAAGACACCTTGCTCTGTAATCACTAGGAGACCTAACAACCTAGCCTCTGATACCAACTTTGTCACGACCCATTTTCTAGGCACATGACCGGCACAATGATGAATATCCCATCACTGTAAGCCTTTCGATAAATTCTTCCCACAAGTAAAATCGTTAGTCATTATCTCTATATTCTCAAAATACCATTCCTTAATAAATACAAAGAAAATACATCAGATTTTCTTAATTAAAAATAATAGATCCTCAGTACGAAATTCATTATCATACTGAAATACAAGCCAAATACCAAACCCCTGACCTAGATGTCCTAGACGGTTACAGAGCAACATACTGTATAACAAAAGAAGGGCCTACCCGACAGCGGGAAGGTCCAACGTGATCTACTCCTCTAGCGGATGTACTTCGGCGGCAACCTGATCTGAACAAAAAGTTTGTACAAACAGTGTGAGCTTTTAAACTCAGTGAGCAAATCGGCCTTGCGTTAATAAAATTCAAATACATCACCAGTCATGCAAGCATATCCGAAGGCTCAAGCTCAACCAATAGACATAGTTAGAAATTACATACAAGAAAAATTCATCCAATTCAACAAACGATACTAGTACTCGTCAATGGCAATATATCCCGGAGAGCGCACACAGGCCGGCTCACCAATTTTGTATTTTTCCGCCATGACGCACAACCTCATCCTCTTAGCTAGGGCGCCTCACGGATTTATCACCAATCCGGGCTATATCCCTACTGAGGGAATCGTTGTCTCCACACTCATTGGTCAAGACACCCTTTAACCCGGGTTTTCCGCCTTGCCGTAAGAGGGGGTACTGTACCGCTCAATCACAATCAATAGTACAACAGTTCATATCATAATCAGAAGCACAATATAATACTCATCCATATAACAGGTATAGTATATAACTATATGATTCAAATTTCATATCATCATGAGATACTTGCTTTGTCTTATCCATACTTCTGGATTAATTATCTCATTATATTCGTCATTCTGAATCCAATTTCTCCCTATGAATCTTGGGAGTGTCCTACGACATACTTTTTATCACCAGTAATGCTAAAACTCTATTAAAACAGGGTCGTTTCACTCACCTGAATTCCGTACGAGTATCACTTCTCTAAATCGTTACGGACAAGAGTACGCAGGTGAATTTCAGTGTTCCGCTACAGAGATTTTCATGAAAGATTACAGAAAGTACGTTAAGATCATTTTCGTACAGATACTGTTCATACGTACGGGTACTATTCATACGGTCACTATTCATACGTATGGTACTATTCATACGGTCACTATTCATACGTACGAGTACTATTCATACCGGAAATACAGAATACAATCTGTAAAAGAGTACACCAGGTAAGTTCCCAGGAAAGAGTGGAGGGTCACACTGGACACACTTAAAAACCAGGTCTTTCCTTAGCCAGAACTTTCCTAGACATGTATTCTCCACAGATTATATTTTATTTCGGTAATCAGAGAATCAAAATAACAGCTAACGACAGTTTTTCTGATGTGGAAGATCGGCCAAAGCCGCAACCACAGAGCATACTTAAGAAAATAACTTCTAAAATTTGAAAGACATAGAAAGGGCATAGTATCCTTACCTAAGCAAAAACGGAAAGGCCCAAAATCTCAGAAGCCTAGCGTCGGAGCAAGAGAAACTTAAGGAGGGAAGAAGAGAAGTTGAAGGTGTGAGTTTAGAAGTGAAATGGAAGGACCTATTTATAGCAAAAGTCAAGGGTACTATTTGATACTATGCGCTAATAAAATATTCAATTTACTATTCATGAAAATGACATTTCTAATAATGCAGTTACTGTGCATCTTACGCATGGAAAATTTTCGTTTATTTACTATTAGAAACTTTAAAGGGAAAACTATCCTTTCACCTTAAACCTTTAAGTTTCTTTTCAATTCAGTCCTTTCAATTTAGTCCCTGAGGGTATTTTTACACATAAAACGTCATTTTCTCCTACAAACTTCTTTCTAGTTTTTTCTTATAACCAAACCACATCTAGTATTTGACATTTTGATTGTATAAATGAACAGTACCATATACGTAAATAGTAACAGTAGTTTGAAAATACGCATTTATATTTTATTTTTCATGGGTATTACAGCAAGTCTCATACATCATCCCTGTATGATTATATATGGAAGGATAAGTTATATAATCACTAGCTAGTTACATGAAAGTCGTTAAAATGCACCCCAAAAAAATTTACGAGGAATTTAACTTAATGTGAGATTGAACAATTTTATTATTGGATTTGTGTAGTTTGTAATATTATATAGAATTAAAGTTTTATCTAATCAATTTTATTATGAACTGATGTGATGGTTTGAAATGATGTGTTTAGTTGAAGCTATTTGAATTAATGTATTGATTGGATTTTAAAATATTTTAAAATTCCAACAATTATGTTATTTGATTTAATTTAAAATATAAACTAATACATTTGTTATAAATTAAATAGATACAATTATTTAAACTAATGTGTCTATTGAAAATTAGAAAGACACAATTGTTTAACTAATGTGTCTTTTAGAAATTGAATAAACATAACTGTTGAGTCTTATTTATGACTTTTTAGATTCTACATATGCTAAAGGGATAGAAAATATCCAAAGGTTCCAGAAGGTTTTATTATATTCTGAAAGAGTTTGTTTGTAATTTTCCATAAGACTCTCAACCTACATTATTTCTAACAGGATTACCTTAAGGTCTATGTAAAACATTTTTCTTACTATACATGTGAATCTTGTGAAAGAGTTTTAACACCATTACAACAACAAACAATCAAATACTCATGATCACACAAAAGCGGAATTTGGTTAATATCATAAATTGTTTATTATGATCATGAGTTGATTGTTTATAGAATCTTGATAGACAAATTGACAATAATAATCTATATTATAAGAAGAGCACACCTTGATTCATGATAATAGTTCTCTGATCAAGCTAGACTCTTCCATGTTGATATGAGAGGATTTTTTATAGATATTTTTGGTCTTATAGATATTATGTCTCATAAGCGTGCACACACATACACACATATTCCCAAAATTAAAACCAACTCATATATAACTCAGGGAACCATAACTCATCTATCATACTCATGGGTCAAATTATGTGTTGACCTCATTTTTAATAATGTTTCATCACTATTATTAATTTGGGTCAGGTATTTACACATAAAAATAATTTTACAATCATCTCAAACTAACTTTTAATATATCAAATAGATCTACTAAAACATACAATTTATAAAGATCATAAATTTAGACCTAATTAATAGATAGCAATATATATATATATATAACCTTATTGTGCACAACTAGCTATCTAATCAGATATATTATAACAACTTAGTCTATTAACCATATTAGCACATAACCAAAGAGGCTTTCGTAATCAAATAAATTAAAACTAAACCCAATGGTGATTACAATGCTAATACATCTAATGACATAGATATAGTTTGAATATGTATCATGAAAAATTACATGCAAATGATCTTTGTTCATGTCTATTTTCAACTAGTTTCTACTTTATGATTTAAACAATCAACACTTTCTCAACTTAATGCTAAATCATTTGTGCAAAACAACAAGAGAAAGCAACCACTTTATTTTAGATTATTCAGTACACACACAAATACACAAATATATATGAAAAACATCAATTCATATATCAAAATGTCAATAAATTGGATATCCAGCAAACATTTCTATAGGACAAATCAAACAACTGACTTAGTCATCTAAAGGTTTCACTACACTTATATGAGTCACATGCTCATGAAACATTTTAGGTGGTAAACCTTTAATCAGCGTATCCACAATAGTATCAGTGCTAACATGGTCTACAAATACAATGAGATCTAAACTCTTTCTTTCATAACTAGAAATTTAATGTTTATATGTTTAGACTTAGACTAACTCTAGTTGTTCTTACAATATAGCTTAGCTGCTTTACTATCACAGAACATCCTCAAATATCCCTCAATGCCCTTTATAATCTATAATGCTATGATAAAATTCCTCAGCTACATCGCCTGGTTAGATGCTTTTTAACAGACTATAATCTCAGCTTCCATGATTAAAGAAGCTATAAGTGTCTGTTTGACACTTTTTTAGGATATAGCTCTCTCAACCAACATAAACACATAGCTTGATGTAGATCTCCTAAAATCAACGCATCCCACAAAGTATGCATTGGATTATCTAGTGACTTCAAGTTGATTTGATCTCCAATTTATGAGTATGTAATCTTTTATTCTCTAAAGGTACCTCATAATATGTTTAGTTGTTTTTTGTGACAATCCTAACTTATGTCTAGTATGATCCCTATGGATCTGAATCCTTAGAACGAAGGATGTCTCACCAAGATCTTTCATTTCAAATCAACTAGATAGAAAAGACTTCGTTTCACACAAAAAAAAGGTCATATTATTACTAGCCAGTAGAATATCATCTACAAATAGGACTAGTATCACAAATTTGCTCTCACTCAACTTGAGGTATATGCACTGATAAACTGAATTTTCTTTAAATCAGAAAGAGGTGATTACTTCATGAAATTTTTGGTATCATTGCTGATATGTCTGCTTTGAACCATAAATAAATTTCTTCAACTTACATACAAGGTGCTTTGAATCCATACATTCAAAGTTCTTCAGTTGCACCATGTATATCATCTTGATATAGATCCATTGAGAAACGTCGTTTTGATATCCATTTGATGTAGCTCCAATCATAATGAGTTGCAAGTGCCATTATAACTCTAAAGGAATTCTTTGACGAAACTGGTGACAAGGTTTCCTTAAAGTATATCTCTTCCTTCTAAGTATAACCTTTGATCATGAGGCGTGTTTTATATCTTTCAATATAACCACTCGAGTCGCTTTTGGTTTTAAAAACCTACTTACAACCAATTGGTCTAGCCCCTTGTGGTAATTCTACAAATCAGCCATAGATTTAATCTCATCTCTCATGGCTTCAATCCACTTATCAATTACTGGATGACATAGCCTCTCTTCAAGTGATTGGATTATCTTGCAAACCTATGTCAAACTCATGTTCTTGCAAATAAAAAACATAAGCGTTTGATATTGCACTTCTCATCTCTCTAGTGGATCTCCTCAATGGTACTTCAACTTGGGGTTATTGTGTTTCTTTAGTTTTAGGAGATTAAATCTCTTGATTCTAAACATGAATAATCTATTTTTCCATTGTATTTTCAAGTTCACCTTGATTCACGTTTCAACTATTTCAGACAAGCTTGTTTGATTTAGTGTACCCATGACTGTACGAGGAATACTAACATATTTCTCCTAACACCTTGATTTCGAGCATTTTCATATACTATTTAGTCCCTATCTTAGTTCTATTGCTATTTCAATGTTACCAACTCTTCTATTTTATTATATTTTGAATTTATTGGGTGTAAATTAATTATAGAATTAATATGATTCAAATTCATAATTTTATCCCAATTAATTCATGTGCTTAATTTCAGATCTAATTATTGGAGAGAAAAATTGATGACTTGGACGTTTTACTTACTTGGAGGCTACCTGGACATGCTGACTAGGCATTGACTGGTTGACTAGGGCTGACTGGATTTCTGGTCCCCACTGTTCTACACTTTACAACAAAGGGAAATGTAATTTCTGCTTTGACAGCATGGACCTCTTGCAGCAATCAATAGCAGACAGAAATAGCAAAGCAGTAGAGTAACTTGTCTGCTGCTATTACCACTTTTCTGCTGTTATCTTGCTGCTCACATCATGGAAGAGGCATCCAATGAGGCATCTACGGTAGAATATTCTAAGGCATTGAGGGCATCAGTTTTAAAAATTAGAGGACAGTTTTATTTTCTGTAACTTAGCAATTTTCGTAACTCTTTCTTCCTCTATGTTTTCCTTCTTCTGTTTTGCTGTCTTGCTCTCATGGAGGGCTAAATCTCCATTGTAATCAGTCACTAGGACCTTGGGATGTTTTAGCTTGAACTGAAAGTGCAAGATAAGTGTTTTATTCTTCATTTCATCTCATTTCGTTTCTATTATACTTATATGTTTATGTTGCTATCAGATTTTGGTTTGAATTTGAAAGAGCATAAACAGATTTATATATGAGATATAACCTTGCTTGACTTATTAGAAAAGTGAGTGAAACGAAATGGCTAGTTAAATGATATTTAACTTGATTTGGTTGAGGCCTTCCTTTGAAATGTGTCTAGTTATAGTTAATGAAGATATTCTTGGCTATAGTTAGTAGCATTAAATTCTGGATGTTACTCTGGAATCATTTTTTTTATAAAGAACCAAGTGGTGAAATGAGAACAAAACTGAATCAATGAGCTAAGTGATGATGGTTACACTCCCATAAATCCTAGTGGCTGGTTGCATGGTTTTCTGTTATTGTCAAACTTATTCTGCTGATATTTTGTTGCTGTTGTTGTTCATTGTTGCTGTCTTGTTAATGTTTCTGCTATTGCTGTCAACAAACCCCCTGCGTTTATATGTTTTAATTAGTGTTTAGGTCTTTAGAATAACTAATTAGTGATTAGAAGTGAAGCTCCTTGAGTGAATACGACTTGGAGACCACTATACCGCAAGATTGCCACGAATTCAATTCTGGACGATTTGGCATCGTAGTGGCGTGAACCACACCTTATATAATCATTCCTACTGTAGTCAACATCCTTAATGAATTTGATATTTAAGACTCAAAAAAGAACCTAGTTGAAGGGTCATAAAACTTGAAACCATTTGACCTTTCAAGATACCCCACAAAGTAACAGCTTATTGTTCTTGAATTCAGTTTTTTCTCATTAAGCTTGTATGACCAAGCTTTAACTGGATAACCCCAGATATGCAAGTACCTAATAACATGTTTTTTTCCTATCCACAACTTATATGGGGTTTTTGATACTGTTTTACTTGGGACCCTATTAAGGATATAGACTGTAGTCTTTAATGCTTCTCCTTAAAATGATTCTGGTAAAGAAAAATGACTAATAATATTTCTTATCATATCCTTAATAGTGCGGTTTCATTTCTTAGCCTCATCAAATGTAGACAAATAAACAAATTTAGTACATGTATTCCTTTAGGCCGACATATCCTAAATAAGTTTTCCAAATATGTCTCACATTTACAATTATCCTTAGCCTGACTAGCTAAACTCCTTTGAGATATTTAATATGCATTAACATTTAACATGTTGTTCTTATTAAAACTAAATTAACTTTACCTAAATTAGTCACTTTGGCAACCAAATGGTTCAATCAACTTAATTTTAACAAGAAAACACACTTCAAAATGATTAGAATTCAAGAAATACCCTCATGTTTGTGATTTAAAATAAAGAATGATGAGATAGGGACCAAGTAGCCGACTGCTAGTCCTTATTAGTCATTTGGAAGCTCTTAGAAATAAGAAGAATTTTTTACCGAGAGTAAGTAGTCAAATGGTTAGGGTAACTAGTTGACCGCTTGTCTAACAAAGAGCAATCGGTCGACTACTTGGAGTAGCTGGTATACTGGTTGCTTGATAGAGAGCAACCAGTTAGCTGCTTGAATTAGCTAGCTGACTGCTTTCTTAATAGTGAGTAACTGATCAACTGGTCGCTTGACAGAGAGCAACTAGTTGATTGTTTGTCCAACCACTTAATTGTTGTATTTTGGAAAACTACAAATAATCGAAAGAACTTGATGTTCTTTGTCCCAAATGATCCAAATCACACCTAAAACATTATTTTCATGAATCTTAAACCTTAAAAACACATAGAATTAATGAAATCCTAAGTTTAATCAGTGAAAATTACTTAATTCACCCAAAAACACACACAATCATGAATTTGGAAAAAAAAAGGTTCTTGATAGATGTAATCCCGATTCAAAAGAAAACCCCAAGAATTTGATCAATTCCACAATATACACATGATCAAACTTGAAAAACCATAACAAGAACACATAATCCATCAATAACCCTAAAATTCTTTCAATCATGAACAAAACGAAAATTCAAGGCTCTAAAAGAAAACCCTTATGAACCCTAACGCAAATTAATCTTAATTATTGCTCAATTTGTCCATCAGAACTAAGCACTGCAAGAAAACCTACATACATAGATAAAATTTTGAGACGAAATATTTTTTTTGTCGGAACCCGTCCCTGATTTGTTGGAATTCCGTATCTAATTTCAAATTGTTAAATAGTAAATCAGAGACAGATTTTGGCGTGAAAATGTTATGTCTCTAATTTATTTTCCGTCCCTGATATTAGAGATAGACTTTTCCGTGTTGAAATTCGTCCCTAATATCTTTCACATTTTTTAATATATATTTAAAAATTAGAGACGTATTTGTTCCATTTTAGAAGTTCATCTCTAATCAAGATGATGCCTTGGTTCTAAGTTGTCTTGGATTAGAGATGAATTTTTTCGTCCTAGAAATCTATCTCTGATCGAAATGACGTCTCAGCTTAAAAAAATGTGCTAAATGACGTTGTCTTGAATTAGAGATGAATTTGTCGGTCTTAGATTTCCATCTTTGATCCAAATGACACTGTTTGGATCTCGACTTAAACCTAATACCCCTTCTCGATTCACTTCCCAATCTCATTTCTTCATATGACTCACCGCGTCTATCTTCGTCTCCTCTACTGTAGCCAAGTAAGTGCTTCTAGCATGGTCAACTGGCTCCGCCTCTCTCTTCATCTCTCGGTACTGTCTCACTCTCTCTCTCCCCTTGCTCTCTCTCCATCGCTTCTATCTCTCTCTTTAATTTCTTTCTTTCCTCCATTGTTGGGTTCTCGATTTTTTTTCTCTCTTTCCTCTATTGTTGGGTTCTAGATTTTTTTTATGAAAGTGTTGGGTTCTATGTTTGTTGCTAGCCTCTTTGATTTATGTTTGCTGGGTTCTTGTCGATAGGCTAGAAATCTGAACAACCAATATTTAAAAATAGATTAAACTCTAGTTTATTTAGTTCAAATTTGGCCTATTTATGTTAATTTTTCTGCTCTTTTGAGGTTCTGCTCATTAGATTTATTATCTAAAACTCTAGTTTATTTAGTTCAAATTTGGCCTATTTATGTTAATTGTTCTACTCTTTTGAGGTTCTGCTCATTAGATTTATTATCTAATGCTTAATAACCTACATGAATACAGAAGTCTGATAAATTACCTAAAGGGATGAATAGGTGGTCATATGTCTCACAGACACTAGCAATACAATTAACAAAATACAAACAGATGAGACATTGTAAGAAAAAAAAAAGGATTTTGCAAAACTTGTTAATCAACCAAGCAAATTGGGGAAGTTGACTTAACCTAGTGTAACAATTACAAAAACAATGAGGTGTTCATTATCATGCATAACATAATGCATGCATTAACAGTAAATAGATAGGATAAGATGAGGTAAGCATTGAGAATTTTGAACAATGATATTTACATTAGTATCATTGCACAACAAAACGTTTTCTTCAACTTGTTTTACACAACACACAAATTACAAGATAGTTGTAGAACTTGTTCACCAATTTTTTTGGGTGAAATCACCAATAAATATCCGAAAGAAGGATTTCAAATAGTTTTTAAATCTTGTTCTCAAACAAATTATCCAAATAATTTTTTGTCTTTTAAATTAAGGTTTAGGGTTTAGAGTTGAAATTGAACCCTAAGTTGAAAGCTATGACCAATTATAACACTTGTTAACTTTGATTGAAATGACATTTGATTGCTTATGTTCTTTGTGCTTGCCAGTAATCATGTATGGGATGTCTATGTCTGTGCACCACTTTTTTAAATTTTTTTATGTGTGTTAAACTACACATAACATATGCTTCATCAAGTGGAGGGTGTCCGGTTGTAATCAATGACATAATTAAGAACATGTCACCGATTATAGCTATCCCCTTCCACTTGGTTGAAGCCAACTTTATGAGCATTGTAACACACATCAACAATTTAAATAGAAATATGGGAGAAGAAGAAGGTAGATTTGTGCACATCATCTGTAAGTAAAGTATTATTTTATTTTATTTTTTATGTTTAAAAAATTAAAAGATGCATGCATAATCAAATAATTTAAATGGGTTATACCATGAAACTTTTTAAGAAAATATTTAGCGAACAAAAATAGAATTGTAAGCATTAGAGTTAGTGGGAAGACGAAGAGAACTTGTAAAGTTGTAAGCTACAAGTTCTCTTTGTCTTCCTACTAACTCTAATGCTTGCAATTCCATTATTGTTTGCTAAATATTTTCTTGAAAAGTTGCACGGTATAACTTGTTTAAATTACTTGATTATGCATGCATTTTTTAATTTTTTGAACATACATATTAGAGATAGAATTAAGGACGGAATTTTCGTCCCTTATTAGAAACGAAATTAGGGACGAAATTTTATATCCCTGATTTAAGATTGAAAAAGTCTGTCCCTAATTGGAAACGAAATTAGGGACGAAAATGACTATCCCAAATTTGAGACAGAATAATTTTCACCTCTGATATTGAGATGGACTTTTTTTTTTCTTTTCTACGGTGCCTAGTTTAGAGACAGACTATTTTCTGTTTTTGAATTTGTTCTGACCCATCAGAGATGGACTTATCTTCAATCAGAGACGGTTTCAAGTTTTTCTTGTGGTGAAGCTTTGATACCAATTGAAAAAGTTTTAACACCATTACAACAACAAACAACCAAATACGCATGATCACACAAAAAATGGATTTTGGTTAATATCATAAATTGTTTATTCTAATCATGTGTTGATTGTTTAGGATCTTGATATATAGAAAAATTAACACTAAGAATCCATAATATAAATAAGAAGAACATACCTTGATTCATGATAATAGTTCTCCAATTAAGCTAGGCTCTTCTAGGTTGATATGAGAGATTTTTTTATAAATAGTTTTGGTATATATTCTGTCACCATTATTAATTTGGACCGGGTATTTATATAGAAAAATAATTTTACAATCATCCCAAACTAATTTTTAATATATCAAATAGGTCCAACTCAAAATTAATACACTTTATAAAGATCATAAATATGAACCAACTTAATAGATAACAATATCTATATATCCCAATATATGTACACATATAATAATTAATATATACGTTCATCCAAATATATATATATATATATATATATATATAACGCCCACATCTTGAAGTGATTAGTAGTGAAAATTTTAAACCATTTGTAGGGTGAGTCCTGTACAAACTTTCTCTATATAGAAACTACTACATTACTTTTTATCGATCTCTTTTATTGCAGATCCATTTTGAATGATGTTAAGCCAAATCTAACTGCTTTCACTATTGTTGTACTCTTGTTATATTTATTCAATTGGAGATATTCTTCAACCTCACTAGTAATTATTTTTAAAAAAATTAGTCTATAGTAATTACGGATAGTGCAGACTGCAGATATATAGGTGATGTTCGATTAATTAAACACGATTTCATAAACAATATATTAATTTTTTTGGAATTACCTTCAACAAACGGCTCTTGTAAAGTTGGTTTACTTATCAACAAAATATCACGTTCAAACTAATTGTGCGCCAAATCTTGAGGAGTATATATATATTAATGGGTTTCTCTTACCAAAATCACGGTTTTGTTGTGTGAGGATTGTCTTCTTGTCTTTTGAAGACAAGCAGCTTGCTTGTCCTTTTTCAATCATCAAATTCGACGGCTACCAAACAACATGTGTGAGGCTGGCTTGTTTTCTCTTCTTTTTTTTATTTTGAAATGCTCAGCCAATTATAGTCATCAGATCTGTGGAGATGGAGACTATAGGTTCCTATGGGATGACAAGCAGGATACTAAGCAGAAGATTTAGACTCAGTTTTGTTTCATATATTATCATAGTAAGCTGAAGAATTTTGTGCTGCTTTTTCTTTATATTATTATTATTAGAGTTATTTTTTCATTATATATATATATATATATATTTATTACTTATTTTTATAAATAACTCTTAATATTGATAAATATATGTGTAGATTGACCTATTAAATATTGAATATGTCTACATATTATTTAGGGCATATATATTAATACTATCTTTAATTAGGTCCATTTAAAATCGTCTTTAATTTGTGTTTAGGGACCTATTTGATATATATTTGTTTTGGTTTGGGGTATTAATAAAAATAATAAATGTGTAGATGTCTGACTTTAAATAATAACAATGATGAGGACTTATTATAAAATGGGTCAATCTATGAGTTGACCCATTTAGGGGTTATATGAGAAAACAAATTAACCTTTGAAAGAAACTAAGCGTTCATTTTAGATATCAGAATAGATTCTATCAGACTAAAGGTTAGAGAGAGTTTTCTCATATTTTTCTAAAAGAGTTTACCTCCTTTTGAGTCTGTGTTCTGGTTTATAATTGATCAAGGTACACTCTCTTAATATTTTCCTTTTGTGTTTTTATTGCTTATCAAGATTTACAAATAATAAATTCATAAATTAAGATTTTCGCATTTGTGTTTTTTGTGAGTCTTAACTGTTTTGACTTGTAATTAAACAAAATAATCTTTCATTTATTGCTGTTGTTGTTTACATATTTTGTAAAATTGATTAATTATCTTGATCTAGTGATCACGACTATTATTTTTTGTCAATTTAAAAATACAAATATGGATTCAATAAATTTTATATAAAAATGGAGAAAACTTCAAATAACCTATTTAAAATATATAATTATAATTTTAATGTAAAAAAAGGTTAAGATGTATAAATCTTCGTCTTTCTTATTAAATTATTATTAGAAAAATAAAATACTACAAAGTAATGAAAACTAACTTATAAAAAGTGTGTGATTTTAAAAAAATACAAGTCAAAGATCACGCAAAAGAAGAATTGAGAAAGATTTTCATGTGATATGGAGATCAATATAAAAAATTATATAATATTTTAACATAAAGAAAAGTTTTGTATAATCTTATCGCAAAGGTTTGTTGGCCATCCACTTCTGCTAGCTACACTAATGCCCTTCCTATGTTGGATTGGACAATTCCTTTACCTTTACATATTTTAATTCTCTTTTTTCATCTTCAAGCAATTTAGTTTTGTCACTTACGACTGTCATAAAATGGATAGTCAAAGATAAGGAACCTTTTTTTAAAAAATTTTTTTTTTCTCTTTTAGCTTGATAGGGGGAGCTAGCATTTAGAGACATGTCATGTCATGGATTTGTGAATTATATACTTCCATGTATGGTGTCAACCACAATCATGCACACATCCCGCTATATGATAATTGTTGTCCAAAGCTTGTTACTTTGGCAGAAAATGACACCAGCTCAATCAAATTCTTCATCGTAAATAAAACGTCTACAATTATTATACATATATACATGTGCTACATGCATGAATGAGGCAATAAGTTCATCACATAAAAAGAAATAAATCTGTTCTCTTCTTTATCACTGTCTATGTCTTTAACTTTCTTTTGTTTTTCCTCTTACTAACTTTTTCTAAAGCAGGAGTTACTTTGCAGAAATCAAGGAACTAGACACCTTTTTTTTTTTTGCCATGAAAATTCATAAAAAAATTGAGATATATATATATATATATATATGTATGTATGTATGTATGTTTGTGTGAGAAGGAATAATGGTTTTGTAAAAGAGATGATAGAAGGAAATATTCATCCTTAAATCATGAATCAACAACTCATATTGATACAATAATTATTAAAGTGGACATCAAGAAAACTATAACATGCGTATATATATATATATATGCATCAAATTAAATTATTAATTTATGATCTAACAAATGAGTATATATAGATATATATACACTCCTTCTAGCTAGCTACTTGTCTCATAAAACCATTACAAGAATTCAGATATTTACAGATGAAATTTTGTTTAGTTGAATCAGAAGGAGATTTTCTGGCTTTGATTACTGTTTCTTGCTACTGAAAGATTACTGTTTCTTGCTACTGAAGCATTAATACAAATGTCAAGTGAAGTATAGTGCAATAATAGTTTGATTTGTAGTCAAAGAAAAGGGGTGTGGTAGTTATGCAACATGCAATTACATGAAACCGGAATAATAGTTGCGTGATATAATATAGCGAAACGCACTTCATGACTTATGAGTCATGTCATGTTGAATCCAACTTTCTCTTATCTTCTCTAACGTAGAATGCACCTTCACCTCATCAACTTTTTCATGTTCACCTTTATATTTATATATCCCAAATGCCATCCTTCTTTATTTTTTATATATATTTTTTCATTTTTCATTATTCATTTTAACTAAGAGTCTTCAAGTTGATTGACTTTATACCTACTCTCTGGTAAGATTCGTCAAATTAAATTACATCTCATCATCATCTTGTCCCGAAGTACAAGTACACACTGTATATCATGATGGATTGAAACGTTAAATAAAGTCCAATGATTAAATGTATAATTACTAACAACATTCAACATATCATGTGTATAGCAGAAAGGACAAAAAAATAAGGGTAACAAATTGATGGGACGAAATAAAAAATTAGTAAGGGATAAGAGTCGCCACTTGTATAAATTTAATTTGGCTAAGATATTGTTGTGTAGCGAAAAAGTGATGAATTTTTTAGTGGTCTATTTTTTAGTGCATCATGCCTGTCTTTATGTGTGCGTGCATGTGTGTATAGACCCCGAAAGAGAGAAGCGTGGAGGTTGTAAACTGAGATTGCTAGCTTAAATATATATAAAGAGAAGGGGAGAGGAAGAAACTATAGTAGTAGTGGTGATATATCTACATAGAGAGATAGAGAGAGAGGGAGAGAGATGGAGTGGAGGAAGTGTTATTTGGATGTGGTATTGGTGCCATTGGCACTCTTCATCAACTTTGGTTACCATTTCTGCCTCTGGCATATGGTTCGGACTCGACCTCACAGAACCTTCATTGGCATCAATGCCAGTGGCCGTCGCAACTGGGTCCCTACTATGATGAAGGTACCTCTGTACACACACATACCTGTATCTCTTCTAATTTCCAAACTAATCTGTTGAAGTTCTTGTATCCGTGCGGAAAATATATATATATATATATTAAGGACTTTTTATAAGAACATGGGTATCTTTCTCTTTTTGGACTAGTTATTGAAGTAAGTTAAGTTTAAGTACTATTCTCAATATAGTATTAAAGTCAAGTTTATCTCTTGATAATAGATTTTTCATTCGAGTTGGACCACCCATTACTTATCGTGTAATTTTACACTTTAAATGTCCTGTCTTTAAGTATGTGGGGTGTGTGTGTTGGGAGTTCCACTTAAGTGTGTGGGGTGTGTGTGTGTGTGTGTGTTGAAGCTCCACGATATTGGTGAGAAAAATATGTTAAGGGCTTTTTATATACTTAGGCATCATTCTACTCTTGAATTAGCTTTTAGGGTAATATATAGGCCAATACCATTTTTAACATAATCATTCTCAAAGCTTTCAAGTGAAAGCTTTAACAGAGTTTTTATTTTCATTCGTATCACACTAACTAGCTAGCTATAGTTGTTATAGCAGTTAATGCACAATTATCTATGTTAAAAATCTCACTACAGTAACCTGAGAGAATACATAAGAAGAGGTTCGTGGACGTATAAACTAGTACCGAAAAAAAAAATCGTGACCCACAAGTTTGATTGGGATTATTTGTAAATGGATGGTTCTGAATTGCGCCTAAACGAACTAGGCCATGGGCTCTAAGGGCCTAAACGGGTTTTTTTCTTTTTTTTTTAATAAAAAAATTATTTTTTAAAAAATATATTATTTAGTATAAATAATTTTATTTTATAATATTTTTATATTTTTTAACCTAATATTCAATAAATATAGTAAATTGAGATATAAAAACTTTTGTAATTTTTTAAAAATGAATATAAAGTTTTCAAATTTAAATATAATATAGTTAATTTTGAAAGAAAATATAAAAAATTAAGGTTATTAGTTATTTTAAAATATTAAAGAATTAATATTTTACATGTATAAATGCTATTTTAAAAAAATTTATTGAATTTTTACTAAAAAAATTTAAAATCATATTATTTAATATTAAAAAATTATTAAAAAAGTAAAAAAATTGAGTGACCCGCGGGCTGGCCCGTTTAGACCCGTGGGCCAAGCAGGAGGTCTTGGTTAGGTGTTGAGGACTGCGGTCCTAAACGATCTGGCCCGTTTAAAATCGTTTAGTCTTGGCCCATGATAAGCCGGTCCGTTTGACAGTGTTAGTCTAAACAATATGCAAGTTCTCTTCATATATATATATATATATATATATAAGGAGTGAAAGTTTTGCAAGCACGTTCTTTTTCCCAGTTCCATGCGAAGAAGACAGTGTGAAAAGAAGGGTCGTCCAGGGTGGACTTGGGTCATTTGGATGAGTATTGGTGGGACATGTGGCATCCCTTCATTTGTTGGAGGGTTAAACAAAAAAAATAGAAGCAGTAACCGTTGGATCAAATAGATCCAACAACTATTATCTAAGTACTTATACTGAATCATGATTGTCCGATCAACAGATTGGATGACCATAATTAGTACAAGCACCAGAACAAACACACAACCCAGTCTGCATAGGAAATAGGGATGTAAAAAGAGAGAAAATAAGAAAAAAAAATAGTGTAAAATTATCTAAGTTGTCCTCCTAAAAAAAATACTAAGCTTTCTCTTTTTTTTTTTTTGTAAAAAAATGTTCAGTATTTTAATAAAATACGTTATTTTCATTCCTTTTTCCTTTCTTACCAAACACACTTTAAGATTTTCGCCCCCTCGATTTATATATATGAAAAATCACCAAAAAATATGGAGAGGAAAAACTGCTCCATATATATATATATATATATATATATATATATATATTTATATATAAAAGGGGTGTTTAAAACTAAACCAAAACAACTAAATTGAATCAAACCAAACTACGAAAAAATTGATCAAAATTAGAAAAAAAAAAGTCCAAATCAATTTTTAAAATATATTTTTAATCAATTTGATTTGATTTGTTTTAGTTAAAACTGAATCGAATGAAATTTATATAAAAAATATTATATATATGTATATATATCAAATCTCTTTTGTAAATAAATAAATAAATAAATTACATATTTTTGTTAATTATTTTATTATTTTATAAATTTTGCTTTCAAAATTTGAATTTACATGTCTTAGTTGTTCTTGCGCACAACAAAAAAATTCTAATATTAAGCTGTTTTTAATACTAAAAATTAAAATTTGACCAATTTTTATTTTAACATTTGATATATTGATTTAGAAAAAAGTGTATGTTTACTTATAATATTATAGTATTGAAAAAAAAATCTATGCAAACAAAACCACCAAACAAAAACCAAATTAAACCGCATAAAAATTAACCAAGTTGGTCTAGAATTTTACAAAACCAATGAGCTTAGTTTGGTTTGATTTATGCTCAAAACTGAATTAAATTGAGCCAACGTAAAATTAAATTGAGGTAAATATAAATTTTGAGAAATTAAATTGAAACTTTTAATCTTTTAAGGATTGAAAAAATTATAATTTTTTTACAAACTATATCAATAATTTATTCTAACCTAAATAAGAAGAAATTAAGTGGTTGGACACTTGTTTTTTTTAAGTAAAGTCTTGAATTTAAAATGTTAATTATAAAAGTTTTACATATTTGTAGTCTACACAACTCAAATTAGATTAATCAAAATTTAGTGAATTTTCATATACAAGTAATAATTAATTCAAAACCGAAGGAAAAAAAAAGTGTACCTATAACTAAATTTATTCAAATATTAATTGGTTTCGTTAATGAAAAAAAATGGCAGGACAACGAGAAGAAGAACATCCTAGCAGTCCAATCCCTGAGGAACACGATCATGGGATCAACCCTAATGGCCACCACCTCCGTCCTCCTCTGCACAGGCCTCGCCGCCGTGATAAGCAGCACCTACAGCCTGAAGAAGCCCCTTGACGACACTCTGTACGGCGCTCATGGCGAGTTCATGGTGGCTCTGAAATACGTCACCCTCCTCACCTTCTTCCTCTTCTCCTTCTTCTGCCACTCCCTCT
Organism: Biancaea sappan; assembly: GCA_037074585.1. Lineage (NCBI taxonomy): Eukaryota > Viridiplantae > Streptophyta > Magnoliopsida > Fabales > Fabaceae > Biancaea > Biancaea sappan. Next base: position 19,017,672 of record CM073498.1, read on the forward strand.
CCATCCGCTTAATCAACCAGGTCAACATCCTAGTCAACCTCCCTCACGACCCCTCTTCCCTCGTCACTCCCACTTACATAAGCCAGGTTATGGAGAAAGGGTTTGTGTTGAACACTGTGGGGAATAGGCTCTTCTATGCGGGGCTTCCTCTCTTGTTGTGGATATTTGGGCCTGTCTTGGTCTTCTTCTGCTCTCTCGCCATGGTTCCTGTGCTTTATAATCTTGATTTTGTCTTCTCTTTGAATGCTAATTCCAACCCTAAGATGGACCTCGATTCTAATACCGACTTTGTATAACCAAACTCTCATTCTGATGAATGTAGTAGTATTAGTATATATATGATATATATGTATGTACGTATATATATATATGTCTTACTTGGTTATATCCAATGATATTAAGAAATAAGAATTAAAGTTGGAAGCTTGTATTTGTGTTTTCTATGCTTCTGCAATTTCTGCTTTGTTAGATTATTTTCTTAATTAGAGTCACTGTCACAGGACTCAAACTTATTTACTGGGTATATATCCACTAATTAATTTGATTTGAATCAAGTTAGGCTACAAATCTGTAACTATAAAGCTCTCTCCCTGCACACCACAGTGTACCAACATTGATTGATTTGAAGTGTTTGGATACTTAGCACTTTTCTTTCAAGTAATTAGATCACAAGTTCAAACATCATGAATAAAAAAAAAAAATCAGTACTAAGAGAACTTAGACAAAAGTTATATTTTTCATTTATGAAACTCAAACTCAAAATTTACTTAAAAAAAACGAGTGCTTAATTAACAATTTCAACCGTACATTTATTTATATATGTATTAATACTTTGAATGAATGAACTAAATGTGTATATAGGTGTGTGAAGATGTTAGGATGGAATATTATTGGTGATCTGAACATAATTTGATGAAACATTGACAAAAGTTTAATACGAAGAACGAAATTAAAAAAAATTAAAATGGTAAAAGATCTAATTGTAAATGTTAATTAAGCTATAGGGATTTTATTGATAAGGTATAAGGGTCAAAAGAATAATTTAACCTACTTTTGAACCTACAACAGCCAAAAATTTTAAGAATAATTTTGTTTTGGTTACATTTTAAAATTGTGGGAGTAGTTTGTTCTCACAATTACTCTAGATTTTGCAGGTAAAATTCACTTGGGGTCAGTTCACTACCATTTAACTAACAACTGTTAGGTTGACTCAAACTACTTTTGTTTACTTGTTCATAAAGCTACAAGTATTTCGATTGCTGAACGGCTCTAATAACATTAAATTAGCTTCAGAGCCCCCACCCCCCCCCCCCCAAAAAAAAAAAACCCGAAACAAAACAAAAGGTTTTCGCATCATTATGAGAAAATAAGTAATGGGTCATATTTGTATAAGGAAAGAACAAACAAATTAAAATTTCATGCATTTATTGGAGTTGCTTTAATAATTTTTTAGAAACCAATAAAAAAATTTTAAAAAAGCAGTCAATAAGTTATTTTCCTTTTAAAAATCATGTCATTGTATTGTAGCAAAAAGCGGACTCTATGTATGATTGATACTTATCATTCAAATCCAATAGTTCAAGTCTAACTTTTGTTAGTTAATTTGAAATAGAGTGTGATCAGTCCAAAATCAATTTTATTTCAGATATTAAACGTGTATTCTAATCCATAAGATCGTGTTTATATTATTTAATTAAAAACATTAATGAAAATCATATAAATATCACTACTTATAGTTGTAGCTGCCTGCATCTATCTCTCAATTTTATTTTACAAAAAAATTTAAAAAAAGGTTTCCATAACAAATAAAACCACACCAATTATGTCCTATTAAGAAAAAAAAACTATAATTATCTTGATCGCTCAACGATTCTTGGTAATATAATAACATTAAGTTACCTTTAGATCCAAAAACAAACAAAAAACAAAAACAAAAGGTTTTGGCATTAGTATGATAATAAAAGTAATGGGTCATGTTTGTATAAGGAAACAAAAAACAAACAACTAATGCATTTATTGGTTTAATAATTTTGTAGGAACCAAATTTTCAAAAATTTGGATAAGCAGTAATTAAACAGTTAATCAATCATTTTTCTTTTAAGTCACATCATTGTGTCATGACAAAAAATTCGCTATTAATAGCTTAACTTTTAAAGGAGTTGAATTTTAGATTATTTTAAAATTTACATAAAATAAATTTTAATTGTTATATATATAAATTTTAAGATAATTTAATATTCATTTAATAATAAAAAAATTCTAACTCTTTAAAGAGTGAATTCTCTACAGAGAGTGAATTCTCTACAGACTTTCCATATTTTTTATTACTCAAATTATTGATCCAACCTTAGATGGACCTCAATTCTAATGCCGACTTTGTATAATCAAACTCTAATTATTGGAGTTATTTTAATAATTTTGTAGGAGAACCGATAAAATATTTTTTAAAGATTTGTGGAAAGAACTAATTCAGCAGTCAATTCATGGCCCATTTTAAAAAATAAAAAATCAAGAGGCTCAATCGAATTGTGAAGCCCACTTCCGTAATAATTTTAATTTTGTAGGGACCAATAAAAAATTTTCAAAAATTTCGGTGAGCAATAATTAGGAAATTTTCTTTTAAGTCACATCATTGTGTTATGAAAGACAACTGAGTAAGCTTATAATAGCTTAACTTTAAAAAAAGTTAAATTTTCTAAAGTTATATTATCATGAAATTTATATAAAATAAATTTTAATTATCATATATATATATTTTAATATATTTTAATATTAATTTAATAAAAAAAACTCTATCTCTTTAAAAATTAAGCTCTCTATAGAGTTTTCATATTTCTTATTACTCAAATCTATTAATCCAACCTTAGATGGACCTCAATTCTAATGCCGACTTTGTATAACCAAACTCTAATTATTGGAGTTATTTTAATAATTTTGTAGGAGAATCAATAAAATAATTTTTTTTAAAGATTTGTGGAAAGAACTAATTAAGCAGTCAATTCATGGCCTATTTTGAAAAAAAAAAAAATCAAGAGGCTCAATCGAATAGTGAAGCCCACTTCTAATTTTAATTTCGTAGGAACCAGTAAAAAAATTTCAAAAATTGTGGTAACAGTAATTAGGCAATCAATCAATTATTTTTCTTTTAAGTCATGTTATTGCGTAGTAGCAAAAAGCAGGCTCTATATATGATTCTTACTTATCATTCAAATCCATTAATCCAAGTTTAACTCTCGTTTATTATTTCTAAATATAGATTGTGATCGGTCCAAAATCTACTTTATTTTAGATATTAAAAACTTATTCTAATCCATCAGATCGTGTTTATATAATTCAATAATAAACTTTAATGAAAATCATATAAGTCCGACGACTTATAGCTATAACTAATTGCAGCTATCTCTCAATTTTATTTTACGAAAAAGAAAAATACTTTCATGAGTCATGAGTCATGACAAATAAAACCACACCATCAATAAATTTAGATTCGGTGTTTGTCTTGTAAAGATAAGCACCGTGTTTATCTTTACAAAGAACATTAAATTTTAGATTTAATAATTTAAATTTTAAATAATATTTTGATAATTTATTTTAAAAAAAAATATTAAAATCTAGATATCAAGACAACGGCATACTTATCTTTATAAGACGTCAAATATGAATTAACCATTGCTGGCCTGTTAACTGTTAAGACAATAAAAGTTATAAACATCTTGATCGCTCAATAACTCCTGATAATATAATAAAAAAAATTACCTTTTATAGCCAAACACATAAAAACAAAAAACAAAAGGTTTCCGCATCATCATAAGAAAATAAGTAATGGGTCATATTCATTATCCAAAAAAAAAAAGTAATGGGTCATGGAGTTGCTTTAATAATTTTGTCGGAACCAATAAAAAAAATTCAAAGAATTGCGATAAGCACTAATTAAGCAATCAATCAATTATTTTCCTTTTAGGTGATGCCATTGTGTAATAGCAAAAAGCTGGCTCTATGTGTGATAAATACTTATCACTTAGATCCATTAATCTAAGTCGAACGAGTAAATTAATTTGAAATTTAGAATGTGATTAGTCCAAAGTTATTGTGATCCATGCGATGTATGGTTAAATTATAACTTTAAAAATTTTTGTAATTTATAAAAATGATAATAATTACCGATGATCTATATGAAACTTATGAGTTATGACATATACTTTTTATACATAAATAACCAAATATTTTTAATTGATTTATTAGTTTCATAATCAAATTTATTTTACCTACTCTAACTTTGATTTGAATTGATTTATTTATTTAATAGAATAAATTTAAATGAGTAAAACAGGTAAATTAATTAATTTGTTAATTTGTGAATTTTTTGTTATAAATTATTTGTTGCATAAATCAGTGATTAATTGAATATTGATTTCATTTTTACTTTTGAATACATCTTTTTTTTGTTTCAATCGGATCCATTAAAAAAATTGAATGTTACTGCTACATTTAGATTGGATCTTTAGACCTCATATTTCATCTTTTAATAATTTGATTTTTATCTCTTTCTTCAGTCAAGAGATAATAATTTAAAGATTCATATCTCAAACTTTGATTTCTATTAAATTAAAAATTGTTTTGAAAGGAAATCAAAATAAAGTCAAATAAAGTAAATTTTTTAAGTCACATATCAATACCATAATCAATTTTATTTTACCTACTAAAAAAAATCTTCTAAGACACTACAATGGTCAAATAATAAAAGTAATCTTTTTAATTTCAATTCAAATTATTTAAATAAATTCAAATCAAATAATTAATATTATGTGATATTATTAATTTATCAAATTTATTAACTTACCCAATTTATTTGTTCAATCAAATCAATTCAAATTAAATAAAATAACAATATTTATTAATTATTAATTTCACTTATTAATAATTATTATAATATATTATAATAAAAATATATCCTACTATTTATTTTAACAATAACCACATAATATATTAAATATATTGGGATCCACATAATATATTCTAATAATAATACTATAATTTGTAAATTTGTGAAATTTATAAAACTTATAAGATTTATAAGTTATGAAATATACTTTTTAAATGTAAATATTCTAATATAAATTTTGATTATTTATACAAATATAAATTATAAATTTTAATAAAAATCTATGATAATAAATGACCACATTATATTATGATATAGAATAAGTCATCAAATGGAATAAAATAATAAGATGTATGGGTAATCAATAAAAATTTTTTAATTTAAAATTTTTTACAAAAAAATAATAATCAAATTAAAATGTTCATATAGAATTTAGGATAATGAATTGTAAAGAAATTTTATACATATGATCAATAATTAATTTCAATATGTCTTGATCCTCGTGTATGTATATTTCAATAATTTAGTATCTATATATTTCAATTCAAATCAAATAATAAAGGTAATAGTTTTTTAATTTCAATTCAAATCAATTCAAATCAAATAATTCATTTAATGTGATGTCATTAATTATCCTACAATGGTCAAATAATAAAGGTAATTGTTTTTGAATTTCAATTCAAATCTTTTCAATCAATTTAAATCAAATAATTAATCTTATGTGATGTCATTAATTTACCAAATTTATCAAATTTATTAATTTACCTAATTTATTCATTCACATCAATTCAAATCAAATAAAATAATGAAATTAACTAATTATTAATTTTACTAATTACACTAATTAATAATTATGATAATATATTCTGATAAAAATATATTATGCTATTTATTTTAACAATAACTCATATAATATATTAAATACATTGGAATCCACATAATATATTCTGATAATAATACTATAATTTCTAAATTTGTGAAACTTATGAAACTTATAAAACTTATGAGTTATAACATATATATTTTAAAATGTAAATATTCTAATATAAATTTTGATTATTTATACAAATATAAATTATAAATTTTAATAAAAAAATTTATGATAATAAACGGCCATGTTATATTATGAAGAAAGATCATACCTTTGACATGAGATGAATGTTCTTTGCATGATATCCTAGCACTTTTTAAACTTTCACGAAATCTGAACCTTTTCGAACAAAAAAAAATTATGTCAATTTTGTTGGGAAGTTCCTATTTCAAGATATCCTCCTTGTCTTTCTTTGTCAGTATAAGGAGATCTATTATCACTCCAAAAAGATTAACATTCTTTCTTTCACCAAGAACTGTTAAGTTCTCATAGCGACATCAAACCAAACCTAATTTTTTTGTCACATGATAAGATTGTAAATGAGATAATTCCATCTGAGCACAGTATTACACTACTAGGCTTCACATCCTCAGCCAACTTTTTGTAGCTTATACAGATTGTATTCTCATATCATTTTATGTTATAGTCAGTTGATATGGTTATTTCCTGACTTTGTTTTAATTTAATAAGATTACTATCCTTCAGAAATTTAGTTCGAATCTCGGGACCCTACAATATTAGAGACAAAATGAAAAATAAAGAATACCATAAAATTTGATTGACTCCAAGATGTGAAGTAGATTCAAACAAAAGAACTATATTAAATCAAAGAATAAACAAATTAAAAAGGAGAAAAAACATTGGATCCGAATAATTTACCTTTCACTGTAATCGCCATATTCTTGAACTCTATGCTTATCAGTTGGGTCCCTTTTTTAGCATACTCATGGGCGATATATTACGTGATTGCTCTTGATTTTGTGTATTGAAATAATTTTAATAAGTAATTTTATAAATACTAATTTAACGATATCTGAGTGTACTTGTTAGAGATGTATACTTAATACTTACCAAACAGCTTTAGATCTTCGTCTTCAAAGGCTGAAACTTGACTGAATGTCTGCATCAAAAGAAGCAAAAGTTAGTTGAACTAAAACTTAGAGATAAGTAATCCATGAATTTCTTTAACACTTACATTAAGAGAAATGAAAGGTTTCTTTTTGTATTTGCCCTCTTTCATGTTAATGGGAACAAACTCGAATTCAAGTTGTTTCTCAAAAAGACAAGTAGTAACCTACATGGTAGCCATCGAGAAGGTGCTCTCGTGAACTTTTATGACTGACATGATTAAGAAGATTATACCGAGTTTGAGTGAAAATAGAATAGAGATAGAGGCGAGCTACTTCTCTGTAGTCGTGGCTGGAAATCCACTCTGAAGTTGATACGGGAGCCATCCGATCATTCCTCTATTGCTGTTTTTCAATTCAACACATGACACTTAACATTCAGTCATTCTTGAAGTTTGAAACGCACTGTATGAGCTTGAGATCGAACTTCAAATCGGCACAAAGGCAATTGATATAAACGCTCAAAACATAGAATTCTAAGATCCAAACACTCAAATTTTACGATGATTCATAGTTTTAAAAGTGATGGTTTGAATTCATTTGAATGAAAATTTTTCAAATTCATTTGAATGCAATTATAGAATCAATCACACCAATTTGCATTTAATATATTGCAATTATTTAATTATTAGATTATTAATTAAATTTACGACAATTCATAATTTTAAAAAGGATAATTTGAATTCATTTGAATGCAAATTTTTCAAATTCATTTGAATACATTATAAAATTAATCACACCAATTTACATTTAATATTCACAGAATTTAAAAGATAGCCCTACAGTACATATCAAAAGGGTTGCTTAGAATAAATTTAATGTAGTGTCATTAATATAATAGTAATGAATTTATTCATTTGCATAATTTATTCATTTAATTTTTATTTTTATTTATTAATTTTATTATATGTTATTTAATAACATCAATATAATTAATGTTTTAGAGTGAAATTGTTTTAGTCTATTATATAGATATTAAAAACTTATTCTAGTCTATATGATCGTGTATAGATAACTTAATTTAAACTTTAATGAAAATTATATAAATTTGACTACTTATGGTTGTAGCTTGTAAATATCTCTCTCTTTTGTTTTTACAAAAAAAGTTTTCTTAAGAAATAAAACTACACCATTGATGGTCCATTAAAAAAATAAAAGAAGCCAAAAAGTTCAATTGCACATTGATGTCCACTTTTTCAGAAATTTTGTTGGAACCAGTAAAAAAAAATTTCGAAAAATTGTGTTAAGCAGTAATTAAGCTATCAATCAAGTATTTTTCTTTTAAGTCATGTCATTGTATCGTAGCAAAAAGCAGGCTTTATATATGATTATTACTTATCATTCAAATCCATTAATCTAAGTCGAACTCTCGTTAATTATTTTGAAATACAGAGTGTGATCAGTCCAAAATATGTTTTATTTTAGATATTAAAAACTTATTGTAATCCATACCATCATGATTATATAATTTAACTAGTGTTGTGACGTGCGATGCACGGATTAATACAAATGTTACAATTTTTGTTTATTAAATATATAAAAATAATTAAAATATATATAAAAGAATATATGTACAAAAATAATAAGACATTCAAGTCATGTTAAGACATATATAAGATGATTTGTTAGACACAAATACCTTAAAGATTGAATGTGAATAACGTCAAATGAAAATAAGAATAAAATATAAAATATTACATGAATTAATTTAGATTAATATATTAATTAATGATAAAAATGAGTTGAAATAAAAGTTACTAACCTAATAGGTTTGCTAGGATCAAAATCATTGTCTTCTTTTGATTGTTTCTTCTATTACTGCAAATATACATTTGGATTAGCAATAATAGATTTATTAAAATTTAAAACATAACTTACATACCTACAAAATCTTAAAACAACAAAAAGAAGATAATCGAGGGCATAAATATATATCACATCCCAACTTTAAAATTTAATGCTTTAAATCTTAAATTAACATTCAATCAATCCGCAAATATGTAATTTCGGCATTGCTTGAAGTTTCTCTTCATATGGAAGGATCTACCATTTGCTCATATTAAGCTTAAAAGAGATTATTTATTAATCCTATTAGATGAGAAAATCAGGAAAAAATTAATTTAAAAAAATCAAATTATATTATTCAAACACAAGTAATTACCTCAATGACATCATTTTTTCTTTTAGGTTTTGATCTTTCTCATGATTTGTTTTTCTCAAAAAAATGTAATGACAGAAACAGCAAAGCAAAATTGGAATTAGAAAATCAGAACAATATAGAAATAAAATACAACAGACAGGAATAAAAAATCAAAAGACTAAAAACAGAAACATAGATGAACCAAAAACATGGAAAACAACAACAGAGAACGAATACAGAAATGAAGAAAGTAGAAAACAAAATAAAAAATCATAATCGAATGAACAGTAATTGTGAATGTGAACAGTACATAAACTGTATAGATCAGAAAAAATAAATAAAAAGAAAATTGAACTATGATACCAAATAATGTGAGAAAAACATCACTTGAAAGCGTTGATGATAAATTGCCATTGTTGTCTTTCATCCGTGTAAGGGAAGAAGAAGCAAAATCGAAGAGAAAAAGAAGGGAAATTGTGTGAGAGAAAAAGATATGCAAATATAGATGAGATCTTCGAAAGAAATATATAAATATCTACATTGATTTTGAATTTTAAAAAATGAAAAAGCCTCCAAATTGGCCAATAGTGATGGTCAATTTTTAAAAACCTCTACATGAAGATAGGAGATTGTCCATTGATGATGATGCAATAAAGAAGTCTAGTGTGCTTATATAAAAAAAGAAAAGAAAAATGAATGATAATTTATTATTATAGTTTGAGCTGATGGAGATAATTTTAAATTTTATTATAATTATTTAAGAAGAGAAATAAATAATATAAGTACTTGTAGGTTAGTTTTTATATAGCAATTATATAGTAATTAATTATTTAATTATTTGTATATAATAAATGCTAATATATCAAATAACATCATATTATATTTCAATTGAAAATTTTACTTAATTTATCAATTATATAGTAATTATAGCAATTACATACCAATTATATAGTAATTTATCTTAATTTTTTTAAATTCATTTAATGTGATTAGATAGCAATTATAAACCAATTATATAGCAATATACCTTAATTTTTTCAAATTCATTTAATGTGATGTGATTAATTTACTAAATTTATTCATTAAATTTATTTATTTAAATTTATTTTATTATAATAATTTAATAACCTACTGACAATTAATACTTTAGAGTGGAATTGTTTTAGTCTATTATATAGATAATAAACTTTGATGAAAATTTTATAAGTTTGACTACTTATAACTGTAGCTGCTTATGGCTATCTCTCAATTTTATTTTGCAAAAAAATAAAAGGCTTCCGTAACAAATAAAATGACACCATTCAAGGCCTATTATTAAAAAAAAAGTCATAAGAGTATCTACAGTGATGGTTCTTAAGGAGTTATTAAATTTAAGAATCGGTTCTTATTTCAGTTCACCACTATTGTTTGCCTCGTTGGATGCCACATGTAAGAACAGTTCTTATATAAGAACATCTATAGTGGTGAACTTTAATTGGGTTCTTATTGTAAGTCTCACAGTACTACATGAGTATAAACAATTCTCCACCACTTTAAGCAATTATCCACTCCAGTAGTAAACTTTTTAAAAACTCATAAATAGGTCTCACAATTAAATATTCACTACTTTAGCATTTATTACTTTCTTAAGAATCGGTTGTGTAATACCCGTTAATTTCAGAATATAATTCGCTTAAGAGTATTTTAGAATTCTACAACGTTATTTTAGTTATTTATTTTGGTCATTTTTAATTTTCATATTTAATTGTTCTCTTTGAATATTATTTATGAAAATTGAGTTAAATGACTGGACTAAATATTTGCACAATGAGGGATATATTCTAAGAATGGTGAAATTCATGGAAAAGTGGTTTCAGAATGGTCCATTAGTCCATTTATTGTAAATTGACTGGATGGGTTTGGATGTTGGGTTATGGATACCCATGGGTTATTGAATAACCCATTAGAAATATTTAATATAAAGTTTCAATAGTACCCCTCATTTTTTTCACTCAGCCGAAGGAAGGCAGAAAGTATTTCTCTCTCAGTTCTTCAGTTTCTTCTCAAATCCTTTCCTTGATCTTCAGAAGTTCGATTATTTGTTCTGTTCAAAAGCTTTGTAAGGATCAAAGGTAAGCTTTAATCCGATTATTTTCCTTAAATTTCAGTTTATGTAGAAGATCAGAGGAGGTTTTGTTCTTGAAGATTTTGATGATAATTCATGAATCTCAGTTGTTTTAGAAGTTATATTTGAGTTATAATCGGTTAAAAGAGTTGAAATTCTGGTTTTGAAACAAGAAAGGGAAAGGATGAAATTGTTAGAAATTTCTGCAAAAACCGAGTTACTGTAGCGACCAGGGATTTCGAAACAAAATCTGGAAAATTTTCTTCGGGTTACTGTAGCAGTACTGTAGTGTCGGCAGTCAACGGCACTGTAGCAGTCAACGTTACTGTAGCGAATCGGCACTGTAGCAAAACGTTACTGTAGCAAACCGTTACTGTAGCAACCCGTTACTGTAGCAGTCAGAAAATTTTACGTATTTTCGTGATTTTGTTTCCTTTCTTATGATTCCTTGTAATATATTTTACTAGGAAATTTTCCTACACAAATTCTAGTGTGGAACAAGGTAAACTTGGACAAACATCAAGGTGAGTGAATAACCTTGCTCAGCCAATTTGATATTACTAGTCAAAGTACAATATAAATCCCATTTACAATATTATTTGGATAATAAGCAATTAATTTTTCATATGGGAGTATATGATGATCAGTAGAAATAAGAGTATGTAGAAATTATTTATTTCATGACAATTGTACTATGTGATGAATTCTCACTATCTTATTAATGAGTAAAGATCTACGGGATCTAATACACGAGTGTGAAAGGGTTAAAGTCCCATACTACTCGGTGTATGTCTAAGAAATCTTATACACGAGTTTGAAAGGGTTAAAGTCCCATACTACTCAGTGCATATCTATGAAACCTATACACGAGTTGAAAGGGTTAAAGTCTCATACTTCTCGGTGTATACCTATGAGATCTTATTCACGAGTTTGAAAGGGTTAGAGTCTCATACTACTCGGTGTATATCTATGAAATCTTATTCATGAGTTTGAAAGGGTTAGAGTCCCATACTACTCGATGTATAAGGCAATTAATTATATGAGTAAATGTGGTATTTGTACTTTTGATATTTTATATAGTACAGTTATTTACTTACTGAGTTTTTAAATAAACTCACACTCCCTATGATTATTTTTTTTCAGATACAGAAAACAAAGAACAAGAGTATCCGTTTGAAGAATAGAAGCCCCTTGGAATTATCCTCTATTTCGGTCTGGTGGGATACCAGTACCTATTAATGTGGATACTAGAAACGCTCTGTACTTTCTATAGGTCTCCTAGGCTTGCGATGAGATAGAAATATCAGACTATGTATGTCTATATTTGCTTATCAGATGAATATAATTCTGTAGTGTGGAATGAATGATTAAGGTTGAATGTAAAACCTTACAGAATATATGTATATAACGTATGTTTGAGAATTATATCAAATGAGTAGTATCTTTTCACATGCTCAATTTTTGGGATGTGACAAATTTGGTATCAGAGGAAAGGTTTTATAGGTCCCCTATAGAGTACATAGCAAAGTGATCTTTGTGGGCCCTTCCCTATTGTCATGAGCCGCGGCATGACCATAGGATTAGGTTCCATAAAAGACCTTGTAGAGTATAACGTCATTTTATAGATAACTTCTCAGTGGGGCTAGTAAGTGATATTTTGTTTATGTCTGAAACTTGTTTGTTATGCATGTAGATCTGTGACAGATCAATGTCAGAAGGATCTTCTAATAATAATGAGCATATGGGTCCAAGGAGGGCCATAAATCCACCAGTACATGTGCAAGATGATCCTAACCGTGGTGATAGTTTACATGCTCAAAGTACTGAGGGCGCAACTAGTGAGCAAGCAAGAAGAGTCGAACCTGATGCTCACGTTGGTAATGCGACTATTGCGCATGTGATTCATTTGATGAATGAACGATTTGACCGATTTGAGGCTGAAATGAGAGGTCGAGCTGCACAAGCTAACCTGCCAGTGGATCCTCCTATTGTTGAAGCTGAAAATGTACCACCAGCTCCGTTAGCGGGAGGAGTTAATGTAAGAGAGGTAAGAATGTCTGAATTCCAGAAAATGAGGCCTCCTACTTTTTCAGGGGAAGATCCCAAAGAGGACCCACAATGTTTCCTTGAAGATTGTGAAGCAATCTGTGATGCTATAGGGTGTTCTCCTACTCAAAAGGTAGAATTCACTTCCTTTCAGTTAAAAGGTAGGGCTGGTAAATGGTGGAGGAACTGGAAGAAAGCTAGAATTCAAGGCGCACCGCCAGTTATGTGGACAGAGTTTTACAGATTGGTTATGGAAAGGAAGTCAAAGAATAAAGAAGAATATCGACAAAAGAAGAAAGCTAGATATAGGAGATCTTTTGATCAAAGGGAAGATTCAGGGACTTTGAAACCCTTTACTGCATCACAACATGCTCCAGCCACTCCTACTAAGTCATTTTATTCTACAGCCAGTGTGGCTAAGCCTCGTTCAGAGAGTAGGGGTGGTTTTAGTTCTTCTAGTAGAGGAGGTACTCAAGCTAGAAGGAAGAAACCTCAGTGTCCTGAATGTGGAAAGTTTCACTTCGGAGAATGCAGGTTAAACACTGTTGGTACAGGTTGTTTTAACTGTGGACAAAAAGGACATTTTATAAGGGAGTGCCCTCAGTTCATGACAAGACCAGGTCAAGGGTCTACTTTGCCACCTCGACCACAATCTGTTACTCAAACACCAACCCCTTCAACAGGGGGTAGTATGGGAAGAGGTTCTGGAAGAGGCCAAGGTGACCGTGGAAAACAAGCTGCTGGCAGAGGAAATGCAAGAGTATATGCTCTAACCCGACAGGATGCTCAAACATCCAATGCTGTAGTTACAGGTATATTATCTGTTAATGCTTTTGCTGCACGTATTTTGTTTGACCCCGGTTCTACTCACTCATATGTGTCGCCCCTATTTGCCAAGAGATTTGCATTTGATTCGATTATTCTTAAAGAACCATTCTTGGTTTCCACACCGATGAGAGAGACTTTGATGGTTAAAACATGTTATCGTTCTTGTAAAATAATCGTTGGAGGCACGGAAACTAAGATAGATCTTATGGTTCTCAATATGTTAGATTTTGATGTGATTTTAGGGATGGACTGGCTATCTTCTTGTCATGCTACTATAAATTGTCGTGATAAAGTTATTTCCTTTTTGTGTTTCAAGGAGATCGAAGTGATGTACCTTGCAACATGATATCTATGTTAAGTGCCCGGCATATGTTGCAAAAGGGATGTCAGGGATTTCTAGCTTTTATCAAAGATTTAGAAAAGAAAGAACAAAAGTTAGAAGACATACATGTGGTTAAGGAATTCCCAGATGTGTTCCCAGAAGATTTACCTGGATTACCGCCAGAAAGAGATATTGAGTTCAGTATTGATTTGGTCCCAGACACAAGACCAATTTCTATTCCACCTTATCGTATGGCTCTGTTGAGCTAAAAGAACTCAAAGAACAATTGGAAGATTTGTTGAACAAAGGGTTCATTCGCCCAAGTTTTTCACCTTGGAGTGCTCCTGTTCTTTTTGTGAAAAAGAAAGATGGTTCTATGAGATTATGTATAGATTATCGTCAGCTGAATAAAGTCACAGTGAAGAATAAGTATCCTTTACCAAGGATAGATGATTTGTTTGATCAGCTTCAAGGAGCAAAATACTTCTCAAAGATTGATCTAAGGTCTGGATATCATCAGTTACGAATTAAGAGTGATGATATACCTAAGACTGCTTTTCGTACACGGTATGGACATTATGAGTTTCTTGTGATGTCTTTTGGGTTGACAAATGCACCAGCAGCATTTATGGATTTAATGAACAGAGTGTTCAAATTATTCCTTGATAAGTTTGTAATTGTATTTATTGATGATATTTTGGTGTATTCAAAGAGTCATGAAGAACATACTGAACATTTGAGAATAGTGCTTCAGACTTTGAGAGAGCATCAGTTGTACGCAAAGCTCTCAAAATGTGAATTCTGGATGAGTCATGTAACATTTTTGGGACATGTTATTTCCCAAGAAGGTATTCATGTAGATCCAAGTAAAATTGAAGCAGTAAAACAATGGCCTCGACCAACAACTGTGTCTGAAGTACGTAGTTTTCTTGGCTTAGCAGGGTATTACCGTCGCTTTGTCAAAGATTTCTCTAAGACGGCTCTTCCATTAAATAAGTTAACCCGAAAGAATGTTAAATACATTTGGGATGATTCATGTGAACAAAGTTTCACCCAATTGAAAGAGTGTTTAACTTCTGCACCAGTCTTAATTCTACCATCAGGACCAGGGGGTTACTCTGTATTCTGTGATGCCTCAAAGATAGGCTTAGGGTGTATGTTGATGCAACATGGTAAAGTCATAGCTTATGGCTCACGTCAGCTTAAAAAGCATGAATTGAATTACCCCACTCATGATTTGGAAATGGCAGCTGTAGTGTTTGCCCTAAAGATATGGAGACATTACTTGTATGGGGAAACTTGTAAAATTTTTACAGATCACAAAAGCCTTAAGTACATTTTTGAGCAGAGAGATCTCAATCTAAGGCAACGAAGGTGGATGGAACTTCTGAAAGATTATGATTGTACCATCCTTTACCATCCAGGTAAAGCAAATGTAGTGGCTGATGCTCTAAGTCGAAAGTCTATGGGAAGTTTAGCTCACATTGCTACTATAAGGAGGTCTCTAATACATGAACTACAAGAATTGGAAGCTGATGGAGTATTCTTCGAGATCACTGAGTCAGGTACATTTCTGGCTCATTTAACAGTTAGATCATCTCTTGTTGAAAAAGTAAAAGTAAATTTAGAAAATGACATTGATATGGTCAAAATCAGAGATAAGGCAAGGCAAGGTCTAGCACCAAGTTTCTTGGTAGATGAAGAAGGAGTCTTATGGTTTAATGGGAGACTCTGTGTCCCAAACATTGAATCTTTGAAACATGAAATCTTAATGGAAGCTCATGGTTCGCCCTACGTTGTACATCCTGGTGCTGTGAAAATGTATCAGGACTTGAAACAAGTTTACTGGTGGGAGGGCATGAAGCGAGACGTGACTGACTTTGTAGCTCGATGTTTGACTTGTTAGCAAGTTAAAGCTGAACATCGATTACCACCTGGTTTGATGCAAAAATTAGATATTCCCGAATGAAGTGGGAAAGGATCACTATAGATTTTGTAGTAGGTTTACCTCGGTCAACAAAAGGAAATGACTCAATATGGGTCATAGTGGATCGACTTATTAAGTCAGCACATTTTCTTCCTGTTCATACCACTTTCAGTGTAGCAAAACTTGCTCGACTTTATGTTAAAGAAATAGTGAAACTTCATGGTGTACCAATATCCATTATATCAGACCGAGGACCTCAGTTTACTTCTCGGTTCTGGAAAGTCTTTCAAGAGGCTTTGGGTACCAAAGTAAATCTTAGCACAGCATTCCATCCTCAGACTGATGGACAGTCCGAAAGGACAATTCAGACTTCAGAGGATATGCTAAGAGCTTGTGTGATGGATTTCAGTGGAAGTTGGGAAGATCATTTGTCTCTTATTGAATTTGCTTATAACAACAGTTACCAAGCCAGTATTCAGATGGCACCTTTTGAGGCTTTGTATGGGAGACGGTGTCGATCTCCTATAGGTTGGTTTGAACTTGGTGAAACCAAAATATTTGGACCTGAGATGATACAGGAAGATATAAATAAAGTTAAACTGATCAGAGAGAAGTTGTTAACTGCTCAGAGTAGACAGAAGTCTTATGCGGACAACCGACGACGTGACCTTGAATTTACAATAGGTGATATGGTTTTCTTACGAATCTCACCTATGAAGGGAGTAATGAGATTCGGGAAGAAAGGCAAGCTTAGTCCGAGGTATGTTGGCCCATATGAGGTTGTAGACAGAGTGGGTAATGTGGCATATCGCCTAGACCTACCTTCCAACCTAGAGGGAGTTCATCCAATATTTCATGTGTCCATGCTACGGAAGTATCTTCCTGATCCTTCTCATGTCATTCAACCCCAAGAAGTTCATTTTGATGAAACTCTCACCTACGAAGAGGTACCAGTAGCTATCCTTGATAGAAAAGTCAAGAAATTGCGTACCAAAGAAATTCCTACTGTCAAGGTTCTTTGGAGAAATCATTCTCGCGAGGAAGCTACGTGGGAGGCAGAAGATGAGATGTGGAAAAACTATCCACATTTATTTGAAACTTGAGGTAAGATTTAAATTCGGAGGACCGAATTCTTTTAAGGGGGTAGAATGTAATACCCGTTAATTTCAGAATATAATTCGCTTAAGAGTATTTTAGAATTCTACAACGTTATTTTAGTTATTTATTTTGGTCATTTTTAATTTTCATATTTAATTGTTCTCTTTGAATATTATTTATGAAAATTGAGTTAAATGACTGGACTAAATATTTGCACAATGAGGGATATATTCTAAGAATGGTGAAATTCATGGAAAAGTGGTTTCAGAATGGTCCATTAGTCCATTTATTGTAAATTGACTGGATGGGTTTGGATGTTGGGTTATGGATACCCATGGGTTATTGAATAACCCATTAGAAATATTTAATATAAAGTTTCAATAGTACCCCTCATTTTTTTCACTCAGCCGAAGGAAGGCAGAAAGCATTTCTCTCTCAATTCTTCAGTTTCTTCTCAAATCCTTTCCTTGATCTTCAGAAGTTCGATTATTTGTTCGGTTCAAAAGCTTTGTAAGGATCAAAGGTAAGCTTTAATCTGATTATTTTCCTTAAATTTCAGTTTATGTAGAAGATCAGAGGAGGTTTTGTTCTTGAAGATTTTGATGATAATTCATGAATCTCAGTTGTTTTAGAAGTTATATTTGAGTTATAATCGGTTAAAAGAGTTGAAATTCTGGTTTTGAAACAAGAAAGGGAAAGGATGAAATTGTTAGAAATTTCTGCAAAAACCGAGTTACTGTAGCGACCAGGGATTTCGAAACAAAATCTGGAAAATTTTCTTCGGGTTACTGTAGCAGTACTGTAGTGTCGGCAGTCAACGTACTGTAGCAGTCAACGTTACTGTAGCGAATCGGCACTGTAGCAAACCGTTACTGTAGCGAATCGGCACTGTAGCAAAACGTTACTGTAGCAAACCGTTACTGTAGCAACCCGTTACTGTAGCAGTCAGAAAATTTTACGTATTTTCGTGATTTTGTTTCCTTTCTTATGATTCCTTGTAATATATTTTACTAGGAAATTTTCCTACACAAATTCTAGTGTGGAACAAGGTAAACTTGGACAAACATCAAGGTGAGTGAATAACCTTGCTCAGCCAATTTGATATTACTAGTCAAAGTACAATATAAATCCCATTTACAATATTATTTGGATAATAAGCAATTAATTTTTCATATGGGAGTATATGATGATCAGTAGAAATAAGAGTATGTAGAAATTATTTATTTCATGACAATTGTACTATGTGATGAATTCTCACTATCTTATTAATGAGTAAAGATCTACGGGATCTAATACACGAGTGTGAAAGGGTTAAAGTCCCATACTACTCGGTGTATGTCTAAGAAATCTTATACACGAGTTTGAAAGGGTTAAAGTCCCATACTACTCAGTGCATATCTATGAAACCTATACACGAGTTGAAAGGGTTAAAGTCCCATACTTCTCGGTGTATACCTATGAGATCTTATTCACGAGTTTGAAAGGGTTAGAGTCTCATACTACTCGGTGTATATCTATGAAATCTTATTCATGAGTTTGAAAGGGTTAGAGTCTCATACTACTCGATGTATAAGGCAATTAATTATATGAGTAAATGTGGTATTTGTACTTTTGATATTTTATATAGTACAGTTATTTACTTACTGAGTTTTTAAATAAACTCACACTCCCTATGATTATTTTTTTTCAGATACAGAAAACAAAGAACAAGAGTATCCGTTTGAAGAATAGAAGCCCCTTGGAATTATCCTCTATTTCGGTCTGGTGGGATACCAGTACCTATTAATGTGGATACTAGAAACGCTCTGTACTTTCTATAGGTCTCCTAGGCTTGCGATGAGATAGAAATATCAGATTATGTATGTCTATATTTGCTTATCAGATGAATATAATTCTGTAGTGTGGAATGAATGATTAAGGTTGAATGTAAAACCTTACAGAATATATGTATATAACGTATGTTTAAGAATTATATCAAATGAGTAGTATCTTTTTACATGCTCAATTTTTGGGATGTGACAGGTTGTTATATAAAAAGTAATAATAAAATAATCACAATAAATGTTAGTGGAGAGTAATAAATATTAAAATAGTTAAGAGTTGATTGTGTGATCCATTTATAGGTTCTTAAGAGATTTACCACTGGAGTTGATAATTGTTTAAAGTGATTGGTAGTTACTTAAGCTAATATGATACTGTGAAACCCACAATAAAAATCAAATTGAAGTTCATCACTGTAAATGCTCTAACCATCTTAACCGCTTAACAACTTTAAAAAATATGATAACATTAAATTACCTTGAGAGTCAGAAACATAAAAAAAAAAAAAAGATTTTCGCATCATTATGAGAAAAGAACAAACAAACAATTCATGCATTATTGGATTTACTTTAATAATTTTGTAGGAACTGATAAAATTTTTAAAGAATTTCGATATGCACTAATTAAGCAATCAATCCATGATTTTCTTTATAGGTCATATCTTTGTGTTATAGCAAGAGGCTGACTCTATATACGATTAATACTTATCATTCAAATCTATTAATCGAAGTCTAACTAGTTAATTAATTTGAAATTTAGAGAGTGATTAATCTAAAGTCAGCTTTATATTAAATATTAAAAACGTATTCTAGTCCACAAAATCGTTTTTATATAATTTAATAATAAACTTTAATAAAAACTATATCATCCCATTTAGTTCGCAGTACTGAGTAGGAATAGAAAGAAAAAGAGAATGAAAAAAAGAAAAGAAAAAAGAAAAAAAGTTATTTGATTCGCAATGGAAAATACTGTGCAATAGAAAATAAATGAGTGAGTAAATTTATTATTTTACCCTTTGATATAATTTTCTCAATTTACTATAGAAACTCCTAATTCTATCACAATTATTACAGATTTTGTTTTAATTTCACTATTTATCCAAAAAATTTTCTGTTTATTCACTTAGGTCCCTAGCTAAAAATTTTCTTTTATCTTTTACTTGGTATAAATTCTTCTGTTACTTTACTAGGTTCATACTGTGAGAATATATTTTGTTCTTTGTTAAAATTAATTCTTATAATTTTTTTAATTTATTCACTTTGGTCCCTTTTCAATTAATCCCTCTCTCCATCTCTGCTTCTCGTCTTCTCTCTCTTTCTGTCACTCTAGTAGCTCAAAAGAGGAAAAAACCAAAAAGGTATAAGGCAAGAAGTCGTTTCAACTGAATCTGCCCCATTCTCTCTCTCTCTTATTCATGTTCATGCTTTGTCTTTTTTTTTTTCTCCATTTCCATGATCCCTTCCAAAACCATGTGTTAAAAATCTCCATTGAATCTCTTCGCCTATTCTTCCTGAAACTCCCACTCTCCAAAGATCGTGAGCACACAATAATGGAAACACTGCTTTATATGTCATCTCGCTCTCTGGGTTTTCAACATCGTCATTTTGAATTGTCGTCGACAACTTTTTTGTGCTCTTGCTTTACAATAATATCAAATTCTAGGTTCTAATTTCAAGAAATTCTACAGTACCTAAACGAAGAAGCAGAGAAGAGATTATGGGTTTCCCTCCTCTATTTGTCTTCTCTCTCTCCTCCCTACTCTGACAGTGAACAGAAATTGGCAGGGTCTTCAGCTATGTATTCTCAGATAGCCACAACACACAAACGACGCAGAGAAGATGAATGAGGACAAAGTCGTCCAATATTTGATTTTCCATGAGGACATGCGCTTTTCCATCCAGTTTACAATGAAAAAAAAACCTCTTTTTTTTTTCAGCATGAAAAGCTTCCTTTCCTCCTAAGCTGCCAACCACACACAAGAATAAACATTGTGCACTGGAATTCTGTGTGGTTTTCTTTCCTAAATGTTGAACCAAATATTTCACTAGTTATGATTGTTTTTTTTGGTCAAACTAGTTATGGTTGTTACTATTTGTAAATATCTCTCTCTTTTTTTTTAACAAAAAAACTTCCATAACAAAAAAATGGCCCATTAAAAAAAAGCCTAGAGGCTTAATCAAATATTGAAGCCATTTCTTTAATCTCCTTTCCCAATGTAACAGTGAAATGGTGTGTTTAAGGGCGGTGATCCTTGGTTGGTGAATTGAGTAACAAGAAACGTCAGCATTGGTCTATTCTCTCAAATTTATTGGGGTTTTAAAGAAATCTCCCTCTCACAAATTGAGCTTTGTTCTTCCCATACTCTATGTGCGTCGTCGTTGTTAGAGGATGCCGAGGCTGATGGTCGCGATCACTATGCCATCTCTGGTGTAGTTATCAAGTGAAATGTTGGCTCTTTGAGATGGTGGAGCAATAAGGAGCAATTGTGGAAAGGCCGCCGTTGATACTTTCCTTCCTGTATTGAAGCCATCTCCCTCCCCCGATGTTGTTCGACACATTCCCCTTCTTCCTGTTGACACCCGGCTACTAGTGTGGATCCTTGAACATTCTGCCCGACACTTACTCCCCTTCACGATGAAGTCTTCTTCCCATCACCGGCTTGCCTCCTTCTGGCTTTAGATAGTGTGAAGGAGGATTGTGTTTCAGACTCTCGGATCTCCAGGCCCATTTTTGTTGTCTTTTGTTTGAAAAAAAATGTTGTTTAGGCTTTTCAGCCCACTGGGTTCTGTTTAGGTTAAGCTTTCTAGTTTTAACTCTTTGGTCTAAAGGTGTGTTGCCTCTCTAAAGACTTATGTACTTATTAGGATGTATTGTCCTAAATTTATATATCTAATATCTCATGAATTCAGGTCTGTATTGTATTTGAGTTATCTTGAAATCATGTATTATCTCATGTATCATAGGCTTTATGCCTTTAGTAATTTAATGGAAAATATTTTCATTTGACAAAAAAAAAAGTTATCAAACTCGGAACAAGTTGATTTAGGACCCGGTAACTGAGGATCGAAACTAGGCCTAAACACATGTTTTGGCTCAGTTGTAAGTGACTCGGGATTGACTCAAGCCTCTTTTTTTTTAGAAAAAATTTTGAATTTTTATGAAAAATTAAAAATTTAGAAAAATGTGCACTTACTTAGAATCAAATTTTATCCTCCTAAATATAGATTGTGTGTCTTATCATATTGCTATTAACTTTTTCTTAATTTATATGGGCAAAATATTATATATATATATATATATATATATATATATATATAAGGTGCTAAAATTATTCTAACCTAAAAACTAAAATGTGCATGTGGTAAGATGATAAAAACTAAAATGAAAAATATATTTAATTTAACAAAAAAAATAAGTATATTATTACTAATAAATTAGGAGGTAAAAAATAATTATATTTATATAATTATTTGATGTAAAAAATTAAATCAAAAAAATTGAAAAGCATAAACCTAAAATTTTATATAATCATCTAATAACAATCAAATATTTTTAAAAAATTATTTGTAATTTTATCACAAAAAATTACTTATGAATATTTATATTTTAATTATTTATTACTGATGATTATAATTTTAAGATTTTAAAATGTAAAATTTACATATAAAATTATTTATTTTACTTAATTTTAAATTTATTTATAAATTATATATAATAATTTTTATTTTTTTAATTTATTTATTCAATTTAGTAATTGATCTGAGTAATTCAGATATCAACTCGAGTCAATGAACGGAGGTTCTGACTCCGTCCTTGTTCCTACGCCCATCACTCTATTATGCTCTTGATTCTATCTCTGCTCTTCAGCTAATTTCATTCTCCAGTTTCTCGTTTTTATTACCCAATCAATTCTATTGCTTTATTGCTTACTCTGTTTATTGTTGTAATGGCCCGTGAAGATTGGGCCCACTACTGCCAAATCTGAAACTTAATGTGGAAAAGCCACTAATGACAAATGTGTAAATATGAAAAACGCTTGAGGATAATTAAATAACCAAAAGAGTAAAGTGAGGGTAAAACAGTAATGGTGCTACTGACTTTTCACCTTTTTCAAATGAATCTAAGCCATTGAAAGGATCTAAGGTTGAAATTAAATATGAAGTGGGCAATTAAGTAAAATGACAATTTCATTTCCTTCCTTGTCCTTGATCTAATGGCTGTGATGAATTTGGGTAAGGGAAATCGAGTAATACCATTCATACATATTAAGAACGCCTCCTGCAGTCTTATTCCATTCACGACAATTCCTCCTTTTCTTTTTTGGAAATAACTCTCGGCCAAGAGAACCTTTAGGGTTCAGATGTACGATTCCGACCACTCTTTGTTGCTAACTCATCAGATCCACTGATTAAAAGATCAATATTGTAGATCAGTGCCTTCTTGTGTCTGGTTTGTGAACTCACTGTTGCTGTATACCTGCGTTGATGGTTAGAAACAAGAAATGGAGAAAATCTCCAATGACTAAGAGGTGATGGTCGAGGATGAAGAAAGAGGTCAGAAAGGATGAGGAAGAAAGATCTGAGATTTCAGAGGAGAAAAATAGAAGAGATAAGTACTGAATAGTTCTATATTTTTTTCATATATTTTCTTCTGAACACACCTCATCTATTTATATTATTTCTTCCAGTCTGATTCTTCTCCATTATGTGACAGATATGATGGAGAGAATTTTTCACATCTGAAATCATGGAAATATTGCTGAAACGGTCACCAACAAACAAGGAACTAATTTTCTGGAAATGTAAATTCATTCTGTATTGTAGCCTAGACATTGTAATAATTAATTTATAATATTAAATGGACTCTGGACTGTTCTGATGACGTCAGCCCTAAGGCTGATGACGTGGTGATGATCTGGCAACTTGAGTCACGTTGGCCAAGATGCTGATGTGGCAGTGATGAGTATGGTATTTATTTACTGTCTGTGATTTATGCCTTCTGATGATGTATGTGATAAACACGCTTCTGATGCTCCACTGAGGCTTGAGTTGAGGAGCCACGGTCTCTGATCAATTTGGGCTAGGTTTTGTTTTCTGTTACTTATCTGTGGGCTGGGCCGTTCATGATATTGTGCTATCTATGCCAAATGAGTGAAATGGGTGATCTGAGCTGAGCTGGTTCAAGGGCCGCCGGCAATGATGAGTATGCTTTATTCACTGCTTTTGTTGCTGAAATTTATTTTATTCTGCAAAATAAAAAAACAAGTGAGAAATAAACTATTGATGTTTTATTTTCTGAGGCACGTGAGAGCACGTGACACTCCCTCCCCCTTAGAAAGTCCTTGTCTCAAGGGCTGAATGAAGGATAGCGTTGCCGGAGGGTCTCCAGATCTTCCCAGGTAGCATCTGAGGGCTCGAGGCCAGTCCATTTAGTAAGGACTTGAGTTGATGCTTGATTGCCCTTTTGATTGCCTTTCTATCTAGTATAACCTCTGGTTGCATGTTTGTATTATCACTAGGATTAATGATAGGAAAAGTTGATGAAGCTTGTACCTTAAAACCAATCCTATGTTTGAGTTGTGAAACATGAAAAATAGGATGAATACTAGAGCCATTAGGTAATTCCAACCTATAAGCAACCTTGCCAATCTTCTGTAAAATCATATGAGGCCCAAAATACTTTGGTGATAATTTTTGAATTGGCCGTTTAACAACTAAATTCTGCCTGTAAGGTTGCAATTTAAGATAAACATAGTCTCCCACACTGAATTCCCTTTCTATTCTGCCTTTGTCTGCATAAGTATTCATTCGTTCCTGTGCCTTAGAGAGTCTGTCTCGTAGAAAATTAACAGCTGAACCATGATTCTGAAGTAATTCAACCACTGTTTCGTTAGGGCTAATTGCACTATCAAAACCATAGTAAGTAGGAGTAGTCCCATATAGGGCCTGATAAGGAGTCATACCTAGTGTAGTGTGATAGTTTATGTTATACCACCATTCAGCCAAAGGAAGCCATGTCACCCATTTCTTTGGTTGAGATCTAGTCATACATCTTAGGTAGCACTCTAAGCACTGATTCACCCTTTCAGTCTGTCCGTCTATCTAGGGATGATATGTTGTACTGAGTTTAAGAGTAACTCTTAGAGCCTTAAATAGTTGCTGCCAAAAATTACTGGTGAATATCTTATCTCTGTCACTAACAATTGAACTAGGCAGACCATATAATTTATAAATATTAGCTAAAAAGCAATTAGCAACTTGGGGTGCTGTTAATGGGTAAGAGAGAGCAATAAAGTGTGAATATTTAGTAAACCTGTCTACTACCACAAAAATTATTTCCTTCCCTTCTGATTTAGGCAACCCTTCTATGAAATCCATACTTAAGTCTTTCCAAGCAGATTATGGTACCGGTAATGGTTGTAAGAGTTTAGCAGGATGTATAAGTTCAGTTTTATTCCTTTGGCAAATGTCACAGGTTGTGACAAAAGCTCGGAGAGCCTTCTTGAGACCCTTCCAATAGAAGAGTCCTTTAGCTCTTTGATATGTTCCATGTATTCCTGAGTGTCCACCATTAGGATCAGAATGAATTGCTTCCACCAGTTTATTGCGTAAATCAGATCCTTACCAATTAAAAGCCTTCCTTTATAACGTATCAATCCTCCAATCATAGTGAATTTGGATGGTGGGTTCTGGTCTTGCAGTTGTTGAATAAGTTATTACACCTCTGGATCATTCCAGTAGGATTCCTTAGCCTCCTCAATCCATGCTGGTGTTATGGTTGTGATACTATTTAAGTTTGCATCTTCCCAATGCCTAGATAAGGCATCTGCAGCCTTGTTTTCACGCCCTTTCTTGTAGTGAATTTGATAAGATAGACCCATCATTTTACTCAATCCCTTCTTCTGGATTTGATTAGTAATCCTCTGATCAAGTAAATATTTAAGGGATTCATGATCAGTTTTGATAATAAATGTGCCTGTCTCCAAGTAATGCCTCCAATTTTTAACTGCCAATAACAGTGCCAAATATTCTTTTTCATAAGTTGATAGGCCTTGGTTTTTAATACCTAAGGCCTTACTTAAGAAGGCTAGTGGTCTACCTTCCTGCATTAAAACAGCACCAATGCCTGTGTCACAAGCGTCAGTTTCCAAAATGAAAGGTATAGAGAAATTAGGCAATGCTAAAGCAAGAGCTTGAGTTATAGCTTGTTTTAGGGCTTCAAAAGCTTCTGTGGCCTTGGCATCCCACTTAAATGCCCCCTTCCTTTGGAGGTTAGTGAGAGATTTGCTTATCTTCCTATAATCACGAATGAACTTTCTGTAATAGCCTGTCAGGCCCAAAAATCCTCTTAAAGATTTAAGGGTTTTAGGAATAGGCCAACTTACCATAGCTTCAATCTTTTTGTGATCAGTAGCCACACCTTCTCCAGAAATTATATGACCGAGATACTCCACCTTAGGCTGTCCAAAAGATCACTTACTTTTTTTAACAAGCAACTGGTTTTGCCTCAATTTTTGAAAAATAGTCTCTAGATGGTAAATATGCTCATCTAACCCTTTACTGTAGATAAGTATGTCGTCAAAAAATACTAATACAAATTTTTTCAAAAATTTAGCCAGTACAGTATTCATTAGGCTTTGAAAAGTTGCAGGTGCATTAGTAAGCCCAAAGGGCATAACTAAAAATTCATAGTGACCATGATGAGTTCTAAAAGCAATCTTATCAATATCATTTTCATGCATTCTGATATGATGATATCCAGATCGTAGATCTAGTTTAGAAAAAATAGTAGCTCCATTTAGTTCACCAAGAAGATCATTAATTATAGGAATAGGGAACTTATCTTTTACAGTCATAGCATTCAGTCTCCTGTAGTCTATGCACATTCTGAGGGTTCCATCCTTCTTCCCTACAAGTAGAGCAGGTGAAGCATAAGAACTTTGACTGGAACAAATTATTCCCATATCAAGCATCTCCTTAATTTGCTTCTCCAATTCTATCTTGTGATAGTAGGGATATCAGTAAGGTCTTGAATTTACTGGTTGAGAATCTGGCTTCAAAATGATTTTGTGATCATGAGATCTTCTAGGAGGTAACTCTGTCATTTCCTTAAAGAGTTCATTGTAGTGTTGTAGCAATTCTTGTATGGGCTCAAGAATTTCCTCCTTTGCAATCTGCGTAGTTATGTTGTTTAGTTGTGCTAGCCAAGGATCCTTTATAGATATATCGTCAAGCACCTCCACTCCAATAACCCTTAAAGAAGCTTGATTAGAAAAACCTTGGAGGTGCACCTCCTTACCTCTGTAATTAAATATCAGAGTCAGTGTTTTAAAATCAAAAGTAACAGGACTTAACTCTTTAAGCCAGTCCACCCCTACAACCATTTCACAATCTGCTAGTTTAAGAACCTTGACATCTGTAGAAAAACATTGATTTTGCATCTCCCATTCCAGTTATGTCACTTCCTCTCTGCTAGTGGTACGGTCTCCGTTTGCTACTGTGACAATCAATGTATAGCTTCTAGTTGCTCTTATCTGTAATTTTTGTAAAACTCGAGGGTAAATGAAGCTATTAGTACTTCCAGAATCAATCAGTACCTTTGTCTTTTGATTTTTAATTCTAGCATTAAGCTTGATTGTACTTGGTGGGGTTTGGCAATTGATGACATTGAGAATTTTTTCCCCTTCGATAGTGTCTCCTTCTTCTAGGCCTAGTTCAGCGACAATTTCATCTTCTTCAGAGTCTGTTTCATCAGCTATTTCTCCTTCTATTTGATGAATAGTTCGTCCCTTACACTAATGGCCAGGTACCCATTTATCTGCACATTTGAAGCATTGACCTTTCTTAAACTCTTGTGTGGATCTACTGAATTTCTGATTAGTGTTGGGCTTTTTCTTTGAACTACTTTTTTGGAATGGTTTGACCTGCATAGACTTGAAATTATTAATTCCTCTTGAATAGGAATTCCTCAGCCGTAATACTTCTAATTTCTTTTCTTCAGCTTCTGCCAATTCATAAGCATCATCCAATGTTTTTGGTTTAAACATTGAGACTCCATGTTTAATTTCATCCTGTAATCCAATAATAAAACTGTGAAGAAAATGTGAGTCAATTATCATAGGATTAGATTCCAACATGCTAAGTCTCAAGTCTTCAAAACTGTCAATATAAGATTCCAAGCTTGTAGTCTGCTTCAATTTATTAAATGCACCAACAACTTGCCCATAATCTAACTTATCATATTTGAATAAAATGGCATTTGATAATTCTGTCCACGTAATCTGCGGTCTACCCACTAAATAGTTGTGAAACCACTTCTCAACTTTCTTTTCAAAATACAATGTTGCTACTGGTATTTTGTCTCTTTCTAAAGTATTGTAATAATCAAAATACCTGTTACATTGCCGAACCCAATACCTGGTGTCTGAACCATTGAACATTGTTAGCTCAACCTTAGGTTTAGGTTGGAAATGATGAGGCCTGCCTGTTTCAAATTCTGTCTGATTGCTAAAGCTAGTTGGGACTGTGTACATTGGTAGGTGTATTGGTCTGCTTGGTGATGGATTATCTGCATGAGGTGTGCAAAGAATGCCCCTTTCAGTTACTGAGGGTGAGCTTACTCCACCTGGTACATTAGTCTCAATTTGTTTTGCAATTAGTTGTTGGAAATTGACAAGCGCCTGATCTAATTTGCTTTCTTGTGCACTGCATGTCTCAGCTACTTGTTGCTGTAGGCTCTTCATTTGATTTAACTCATCTGACAATTTTTGTATTTTTGCCTCCATCCTTTGTTCGAGGTCCGCTGGCTCCTTACCCCTATCAGATGTTTTAGCTTTCTCTGCCATTTGTGATGATCTGGTCCTTGCCAGTATGTTGTCCCAAGAACAGCTCTGATACCACTTGTGATGGCCCGTGAAGATTGGGCCCACTATTGCCAAATCTGAAACTTAATGTGGAAAAGCTACTAATGGCAAATGTGTAAATCTGAAAAACGCTTGAGGATAATTAAATAACCAAAGGAGTAAAGTGAGGGTAAAACAGTAATGGTGCTACTGACTTTTCACCTTTTTCGAATGAATCTAAGGCATTGAAATGATCTAAGGCTGAAATTAAATATGAAGTAGGTAATTAAGTAAAATGACAATTTCATTTCCTTTGTTGTCCTTGATTTAATGGTTGTGATGAATTTGAGTGAGGGCAATTGAGTAATATCATTCATATATATTAATAACGCCTCCTGCAGTCTTATTCCATTCACGACAATTCCTCCTTTTCCTTTTTGGAAATAACTCTCGGCCAAGAGAACCTTTAGGGTTCAGATGTACGGTTCCGGCCACTCTTTGTTGCTAACTCATCAGATCCACCGATTAAAAGATCAATATTGTAGATCAGTGCCTTCTTGTGTCTGGTTCGTGAACTCACTATTGCTGTATACCTGCGTTGATGGTTAGAAACAAGAAATAAAATCTCCAATGACTAAGAGGTGATGGTCGAGGATGAAGAAAGAGGCCAGAAAGGATGAGGAAGAGAGATCTGAGATTTTAGAGGAGAAAAATAGAAGAGATAAGTACTGAATAGTTCTATATTTTTTTCATATATTTTCTTCTGAACACACCTCATCTATTTATATTATTTCTTCTAGTCTGATTCTTCTCCATTATGTGACAGATATGATGGAGAGAATTTTTCACATCTGAAATCATGGAAATATTGCTGAAACGGTCACCAACAAACAAGGAACTAGTTTTCTGGAAATGTAAATTCATTCTGTATTGTAGCCTAGACATTGTAATAATTAATTTGTAATATTAAATGGACTCTGAACTGTTCTGATGACGTCAGCCCTAAGGCTGATGACGTGGCTGCTGCTGATGACGTGGTGATGATCTGGTGACTTGAGTCACGTTGGCCAAGATACTGACGTGGCAGTGATGAGTATGGTATTTATTTACTGTCTGTGATTTATGCCTTCTGATGATGTATGTGATAACCACGCTTCTGATGCTCCAGTGAGGCTTGAGCTGAGGAGCCACGATCTCTTATCAATTTGGGCTGGGTTTATGTTTTCTGTTACTTATCTGTGGGCTGGGCCGTTCATGATATTGTGCTATCTGTGCCAAATGAGTGAGATGGGTGATCTGAGCTGAGCTGGTTCAAGGGCCGCCGGCGATGATAAGTATGCTTTATTCACTGCTTCTGTTGCTGAAATTTATTTTATTCTGTAAAATAAAAAACAAGTGAGAAATAAACTGTTGATGTTTTATTTTCTGAGACACGTGAGAGCACGTGACAATTGTGCCTCCTTAGTCCCTACTTTTTCTGAACCCATAGAATAAGAAACCCTAGCAGAGGAAGAAAGGGGCTCTCCCGTTTTTGGAGCACCGCTGCATTATTTTGAATTTTGAACGCTTTCTAGGTGCTTTCTCTTTCCTTTTCAACTCACTATACTAACTACCACCACCACCACCACCACGCCCACACCAAAAAATTTCGTCTGGTAATTCGGTAGGCGACGTTATGCATTCTTCAATTGGATATTTACACGCAGACCGAGGTTTATATTGACCCGATATGGATAATGGTTATTTGCTTGACACTCGCGTGATAAAATGCCTTGAAGTTTGGATCTCCCTTGGAATTTCAGTTCATTGGATTGTAATCAATCATTATTAAGCCCGATATTAAGCTAGTGCGGAGGTCATTGGCCATCTCAAATGTGGGCATTTCTTGTGATTGAATTCTACGTGTTTTTTGGGTGATTGAATGTAGTTGAAAGTGCAGGCACTAGTTCTAATGCATCAAGATTTCACTCAAACCTTACCAAAATCAAATGCTGCCTGCCCATTGGCAGTGATCACTATTTTAAGAATATCCTAGTTTAGAAGTATTGTATTTGACTGACAACAGTGTAATATCTCAAGTTTTTAAATAAGTATGATAGACTTTTTAAATTTAAAAAGACAATTTTTGAGGAACAAGATTTCAAAATTTAAATATTTGGAGGATTTAATAGCAAAAAAAACTATTAATTTTTTTGGTTGGACAGTTAGTTAAATTGGATAGGTGAAGTTAAAAATGGTAAAAGATTAGTTTTTTTGGAATTTTTATAAAATTGTAAAGGACCTGCATGAAAAGTTAATTTAAAGAATATTATGTTGTATAATTTTTATCAAAAGGGGAGATGTGGCACTTGGGGATGATGCCATGTGTCCCATTTCCCCTGATCTCTTGAAGCCTCTAGATGAAACACACACACCCCTATTTTTTCGGTCATTTGGCTTGGGAGAATAGAGAAACCGAGAGTGAGGAAGAGAGTGAGAGATTCTGGATAATTTCTGCAAATTCTTCCCTATTTCTATGAGTCTTCCTTCCATCCACGTGAACAAACCTAAGGGAAAGAGAGAGAGAGAGGAAGTCCCTTAGCCATGCTCTGTTTTCTAAACTTGAAACATAGAATTGGAAGCTGAAACTGAAAACTAGAGCAACGGATGATGAAAGGTAAAATTTTATTTTGTTCTCTTCATAAGATGTTCCTCTCGTCTTGTATGTTGGTAAAGGTAATTGAATAAGTCATAATCTGTTTAAAAATCGAAATTAAAGTGCTGCATCAGACAGCAGAAACCGAGAGGAAAAAAAAAGGAATTTTAGTAAAACAAAGTAACTAAATTATATGGAAGGAAATCTGTTATTGTTCTTCCATAAAGAAATCCTTTTCGTCCTTGACATGGATGAAGGTAATTGAACATGGTATAATCTTGGTTAAATTCAATCATAGGATTGAATTGATGAGCTAAACCGAGAAGACATAGCAGATAGGGACTGAGTTGAGAAAGAAAACATGAAACTGCAGAAAACATGGCTGATTTGTCATGTTACTGATTTTGTGAATTTTGGGTGACCAAATGAAGCTTTTAAATCTTGAAATTTATATGAGGGACTTTTAAAATCTTACTTAATCAAACTGAAAAGTTTTAAAGATTTTATACGATTTCAGCTTGGTGAACTAACTCAAGAATAGAATCATACTCTATGCAGAAGCAAATTTGGGCAGGTTGGAAGTTAGCTCTGTTCCAGGGGCCAAAGACCTTGTTTTAATCTGAAACTTTTATGACACTTAGTTAAGATATGAAACTTATGATCTGGAAAATTTCATTTCATTTGGAAATGGGTAGCTAGGTCAAAAAAATCATGGAACAGCAACTTGTTGAAAATAAGACAGGTCTGACCTATGGTCACAAATAAGATCTTTAGAGGGTCCAAATGATAGAATTTTAATATGAAAATTTTACCCTAGCTTGCTAACATATAAATATGGTTCTATGTCAAATTTCACGATTTTTGGAGCCACATATTAATACCAGTAATTTTCTAAAAATTTAGACCCAAAAGTGACCTCAAAACAGAACATGGGTGAGAATTTGGTAATCTTTGTTCTAATTTTGTGTTGTTTCTTGCTTTACTTGTTCTCTAGCCCTTCAATAAGATTTTTGGTGTCCTTCTCCGATTTGAAGTATAGAAACTTTGGCTCGGAGTTAAGGTGAGTGGGATTTATACTTCCTATGACTAAATCTTTTCTTTAAAGTTCTTGGCATCATAGTGAGAGCATGTAGTGTATCTTAGTGTGAAGGCAGTGATGGTTAACTTATATATTGATATTCATTATGATTTGAGATTTTCTTGCGTAAGTTACATTCATGCGCACTTTTTAGAATTAAAGAATTGTGTTCTCGAATAGATTGATATGGATATATCTATATATAAACACCATTATATGAATGTTGCGTGAAGAAGACACGAATACCATTGTGAGGACTTGTAAATACAAATGAGCTTCTATGTTTGAGATGTGATTTAAAAGATAAATTCTGTGAACAGTGAATGATTGTATACACGTTGATGAATTTGTGATTAAGTATGGAAAGTAGTATGAGTTATGTTGTGATGAGACTTGTAAATGATTATGAGTTATTTATGATTGTGATTGTGTATGTAATCGGAATGAATAGAAAGGCATGGTGGTGCACCCCATGAAAAAATTTACGTGAAGCTATAAGGGTGGAGAATATAAATGGAGCGATAAGGGTGGATACGGCGGGGGCCACGGGCAACGATCTAGAGGTACCCTGGACGACCCGATTGGTACGGGAAATGTGTGAAATTGATTTTACTGTTTGTTGTTATGAATTAGTTGAATTATGTTGAAATGTATTTGATTTACTTGGATATTGTTGTGAATTATTATGAATTATATTATAATCAATTACGTATGATTGCTGCATATTATCATTATGATGCATGATATTTTTTTTTGTCATAGTGTTGTGTTGTCTGCTTATTGGGCATGTGGTTTGCTCATACCCCTCTTATTAATATTTTTTTCAAAGTTGACAGTTGAAGGTAAATATCTATACAAAGAGTTATAAATCCTTAGCCCATGATTACCTTTTCATTTGTTCATGGTAAAGGTATAATATTTAGGTCTTATTCTAAGTTGTATAAATCTAGAAAATCTTTGTAATCGGGTAGGTTCATTCAGTGATGTAATGTGAATGACTGTAGTATGTATAGAAAACTCGGTTTAACCATATTTTTTTTATCTTTTGTGAAAAGATGAATAATTCTCTTATTTTAATTCTTAAATTATGTAATTTAGATTAATTGTATTAAAAGAATGGTATGATACTTAATAGAAAGATAGGCTTACGGAGGTGAAATGAAATTCACTTTCCGTGCCGGTCATGTGCTCAGATTTTGGGACGTGACAAACAGTCTGTTGCTTAAAAAACTAACCACAATAAGGAATTTATTTTGTCCATACAAATATCGTATGTTTCTTTGCCATACAATATCAGATTGTCTGTAAGTTGTGTCAACCCTCTGCTTTTTATGTAGCTTTTAAAATTGAGGCTCTTCTTGTGAAATTGATGATTAGTGATTTTTTTGGGACCTAGTTACACTCATATGTTACCATTCCATCCCAATTTTAGCAGTCTATGTGTAATTTGCATGCTTCCATGCTTTCAGTGCTAGCGAAACATACACCTTTTTTGACATAAATTTAGCTTGGAAGATTGTTTTCACAATCCATTTGTTGCATTGGAAACTAGAGAAATAGACTTTCGAACATTTTTAGATCCTTTCCATTTTATGCTGTTTTATGCAAAGTTGGGTCAGATTTCTGCATTTCTCAAAGGTTTTTTAATGAATTTATTTTTTATGTTTTGTTGCAATATTGTAATGAGTAGTTGTGGAAGGTCCTTTATGTAGAAATTTTTCCTTTGATTGGTCTCTTAAGAGATGACACATGCCTAGTTTTTAAAAGCAAATGACGCATGGTGGTTCCCACACACTACTTTGTTTTAAAGGATGTTCGTCAGCTTTGTTTTTATGTGTCAAAAGTTGATCAATGAAAGCAGCTGCTTCAAACTCAATGAACATACTTAAACTTGTCGAGTTGCTGTCAACTTTGGAATGAATAAATTTTCCTTTTCCAACATAGTTTGCCTTCCTTTTATATTTTTAATTGCATTCAGTTTCACAAGACAGTTATTATACTTATAGTTGATTATGCCTAAGTTTTTTATTCTACATGTCTGTCATATAATTTTTGCCTTAACTGGGATCTTTTTTATAATGCAATGTTTATGAATTATGATCATGCACTTCATATTGTAGGACAATGGTAATCTTAAATGAGGGACTTCTTGTAGGCATTTTATTATGAGCCTTAATATATGTCACATTCCAAAAATTGAACATGTGAAAAGATACTACTCATTTGATAAAATTCTCAAACATACGTTATTTACATATATTCTGTAAGGTTTTACATTCAACCTTAATCATTCATTCTACACTACAGAATTATATTCATCTGATAAGCAAATATAGACATACATAGTCTGATGTTTCTATCTCATCGCAAGCCTAGGAGACCTATAGAAAGTACAGAGCGTTTCTAATATCCACATTAATAAGTACTGGTATCCCACCAGACAGAAATAGAGAGTAATCCCAATGGGCTTCTAATCTTCCAACAGATACTGTTCTTCTTTGTTTTCTGTATCTGAAAAATAATCATAGGGAGTGTGAGTTTATTTAAAAACTCAGTAAGTAAATAACTGTGCTATATAGAATATCAAAAGTACAAATACCACATTTACTCATATAATTAATTGTCTTATACATCAAGTAGTATGGGACTCTAACCCTTTCAAACTCATGAATAAGATTTCTTAGATATACACCGAGTAGTATGGGACTCTAACCCTTTCAAACTCGTGAATAAGATCTCACAGGTATACACCGAGTAGTATGGGACTCTAACCCTTTCAACTCGTGTATAGGTTTCATAGATATGCACTGAGTAGTATGGGACTTTAACCCTTTCAAACTCGTGTATAGGTTTCATAGATCTTTACTCATTAACAAGATAGTGAGAATTTATCACATAGTACAATTTCCATGATATAAAATAATTTCTACATACTCTTATTTCTACCAATCATCATATACTCCCATATGAAAAATTGATTGCTTATTATCCAAATAATATTGTAAATGGGACTTATATTGTACTTTGACTAGTAATATCAAATTAGCTTAGCAAGGTTATTCACTCACCTTGATGTTTGTCCAAGTTTACCTTGTTCCACACTAGAATTTGTGTAGGAAAATTTCCTAGTAAAATATATTACAAGGAAACATAAGAAAGGAAACAAAATCACGAAAATACGTAAAATTTTCTGATTGCTACAGTAACGGGTTGCTACAGTAACGGTTCGCTACAGTGCCGGTCGCTACAGTAACGTTGACTGCTCAGTAACTCGAAGAAAATTTTTCAGATTTTTTCCGAAATTTCTAGTCGCTACAGTAACTTGAAGAAAATTCCAGATTTTCCAGTTGCTACAGTACTTCGAATTTTACAGAAAATCTTTCAAAAAATTCATCCTTTCCTTTCTTTTGATTCAAAACCAGAATCTCAACTCTTTTAACCGATTATAACTTAAATATAACTTCTAAAACAACTGAGATTCATGAATTATCATCAAAATCTTCAAGAACAAAACCTCCTCTGATCTTCTACATAAACTGAAATTGAAGGAAAATAATGAGATTAAAGCTTACCTTTGATCCTTACAAAGCTTTTGAACCGAACAAATAATCAAAACTCTGGAGATCAAGGAAAGGATTTGAGAAGAGGATGAAGAAAGGAGAGAGAAAACGAATATCAGTTTCGGTTGCGTGAAAAAAAATAAGGAGGTACTATTGAAACTTTATATTAAATATTTCTAATGGGTTATTCAATAACCCATGGGTATCCATAACCCAACATCCAAACCCATCCAGTCAATTTACAATAAATGGACTAATTGACCATTTTGAAACCACTTTTCCATGAATTTCACCATTCTTAGAATATATCCCACATTGTGCAAATATTTAGTCCAGTCATTTAACTCAATTTTCATAAATAATATTCAAAGAGAACAATTAAATATGAAAATTAAAAATGACCAAAATAAATAACTAAAGTAACGTTGTGAAATTCTAAAATACTCTTAAGCGAATTATATTCCGAAATTAACGGGTATTACAATATAGATATTGGACAATGCTGTAAAGTGATATATGAGATATTCATCAATAAAAGACAAGTAATTGATATAAATCTCAAATTTCCTTTCCTTATGTCATGAGAATCTTAGCAAATGCAATATAACCAATCATATTTTCCTTGAACAATTGAGTAATGCAAAGATTTGTGACTTTGCATGTTACTCTTCATTGATAAAATTGTTCTTGCAGAAGCTTGTCCAAGCAGCAGCTATGTCTTCATCATATCTTCCTGCAACAACGGAGACCATAGCTCAAACACTGGAGAACAAAAATTCATCTAAGACTATCTTCATTCTTTATCGTGTCCTTGACAACCCTTCTTCATCTCCAGAAGCTCTACGCATAAAAGAACAGGCTATCACAAACCTTACATTCTTAGGAAAGAGAATACGACAGACGATTTGCGGAGCCTGCTCACTCAATTGAGGCCATTCTTTTCCTTGATCCCTAAGGCAAAAACTGCAAAAATTGTGAGGGTAATAATAGACTCTGTTGCTAAAATACCAAGGACATCTGATCTATAAATTGCACTATGCAAAGAGATTATGCAATTGGCTCGCGTTGAAAAGTACACCTTTCTGAGGCAGCGGGTTGAGGCAAGGCTTGCTGCTTTCCTAATGGAAAAAAAGAGTATGTAGAAGCTTTGACTCTCTTTACAGGTTTGGTTAAAGAGGTTATAAGGTTAGATGACAAGCTTTTTCTTGTAGACATAGACTTGCTGGAAAGCAAGCTATACTTCTCCTTGATAAATCTCCCAAAAGCAAAAGCTACCCTTACAACTGCAAGAACAGCTGCAAATTTTATTTATGTGCCCCCAGCTCAACAAGGTACCATAAACCTGTAAAGTGGGATTCTTCATGTAGAGGAGAAGGATTAAAAAATTGCATATAGTTATTTCTTTGAATCTTTCGAGCCTTTCAATGTTCTTGAAGACCCCAAGCTTGTTTTTAGCCTAAAACACATGTTGTCGTGTAAGATTATGGCGAGTGAAGCTGATGACGTGGCAGGCATTATTTCTTCTAAAGCCGGATTATAATAAATTGGGCTTGACTTGGATGCCATGAAAGCTGTAGCTGATGCTCATTCTAAGCGATCACTTAGGTCATTCGAAATTGCCTTGCAAGATTACAAGGCACAATTGAAGGGGGACCCAATTGTGTATAGGCACCTCTCGTCCCTTTATGATACTCTTCTGAAGCAGAATCTTTGCAGATTAATTGAGCCATTCTCGAGGGTTGAGATTGCGTATATTGTTGAGCTAATTGAACTTCCCATTGATAATGTGGAGCAAAAATTGTCTCAAATGATTTTGGACGAGAAGTTTACTGGGACATTGGACCAAGGTGCTATATGCCTCGTCATATTTGATGATCCTAAGAGTGATGCCATCTATCCTGCTACCTTAGAAACCATTTCCAACACTGGTAAGGTTGTGGATAGTCTTTATGTTAGGTCTGCCAAGATAATGGCATGACCTCTCCTGTTGTTGCTCCTTTTTGTTACTGGTTATTGATGATGAGCCTCATATTGTTTCATTGTGATACTCAAGATTTTGCCTTTTATATATCCTTAAATCTCTTCCAGTGGCATTGTGTTGAAGCAAAATCTCTTAAGCCCAATAATTATGTTTTTGATAATGGACTATTGAAGCTTAAGGCCCAAAATTGTTCTCAAAATGCCTTGGCACTAGCTTTCTCTTCATTGCTTTTGATACATATTTCAGAAGGTTAGGAAGTGGAGGAAGCTGTCAGGTGCAGCATAAAGAAATGACTATGTCAAAACATTGGAAGCATCAATTATAATATAAGAACTCTTTTTATTCCTTCTGCTGCTTCCTGCTCTCTTCTCTCATTTGCGCATTAATGGGGCCTTGAAGAAGACGAATCATGCATTAAATGTTTTTATCCTTGGAGATTCAAACTTGCAAAGGATAGTCTCCTTCATCTTTTATTTATGGCTAAAGAATCCCCATGTCTAAGCTATGAAGAGTTACTACGAGAAAGAACTGTTCATCTACCTCTTTCACTGATCTTGAATTTCATTTAATGCTATGTGCGAGCTGCTTGTAGAGAGAGAAAGTTTGTGAATCTTCATTCATTAATATTTCATTTTACTTATCTATTCTCTTCTTGTATAGGAGCTGAGAAAAGCTATCTTTAGTTGTGTTTGTACGAGGTTTTAAATCTCATGTTTTGTAATAGTCTGTAAGCTAAGTATAGAGTGTAAAAGCTAGAGAGCTTGTCCCAACAAGAGTTATCTTGTAAAAGCCCGGAGGTTTGTCCCTTACAGAGTTGTCTTGTAAATCTCATTGTTTTTATGAAGGTCATTGGCTATGAGCTAAGGGAGAAGACGTAGGATCCTTGAAGAAAAGGATCTAAACCTCTTTAAATTTATGGTGTTCATATATTCTTTTTAAAATTATCTTCCTCAGATTATTTAGTATCTCCCTATTGTCTGTCATATCTTCCTGAAATTTAAAAGAAACGGTTTTTGGAAAAAATCATAAATACACAATTCAAATCCCCCTTTTTTTGTGTATTCTTGTCTAACACAATGAGTGGTGTTTAAAGGGACCTCTTGTCTGACCTTATTTAATGGTTTCTCTTGATGACGAGGCTTTGTCCTGAGGGATGAGCAGTTAAATATAGAACGGATATAAAGAAGTATGTTCTTTTTTTTTGTTATTAATGTTTAGGGTTCTTGTTTTCTGGTTATTCGTTTGAAATTTGAATTATTCTCTTTTGGACTTATCTCTAAGGATGTATTTTTTCACGTTGACTTGATGTATTAAAACAATTCATTTTAAAATATTTTTAAAAAATTGTTAAGAGAATAATAGTATGAGTTCTTACAATAGAATTAATTCTTATGAATTTGATATATTCTTTGTCCATGCATTAGAAACCTAAACATGGATAGGAATAAAATAAATTAAATTAAATCGAAACTTGAAAAAGCATAAATAGGTTCTTAAAAATGCCTTGCCCTCGTGTAGTCTTGTTGCATTTCACTCTCAATCTCCAAGCATAGAATGTTTAATAATTTTTTTTAACTAAACTAATTAAAAAAATGGTTATAACTTTGCAATCAATTTTCATCACGATAACTAAACTACATAACGCGTTAAAGCATTCTATTTACTCTATTTCAAATGAAATGACGAACAATGATGTATTTGCTTCTAAGTTAACCACTACAAAATTTGCTTCTCTAACACTAGATCAGCTCAGGGGGAATCTCATAGCATACGAGAGCACATTCCTGAAGGAAGAAAAAGAGGCTAAAAGGAAGCATTCTGAAATCACCTTCAAAGTTGAAGAAATAACAAATCCTAAGGAAGATAAATCTCAAGATACTAAACCAGATGACATTGATCACAAGAAGAATGTATAACTTTTACAAAAGAAGGAAGCAAAACGAGAGGAAGCCAAAAGAAAGTTCCTCAATGTATGATTTGTCTAAAAATAATATAACTTGTTTTGAATGAAAGAAACCAGGCCATATTAGGGCATATTGTCCTCTACTAAATGAAAAAAGGAAAAACAAAGCAATGGTAGCAAATGCTACCTGGAGCGATGATAGACTGTTGGAAGAATCAAATTAAGATTTAGAAGTTGCAAATTTGTACTTGGTTGCTGAAGAGGAAGATAGTTCAAATGATGATGAACTTGAGGTAAATGACAAACCCTATACTTATGATGAACTTCTTCATGATTTAGATACTGTTATAGAAGATTCAAAGATTTTTATGACAAAATACAATGATTTAAGAATAGCTCATCGTAAGGTCCTCAATAGTCTTAATGTTCTGGCTCTTGAGAAAAATACTCTACAAGAAAAAGTAAATCAATTGAAAATAACTCTTATCTTGCTTCTCTTCTAATCGAAAATGAATCCGTGAAAGAAAAAGTTGCATCACTAACACAAGATCTTGCAGGTTTTGTAAAAGGTCAAGAAAATTTGGACAAGCTTTTAGGAAGTCAAAAACATTCTCTTGACAAAGCTGGTCTGGGTTTTCATGAAGAAAAACCTTTGTTTAAAAATTGTTTTATTTCTAATACATCTTTTTCTAAGGATATCAAAACTTGATATAATTGTCACAAAAAATGTCATTTAGCTCGTGATTGTAGAAGAAGGCCCATGAAGCTAAAGCAAGTATAAGTGCCTAAAGGAACCTTAAAGGCAAGAGCTACCCTTTTGGTATCCCAGAATGATGCTGTAATACCCATGAAAAATAAAATATAAATGCGTGTTTGCGAACTACGATTATTATTTCAGTATACGGTACTGTTCACCTATATAATACTATTTATGTATACGGTATTGTTCACTTATACAATCGAAATGTCAAGTACTAGATGTGGTTTGGTCATAAGAGAAAACTAGAAAGAAGTTCGTAGGAAAAAATGACGTTTTATGTGTGAAAATACCCTCAGGGACTAAAGTGAAAGGACTGAATTGAAAAGAAACTTAAAGGTTTAAGGTGAAAGGATAGTTTTCCTCTTAAGTTTTCAATAGTAAGCCGCCTACAACTTTTCCGTGATTGCACAGTAACCGTGAATGATTAACGTGTGAATTATTTTATTACAAATATCATTTTCATGAATAGTAAATTGAATATTTTATTAGCGCATAGTATTAAATAGTACCCTT
The DNA here is from genome assembly GCA_037074585.1 of Biancaea sappan. NCBI lineage: Eukaryota > Viridiplantae > Streptophyta > Magnoliopsida > Fabales > Fabaceae > Biancaea > Biancaea sappan. Next base: position 19,059,109 of record CM073498.1, read on the forward strand.
AACTCTTCTTATAAATATGCCCTTTCATTTCACTTCTAAACTCACACCTTCAACTTCTCTTCTTCTCTCCTTAAGTTTCTCTTGCTCCGATGCTAGGCCTCTGAGATTTTGGGCCTTTCTTTTTCAGCTTAGGTAAGGATACTATGCCCTTTCTATGTCTTTCAAATTTTAAAAGTTATTTTCTTAAGTATGCTCTGTGGTTGCGGCTTTGGCTAATCTTCCACATTAGAAAAACTGTTCTTAGCTGCTTACATATTATTTTAATTCTCTGATTACCAAAATAGAATGTAAACTGTGAAGAATATATGTCTAGGAAAGTTCTGGCTAAAGAAAGACCTGGTTTTTAAGTGTGTCCATTGTGACCCTCCACTCTTTCTTGGGAACTTACCTGGTGTACTCTTTTACAGATTGTATTCTCTATTTTTGGTATGAACAGTCTCCGTATATATGAATAGTGATAGTATATATGAATAGTGCCATATGTATGAATAGTATCCGTACGTATAAATAGTGACTGTACATATGAATAGTAACCATATGCATAAACAGTGTCTGTATGAAAACAATACTAACTTGTTTTCTCAAATCTTTCATGAAAATCTCCGTAGCGGAATACTGAAATTCATTTGTGTACTCTTGTCCGTAACGATTTAGAGAAGTGATACTCGTACGGAATCCAGGTGAGTGGAACAACCCCGTTTTAATAGAGTTTTAGCATTACTGGTGATAAAAAGTATGTCGTAGGACACTCCCAAGATTCATAGGGGTAAATTGGATTCAGAATGACGAATCTAAGGAGATAATTAATCCAGAAGTATGGATAAGACGAAACAAGTATTTTATGATGATGTGAAGCTTGAATCTTTTCAAAAAAAGTTTAATTGTTATCTTGATTTGTGATTTACAAATCTATAATATAGTTATATATCATACCTGTTATATGAATGAATATTACATTGTACTTCTGATTATGATATGAAATGCTGTACTATTGATTGTGATTGAGCGGGACAGTACCCCCTCTCACGGCAAGGCAAAAAACCCGGTTTAAAGGGTGTCTTGACTAATGAGTGTGGAGACAACGATTCCCTCAGTAAGGATATAGCCCGAATCTGTGACAGATCCATGAGGCGCCCTAGCTAAGAGGATGAGGTTGTGCGTTATAGCAAAAATATACAAAATTGGTGAGTAGGCCTATGTGCGCTCTCCGGGATATATTGTCATTGATGAGTACTAGTAACGTTTGTTGAATTGGATAAATTTTTATCTTCTTGTATATAATTTCTAACTATGTCTATTGGTTGAGTATGAGCCTTCGGGTATACTTGCATGACTGGTGATGTATTTGAATTTTATTAACGCGAGGCCAATTCCCTCACTGAGTTTTAAAGCTCACACTCTCTGTGAAATCTTTTTGTTCAGACTAGGTTGCCGGTGAAGAATATTCACTAGAAGAATAAATCACTTTGAACCTTTCCGCTGTCGGGTAGGCCCCTCTTTGTTGTAGATTATGTCACTCTGTAGTCGTCTAGGACATCTAGGTCAAGGGTTTGGCATTTGGCTTGTATGTCAGTATAATAAAGTATTTTATATTGATGATCTATTATTACATACAAATCATCTCTATGATTTTAAGATAAGAAAATTTGATATATTTTCTTCATATTTATTAAGGAATTGTTATTTTGATAATATAGAGATAATTACTAAATAATTTAAACTCGTGGGTAAAATTTATCGAAAAGCTTACAGTGATAAGAGATTCATCATTGTGCCGGTCATGTGCCCAGAAAATGGGTCATGACAGATACTCAAAGCATAGGACCAGTAATCTCAACAAATTCCTCTCCTTTGTTCATAAACCTATGGGAAACATCACCTTTGGGGACAATAGTAAAGGTAAAATTGTAGGTATTGGAAAGATTAGTATTTCTCCCTTCTTATCAATAGATGATGTGTATCTTGTCAAAGGTTTAAAATACAATATTTTGAGTGTTAGCCAATTATGTGACAAAGGGTACAAAGTTGTTTTTGGATCTTCAAAATGCATGATCTATAAACATGATTCTGAAAATGCTTTGATTTATAGAAAACGTCATGAGAATATTTATAAGCTCATGATTGAAAACTATTATCCTCAAGAACATAAATGTTTATCTTCAACAAATGATCAAGGATAGTTATGACATAAAAGAGTGGGTCATTTAAACATGAGGTTTTATCAAAATTATCTTAAAATGACTTATTTATTGGTCTGCCCAAAGTTCATTTTGAAAAAGATCACATTGCAATGCATGTCAAAGAGGGAAACAAACCAAGACTAGTTTTATTTCTAAAGATCAAATTTCCACTAAAAAACCTCTTGAACTGTTTCACATGGATTTGTTTAGCCCTATTAGGACACGAAGTTTTGGTGAAAAATTTTATGGCTTTGTCATAGTGGATGATTTTTCTAGATTTACATGGGTATTCTTCCTGGCTCATAAAGGTGAATGTTTTGTAACTTTCAAAAATTTCTACAAAATTTCAAAATGAAAAAGTTTATCCATTGTGGCAATTTGTAGTAATCATAGAACTGAATTTCAAAATAAAGAGTTTAGTGATCTCTGCATAGTTTTGGTATATTTCACAATTTTTCTACTCCTAAAACTGCTCAACAAAATAAAATGGCCGAAAAGAAAAATCGTACCATCTTGAAAACGGCTAGAACAATGCTATGTGAAAATTCTCTTCCTAAAAAAAATCCTTAGGCAAAAGTTGTTAATACCTCATGTTACATTCTTAATAGGTGCCTAATTAGACCTGGTCTATATAAAACACCATATGAAATCTGGAAAGGAAAAAAGCCCAACATAGGGTATTTTTATGCCTTTAGATGCAAGTATTTTATTCTTAATGACGAGAAAAACCTTGGAAATCTTGATTCAAAGTTTGATGAAGGTATCTTTCTTGGCTATTCTTCTAATAGTAGGGCATACAAAGTTTTTTTTTTTACCAAGCAAAAGTTTCTAGTAATGGAATCTGTCCATGCAGTCTTTGATGAAAATAACTTTATATGTATCAAGAATAGTACAAGGAACAAAGATGATGAAGAAGATCTAATTCCATCAACCAACACTCACCAAATGTTCAAGAACTACCATTCTCTGAAGGAAGGGAAGAACTAGATAATAATAATGTTTCATCTTTAAGCAATGATGTTACTAAAACCATTGATAGGAACAAACTACCTAGGGAATTAAGACATTCTGCATTATACTAAGATGTATTCTTTATTGGAGGAACATCAGAGGGAATCCTCTAAAAGCATGAATCACATGGCATTTATGAAGCAAAAAAAAAAGGTTCTTAAAGCCCTAAACAAAAAGCTTCTGGATCGTTGCAATACAGAAAGAACTAGACCAGTTTGGAAGAATCAAAACATGGAAGCTGGTTGTGCGTCCTTGATCAATCTTTCATAGGTGACAAATGGATATTTAAGAACAAATTGGGTGAAACTGGGAATGTTGTGAGAAGACAAAACAAGGTGAAGCAATACCAAGATGGAGTGTACATCTGTCAAAATCAAATACACACAAGTATTGCCAAAGAAATATGTCATAAATAATACCAAAAGGATTGGATCCCAATAAGCGCCTCCTTAAAGCTAGACTCAGGACCATACAAGTAAAGTAGTGCATTAGAAAACAATTCTAAGGTATGATTAGATCTTGATTTTACCAAATAACTAGTAGATCTAATAGATCTTTCTGTGTATATGCTTGTTTTCAATATGATACTAAGGAATCTCACTTGAATATTTAGATATCTAAAGGAAGCACAAAATCTAGGACCATGGTATCATAGGAAAAATGTTTGTGATCTTGGCGTAATAAAATGCTTTTGAAATACAACATGATTGCTGCAAAAAGTTGTTGTGCACAATTTTCATGAACTAAATAGCAATTACAAGAATATGAACTAGATTTTTGAATGCGATAATGTAAGTACTGTAAAAATTTACAAAAATCCTCTTTAGCATTTCAAAACCAATTAGTTAATCATTGTATGAAGATAATTTTGTGCTATTCGTTGGGAATTTGGAATGCTTGATCCTTAATATGTTAAATATTCTTGAATCTATACTGTTCAAATCTTCTTGAACAACATATCTATGAATATAATGCATATGATTATGCTATCACATGCTTCCTTGCATTTATGAATATTTGCTTACCTTATGTTGGTACCATGTGTTTCACTTTTTGAAATTTAAAATTGGACACTGCACATGTTCTATAACACATTCATTGCTCGGTCCTTTTATAAGCTCCTATATGCCATGTTAATCTCCAAGTTGGCCCTTGTTAATAGTGTTGATCTCTCTCTAGCCTAGAAGGTGAGAAAGCAAATACATGAGCAATGTTTGATAAAACGCTACTTGAGTTCATGGGGATTAAGAAGAACCAGGAGCCTTGGATAAAAAGGATGAGAACGTTCTAGATATTACAATTAAATCTAAAAAGAATTAAGTCTCAGGCTATCAGGAAGCATACTCCTTCACATAAATCTCAACGATTATCCACCATTAATTTGGAGCGAAGCTCTGATAATGGCTCGGGCTTTACAGAAGGACCCAAGCAAGTGGTGGATCTTGAATTTTCTGAAGAAGAAGGAGAAACTGGGGATACACCTCTGAAAGAATGCAAGTCATGTTCAACCTGTACGAAATATGTCCCTAGAGCATGAGGAAGTGGAGGATCCAGATCCTAAGATCTCAAAACCTGAAGAACATACTAGTCCACCTTCTTCCCAACCATTCACCAAGGAGGGGTTTCAGCGTCTTCCTCATGAGGCATCAAGGCTGAGATTAATGAGGCTTTTCAGTATGCTTTTATATATTTTTTGGATTATATTTTCACACTTTCTAACTAATGATATATTTCTTTGCTTATGGTTGTGGTTGCTCTTCCATTTTTGATAATGCCAAAGGGGATGATGTGATATGATGAATGTTATGTATGTTCTTGCATATGTTCCTATGTGTGAATGTTCTGTATGAATTTATTTTAGCTAAAATTCAATTGGCTGATATTTTTAGAAAGGGATTAGGAATGATAGATCATGTTCCTAAACATTGTCTTATAGCATGTTTCCAAGATTATCTTTTTGTGAGATTGTTTTTCATAAAATTGTGTTCCTGATAAATATTTGCATTAATTCTTAGGATGAATCCTCTTTCCATATATGTGAACTCATACAATATGTTCCTTTTTAAAATATTTGTCTTTTTCTGTTTATCACGCCACATTTTCAAATCTCGATTTTCAAAAAATAAAAATGTTGATCCCGAAGAAAAACAAATCCAATGCGCCCACAACTATTAAGGAACATTGTCCCTGGAACTTGAACATCCTCCTCGTTCCTTTTAGTTTCCTTTATGACATTGTTCTTGGAACTTCATGCTTTATTAATGTCGTATGCATACTCTTGGTCACGACTCTTTAACATTGACTATTTGTGTTACTCTGCTAGACCTTTATTTTTTATAATGTCAAAGGGGGAGAGTAGGTATTATGTTGTGATACTATGATATTATATTGTGATATTATGCATGTGGGTTGATATGTGATATTATGTTTTTCTGATCATCTTGCAATGCTCTTAAATGCTTAAATAATTCTGATGATATTTGCATAGTATATGGTATGGCCTCTCTGTGATATTATGATTCAGTTTGATGTTCCTATGTTCCTGGTCCTCAAAAATTGCACATGTTGAGGGGGAGCAAACTTAGGAAGTGAACCAATTCAGGGGGAGCAACTGTCTAGGGAGATATACTCTAGGATCATAAGAATTTTTTTTTAAGGGAAGTATTTCAAAGCTGCCATTCTTTACTTCACTTGTTGCTATTATCAAAAAAGGGAGAGAATGTTGAAGCAAAATCTCTTAAGCCCAATAATTATGTTTTTGATAATGAACTATTGAAGTTTAAGGCCCAAATTTGTTCTCAAAATGCTGCTGCTTCCTGCTCTTTTTATTATAATTGTTATAATTGTTACAATTATATTTGTTCTCAATTATAATATAAGAACTCTTTTTATTCCTTCTACTGCTTCCTGCTTTCTCCTCTCATGCTGTGCATTAATGGGGCCTTGAAGAAGACGAATCATGCATTAAATGTTTTTACCATTGGAGATTCAATCTTGCAACGGATAGTCTCCTTCATCTCTTATTTATGGCTGAAAAAATTCCCCATGTTTAAGCTAATGAAGCACTAAAGAGTTACTGCAAGAAATAATTGTTCATCTGCCTCTTTCACTGATCTTTAAATTTCATTTAATACTCTATGTGAGCTGCTTCTAGAGAGAGAAAATGTGTGAATCTTTGGTCATTAATATTTCATTTACTTATCTATTATCCTGTATGTATAGGAATTGAAAAAAGCTATCTTTTGTTGTGTTTGTACGAGGTTTTAAATCTCCTATTCTATAAGTTGTGTATAGAGTGTAAAAGTTAAGGAATTTGTCCTAAAAAAAGTTATTTTATAAAAGCCAGGAGGCTTGAACCTTACAGGATTGTCTTATAAATTTTATGATTGTTTTTATTAAGGTCCCTGTGAGCTAAGAGAGAGAATGTAGGATCCTTAGAGAAAATGATATGAACCTCTTTAAATTTTTGGTGTTCCTATCTTCTTTTTAAAGTCATCATCCCCACACTATTCGGTATCTCCTTAATGTCTATCATATCTTCCTGAAATTTAAAAGAAACGGTTTTTGGCAAAAAATCATAAATACAAAATTCAAACCCTCCTTTCTTGTGTATTCTTGTCTAACACATTGAATGGTGTTTAAAGGGACCTCTTGTCTGACCTTATTTAATGGTTTCTCTTGATGACGAGGCTTTTGTCCTAAGGGATGAGCGGTTAAACATATAACGGATATAAAGATGTATATTCTTTTTTTTTTGTTATTAATGTTTAGGGTTTTTTTTGTTATTCGTTTGAAATTTGTATTATTCTCTTTTCAACTGATTTCTAAGGACGTATTTTTTCACGTTGACTTGATGTATTAAAACAATTCGTTTTAAAATATTTTTTAAAAAATTGTTAAATAGAATAATAGTATGAGTTCTTGCAATCGAATTAATTCTTATGAATTTGACATATTCTATGTTCGTGTATTAGACACGTAAACATGGATAGGAATAAAATAAATTAAATAAAATCAAAACTTGAAAGAGCATAGATAGGTTTTTAGAAATGTCTTACCATCATGGAGTCGTCTTGCATTTCAGTCCTAGTCTCCAAGCATATAATGTTTAATAATTTTTTTTCAACTAAACTAATTAAAAAAACTGGTTATATATTAAAATTTTTAATTTTCTCCTGTGCTTTACTTTGCAGTCAATTTTCATCACGAGAACTAAACTACCTAATGCGTTAAAGCATTCTATTTACTCTATTTCAAATGAAATGCCGAACAATGATGTATTTGAATTGAAAATAACAAATAATAAAATGTTGCTAATTTGACTATTGTCATCATCTTTCTTTTTTTCAATTCAAATTTATTTGGGATCCAAAAAATGTTTTATTTTAATTTAAATTAAAAAATATAAAAAAATAAAGTTTCATCTATCTATACTTTTTAATCTAAACACATCTTAAAAGTAGATAAAAGTAACTCCACAAATGACAAAGAAAAAAGTGTGCAAGTATTGAGTGGTTTGTATCGTTCCAAAGCTACGCAATTTACTAAACTAATTGTCCACCAGAAAGTGAAAAAGAAAAATCAAGCTGTTGATCTCAGAGATTTGACTCCCTCTCATATATTTTCTATTAGTTTACAGGTATACTCGGAGTGAATAGAGTATATATAAAATTTTTTATGAAATAAAAATTTTATTCTCTCAAAACCTTTTAGGTTCGACTTTAACTTATCAAGTTTCAATTAACAGTTCTCTTTAGCAAATAATAATTAAGATAAAATAAAGAGAATGAAAAAGAGATAACACTATAATTTATAATGGTTCAGAAAAATCTCAAATATTCACTTACATCCATCCTTCACAACGAATTCGGGGTGGCTACTCTTCACGTAAGAAGAGCAGCCACCTCTTCCCTGTTGGCCACGGTTTTAACCTTGGCCAACACTTGTGGCAACAGTTTTAACTGTTGCCACAAGTTTCAGCAACGGTTTCAAAACCGTTGCTATAAGTGTTAATTGTGATTTTTTTTTACAAAATTTATAGCAACAGTTTTAAAACCGTTGCTGAAACTTGTGGCAACAGTTAAAACTGTTGCCACAAGTGTTGGCCACGGTTTTAGGGAAGAGGTGGCTACTCTTCTTACGCGAAGAGCAGCCACCCCGAATCCCTTCACAACACACTGTTATTAGTATTTTATTAAGGGCAAAAATCACCAATACAAAGAAACCAAACTAAGGTTCAGCTTGCAACTTTTATGCTACCTAATAGCAACCTTCAAACCAAGTCAGTAGGATTCTGCTTTTACACTCAACCAGTTAGGACTTCTCACGTCCCTAGCAAACATACACAGGAAACATTCTCAAGCAGAAAGGTGCAGTTTAACAGCTTCTACTCCTCAATAGCTGGATACCCTACCAGGTACCTACTACCAGTCTTCACACGGACGGAGAATACAAATGACAGAAGTATTCTTTTCAATTCACTTAGAACAAAGGGTAGAGAGAAAACTCACTAAGAGGAAATATAATCAATACAATTCTCTCTCACACAGAAAGCAAAGAGATACAAATAGGAGCATAATCGCGCATAGTTTCTCTTTTTCAGCTTTGGTAAAGAATGTTGATGTAGCATCTACCTTTTATACTTTTGCAAACACTAGTCGTTGGTACAGGACATTCCTTATTAATTGGAAGAATTAATTTTGATTGGATTTGATGTTTGCTTCCTTAATTGGTACCTTGTGCCTAATATGGAAATAAAAAACTACAATCTTAATATGCTTTGATTGATGTTTAATTCACGAACGATTCTTTCCTTCTGCATTTAATTCCCTTTCATATACATAGATTTGCTTGTTTAATACGTGATATAGTTGACTTGAGTTGATATTGGATTTGTTCCTTAGTTGGTACCTTATGCCTGATATGGAAATAAAAAACTACAATCTTAATATGCTTTGATTGATATTTAATTCACAAACGATTCTTTCCTTCTGCAATTAATTCCCTTTCATATACACATATTTGCTTGTTTAATGTGTGATATAGTTGACTTGAGTTGACATCAGATTTGTTCCTTGATTTGCGGCTTGATACGTGCTAGGTTTGTTTGACAATATTAAATGCAATGTTATAGGAACCAGCCCGACAATTAACTTAGGCTAGCCCATGGTAATCAAGATCTAGATCTTGCTCGTAAGATCACACAAGATCTAGATCTTGATAACAAAAACGAGCAAAATCTTATGTAGGATCTTTTTTGCATCAAGATCTCTTGGGATCTAGATCTTGTATATTAAGATCGTACATGATCTTATAAGATCTTAACGCTTGTTTTTTTTAATGTTTTGATATTAAATTTTTTTAATGGAAATAACTGATTAATTTATAGAAATATGAGATGTTTTATGAAAATATTTTGATATTTTGATAAATTATATTTATTTTTAAAAAATTATATAAATATTTTTATATTTATATTTTAAAATTGCATAAGATCTTAAACTCCTACGATTCGATCTCACTGGCCTTTCTGATCTTCTACAAGATCTCGATCTCGATTACCTTGGGCTGGCCTTTGAGTCACCGGGTCAATTGCTGAATCAGATAAATAAATTTAAAAATTTAAACTATATATAAGTATATATATTTTTAAAATTTTTTAATTTATTTAAAACATGTAAAATAAATAATTTAATGTATATTTTATACTTTAAAATCTTAAAAAGTCATAAATAATTAAAAAATGTAAATATTTATGAAGTCATAAATATTCATAATAATTTAGTCAAATATTAATTAAATAATAAAAAAGAAAGAAATAAGAAAAAGAAGGACTAAAATGCAAGAATTTGAGAGACTAAAGTGTTATATAACTCAATTTTTTTTGTTCAAATCAGTCATTAATTACCATTCATCTCCATACACAATACTATTTCATAGTCTACACTCTACAGTCTATACTTTTCTCCATAAGCTTCTGCATTGTCCAATATCCTTTTTTTTTTTAACTTTTTTCAAGACTTGAAAGCCTGGGATTGCAGGACGCAAAATGCCGTACACTGAAAAGGCAGAAAGCAATAATGAAAAGTTGAAAACTCATTTGGCATTTCTTTTTCATCCTCGATGGTCTTCTTCTTCTTCCTCTTTCTTTGCTGGCTTCTCTCTCTCTCTCTCTCTCTCTCTCTCTCTCTCTCTCTCTCTCTCTCTCTCTCTCTCTCTCTCTCTCTCTCTCTCTCTCTCTCTCTCTCTCTCTCTCTCTCTCTCTCTCTCTCTCAACTTTGCAAAAATAAATTTTAAAAGGAAGGGCGGGTCAACTAATTAGCAGCGGGTCACCAATTTGATTAAAACCTGGTCAAGTCGACTGTTGGACAATCTGAAATGATCACTCAGCCTGGGCCTAGCCTGTGGTCGCTGGTTTCCAATTCAACCCGCTAATTTTATAACAATGATTAAATGTGCACTAAGTAATCAGGTTCCTCATGGTTTCCACCAAATACCTCTTGGATTTCTAGAATTAGAAACATCAAAAAACGTTTGATTTTAATTTAAATTAAAAAGTATAAAAAAAATTAAAATTTCATCTATCTGTTCTTTTTAGTCTAAACACATCTTAAAAGTAGATAAAAGTAACTCCACAAATGACAAAAGAAATAGTGTGCAAGTATTGAGTAGTTTGCATCGTTCCAAAGCTACGCAATATACTAAACTAATCGTCCACCAGAAAGTGAAAAAGAAAAATCAAGTTGTATTTGACTCCCTCTTATATATTTTTCCCCTCCGATAATTCGTTTTTTATGCACTATGCATTTTAGCTTAACGCATGATTGGACTTGAACATCCAGAAGCCAACGAAAGCAAAAAGAAAACAAAAAAAAAAGCAAAAGAAGAAGAAGAAGTGGAATTGAACACCTAGTGTGAAGTTCTATATATATGTAGGGTGCTGAAACATCACACACTACAGAAAGTAGTTTGCGATAGTAATGGTTTGAGCACATGATGTGAACCTCAAATCATCAAAATAAAGAGCAACAAAATGCAAATCTACTAGTCTTCTCCACAGTGGTTTAATTTGTCCCCACTATATATATATATACACATGCATCAACCAAAATTTGATAATGTGGTTTTAACTTTGGAGGCGAGTGAGTGGGGTGATGTACCTCTTACAAAGTTAGGTATTATTGCATGATACATGTTAGGAAAAGTGAATGGTGGAATAAAGAAATCATAATGCAAAAGGCTGTACATAGATATGGCTAATAATAAGTAAATAACCCCACTTACTTTTAAAACCAGAGAGAGAAAGCGAGTGTCAACCTGCTTTTTTAACACCATGCACCCCCATCAAAGCAAAGCATGCATAGTAAGTAGCAACTTTTGTGTTAGGGGTCGGTGGCTGTCCCCATCAACCCCCCATTAGCTTTAGGGCTTTTAGCCTCAACTTCCACCTCAAGAAACCCACTTTTTTATTGCTTCAATTGTTAATATTCAAGAATTCATTAAATTCTAGCTCATTTGATTTAAGTGACATCAAATTATAAAAGTGTGAATTTTTTTATTGTTGATTTTTTTAACCACAAAACTTGAATTCGAGATTTTATTCAAAAAGAATTAGTGGCGAAATAGTTGAGCTAGCTTAAGAAATTTACTTTTTATTGTTCAAATACAAACACTCAGTTGTCTCCCCACGCCTTCCTTTCAAAATTTAATGCCTTTTTTGCTTTTCCTAAAGTAAAGTTTCCTCTACGGATTTGTTGGATTTAGAATTTGACCTCTTCTTATCTTGGTGGTTCTCATAATTTATTGATATTATCGTTAAAAATATGTTAAAATTATATGTTGATAGATTAATTAAATGAAATTTTACATAACATAAGAAATTAGAAGGATCTAGACATATCCTTTAATTTTTTTTAAAAAAATTACTAGATAAAATTAAAAAATGAGACTTAATAAAACTCATTTGAGCTACTGAAGCGAGTCTCACTTCTCTATTCTATTTCTCTCTAATTTTAATAGATAAAGTAGTTTAAAGAATCTCATTTCCATAAAGAGAAACTAGAACATACACAGAAGAGGTAAAAGTAGTAAAAAATCAACTTCTCACGATTTCTTTTTAGATGAAAGGGTACTTTACATTTATAATGTTTATCTCAATTTTTATTTATGTCTCTGAATTTTTTTTGAATTGATTATGTCCCTTATGTTTCATTTTTTATTATCTATGTCCTAAAATAACGAAAATATCATCCATCCCTCCCTCTTCTCTCTCTGTCCTCTCTCTATCTTCACTAAAAAAATTTTTGTTTATTTACCTAGGTTCCTAACTAAGTTTTTTCATTTTGTCTTTTGCATGATTTAAGATCATATTTAAAATTCATCATGGTCTCTTGTTCCATAATATATTTTGTTTTGAATTTAAATTAACCCTTGTAAACTTTTGAGTTTATTCAATTTAGTCCTTATCATGCATGTATCATGTCCATCTCTCAGTTTTGCTTTTGAAACCAATCCAAAACTTCATCTTAGATGTTTTTAAGACATTTTCAGACATTTCCATCCCAAAACAAGGCAAAATATGAATCCAAACCAAGTTTGGAAATATTCTCACTCATATGATGAACATCACGTTATCTTGCCTCTATTCCTTTTTTTTTCTAGTTCTTTCTACTAATTTGGTCTTCTTCTTATCCCTCATGCTTTGAATTAACTTAAGCTAGGTCTACTCAATCAATTCTACCCATGAAAAAGATTAAAGTATGAAGAGTAACTTACCTTCTCGCTTTTGCTCTGTTTTTGGACTCTCTTTCTCCCTCTTAGTTCAAGTTGCGGTTCTGCTGAAACTCTACGCTTTCAACCATGAAATTATGCTCCTCAAATGCCAAAAAATTTTTTAGCACTCTCACTACTCAACCTCTCTCTTGGCTGTACTCCAAGGATGAAAAGATCCCCCTGTTTTCACGTAAATTTGATGAATATTTCCAAAACTTGGTTTTGATTCATATTTTGCCTTACTCTGAGATGGAAATGATCGAAAATGTCTTAAAAACATTTAAGAAGAAGTTCTGGACTGGTTTGGAAAGCAAAACCGAGAGATGGACATGACATATGCATGATAGGGACTAAACTAAATAAATTCAAAAGTTTATAAAGGTCAATTTAAATTCAAAACAAAATATATTATGGAACAAGAGATCTAGATAAAGTTAAATATGGTCTTAAATTGTAAAAGACAAAAGGAAAAAGCTTAGCTAAGGACCTAAATGAATAAATAGAAAAATTTTAGTGATGAGAGAGAGAAGACAGAGAGAAAAGGAAGAAATGGAGAACATTTTTATTATTTTGAGATATATATAATAAAAAATGAAACATAAGGGATATAATTAATAAAAAAAATTTTAGGAGCATAAATAAAAATTGAGGTAAAGATATAAACTACCCTTTTGGTTTATTTCTCTCTAATTTTAATAGATAATTCAGTTTAAAGAATCTCATTTCCATAAAGAGAAACTAGAACGTACACAGAAGAGGTCAAAGTAGTGAAAAATCAACTTCTCACTATTTCTTTTTATTATTTTTGAAGTACAGAAAACATTATAATTTATATTAATTTTAAAAATATTTAAACATAAATTAAAAGTTGAGATACTTTTTTAGTCAAACCACTAATATTCAATCACCAAATTTCGACTAATTTTTTTTATTTATAAAACTAAAACTCAAAATTTTGTTTAAAAAAATGTCAGATACCGTAAATCAGTCAACGTGAATAAATTGAAATACACTTCAACATCTATTATCAGTCTATTTCCCATTCATTCAAATCATATACACGACAAATATAAAATTTTAAAATAAATTCATTTCAATGAGTTGAGAAAAGTGCAATATATTTGTTGTGGGAAGCAGATTTTCTCACATACTTAAAAAGTATAGAAGATTCTTATTCTAATATAGACCATTAAATGTTTTACATCTAATAGTTTATATTTTTTATATTTTTTTAATTTTTTTAAAAAATTAACTGATCATCTAATCTTAGTCAAATATCATCAAATTAATTAAAATTTAATATAATTTAAAAAATAAAAAAATAGACTATTAAATATATATTTAACAATTCAAATACAATTCTCTTATACATTTTCAGCATAGAAAAAAATTTGCTCCTAATTAGAAGTAGAGATGCCTAATTATGAGAAATGTAGCATCTAACTGTCTTGGGCCGAAGTACTTGACCTCAGAATAAACCAAAGAACAAAAGATTTGTGGAATGTGGTACCCCCTTTTGCTTTTTTGATTTGCCTCCTTTATTCTTTTTCCTTGGTCTTCATTAGGTGTTGCAAATTAATTGCTCAAGCTTTAAATTTTTATAATATTGTTATCTTGATCAAGAAGTAACCTTGTGTGTGTGTGTATGTAATGTAATATAATCTGCTTTTTCATGTATGGGAATTTCAATTTTGGATGTCTCTTAGGTTTAAGCGGCTCATCATTCCAATTTGACAAAACCACGTTTTATTTAGTCGTTCTTGATAGTTTTTAAATTCGATGTGTTCAAGATAAAGTGCCTAGGTATACTCTAATTATTAAAATATCATTAAACATAAAAATTTGTTAATTTGAATTAGTGCTGATAAAACTGGCCCAATTCGACAAGTTGAAATTGTTTTGCCTGCTTAAGGAGTAAACTAAATTGGCTAAAAGTCAACTTGTTTAGAATCAAGTCTAATTGGACTAAGCCGTGTAACTCGTAGATAACTTATTTTATAATATATTTTATATATAATAATAATAATAATAATAATATATGTTAAGTTAAATAATACAACGAGAATAAGAAATATTATTTGAAAATAATTCCACATCGAAGAAAAAGTATAATTCAAAAAAAAGATAAAAAATAATTTTATTTTTAACTTTTTTTTTAAGTTTCAAATATCCAAATCTATATCTTTTTCTTTGTTTTTAAGCAAATGAATTATTTTTTATTTTTTTGTTATTGTAAAAAAAAAAAAAGAAAGTGCAACTAGACAATACCAAGTGGGTTGGGCCAATATTAAAAATTGATCTAACCCGAAGTTGGTCCATTTTAATAGTTATATTTTTGAATCGTGTGATATGTATCTTGATAAATTCCAAGTATTGAGAATTTACAATAATCAAAATTTTGTTGGTCTTAGTCTAAAAGTGCATATATAATACGAGTAAACTTGAAGAATCTAGAACCCTTTATATTTTAACGTGGATATAAAGATTTTGTTTCTTAAATTTAAATTATTTATTTCAAATCAACCACCTAAGTAAAAAAAATCTCATAAAGTATTTTTTTTTTTCTCTTGATCTAGACGTATACGGTTTTTCTACTTTTCAACAAAGAAAAGTATTACAACTGTTGCTGAAATTTAAAAACTATTGCTAAAATACAAGCGTTGTTAATTTTTGCAATGATTTTCATTTTTTGTAACGTTTATATTTTAACAATGATTTTTTAAATTTCAGCAACAGTTTTAACTGTTGCTAAAAATATTAACAACAATTAAATCGTTGCTAAAACGAAAAGCGGGTATTTTTTTATCGAAAAGCAGAGAAACTGTACTCGACCTAGACATGTGAACTAATTAAAATAAACGAACCAAATAAAAAATATAATTCTCATGTTTTTAAATCATATTATTATCAATCCTCCGTTAACTTTAATATTGATAGTCCTGTGTTTAGTAAAAAACGATTTTGATGGCCAATTTTTATTATTTATTTTTTTAAAAGAAAATTCTTTCAGTAACACAAACATAGGTCAGCTTTAATATTATGAGAAGGGAACTTCTCTTAATATAAAAAGTCAATTTCTGCTTATGTCGCTTTGTAAAAAAAAAATTTATTTTTCTCAAAATACATAATACATGAAGTTTTCAAATTCATGTTTGTAAGTCAGATGACTATTATAGATCTTAAAATTAAGCAACAGTGGATTGTTTCCCTCGTATGAGATTTCAGAGAAGAAAATGTTATATCTTAAAAAATTCATGTAATAATGTGATGATTGGACTATGATTAATTTAGAGAATGATGCACATTAATGTTTAAGTGACCATGATAATAACTTTACTACCATCTTTAATATCATTAACCCTAATCAACACGCAATGCCCTTAACTCACTTTAAAATAATTAATCATTCATCCATGTATAATGATGCACTTGCCTTGCCCCTGTTTGATGTTATTTCTCTTTCAAATTTGACCTTAAACCCACAGATTACTTATTTTTTAATTAAGTTTTCATTTTCAATTAATTAAATATAAAACTGATGTGAACTCAACATTTAAAAACACTATGGTTCCTTTTCAATAGAATTAAAATTTTAAATTGACGTAAAACTACTTTTTAAAAAAATATTGGTTTTCAATCACAAAATGGGACAGATTCCAAAAGCGATTTTTACTTTACATGTGTCGATCTCCTGATGCTTCCCAGATTCGCAGACAAACGGCTCAGATTCGCAAAGATATCATTACTTTGCTGGAAACCCCTTCAACACAAATGCCCACCGCCACCACCATCAATTATTGCCATCAAATGGCTTTTACGAGTCCTTTAGATATTGAATTCAAATATTACGACTAGAAAAAACAGTATTGGGTAAATATCATTAGTAATTAACTGATTAATTTAGTTTGAATTAGATTAGATTATAAAAATATAAAAAGAATTTAATATTTATTTTATTTATTAGGTTCAAATTTAAAATTTTATTTAAAAAAATAAATTTCAATTGAGATTAATTTAATGAGTTTTGATAATTCCGACTAAAAAGAACTAGCCTCACTAGTCCAACACGCAATTACACGTGACTTCTGATGTCATTTTCGAAATTTCGATCGTCAACAGCTTTCTACTAACTTCATGTGCCGTCCAATATTTTTTTCTTTGAAAATAAAAAAAATTTAAAAAAATAATTTTCGTACGTTCGTTTTCGCTTTTCCTATTTATACCTGTTCAGTTGCTTCCCTCGCTCCCTTTTCCCTCTCTTTCCTTCTTTCTCTCTCTGTTTTGTTTTCTCTCCGGCGAAATGGAGACGAAGCCGGCCGGCGTCTTGGCCGCGTCCGGCGGGAGCCAATCTCTTGACACGTCGTCTATTTTCTCCGGCGGAGGCGACCTCAAACGGACGCCGTCGGAGTTGGACTTCGAAGAGTTTCTGAAAAAGGCGGTGGGACCGGCGAACGAGGAGGACGTGAAACCGACGGGCGATTTTTGGTGCCAGAGAGGCAGAGGTTTTGCGGATATGGACGCATTCCTCGGCGGCGTGTGCTCCGATGACCTCGACGCCGCTTTCCGAAATCCGGTTAGTGCTCTCTCTCACTTAGGAACGCTCCTCGCTGTATCAGGAAAGGCCGTCCTTGCCACGTCACCGTGCGGTTAGGGCGGCTGGATGACGTGGCCACTCAGTTTTTTCCCCCTAGTGAAGTGGCACCACCGTCAGCTACAACCAAACGCTGATTTCCCAATTCGTAATAATAATAATAATAATAATAATAATAATAATAATAATAATAATAATAACAAGGCAAGGAAAAAGAAAACCGGAGTAAAACACTAACACTAATAATAAGAAACCAGATTAATAATACTGATTTTGTCTTCTGACTTTGATTTTTCTTGCCAATAAACTACAACCACTTTCTTTTTGCACTCAAACTGAGAGCTTTTTTATTGTGAAACTTGCTTCGAAATTTGTTTTACTACTTAACGTTTATTCCTATTAAATTTAAATTAATTATAATGAAATACCAATTAAATAAATCTTTCGTCACTGTCTTCTAGATGGAAGAAAGTATAGTGGGAGTTTGAATACAAACCAAGTAAAGGCCTAATAAAAGATGAGTGGGGAAGGACACGCCTTCATGACTCATGAACAGGACATGCTTATATATTGGAGCAGATTGAACCTACCAAAGATGACCGCTTTTAGTGATTCACATATAAATTGTTCAGGGAATATTGATGATAATTATACAATCTACTGATTAAAAATACATCTTTTCACGTTTTCGTTTTTGGATTCTTTTATGTAAATTAAATTTTTTAAATAAAATTTGTTATATATGTATATTGAATTAGTTTCTCATAGTATATCAAATACACAATTTGATCTAATATCGAGACTAAAGTGTAGTGAATTGTAAATTTTATAAAATTAATCCATTTAAAAAATAAAAATGTTGAAATATTATATATGAGGCATATCATATCATTTAAAAAGAAAATTTTGCAGAAAACATGCTGCAAATGAAATTGAGACTACTTTTGTAAGAAACGCCTCTATTATACACAAATTCCATTTTCTGTGTTAATATTTTTCTGTTCTTTCATATAAAGAACACAGCTCTGTGCAATATTTCTTCCAAAAATATTGAAAGTGTGAAAAGTTTACTTCTTTAAAATATGTTCTTAACGTAAAAAAGAAAATGAATTATTTTTTTAACTTTTTAAAAATAATTTATGTACTGTTTATCAAACATGGACATACTTCGTCTTATAGGTGGATTACCAAGATAATTATAATAATTGTTCCCACTAAATCATGTTGATGAAAAGCTTGTTACACTATTGGATAGAATTTGCACGCGACTCCTTCAAACATTTCATCCACTATAGACTTAAGATGGAGAAAATGAAGAAAAAGAGACTGGATTCCATTGGTTAGAACCAATAGTATCCATCACTAAAGGCTTTGTTTGGTAGATGCACTATATCAAATTATGACGGATCTCTCTATACCTGACATACTTTCTTTCTTGCTAAAATAAAATCTCGAACTTTTCCCCACTTCTTCACTGGCTCGTTAATAAGATGTTTCTACTTTGTTGATTTAAAAACATGGAAATCTACCATCCTTTGTGTTGTTGTTTATGAAATCCTACATTATTTCCCACAATCTAGAAGACCTCTGTTTTTTATGTTGAACTTTTGAAGGACTGTGAAGGGAAAATTTGTGGCTTCCCTGTATGGTCTATCCTCTCATGCTTTTCTGTCTCTAGTGCTCTTTAGAAAAAGAAAATATCCTGCTATGAGGTCAAATGACCAACCAAGGAAAAAAAAGGAGTTGATGTAGTGATGAACTTTTTATGTTCCTTGAATCAATTATGGCCTCGACAAGATTCTTATGGTGCTATATAACTAAATTGATCCATAAAATTTTAGCTTATGTAGGTGTTCATAATTGCAGGATGCAGTGACTGGATTTTCAACTTGTGGGGGACTAACAGATACCCTTCTCTTGTCCCAAAACGCCACTCTGAAACATTCAACCATCTCTGCTACGATTGAATCTCAGTCATCCATTTGTGGTACTGGTAATGCTATGAGCAACATGTGTATTAGTTATTTCTTGCACATACTTTTGCATGTCACTCTCCAAACTGTGCCTGCTTCTCTATATTTGCATGGCAGCACAGAAGTAGCTCATAAGAGACTTGTTTAGTTGATGTAGTTTAACATTTTGGATCAATTGCAAACTGGCCAGTTTGCAGCCCATTGTCAGCTAATCAATCAAACGGCATAGACAATCAAGCAAAAGGAACTACCAGTGGCTCCTCACATGAGCTATCAGATGAAGATGACGTAGCCGGTCCTTCTGAACAGAGTACTAACCCTATTGATATGAAGCGCCTTAGAAGGTATGTTCATGACTCCAAAAAGTGTAGTGTTAGACTCAAAGATGGTCTTCATCCTCTCTGTTTTACATGGTCATCATTGTTTCAGGAAGGTTTCTAACCGGGAGTCTGCCAGGAGATCCAGAAGAAGAAAACAAGCTCATTTGGCTGACATTGAGTTGCAGGTAAGTAATGTTCTTGGAGTACAAGGTATTTATTAATAAGTCTTGGCTAAGGAAGCCAAACCATAGCTTTCAATGGGTTATTGAAATTCTCTAGAATCTGGGGAATAATAAGATATTATATATATTAGACTTAAATATGAATCTGTAATTCCAAATAGAAGCAATCATCAGTTTCTTTTGTTTTCTTTTGTCTTTTAAAGTATTTCCGTTTTCTCTGTGAAAATATGAATGACTTTCTCAGGTTGAACAACTGAGATTGGAAAATGCAACCCTATACAAGCAGCTTACAGATGCCACTCAGCAATATCGCGAGGCTGATACAAATAACCGAGTGCTAAAATCAGATGTAGAAGCTTTGAGAGCTAAGGTATTGGTTCTTTCATTATTATCATTTTAGCTCTATTACGATCTTGTTGGACAGAGGTAATTTTATAATCGACTATACCCAGAAGCCAATAAGGTTAGATGGAAAATCTCCCAGAATAGAATTTCTACTGAAGAGTAGCGTTGTTAATAATTAAGAGCAACCCAAGTTGATAATAAGGCGTCATACAAATATGAATGCGTAAGAAAATTTTTGTGTATTTTTAGGTGAAGTTAGCTGAAGATATGGTGACTAGGGGCTCCTTCACCACCTTAAACAGCCAGATACTTCACAACCAGAGTCAGCTAAACGCACCACCACAACTTGACAGCGCCACTGCTGCCGCCAGTGTGCGTCACATAGCCCATGTGTCCCCCACCATCACTGTCCATGGAAATGAAGCCTCATATGGTGGTATAGGAGTTGATGGCCACAATTCATCACTTGGACTTGGAAACTTAGATATCAGTAACAGCAATTTCAACACTGGACTTATAAGTGATGCTATGAGCTGTGTCACTGAAATATTTCGTTGAATGTTTCACTTCACCCAAATAGATCCAACTTTGTATTGTCTTGTCTAGTTAGATTAGTAGGTTTTATATTTGTTTCACGTTTTTCCTTTCTATGTCCATTAAAATAGTGTGGCTTCTCTTGTATTTTGATTTTGTATAAAAGGACTTGTTTGCACCATCTAATTACTGCAATTCTGAATTTCATATGCAGCTAAGAAATGATGAACACACCAAATGGGGTTTTCCTGCAAAATTGCGATGTAATAGGAAAACAGATGAAATGATGGAAAGAAAACAGGTCATCGTTAGATTTTCATCAGAGAATAGTGAAATCAAGTAATATACAATTGGCTGATTAATAATGATTTTATTCCTAAAAGCAATGAACAAACTGCTATCCCATCATCAACTCAAACTCACCAAAATCAACCTTGCCATCAAAGTTCAAATCTACAACCTTCACCATTTTCTCAATGGTATTGATATCCCAACCTTTGCCCAAACCCAGGCAATCCAGAACCCTCTTCAACTCCATTGCATCTATGTATCCATCCCCATCTTCATCGAAGATTTTGAAGGCTTCGCGTAATAGCTCGCTGCGCTTTGACACGTCTTCCAATCCATTAAGGACCTCTTCTACAGGTACTTCATCATCTTCCAAGCCATGGCCAGGAAGCTCAAACCCACAGGACTTCTCCTCCTCCTCTTCCTCCTCAGAACCGTAAAGCAAACCAAGCTTCTCAACCACTCGCCGAGCTTTTTCCTTCTTGATTCTTCCATTGTTTTCCATGCCAAAGACAGTGATGAGTGCACTAACCATCATGTCATCAAGCTTGAGCACATTCTGGGACTCGCAGGGAGGATGATTGCTGTGATCAGGGTCAGGCTTTGAGCTTTCTTGTGAGCTTCTGAAAGCTTGTAGAAAGTCTCCAATGAATTTAGAGCATGCTTCTGCTATCCCCATTTCTGGCAAGAGATCAACAGCAGAATTTAACAAAATGAGTTTCACAAAAATGGAATGAAAACTAGAGCCTGATCTTGGTGTGCTACAAGCAACAAGTAAGCTGATTATTTTCATGGAAGTACCCTACTTTTATAGTTGGATCCATGACATATCACCCTTGTTTCAAATGTAAATAACTCTAATGCCATTGTGTGGTAGAATTATGGCAATTATTTAATACTAATAATTGTACGTGGCTGACGGGCATTATAGGCTCCAAGGCTGGCATATAAACATGAATATGATAAAAGGGGTAATGAATTATATATTCGGTTAAAAATTTTGGTTCAATGTGTTTTAAGGACTCTGAATTTACAGGGAACCATCACATCAATTGTAGTAGTTGACAATGCTGTTTTATTGTCCTAAACACTCGCTGATCTTAATAAATCTAGACCTGAAATTAAGTTGTACACTTGTATTTAATTATGTTTGGCTCAGTTTCCTGCTATTATCTTTTAGCATTGAGGGAATCAAGTTGTCCAGTGAATCTTTTAGCGATGTCTTTAATCTTGATGTTCTTCAAAAACAAGATAATGACCTTCGAGGCTTGGTCCTGAGTCATGTTCCCTAACCAGTGGACACTTAAAAGTTTGGGAGAAAAAAAAAAGTAATAAATTTTTTTTTACTAAATGTGTATTTCAAAAATAGTTGAAAAATCTTAGATTTGAAAAAATCGAGCAGAGATGCTCTGCTTGTCGTGGGCGAAAAGCATGTGGGTCATTGGATCAGGGGTGGGCCCCACTTGTCTGTAGGGTCTACCTCCAATTCAACGGCTCACAAGCGATAAGTAGAGAAAGACAAACAGAAGATTCTATTTTTAAATAAACCATAATTTATAAAAGCATCAACCTGAAGCTTTCACCAAAAACATGATTTGAAGGCAAAAATACATTAATGTAAAAATTTCTAAACATACTATTTTACACAAAAATTACGTTAATATAATTCGAATCATATTTTGTAGAAATGAAAAATCAAACACACACTGAGAGATCTAGGTGTATCAACCAAAGTGAAAGAGCAGGGAAAGAACAAGAGGTGAAGATTGAATTCAATACATTACTCACTTTAATTCTCAAGATTGAAACTAATTTCGTATGAGCTATCAACTTACTAATAGAATTCATATCTGTGATTTTCTTAAACAGATTTTTTAACCCCATAAGTTTTAATTAGGTTTGGTGCAGTAGCAGTTGCACTCTGCAATGTTAATTTATAGACTGAATTATGAATTGATTCTCACTCCAAGTATACTGCTCATCTATTGGGGGCTTCAAATTACAGGTCCATAATGAACAGCCAGAAATATTTAAAACATTGAGATCTAGATCAAATCAGATTTAGTAGAAATACTTTGCTCCAGCTATTTTTTAGAACACTTGTGGGCAGAAACCGCGTTTTATAGTTGTACCAAGAAATATTATATATATGTGTGTGTGTGTGTGTGTGTGTGTATTTGTGGCCTTTGTTCTTGTATGCTGTGTTGCCTACATCACGTGGACATTTCATTAATTCTCTCCCAAATTAGATGAAGATGGGAATTCGTGTAGTGGTTAAATGATACAGATTCCTTACCCCCACACCATAATTTCTGGAGAACCGTTGATACGCAGAGTAATTTGCGCCTCTTTCAAATTGAACTAGCGTAAGAACAGTGTTTATAAAGTAATAATTTAACATCTATTTGAATTTAAATCAAAACGAATATCCAATATTAGCTTATCATAATGATATTGGTTGTTTAAATTTCAAAAAAAAAAGAATGTTTGATTTTTCAGATATGCTAAATTGGAAGAGTTCTATCTTTTGTATTTGATAACTTGGAAAGATATTAGCCTTATATTCTAGACAAAAGTTTTTTTTTTGCTCTTAAAGTTTATCTTGAGTTTCAATTTTGCCCCCAACATTTTTTTGTGTCAATTTCATGATTCATCCCACATGATTCTTTTTTGTTTTTATTTTGTCCTTAAAGTTAACATCATTAACAAAGTTGACAGAAAATATTGAAGTAGACTCCTTCAAATGACACGTGGATTATTTCATAAGACACATTAAACATTTAAACATTAATTTGAGGTCAAAAAGAGAAAAGAAAAAGTATCATTTGAGACAAAATTAAAACTTAGTCAAATATTTGGGACATAACTAAAACTAAAATTAATTACTATGACACGTTGATATTAGATAGAGAAGTTCACATCAATTTTTTCCGTCAACTATGTTAACAACGTTAGCGTTAGAGACAATCGAAACAAAAAAGAAAAATGTGGAACAAAATCAACATTAAAAAGAAAACGTTATGGACAAAATTAAAACTTAAGATAAATGTTAAGGACAAAAAATGTACTTTTACCTTTATTTTATTGAGTGAGAGAATACCCTTGGTATAATCCTAAAAAAAATTTAACAGACCAATTATAGTTACCTCAAATAGTTTGGTAGTTTTTTTTTTCATTTAAGTATCAAGTTTAAGTTTTGTAAATAAGAAATAGTGACAGAATTTTACTCTTTTTGTAGTTTGGCCCTACTCAAAATAGATTAGTCAGAACCAAGTAAATTTTAAATATTGAATTGAGGGGGCACAATGAAAAGCATCTCTACCTTTTTCTTTTTTTTTTGAATAACGGGCAAAACAGATATAGAACTTATCTAATTTTCCCTCGCCGTGTGTGCCCGTTTATTGGAGAGTACGAAACTAGTAAAATTGAAACTGCCCTGCGTTGTTAATATTGTTGGCGATTAGATTTAAGAATTAAAGAGCACAAAGTACTGGATTTTTAGATTTCTGGATGTCCTAGCACCATTCATGCACGACTAATTACGCAATAATATGTCTAAACGTATCGATTGATTATTTATAAACTTCCATTAATTACAACCTGATTTACTTATATATATGCCACGGCCAAAAACAAGAGAGGGAACTCAAACGAAAGAAAAGTTACCATACTCAATAAATCCGAACTTAAATATATGCATACATTATGATATTGTATTGACTATATTACAGTTTTGGCCATAATAGTAGGCAGGAATAGCCCGTGTATAGTTGAAATTTCTGTAGCAAAAATCCGTAAATGTTAATAATCGTACAGGAGTACCATCTGTTATATTATATAGTATTAAGGCGATAAAAAATATATATTATACACATAACTATAAGAGAAAGGGGAGGAAAAAAAAAAACTTTGATCCTCAATTAATTATAGGTTCCTCATGATTTGATTGCGAATCAGGTCCCAAGGGCGCAGCTGCAAATTTTGAGAAATCATCTGGCACAGGAATATTCAACTCGGAACAAACAAAGTTCACAATTTTGCCAGTGACAGCTCCAATTGACACTTTATTGAGAGTCACAGCAATGGCAAACCTGTTTGTCACGTCACAAAAACCTGTTGACCCCCCCATTCCTGAGTGCCCAAACACAATGGACCCATCTTTTGATCCAAACCTCTTAAATCCCAAACCAAAACCCCCACCTGGCAGAGTTAAATTCTCGTATGTCTCAGTACCCAAGAATTCATCAATGATCCTTGGATTCTTAAAAACCTTACCAGGAATATGAGATCGTGGACTACTGTCTGTGTTAGTATCAGCCATTTTGCTGCTGCTGCTGCTATAACTACGGCTACAATCAGTAGGGATCCTCATAAAACCATTCCTGTTAGTATTTCTACCCCTATAATCCTGGGGAACTTCACTACCAGAGTTTTCTTCACAATCGTCGATTCTACTGATTAAAGGTTTAGCTTTTTTCTTCTGTCTGCGGCTTTTCTGCTTTCTGGAGGCCTCCTGAGAAGAAAAATTGGGGATGTGGGGATGGCTTCCTAGGGGTGGCTTAGTAGCAGAAGAATGAGGTGATGGTATCTTGCCACCATCAGCTAGGGCTGCATAGTAACGTGCAAGGGCTCGAGCAGACATATGTCCATTAGCTGATGGTATAATGGCACGGCGAGCATTCAGGGAATTGAAAAGAGGAGTCAAACTAGAAGCAGCTTGAGCAATTAGATGTGGCTGGAAGGTGGAGGGCAGGCCAGGATGATTTGTGATCCCTGAGAGCTTGCTCAAGTCATCTGTATCTACAGTTAGAGCTGCAAGGCGTGATTCCACCCCTACACAATGTAGCAAGGGAAATCAAATCAAAATATGCGATTATAAAGATAATTCTAGTACTCCGACTTCTAGTGATTGTACAAATAATAAATTGAGACTGCAGTATTCATAATTGCATATTACATATAACATTACACATTATCCATACCAAGTCAGGCTTCAAAGAAAAAAAAAAAATCATCATAACTTGCCTGGGGGAATTCCTATATATAGTTCTCCTTCAAGATGGAGGGGGCGAACAATCGCTTCTTCTAGGATATCCTGAAATTTCCTGCCAGATGCATGCTGTTTTATCCAAAATATATTATCAGACCAAAATAAAATCTTTAGCTGGCAAATGTTACTTCTATTTGGTCTAAAATGTATTAAGATTTGAAATTTTTTTTACACGCAAGTGAGATAGCAGTCATACCTCGATGATTCCACCACACAACCAACCAAATGACGAATAA
Organism: Biancaea sappan; assembly: GCA_037074585.1. NCBI lineage: Eukaryota > Viridiplantae > Streptophyta > Magnoliopsida > Fabales > Fabaceae > Biancaea > Biancaea sappan. The sequence continues at coordinate 19,085,590 of CM073498.1, forward strand.
TGATATATCTGCTCCTTGCCAGGTTCAGTCTCAGGTGCCGAATTGCAAATGTGATTCAAACACTGATCCCAATCAAGCATCAGTAGCGGGTTTTCTTTAATTATGTCTGCCATTGCGTTGTGCAAACCAGATGTATGGTTAAGAATGTGATGGACCTGAAATAATTCTTTTCTTTTAGTATGAAAAGGGAGAAACTTCATTATTATTTGGTAAGACGAGAAAGATTACAAAACAAAGGCATGCATGGGAAGCACACAGCACTAACAGAGACTCCCTTAAAAAAACACAGGAAGGACACCAGAAGCCATAAAAACAATTGTAACCCATAACAGCTATAAAGACATTGAACTGTCCTTGAAATATGAGCATTCTGCTACACCCAAATACATCAGAAAGCAAGTAGACAATGCACACTCCATAATGTTTTGTCCTCTTCACTTCGTCAAATTCTCCAAAGAAAGAATTAAAACTTATCTAAACTGACATGCTATCTGACTTGGGAGTCTTTGATGTGTGTCCCTTATGTGGATGGGAGGCAGAAAATACCTTGCATGCCTGTGGGACTGTAAAAGGTCATCCACATCTGCATGCGCCTAGTTAACCCCTAGAATTGGCATCCCGACTTTAACCATGAATTGAGGAGTTGGTTGTGCAATAATCTAACCAAGCACTTTAGCTGTGGTGGAGGGCATTGGACTCTGGTTTTTGGGATGGCAGCTTAATCTATATGGGAATGGACAAATGGTTTTTTTTTTTGAAACAACACAGGATGTTAGTGATCCTGTCCTGACCATCCTCCATACAGCTAAAGCTGTGGAGCAAGCTATATACCCTTGAAACCATTAAGCGGGCATCAGCCAAAAAAGAGGAATTTTATATCACCACATGTTTCCCAAAGGAAGACTGGATTGAGGTTAACACTGATAGGTCCTGCAAAGACTGAGAGGAGATCAGGTGAAGTGGTCTGTGCTGTGATTCATCTTAGCAGTTATCTCCTTGGCTTTGTTCTCTACCTTGAGCCATGCAATGCACTGCATGCTGAGGTGCCCATTCTGGTGTCAAAATAGAAATTATCTCTAAAGGAATACACCATAATGATTTTAATAGACAGAGCAATGCTTCTGGACACCAAATCATCAAGACCCAAACTCCTTTCCTTTTTAAGCCTACAGCAATCCTCCCACCCATCTAAATGATTTATACCATTCCCTCCTATTCCTGACATAAAAAATCCCTCATAATCTTTTCAATCATTTGAGCAACTCCAACGAGGATAATAAAAGCCAGCTTTTGCCACGTGGGCTTTTTATTTTCCCACATATTTGGAAACCTATATATATATTGGACATATATAATACGTAAACTTTAAATTTTTCTTATTTGTTATATATCAAAACATCTTATAAATAGGTTTCCAGATGTTAGGAAATTAAAATGTCCCATGTACCAAACAGGACCAAAGAGTAAAGCAATTGAGACAGATACTGAACATATTGAACCAGGCTAATCCAATCTCCAAGCCAAAAGAAAGAAACATTCCAATTGTCTCACTGCTTAGGTATCTTCTGAACTAGAGGGTCTCGAAAAGATACAGTTTGAGGATTACGCGATTAAAGGGATGCCCTAAGAGATGAGACAACTACAAGATCTGACAACCTGCTAGCCAAAGAACTAAGATTTTAACTGTCCATGGTAATAACATCCAAACGGTCTTTGCCCAAGTAAATTTCAAGCCACAAACGAACAGAAAATTAAAACATTCATAAATGTAATCTTCAGAACTTCAATTTGGGGTGTGGAGGGTGGGAGAAGGGGGGTGCCAAGGAGATTTGAAGGCTTGACCTTTATAAGATCCTTTCCATTTGATCCAAATGCTGGCCAAATATTTGCAACATTCTCTTCAAGCTTCAGTTTTCTGCAATATAATAGGCAGTATGATGAAGAAAGGGAAAATACTATTACGAGAGATATTGTCAATGGAATCACGTGAGATACTTATTTCACATTTTAATAAACTCTATGAACATGAAATTATATATGATGTTAAATAGTGCATGAATGAAAAATTAACTTTAAATGACGGAGCAGAAATAACTCTTTTAATCAAAGTATACATTTCAGACCAATTAAGCTAGCATCAATGTAGGTGCTGTGGTGATCTTCAAAACTCAAAACAATAAATTTCAATGCGAAGGAGATAGATTTTTTTTTTTTTTTGGGTGTAGGAGTTACACTTGGATTACCTCAGCATACAGAAAATGCCATCACAAAATCTGCTGGAAACTTTTGGAACTTTGTTGGCCTCCAATTAAGCAACAATACCATAGGAAGAAGCAAACTAATGAGGTTAATGGACCCAATAAACTCCCACCAGTGGACCCTAAAGGTTTACTCTAGGAAAAAACAAAAAAGGGTGAGCTGGCAGAGGAGAGAGAATTCACTAACGAACCTGCAGCAGTGGATTGTGAGTGTGGGAGAGGTTTTAGTGGCAGCAGTGTATGGGGAAGGCAGCAAGAAAGTATTGAGGGACTAGGTGGGAGAGAGCTAGCCTCTCAAAACCTAGCTCTGTGTGTGTGTGTGTGCTGGTTACTGTCTGTATTCTCGGTTTGGGCATTGTGAGTGTGTATTGTGTTACTGTGAGTTGAGTGCTGTGGTATTGTTGTTATCATTGTGAGTGTTCCATTGTGTGTACTGTCTTCTACCCGACTGGTAGGAATTTATTTCTAAATATCTTAAGTGTTATTCCTCGTTGATCTCTGTTATTCTTGGCCTATCTTAGTGTTTAGTGCAGGGTTCCATTAAACTAAATTATCTAAACCATAAAATCACATGCAAATTGTTTATATCACATAAACAGAACTTCAACAAATGATTACAGTTTGAAAGAATGCATAAAACAACTATCGTTGTTTTGCCATATCAAAATCTATGGTTGAGCTTGGTAAAGTCCAAATACAAAGGATTCAATGTGCGATACATTGAGAAGAAATACATGTAAGCTCAAGTACATATGTGGTCAAGAATAAGGAATGCAAATAGGAGTTTTCACTATTTCAATCTCATCAATGAATTTGCCTTTCATACATGGGTATAACTGGAGTGAAAATTAGATAGTAAAGACCAGTAGTTTGCCTCCGTTTTACTTAGAAAGGATATATATATATATATTACTAGTAATTTTCGATCAAAAATAAAATGTTACTAGTAATTTCTTTTGGGTTTTACTTGTATCAAGCAGAGTGGCCTATGGGGATAAGGGCACTTTGTCACACACAAGATTTTTTTTTTTATTGGTGTTTTTTTTTTTTGGTTCCGGGGGGAGGGGGGGGAGGGGGGGAACTTTTCAACCAATCACTTGATGGAAAAATAAAACCTCAACACTTCTTTCAAATTTTACTGATTTACTCCCTCTCCAATTTCAGTTTCTTACCAAGCATAACCTAAAGATAAACATATGTAGTGACAGGAGAGTTTAAAAGTCTAATATATAATAGCTTGTACTGAGGTACAGCAACCAATTCAAGGACACTGAAACTCAATACGCACCCGTTATCCACTAGCCAATGCAGCATTCCTGCTGTGATACCCTTTGTAACAGAGAATACAGAAAAAAGGCTGTCAGGCTGAACCGGACGAGGATCATATTTACCAAGCACTCCAGCAGCAGTGTCAATAATGACCTCTCCATCTTTGTAGGCACATACCTGGGTAAGAGATTATCCAGAATTGATCAAATTAACTGAATACATACTTGAATGAATTGATTGACAGTTGACAGACATCAAATGCGACAACTATAATCAAGAAATAAAGAATACCATCACTTACGTGAACTGATAATTAATAGAAAATAAACTAAATAATACTTTATTTAACAACAAAATTAAGATACCATAATGGCAGTGCTCAAAATTTCCTTATTTCTAAAATAAATACTTTTCTAAATATAAATACAATGTGTGTGAGCGTACATATAAGTACACCTACAGAGAAACATGTGTCACTGTATCTGTAGAGAGACTGAAGGGAAAAGTTTTCAATAGACGATTTTTTTTTTTGCATTTTAGTGTGAGGCAGATACTCCCGTTATGTAACTGACATTTATACACATCTTTCTGTAGGCTTTCTATAAATATTTAACTGGCATGTACACGTAGTCCAACAACTCAAATTCTAAATTATATTACTATTTATGTTTTGTAAAATATATGACCCAAGAATCTTCTTAAAACACAAAAGAAGAGGAAGAATAAATAATTATTAATCATAAATTGATTAGTCAAAGCAATCTCAAGCTTCAATATACCAACAATTAAAAAACAGTGGCATTCACCTGAATTCCAAGTATTTTATCATGACTCCCCAGCTCAATCAGAAGTTGTCTCAGCTTGGCTTCTACATCAGAATGAACTGGTGCATCATAGATCCACCTACTATTTACCGATGGTCCCCTGTTAATATACCTGACCAGTACACCTGAGTTCAGTCAGATATGAATCAAGCAAGTCAAATATAAAATTATAAGAGTCTCAAAAGACTCACCCACTCAAAACAGATTCTGCAAATGGCCTCATTATGTCCATATATACAATGCGTACATCCATGGTGGCCGAAAGCCCTAAATCAATGTCAAATATGTTATGAGGAAACAACCAAACATAACTCTGGCATCACAGTGGAGACAACAGACCTCGTAGAAGATTAAGAACCCTTCCAAATATAATAATATCACCAGGAAATGCATCAACCTGTAAAGATAAACAGAAATTATAACTGTGCCTAACATGTAAACAATAGCACAAGTTTAGGACTGAAATGCAAGATTATATCTGAACTCACAGGATTGAAGCGTTTCATTTCTTTTTGGTCCAGGTTCATTTTCTCCTGTATAGCCTTCATATTTTTTATTCTTTGATCGGCCAAAGATTTCATCGTTTTCTAAGTAACACCAAAATAAAACAGAATTAATAGGAGTTTAACTGCTAAAACTGTAGAAAGCAAGGAAGGTATATAGTTTCAGAAGCTTACAGGGTACTTACATAGGATTCATTTGCCGGTGTTGTAGAACGAAAGAATACAGTTGTTACCTCCATGGCCTGCTCTGGCAAGTCCAGACGAAACTTAAGCCCCATTTCTGCAAAGGCGGACAGAAGAGCCACATAGTCCCCCTAGGACAAAGAGCATTAAATGAATAGTCATCATTTAGAAAGATCATTTACTGCAATAATAAATTATAAAAGTATGGGAAATTTGTTCCCAACAAGAACAATCCTCAAAAAATGTAATTACAATGTAAAAAAATCTAAAAAAAAGATACCAAAAATAACACAACAAATTTAGGGATGTCATTAATTAAAACTAGTCATCCAAGTCACATAAGTTTGTTCCTGAACCTAGACTCTTCATGATCAATAGGAAGATGCACTAATGTTAATTTCTTGGCATGAGTGTCTAAAAAGGCCCAGCCTAAAAGCATAACCTGTTAGGTGAGGATGGGAAAATGGCATTAATATCTCTTAAAGCCAACTTACCATATGCTAGTAATGAACAAAACGCATCATTACACTATGCTTAATCTCTCATTAAAAAGAAGGGAAAAATCAAGTTGATATAGGTCAATATAGCCTAATTTGTAAAAGGGTGGGTTTCAATACGTATGCAAAGAGTTACTCACCCTAAAATCTTAATGTAGTATTATTAGGTAAAAAGACAATATCTAAAATCATCATAACTTAGTACAATTAAAACCAAAGTTGAATTTCTTCGGCCACAAGCTCAACTAAACTTTGGTGGTCAAGAATAAATCTCAATTCAAAAACCCAAACCTTTTAGGCCAGGCTAAAATGGGCTAGATGTTCAAGTCAGCAGCCCAATAACCATCCTCCAAAATTTAAGATCCTAAGCTCTAGATAAAATTGTTATGAATCATTATCACCATTACCACTATTATAACACAAGATAATTTTATTTCTATCCATATCACTGAAATAGCACCAAAGCCTTCACAAACCTCAGCAGATGCCAAAAACATCTTTGCAAGAGCTTGCTTAATGGTGGTTGATACTTTCTTTGTGAGTCCAAAGTCTAACAAAATGGGACGATGTGGAGATTCCTTGCTCACAAGAAAATTTCCTATAATTTTCTCAAGAGAAAAGAACAAAAATATTTCATGAGTAAAGGAATAATACAGTAAACATGAAAATTAAGTCAGCCTCGTCAGAGGGGAACAAACCAATCACTATTTACATATTCACATCATATCACACACACAAACACAGAGGAGGGGAGACAGGGAGTATACGAGGATGAGGGTCACCATTGAAAAAACCATCAATAACAAACCAATCACTATTTACATATTCACATCATATCACACACACAAACACAGAGGAGGGGAGACAGGGAGTATACCAGGATGAGGGTCACCATTGAAAAAACCATCAATATATATTTGGTGTGCATAAGCACGGGTAATCTCCTCAACTATCTTTTGTTTATTTACACCAAAAGCATCCAGTGCTTCAGAATCATTCAGCCGAATGCCATCCATATACTCCAAAATAAGGACTTTTTCTGTTGACTGTCATTGAAGCCACAAGAACATGTGATAAAGGATAAATCCCAGTAGAAAAGAATAATCAAAGAAGAATGAAAAGGAAGCACATTTCCATGTGAATTGGAAAAACTTCCAAGCACAAATCTGAAACATATTATGATAAGAAGCATGCTCTTGATGGAAAGAACTCCACTTAAAGAAAATTTGCACTTGAGATATTGGGACTTGTGAACAAGGTAATAGTAAGATGTGAATATAGAAAAATAAATTAAGTACATCGCTAATGAAAATTTGCAGGGAAATATGTAAAACTAGTGTTATTTCTATTCTCACTTGTACTCACATACCAATGAGATTATTTTTTAAAGTTTCTTCAGATTTACTGCTCCACTTAGGTCTTTCCCAGGCCTATTTTAAAAGGCATTATTTCACCATCAGTAGACATAATATATCCAATAAGCAGAAATCATTTGCTTCATGTATCTTTCCAATTATATATTGTCTTGCCCCAAGTCTACCATCATCATTATGTAAAAAATTACAAATATTTCAAGAATCAATTTGTTGTGACAGATAGTGAGTTGATTTCGAAAGAGGTTTCTAGTTTCTTCGAGGAAATTATATTCGGAGGATTTCTGCGAAAGGCCTTTTATTGAAGGGTTGGATTGGTCACCCATAGATAGTTCTAAGAGTAGCTGGTTAGAAAGACCTTTCGAGAAGGAAGAAGTTAGAGATGCCATTTGGAAGATGGAAAAAGAAAAATCATCTGGGCCTGATGGGTTTAATATGGCATTTTTTCAAGCTTGTTGGTCTTTTGTGAAGGTTGATCTAATGAAGAATTTCACCACACTGGCCGTATTACTACTATTATGAATTCAACCTTCATTGTTCTTGTCGCTAAAAAGGATAGATCTATTAAGGTACGGGATTTCAGGCCCATCAATTTGGTCACTTGGCTTATAAGATTATTGCCAAGGTGCTTTCAATAAGATTGGATGAGGTTCTTGGGGACACTATTTCTAAGAACCAGAGCGCTTTTATTGTTGAGCGTCAGATTCTTAATGCTAGCTTGGTTGCTAACAAGTTAGTTGAGGATCTCAAATGTAGAAAACATATAGGTTTAGTGTTCAAGTTGGATTTTGAAAAAGCCTATGACATGGTTAATTGGGGTTTTTTAGGTAGGGTATGTGCTATAAGGGTTTGGTGATAGGTGGGGGCTTTGGATTAGGGGTTGCCTTTCTTCAATGGCTTTCTCGATTATTGCTAATGGCCAACCTAAAGAGTGGCTTAAAGGACAACGTGAGCTGAGGCAAGGTGATCCCTTGTCTCCTTTTCTCTTTACTCTTGTGGTTGATGTCTTAAGTTGCATGTTGAGAAAGGGTTCTAATAAGCACCGAAACAACTTGGAGAACCCTCCTTTAAAAGCTAGTTGTTATGGGAAAAGAACTAAACCACTTAAGTACTCCACCAAGCATCCCATACTACTCGATGTGGGACTTTAGGCACCCTATAATACCTTGGTCCCTATCATAGCACTACCCCTGGACAGCCGACGTCCCAATGGCTGCACTCTACAACGTTTTACTCGGCGTTGCTTCACTTGACCTTTCCGATCAGCCCCTTCATAGGTAGGCCTTTTCAGTGCACTGGTAGCCAAGCTTTGACACCAAAGATAAGCACCCAAGCAACTTGAGGGACCCTCCGTTAAAAGCTAGATGTTAAGAGGAAAGAATCCAGTCACTTAAGTATTCTACCAAGCATCTCATACTACTCGATGTGAGACTTAGGCACCCCATAATCCCTTGGTCCCTATCAAGTTCCGATAGGTGGATTGTTCGAGACTTGATGGTAAGGGCCAATGTATGTGAAGTGTCCCATTAGCAGTTTGCAAATGATACTATCTTTTTCTCGCCTGATGATAGGGAGAATTTTCTTCATGTGCTTTCCCTCTTACAAGTTTTTGAATTGGTGTCGGGCTTTGCGTTAACCTAGGCAAGAGTGGTTTAGCTGGTATTAATATGCAAGAGAGTTATTTGGACGAGGTAGCTGAGTTAGTAGGTTGTGAGGCGTTGAGTTGGCCTCTTACTTACTTAGGTGTTCCCTTAGGTGGTAATCCTCGGCTAGAGTCCTTTTGAAATCTGTGGTTCAAAGAATTTTTAGGAAGCTTGATACTTAGAAAAGGGCTTATTTTTCTTTAGGGGGAGAATTACCTTAGTTCAGACTTCTTTATCTAGTATGTCGCTGTATCTTCTGTCCTTATTCAAGATTCCAATTGGGGTGGCTCTCAGGATTGAGAAGATTATGAGGGATTTTCTGTGGTCTGACCTAGGGGTTTGTAGAAGGGACCATTTGATTAGTTGGGAGGTGTGTTGTAGGTCTAAGGAAGATGGGACATTGAGTCTTGGTAACTTCGTGTCCAAAAACATTTCCCTGGCTAAGTGGTTTTAGAGCTTTCCTGAGGAGCCTAATTCCCTCTGGCATAAAGTGATTAAATCCAAATTTAGTTTACATCAGAATGGTTAAGATGTGAATTCGGGGGGTGTCGTGATGCATGCAAGTCCCTGGAAGACGATTTCTCAGGTATACCACTCTTTTTGGCCGATGCTAACTTTACGTGTTGGTGATGGGTCCCGTTTTCATTTTTGGGTGGACTGTTGGATTGGTCATTCTCCTTTCAAAGATAGTTTCCCTTATCTTTTTTCCTTGAATTCTTTGCATGATGCCTCCATTGCTAATTTATTATATGTATAAAAAGAGATATGATCCGTAATAATCGTATACGAGGGAGAATTGGAGTGGCACCTATTGAGAAAAAAATGACTGAAAACCGTTTAAGGTGGTTTGGACATATTCAAAGAAGACCATTAGAAGCGCCAATAAGGAGAGTTGAGCAGATGGTTTGGAACCCTGTGAAAAAAGGTCGAGGAAGACCAAGAAGGACACTTAAAGAGGTTATTGAGAGGGATCTTCTGGTAAATGACATCCTTAAAGAGTTAGTCATTGATAGAGCTCAATAGTATCGGGCGATCCATGTAGCCGACCCCACCTAGTGGGATAAGGCTGTTGTTGTTGTTGTTGTTCAAGGGGACTAATTTTCTTGGAATTTTCACTTTTCCAAAAACTTAAATAATAAACTTTTGGGTGATCTAACTTTGATATTGGACATTTTAGCTCCGTTCCACATCTCTTCTTTCCCTGATATAAGGCCATGGAATTTGGATTCTTCGGGCTCCTATACTTGTGCTTCCTTTTATAATTTTTTGATTCGCAACCCACAAGAGTTGTTGCCTTCTAAAAAGTCATTTTGAAAGTGAAGGTGCCCTTAAAGATTAAGGCTTTTGTTTGGACAATTGTTCTCAATAGGATTAATACAAATGATTTGCTTCAAATTAGGAGACCTTCTAAGGCTTTATCCTCTGATGTTTGTGTGATGTGTTGGAGGAATGCGGAGACAAATGGCCATGTATTCTTGCATTGTGAAGTAGCTTGGGATATTTAGAACAAGTTATTTGGCCTCTTTGAAGAAAGACAGGTTTGCCTGGGTGACCTTGGTGTTTTGTTTGCCACTAGCTTCATCAGTTTCGAGATGAGAAAAGAGAACAAGGTCTTGTGGAAGGCGACTACTTTTGCAATTATGTGGTGCATGTGAATGAAAAGAAATACTAGAGTTTTTAAGCAACGGTTCCTACCTCCTCATCTGTTGTGGGATAGAATTCGCTACGTTGCTTTCCTTTGGGTCTCGGCCAATGGGTTTTTTTAAGAGGGTGCCTTTGTTAGATGTTCATCGAGATTGGAAGTTTTTTTGTATTAGCTATGTTTTCGGAATTTTTTGATTTCTTTGTTTTGTTTATTGTCTCCTTTAGGAGGATTTCTTGTCCTCCTCTTTGCTCGTGCTCCTTTTCTTTACTTTGTATCTTTCTCTCTTTTTAATAATATTTCTTTTTCGACTAAAAAAATATATATTTCAATATTTCTGTTTTTAAAATTAATATTTCAATAAGTAAATTCTCTTTCAGGGTTAACATTCATTTAGAGGTGGAAAGGGATATCTGCAACCCATAAATCTGCCCAAGCCATGCATTAAATTATCTTTCCGTTAAAAATTACAGATCATTAGTTCTAATGGATTGGATCCAAGTTTTAATGTATGGTAAGAATGGATTATGGATATCCAGTAGATCTGTCCACTTTTGGCCCATTAATTTCACCCTCTTAAACCCAAATAAGTAAATAAATACACACACATACCCCTACACAATGGGCATATTTATACACACACGCACACTTGTGTGCACAGACATATACATAGGCATACACATGCAGAGGCACACATGCACACGTATGCATATGCATATACATATACACATACATTGGCATACACATGCAGAGGCACACATGCGCATGTATGCATATAAATATATAAACACACACATACACACAAATGTGCACCTCCGCATGGGCACAAACATGCATATATGTACATTTCTATGTATACATATACACACTTGTGTGTATGTGTATATATATACATATATTCATGCACAAGAATGTACTCAAACACATGTGAGCACATGCATCTGTTAAAGAGTAAAAAAATCGAGAAAAATATCAAAGGCATTGCTTTAAAATGCAGAAGTATATTTTTAAGAAAGAGATCATCAAGCATAAATGTATTATATTCATTATTATTAAGTAATATATTTGAATATAGTCTTTAAGTAATGGGTGAATTGGATGGTTTGGATATCCATCCAGATTTATGGGTCAATAGACAGATGGATTATCCAAGAAGCTTCTTAACGGATTCTAAGCAGGTCAATAGGTCATGTTCGACCCACCCATTAGAATCCTTCTCAAAAATTGGACATCCACTCACGTGTCACCCCAAACATTCAGATTGGAACCTTAATACATAAAACGTTTAGTTCAAAGCAATCACAACTGTCTACAAGCTCTAAATCCAGAAATTAAAAACTGTTGCAAGTATTACATAACACAAGCTCATGGCATTAGAGGGGTGGGACTTGGGACAGACAATACCTGAATTACATCTGGGATTAAAACATCCACTTGATTGGCATTCACATTGCCATCATATTGTTTTCTGCAACAAAGATTTTTGGCCACCGTTCTTGTATTTTCTACATAAAAATAAGTGTTGATAAGAGACAAAATAGCAACCAAAGGAAAGAAAGGAATCACATTAAGCCTATTTGTTGAAAAAGAGTCTATAAAAAGATTTCAAAAAACACAACAATAACAACAACAACAAAGCCTTATCCCATTAGGTGGGGTCGGTTACATGAATCGCACAACGCCATTGAGCTCTATCAATGACTCACTCTTTAGGTATCTCATTTATCAAAAGATCTTGTTCAAAAAACACAAAAAATAAAAAACAAATAGGCTGAAATTTCAAAAAACACAAAAAATAAAAAATAAAAAGAGAATTAGAAAACAGGAGGAAAATCTTAACACTGGATGACATTGATAGACAGAGGATAGTTAACCAGTATAGTCAGTCAAAAAGGATATCATAGAATAGCTGATATTGTATCCTATCGTTCACCCAGATCATAGGAGTACAACTCACTTGGGATATTTTTCAGAAATAACATCTTCACATGCAGATTTTTTTTGTCAATGCTGTTTATAATTTACAAAGACAATTGTTTTCCTATATAAAACTATAAAAGGAGGCATTCTGTTAAAAGGAAGAAAGAAGGAGAAGGCATACTTGTCAACAAAGAATTTAAAAAGAAACAACAACAACAACACAACTTGGAAAACAGAACAAAATCATCAATCAATGACGCTCTCTTATCTCTTGCTATATATTAGTTAAAAAACCACTTATAAAATTTGCATGCTAAACAACAAAAAGAAGACATGAAGACAATTCTACCTACAAAAAATCTAAGGACAAAAATTTCTACCAGCCTCAAGATTGAAGTCAAGTTCTTTGGGAGCTTCTCTGCACCATTCGTCTATCATAGGATTAAAGTTATATTGTGGCTCAGCCCAGGCTATCCAGTCAATGATTGACTTAGCATTTTTTAAGTCCTGAAAACGTTGTAAGTCCAAAACCATTTGAAAACCTCCCTGTACCATTTTATCCAGACATCTTAAATTGAGGAGAATATTAGCAAACCTCCAGTATGATAGCCTTAATACCATCATGTTGAACTTTAACAACAACTTCCTGCCCATTGAGCAGAGTTGCACGATGTACTTGAGCTATCTGCGTAAAAAAATGGTTTGTGCTGATTGAATTACACTCCATACAAATAACTAACTGATACAATCTGAATTAGATTATGCAACTATTCTCTACTAACAATAATATCCTCAAATTCTTACTGATGCTGTTGCCAAAGGTTCATTGACAAAATCTGCAAAAAGTTCATCCATTGATTTCCCCATCTCTTTCTGTATTGTGGCATAGACCTGCATATAAAAAAGTTAAAAAATACATCTGAGAAGTCTACTAGTGATACCAGAATAATAAAAATTTGCAATTTCGAAGTTTGAAAATATTGGGAGAATTTATTTGTTCTTATTCAACACTTGCATCTTTACCAAAAACTAACTTTATGCTGAAAACATTGGCCAGAAGTTCTTTTAGGCCTTTTTCTTTTCAGTAAATAAAGAAATACATTTTTGGGAAAAAGAATAAAGAAAAACCTCTTGCAAGGGGCGAGGAGGAAGAGCATCCTGTAACTGCTTCAAAAGACGTATATATGCAGCTGGAAGCACATCTGCACGTGTGGACAAATATTGCCCAAGTTTCACCCACAACCCTTCAAGCTCTACCATCAAATTCAGAACTCGCCTAGCATTTCGTTCATGAGCCTTCTCCCACATAGCATCTTGTTTATGTTTGTTAGTCCATTTCTCTCTTTGTTGTACAGTCTAAAGAAACAGTGAGAAGCAAGGTCAAAAATAAAAAGAAAGAAAAAGAAAGTGCTATATTACAATATATCAAAAAGAAGAGATAGAAGATAAGTCAATCCAAGCAACCATGAAGTTCACCTTGTAATCTAGGTATACTACTAAGGCCATTGCGAATACTTTAACACGTCTTCCATAAATGCTTCCCCGCCCCATTCTTGCAGGAGAGCTAAAAACTGGAATCCAAATATCCTGTGAAGTCAAAGGTCAGGACGAATAAGACAGAGTAACAAGTTTTACCCTGCAAATTTTCAATCAAACAAGCACGTCAAGCCCAGACACTGACACAAATTAGAAAAGCACTAAGAACCAAAAGATAAGCCAAGGCAAAACAACTCAGATCTGGATTAAAGACATTATAACATCTATTTGTAGGATACCCCAATATCTTGAATGCTTACCAAGCAGCCAATAGTATGCCAAAATTTTATTAGACCATAGGAGTGTTAAACGATTGAACATCCATGACACCCACATTCTTAGACGTGACATGCATATTTTGAATGATTTTCATTAGTCATAACAAATACCATGGTGTCTTACATCCCATATTTGAATACAGCCACATCAAACACCTCCTAAGAGTTGGAAGTCTGTTTCCCTAAACCTATACTATCTCAATCAATATAACAGCTATATTCAACAAGACAAAAGAACACAGGCAGTGTACAAAAGTAAATGCACTAAAATACCAAAAAACTTCAAATATCAAAGCCATGAGTTTACAGAATGAACAAAAAATGGTTGTTCTCTTGCAAATCTTGCACTAGTGAACATGTTAAGCCATTGTCAAGATGGAAAATTCTTCCATACATCACATGTATAACATGCGATGGTCCATATTTGATCCAGATATGTGGGACCACATGTCAGTTGTGGAGATCAAACCTAAGCCTTTGCATGTATGTAAATACAGAGTATACAAGAATTAGTCATGGCGTGATATTAATCTAGAAGCTTTTAGTGGAAGGTAATCTTCTAGGATTTAAGAACGGCATGGATACACATCTCAAAATAACACAACACGGAGATACAAAAATTGTTGAAAAATTTAGGAAGAGGGTACAGCAGGGCATAAAATAAAATATTAAAAAAATAAGTATATAAATACAAAAGCTTGTATAAATAAAAATACACAATATACGTTTATTTTTAATAAAACCAAAATATTAAATAATTCAAATGTTTTGATGGGTTCTAGATGTTTCCGTTCCATCGTCTTTGGTATAATTCAGAGTCATTTTTCATTTTCATTGTTCTGAAACATGAACAATATTTTTCTATGCGTGTACTGCATGAATACATATCCAGTACATATAGATATAGGTGCTTCATAAAGACACATTGAGTAGCGAAGACACTGGATCCCCAAAAATCTTGTTAACGAGGCAAATTTGAGTGCGGTTATTATACCAGGCACATCACCCTTGATCACTGGTGCATTTCAAGAATGTTGATCACATAGTCCGTAAGAAAATTATGTATGACAATTTACCCAGACAAAGGATATAAAAGATGTATAAAATATTTTTTAAAAAAACAGATAATAAAAAGTATATCAAAAGAGCAGATATAAAAAAGCTACATATAACAGTAAAAATGATGCTGATATAAATATGCACTAATAATTGAAACACAACCCATCTTTAAATAACAGGCAGAATGACTCATTAATATCGCTGAATGATCAAATAGACTTTTTAAGCGTATACTTGCTATCAACCATACTGAATTGTAGTATTGATGATTAAATCTCCATCCAATTTGAGAGGGAAAAGCAAAACTCAAGCTAAATTCAGATAATCCATATTTAAGAGACCCGTGAATCCATTAACAGCCAAACTGCATGAACGACCTGGACTCCTTAAAACACTAAAGAGCAACAAATAGAGATAAGTGATCAATATGAATAGTATAAACGGGAAAAAAGTTACCGGCACTTCAGAAACTTATAAAACGCAGATCACATTCTCAAATACCTAAGCTTAAAACTGCATATCTGAATTTGTGAAGCGATGATTAGGTATCATTTTCAGAAAGGAATCAGAGCAGAATCTACCTGGAGTCTTAGAAACTAGAGTACCTCCGAGAACGAGGAAATGGCAGAAACGAGGAGTGCTAAGAAAAGAGAAACTGAGAAACTAAGGCGAATTTTCGCAAAAGTTGAAACGAAGAAATGTCGATGTCGTTTACTGGAATTAGAATTTTCCGACTTTCTCGACGAGCGGATGAAGTGAGGCCAAAACGATCCAAAGACCAAATACTTTTCTCTCGTTTCACTTATTGGGAAATGAGAATGGGACCTAGTCGGCTATTGTGCGACATGACAGGCCTTTTCACCAGATTCCGACACGTGTAAGGTCGTCATCCAATTTTGCGGGAGTTATCATGAAAACATCGATAATATTCCTAATTGTTTTCACTCGACTGATCATGATTCAGCCGTACAATTTTTTCAACTATCAACTAAATTATACTAGAGCGAATTATAACCGATATCTATATATTCTTTTTTGACATGTGACAAAATTATGACTGATATCTGTATTATTACCAAATTTTATATGATCGTTGATATAAAATAACTAAAATATAATTCATCAATTCGACGTGATCGACATAATGTAAGGCTTGTGATTACTAATCAAATCTTCCGAAAATGGACGATCAAAACCCGAGAGATCGAAGCTGCATGCTATTCGTCGTTACTTTTGACTTTTAAGTGCTTCATTTATTTTTTAGATATATAAAATTGTATTTAAATAATAAATTTTAAAAACACACACACACACAAAAAAGAATTCATGCCAAATTGCTAACTTTAATTTGTTTTATTTTAGAAGTATTATGATATTATCTGTCTTTCATGACACTTGGCTCTCGTGTTAATTTCTTTTTGTCAATAACTTTTTTCATTTTACAAATTGCATTGCTATACAGTATGGAAGCACTCTTCATTCTTTTCTAAAATATTGGTACTTTTTCTCTGATTCTTTGTCGTCATTACATTACTTGTTCATGAACAATACCAAATGCTCCTCATAAAACTTAATTCAAAACAAAAGTTAGAGTTGCAATTGCATAAAAATTTAATTTAAAGATTTCAAGACAAAATTAATCATTAAAAATATAAGAGTGTACTTTAATTCATCGCTTCAACAATTTGATAAAAAGAGAAATATGTAAGAGGAGATTCTTCCAAAAAACATTAAGAACTATCTCTCTCTAATTCTCTTACAATAAGAAAACTTCAAAAGCACTTGGTCCATTAACAATGGTAATAAGGCATTAACATAATTTTTATACATTTGGCTCAAACCACTCAAATTATAATTTAATCATATATAACACAAAATATTACTTTATTAATATCGTTTCTTTAAATCATATAAATTATTTGATAACTCATCATATACAATAAAATTAATATGCAAGTCCACTTTATGAAAAATTACCAACAAAATATTAATTCCTAAAAAAATAGTGTTGGAAATTTTTTTGCAATGTACATTAAATACAAAAAATGAATATAATTTAGTTAAAGTAATTTACTCAAATCAAAATATGATTTTTACCAATATGATTTAACAAAAAATTATCCATAAAAATACTATTTAGCAGTGATTATGAAAGATGTAAATTTAAAATTAACCAACGTTCTAAAAAATAGACTGATCATTAAACCGGTGCCTTCAATGGTAAAATAGTAGTTGAACTAGTATATTTTAAAATATTAAAAGATATATACATAATTAAAAACTATAAATATAAATTTATAAATTTAATTAAAAAATTGATGTTAAATTACAGAAAAATAACATTCATAATAAAAAGTTTATAGAAATAATTGACTAAATAACAAAAAAATATTGTTAATTAATATAATATTTATTCATATCAAATTTATAAAATACCAATGTATTGACATCTTTATTAAAATTAATTAATTTGTAAGATTAATTCTTTGTTACTTGATTATAAACTAAATAAAATTTAAAAATTTAAAAGCAAAAAAAAAAATCAAGAAAACTAATTTAATTTATTCATTTAATATCAATTTGATTGATTTTTAACTAATTCAATCGATCGGACTACTTACAAATTTTATCAATTATTTTAAACAAATTCATTTATTTAATTTTCAGTCTAATGGGTCAAATCATTATGTCCAACGAGCAAAACGCGTTGTTAGTTGGTGGCCCCCTCATGCGATTCACGCTTACAAGTCTTCACACTTAATTTGTGTGCAATCTCAATTCTCAACCACTTAAACTAAAAATGATCTTCTGACGTGTAAAATAAAAATTGTTCGATCAGATTTAAATAATAATATTAACGTTAAGATCAACTTAAAATTAATATATACTATATTTTACAATTAATTACCTCGGAAAATCACTTCTCCACTTACAGAACACTGCTTCTCTTCCTCACAAGTGAATGGTTTTGATTCCTAATCCTGTCTGATTATTCAAAAATCAAAGCTCATCAGCTATCTAATCCATTTCCATTTGATATATTATTGAATGATTTTATAGATTTATTATTAAAAAAAACACGGTCGCTTAAATTTTGAAATAAATAAAAAAAAAATCTTAAAATTTTATCTTTCTATATCCAACTGTCTTGTCATTCATACTTGTCAGTTGTCATCGATTAAGTGTGACATATGAGAGATTAGACGTAACAAGAAAGTTAACCTTATTACTATATAAAAAAAAAAAAGATAACAAAGATGACTTAATCCTTTGAACTTTAAAGCTAAGAGGTCTATTTGTAAATTTTAAGTAACAAGTTTACTTTATTATTTTGCATTTCCCAAATTACTTGGTGATGAAATATTACTTTTTAATTTGAATAATATATTAAAAAACCCTTGAATATTATGCTAATTACCATGTATTTTAATATTATTGGAGTTGTGATCTGGTACAAGATTTCATTTGACGTCTCATAAGATATAATAGTATAAATATCATGAATATTATATAAATTAATTATTATAGAAGTCTTTGAATATGATCATTAGTTTGTTATACTAACATATACCACGTAATATGGTGACAATATATAAAATATATATATATATATATAGACACACACGAATGTAAGTGTGTGCGTGTTTAATAATAAGTTCATTATAATATTATATTTTTATAGACAAGATAAAACAAAATAATAATAATAACCTCTAACAAAAACTATACTATAAGTATTGGCAAAAAAAAAATGAAGTCTAATATCTTAAGGTAAATCATCCCAAATATAAAAGAGAGTATTACTATGCGAATCCACTGATTATTATTATTATTATTATTATTATTATTATTATTATTATTATTATTATTATTTTAACAGACGAGAGATTTCAAACTCAATATTATTTCTAAACAGATATCAAATATCATTATGATATTATATTTATACCTGTGCCGTCATGTTACGATGAAGATATGATGATGATAATGATAACAGGGCAATTTTGAGAGCATTAAGATATGGTAGTTACATGGTGATGAAAAATGATAATAATGAAGTGGAAAAAAAGTTCTAGTGATAATAATGTCGTCAAAGAAGATAATAATATAAGCGAAACAGAAATGACAGTATTCATGACGATGCAAACATGGTAATACCCATAGGAGTAATGTAAAAGTAATCTATCAATATTTCACCCAAAAAAAGAGTAATATATCAATAACATTGATAATGACATTACAAAGACAAGGTGAACAAGGGATGGTGGTGGAATGGTCAAAGCAGAAACAAGAAAAATATTAATTATTATAAATTATAGTATAACCATAATTTTAGTATTTCATATAATAAATTACATAATTTTGAGAGAAATAACAACAGATAATAAAAAAGCGGAATGTGAAGAATATAATGGAATCATAATTTACTATGTGATAATTACATGCTTTTGTATATTAATTTGAACTTACATATGATATTTTTATTTTCTGTAATAGTTTCAAAGTATAAATTATTACGTTTAAAAATCCAAGACTACGATTACAAGTAATATATAATGTAAAAACTTATATAGAACTTCTCCTGATAACAACGGTGGCAATGCCAAAGTCAAATATTGTTGGTCTTCGCAAACCGAAGTTGAATAAAAGTTTTGTTGATTTGGTGAGGAAGTGCTTGATATTTAATTAGAAATATGACTTTTTTTCTGTATGAATGAATGACAAATGACGTAAAATTTAAGAACAAAATAAATAAATAGAAAAATTGTTATGATATGAATAATTTTCCCCCGCCGCCGAAGCATGTGTGTAATGGATGACAAATGACTGCATTTCATTTGTTGTACTAATCTCCCGAGCTTCTTGGGCCATTTGTTTGTAGACGTACATCCTCTCCTTTTTTTTTTTGTACGGAACGTATATCCTCTTTTGTAAAGTAAAGTGTCTAATATACGTGGATCGTTAGATTGGATTAGAGTTCATACGAAAAAATAGAGCTTACACTGATTTAACTTACAAAAGTTAAATGCTTTGTTTGGTTTATAAGATCGAAGTTTATTTATTTATCTCTTGTAGCAATGAATTGGATTCGTCTAGGTTTTATATTATTAAATTTGTATTTTTTAATATTTAATAGTTTTAAAATATATTTTATTAAATTAAATATTATGAAAAGTTTAGAAATATTTTAGATATTAATTGTTTTAATTATATCATTTACTGACATATATTTAAAATGTACTTATGTTAAAAAAAATAAAAAATTTTAATTAAATTTAATATAGAAAGTTAAATCCTTAATTAAAAACAAATGAGCACTTAAATATATTTTAAGTTGCCATTAAGGAGCTCAATACATCAATCTAAGCCCATATTAATAATTTAACACCACCCATGTTTTCCATAAAATTCTATAATCATTTTAGATCGTTTAAATAAAATAAAAACATTTAAGTGTAACTTTTTTTTATGCTTTTGCTATTAAATTTTTTAATTAAAATATAATAAATATATGATTTTTCAACAGAAATAAGATAATTATATAATCTTTAAAATTAACTTTATATTTTTTATAACTCAACATTGCATTATTTTTTGTTTTAAAAACTTCTCATACAAATTTTATTTTGTTAGAAGAAAATTTAATAATAAATAAATAAATATTAAATACTAGTTTTGATACACAAACATAAAAATTTGTACTTTCAATTCTCTCTCTCTCTCTCTCTCTCTCTCTCTCTCTCTCTCTCTCTCTCTATATATATATATATATAGATATTAGTGGTTTGCTAAATGGTAATTTTTTTAATTATAATAAGTTATAATATTTATTTTATTTTTTGAACAATAAAAATAATGAAATTTTTTTATGTTAATTCTTTTATATAATTTAATTTTTTAAATTATATATTAACTTTTTATTTGATTTATTTGTTCAAAACTAAAAACTGAAATGTCCCATATGAGGTTGTAGACAAAGTGGGTAATGTGGCATATCGCCTATACCTACCTTCCGACCTAGAGGGAGTTCATCCAATATTTCATGTGTGCATGCTACGGAAATATCTTCCTGATCCTTCTCATGTCATTCAACCCCAATAAGTTCATTTTGATGAAACTCTCACCTACGAAGAGGTACCAGTAGCTATCCTTGATAGAAAAGTCAAGAAATTGCGTACCAAAGAAATTCCTACTGTCAAGGTTCTTTGGAGAAATCATTCTCGCGAGTAAGCTACGTGGGAGGCAGAAGATGAAATGTGGAAAAACTATCCACATTTATTTGAAACTTGAGGTAAGATTTTAATTCGGAGGGTAGAATGTAATACCCGTTAATTTCAGAATATAATTCGCTTAAGAGTATTTTAGAATTCTACAACGTTATTTTAGTTATTTATTTTGGTCATTTTTAATTTTCATATTTAATTGTTCTCTTTGAATATTATTTATGAAAATTGAGTTAAATGACTGGACTAAATATTTGCACAATGAGGGATATATTCTAAGAATGGTGAAATTCATGGAAAAGTGGTTTCAGAATGGTCCATTAGTCCATTTATTGTAAATTGACTGGATGGGTTTGGATGTTGGGTTATGGATACCCATGGGTTATTGAATAACCCATTAGAAATATTTAATATAAAGTTTCAATAGTACCCCTCATTTTTTTTCACTCAGCCGAAGGAAGGCAGAAAGCATTTATCTCTCAGTTCTTCAGTTTCTTCTCAAATCCTTTCCTTGATCTTCAGAAGTTCGATTATTTGTTCGGTTCAAAAGCTTTGTAAGGATCAAAGGTAAGCTTTAATCCGATTATTTTCCTTAAATTTCAGTTTATGTATAAGATCAGAGAAGGTTTTGTTCTTGAAGATTTTGATGATAATTCATGAATCTCAGTTGTTTTAGAAGTTATATTTGAGTTATAATCGGTTAAAAGAGTTGAAATTCTGGTTTTGAAACAAGAAAGGGAAAGGATGAAATTGTTAGAAATTTCTGCAAAAACCGAGTTACTGTAGCGACCAGGGATTTCGAAACAAAATATGGAAAATTTTCTTCGGGTTACTCTAGCAGTACTGTAGTGTCGGCAGTCAACGGTACTGTAGCAGTCAACGTTACTGTAGCGAACCGGCACTGTAGCGAACCGTTACTGTAGCAAACCGACACTGTAGCAAACCGTACTGTAGCAACCCGTTACTGTAGCAGTCAGAAAATTTAACGTATTTTCGTGATTTTGTGTCCTTTCTTATGATTCCTTGTAATATATTTTACTAGGAAATTTTCCTACACAAATTCTAGTGTGGAACAAGGTAAACTTGGACAAACATCAAGGTGAGTGAATAACCTTGCTCAGCTAATTTGATATTACTAGTCAAAGTACAATATAAGTCCCATTTACAATATTATTTGGGTAATGAGCAATCAATTTTCATATGGGAGTATATGATGATCGGTAGAAATAAGAGTATGTAGAAATTATTTTATTTCATGACAATTGTGCTATGTGATAAATTCTCACTATCTTGTCAATGAGTAGAGATCTACGGGATCTAATACACGAGTTTGAAAGGGTTAAAGTCCCATACTACTCAGTGCATATCTATGAAACCCATACACGAGTTGAAAGGGTTAAAGTCCCATACTACTCGGTGTATATCTAAGAAAGCTTATACACGAGTTGAAAGGGTTAGAGTCCCATACTACTCGGTGTATACCGATGAGATCTTATTCACGAGTTTGAAAGGGTTAGAGTCTCATACTACTCGTTGTATATCTAAGAAATCTTATTCATGAGTTTGAAAGGGTTAGAGTCCCATACTACTCGATGTATAAGATAATTAATTATGAGTAAATGTGGTATTTGTACTTTTGATATTTTATATAGTACAGTTATTTACTTACTGAGTTTTTAAATAAACTCACACTCCCTATGATTATTTTTTTCAGATACAGAAAACAAAGAACAAAAGTATCCATTTGAAGAATAGAAGCCCATTGGAATTATTCTCTATTTCTGTCTGGTGGGATACCAGTACTTATTAATGTGGATACTAGGAACGCTCTGTACTTTCTATAGGTCTCCTAGGCTTGCGATGAGATAGAAATATCAGACTATGTATGTCTATATTTGCTTATCAGATGAATATAATTCTGTAGTATGGAATGAATGATTAAGGTTGAATGTAAAACCTTACAGAATATATGTATATAACGTATGTTTGAGAATTATATCAAATGAGTAGTATCTTTTCACATGCTCAATTTTTGGGATGTGACAAATTTGGTATCAGAGGAAAGGTTTTATAGGTCCCCTATAGAGTACAGAGCAAAGTGATCTTTGTGGGCCCTTCCCTATTGTCATGAGCCGCGGCATGACCATAGGATTAGGTTCCATAAAAGACCTTGTAGAGTATAACGTCATTTTATAGATAACTTCTCAATGGGGTTAGTAAGTGATATTTTGTTTATGTCTGAAAATTATTTGTTATGTGTGTAGATCTGTGACAGATCAATGTCAGAAGGATCTTCTAATAATAATGAGCATATGGGTCCAAGGAGGGCCATAAATCCACCAGTACATGTGCAAGATGATCATAACCGTGGTGATAGTTTACATGCTCAAAGTACTGAGGGCGCAACTAGTGAGCAAGCAAGGAGAGTCGAACCTGATGCTCACGTTGGCAATGCAACTATTGCACATGTGATTAATTTGATGAATGAACGATTTGACCGATTTGAGGCTGAAATGAGAGGTCGAGCTGCACAAGCTAACCTACCAGTGGATCCTCCTATTGTTGAAGCTGAAATTGTACCACCAGCTCAGTTAGCTGGAGGAGATAACGTAAGGGAGGTAAGAATGTCTGAATTCCAGAAAATGAGTCCTCCTACTTTTTCAGGGGAAGATCCCAAAGAGGACCCACAATGTTTCCTTGAAGATTGTGAAGCAATCTGTGATGCTATAGGGTGTTCTCCTATTCAAAAGGTAGAATTCACTTCCTTTCAGTTAAAAGGTAGGGCTGGTAAATGGTGGAGGAACTGGAAGAAAGCTAGAATTCAAGGCGCACCGCCAGTTATGTGGACAGAATTTTACAGATTGGTTATGGATGAATTTCTTCCGGCAAGTGAACGATCATCCAGGGCCAGAGATTTTCTATATCTACGGCAGGGAACCATGACTGTTGACGAGTATTCAGCTCAGTTTGTTAAATTATCTGAATATGCCCCTGAAATCATTCCTTCTGAAAGGAAGAAAATAGAAAAGTTTGTGGAAGGGCTTCGTGATGCCTTATATGATCAAGTGGGTTCCAATATGAACGATTACTCTTCATACTCAGAGGCTGTTGATGTGGCCCGAAGAATGGAAAAGAAGTCAAAGAATAAAGAAGAATATCGTCAAAAGAAGAAAGCTAGATATAGAAGATCTTTTGATCAAGGGGAAGACTCGGGAACTTTGAAACCCTTTACTGCGTCACAAAATGCTCCAGCCACTCCTACTAAGTCAACTTATTCTACAGCCTGTGTGGCTAAGCCTCGTTCAGAGAGCAGGGGTGGTTTTAGCTCTTCTAGTAGAGGAGGTACTCAAGGTAGAAGGGAAAAACCTCAATGTCCTGAATGTGGAAAGTTTCACTTCGGAGAATGCAGGTTAAACACTGTTGGTACAGGCTGTTTTCACTGTGGACAAAAAGGACATTTTATAAGGGAATGCCCTTAGCTCATGACAAGACCAGGTCAAGGGTCTACTTTGTCACCTCGGCCACAGTCTATTTCTGCTTCTATTACTCAAACACCAACCCTTTCAATAGGGGGTAGTATGGGAAGAGGTTCTGGAAGAGGCCAAGGTGACCGTGGAAAACAAGCTGCTGGCAGAGGAAATGCAAGAGTATATGCTCTAACCCGACAGGATGCTCGAACATCTAATGCTGTAGTTACAGGTATATTATCTGTTAATACTTTTGCTGCACGTATTTTGTTTGACCCCGGTTCTACTCACTCATATGTGTCACCCCTATTTGCCAAAAGATTTGCAATTGATTCGATTATTCTTAAAGAACCATTCTTGGTTTCCGCACCGATGAGAGAGACTTTGATGGTTAAAACATGTTATCGTTCTTGTAAAATAATCGTTGGAGGCATGGAAACTGAGATAGATCTTATGGTTCTCAATATGTTAGATTTTGATGTGATTTTAGGGATGGACTGGCTATCTTCTTGTCATGCTACTATAAATTGTCGTAACAAAGTTATTTCCTTTAATATGCCGGGGAGGAGTAATTTTGTGTTTCAAGGAGATCGAAGTGATGTACCTTGCAACATGATATCTATGTTAAGTGCCCAGCGTATGTTGCGAAAGGGATGTCAGGGATTTCTAGCTTTTATCAAAGATTTAGAAAAGAAAGAACAGAAGTTAGAAGACATTCATGTGGTTAATGAATTCTCAGATGTGTTCCCAGAAGATTTACCTGGATTACCGCCAGAAAGAGATATTGAGTTCAGTATTGATTTGGTCCCACACACAAGACCAATTTCTATTCCACCTTATCGTATGGCTCCTGTTGAGCTAAAAGAACTCAAAGAACAATTGGAAGATTTGTTGAACAAAGGGTTCATTCGCCCAAGTTTTTTACCTTGGGGTGCTCCTGTTCTTTTTGTGAAAAAGAAAGATGGTTCTATGAGATTATGTATAGATTATCGTCAGCTGAATAAAGTCACAGTGAAGAATAAGTATCCTTTACCAAGGATAGATGATTTGTTTGATCAGCTTCAAGGAGCAAAATACTTCTCAAAGATTGATCTAAGGTCGGGATATCATCAGTTACGAATTAAGAGTGATGATATACCTAAGACTGCTTTTCGTACACGGTATGGACATTATGAGTTTCTTGTGATGTCTTTTGGGTTGACAAATGCACCAGCAGCATTTATGGATTTAATGAATAGAGTGTTCAAATTATTCCTTGATAAGTTTGTAATTGTATTTATTGATGATATTTTGGTGTATTCAAAGAGTCATGAAGAACATACTGAACATTTGAGAATAGTGCTTCAGACTTTGAGAGAGCATCAGTTGTACGTAAAGCTCTCAAAATGTGAATTCTGGATGAGTCATGTAACATTTTTGGGACATGTTATTTCCCAAGAAGGTATTCATGTAGATCCAAGTAAAATTGAAGCAGTAAAACAATGGCCTCGACCAACAACTGTGTCTGAAGTACGTAGTTTTCTTGGCTTAGCAGGGTATTACCGTCGCTTTGTCAAAGATTTCTCTAAGACAGCTCTCTCATTAAATAAGTTAACCCGAAAGAATGTTAAATACATTTGGGATGATTCATGTGAACAAAGTTTCACCCAATTGAAAGAGTGTTTAACTTCTGCACCAGTCTAAATCCTACCATCAGGACCAGGGGGTTACTCTGTATTCTGTGATGCCTCAAAGATAGGCTTAGGATGTGTGTTGATGCAACATGGTAAAGTCATAGCTTATGGCTCACGTCAGCTTAAAAAGCATGAATTGAATTACCCCACTCATGATTTGGAAATGGCAGCTGTAGTGTTTACCCTAAAGATTTGGAGACATTACTTGTATAGGGAGACTTGTCAAATTTTTACAGATCACAAAAGCCTTAAGTACATTTTTGAGCAGAGAGATCTCAATCTAAGGCAACGAAGGTGGATGGAACTTCTGAAAGATTATGATTGTACCATCCTTTACCATCCAGGTAAAGCAAATGTAGTGGCTGATGCTCTAAGTCGAAAGTCTATGGGAAGTTTAGCTCACATTGCCATTATAAGGAGGTCTCTAATACATGAACTACAAGAATTGGAAGCTAATGGAGTATTCTTCGAGATCACTGAGTCAGGTACATTTCTGGCTCATTTAACAGTTAGATCATCCCTTGTTGAAAAAGTAAAAGTAACTTTAGAAGGTGACATTGATATGGTCAAATTCAGAGATAAGGCAAGGCAAGGTCTAGCACCAAGTTTCTTGGTAGATGAAGAAGGAGTCTTATGGTTTAATGGGAGACTCTGTGTCCCCAACATTGAATCTTTGAAACATGAAATCTTAATGGAAGCTCATGGTTCACCCTACGTTGTACATCCTGGTGCTGTGAAAATGTATCAGGACTTGAAACAAGTTTACTGGTGGGAGGGCATGAAGCGAGACGTGACTGACTTTGTAGCTCGATGTTTGACTTGTCAGCAAGTTAAAGCTGAACATCGATTACCACCTGGTTTGATGCAAAAACTAGATATTCCCGAGTGGAAGTGGGAAAGGATCACTATGGATTTTGTAGTAGGTTTACCTCGGTCAACAAAAGGAAATGACTCAATATGGGTCATAGTGGATCGACTTACTAAGTCAGCACATTTTCTTCCTGTTCATACCACTTTCAGTGTAGCAAAACTTGCTCGAATTTATGTTAAAGAAATAGTGAAACTTCATGGTGTACCAATATCCATTATATCAGATCGAGGACCTCAGTTTACTTCTCGGTTCTGGAAAGTCTTTCAAGAGGCTTTGGGTACCAAAGTAAATCTTAGCACAGCATTCCATCCTCAGATTGATGGACAGTCCGAAAGGACAATTCAGACTTTAGAGGATATGCTAAGAGCTTGTGTGATGGATTTCAGTGGAAGTTGGGAAGATCATTTGTCTCTTATTGAATTTGCTTATGACAACAGTTACCAAGCCAGTATTCAGATGGCACCTTTTGAGGCTTTGTATGGGAGACGGTGTCGATCTCCTATAGGTTGGTTTGAACTTGGTGAAACCAAAATATTTGGACCTGAGATGATACAGGAAGATATAAATAAAGTTAAACTGATCAGAGAGAAGTTGTTAACTGCTCAGAGTAGACAGAAGTCTTATGCGGACAACCGACGACGTGACCTTGAATTTGCAATAGGTGATATGGTTTTCTTACGAATCTCACCTATGAAGGGAGTAATGAGATTCGGGAAGAAAGGCAAGCTTAGTCCGAGGTATGTTGGCCCATATGAGGTTGTAGACAGAGTGGGTAATGTGGTATATCGCCTAGACCTACCTTCCGACCTAGAGGGAGTTCATCCAATATTTCATGTGTGCATGCTACGGAAATATCTTCCTGATCCTTCTCATGTCATTCAACCCCAAGAAGTTCATTTTGATGAAACTCTCACCTACGAAGAGGTACCAGTAGCTATCCTTGATAGAAAAGTCAAGAAATTGCGTACCAAAGAAATTCCTACTGTCAAGGTTCTTTGGAGAAATCATTCTCGCGAGTAAGCTACGTGGGAGGCAGAAGATGAAATGTGGAAAAACTATCCACATTTATTTGAAACTTGAGGTAAGATTTTAATTCGGAGGGTAGAATGTAATACCCGTTAATTTCAGAATATAATTCGCTTAAGAGTATTTTAGAATTCTACAACGTTATTTTAGTTATTTATTTTGGTCATTTTTAATTTTCATATTTAATTGTTCTCTTTGAATATTATTTATGAAAATTGAGTTAAATGACTGGACTAAATATTTGCACAATGAGGGATATATTCTAAGAATGGTGAAATTCATGGAAAAGTGGTTTCAGAATGGTCCATTAGTCCATTTATTGTAAATTGACTGGATGGGTTTGGATGTTGGGTTATGGATACCCATGGGTTATTGAATAACCCATTAGAAATATTTAATATAAAGTTTCAATAGTACCCCTCATTTTTTTTCACTCAGCCGAAGGAAGGCAGAAAGCATTTATCTCTCAGTTCTTCAGTTTCTTCTCAAATCCTTTCCTTGATCTTCAGAAGTTCGATTATTTGTTCGGTTCAAAAGCTTTGTAAGGATCAAAGGTAAGCTTTAATCCGATTATTTTCCTTAAATTTCAGTTTATGTATAAGATCAGAGAAGGTTTTGTTCTTGAAGATTTTGATGATAATTCATGAATCTCAGTTGTTTTAGAAGTTATATTTGAGTTATAATCGGTTAAAAGAGTTGAAATTCTGGTTTTGAAACAAGAAAGGGAAAGGATGAAATTGTTAGAAATTTCTGCAAAAACCGAGTTACTGTAGCGACCAGGGATTTCGAAACAAAATATGGAAAATTTTCTTCGGGTTACTCTAGCAGTACTGTAGTGTCGGCAGTCAACGGTACTGTAGCAGTCAACGTTACTGTAGCGAACCGGCACTGTAGCGAACCGTTACTGTAGCAAACCGTTACTGTAGCAACCCGTTACTGTAGCAGTCAGAAAATTTAACGTATTTTCGTGATTTTGTGTCCTTTCTTATGATTCCTTGTAATATATTTTACTAGGAAATTTTCCTACACAAATTCTAGTGTGGAACAAGGTAAACTTGGACAAACATCAAGGTGAGTGAATAACCTTGCTCATCTAATTTGATATTACTAGTCAAAGTACAATATAAGTCCCATTTACAATATTATTTGGGTAATGAGCAATCAATTTTCATATGGGAGTATATGATGATCGGTAGAAATAAGAGTATGTAGAAATTATTTTATTTTATGACAATTGTGCTATGTGATAAATTCTCACTATTTTATCAATGAGTAGAGATCTACGGGATCTAATACACGAGTTTGAAAGGGTTAAAGTCCCATACTACTCAGTGCATATCTATGAAACCCATACACGAGTTGAAAGGGTTAAAGTCCCATACTACTCGGTGTATATCTAAGAAAGCTTATACACGAGTTGAAAGGGTTAGAGTCCCATACTACTCGGTGTATACTGATGAGATCTTATTCACGAGTTTGAAAGGGTTAGAGTCCCATACTACTCGTTGTATATTTAAGAAATCTTATTCATGAGTTTGAAAGGGTTAGAGTCCCATACTACTCGATGTATAAGATAATTAATTATGAGTAAATGTGGTATTTGTACTTTTGATATTTTATATAGTACAGTTATTTACTTACTGAGTTTTTAAATAAACTCACACTCCCTATGATTATTTTTTTCAGATACAGAAAACAAAGAACAAAAGTATCCATTTGAAGAGTAGAAGCCCATTAGAATTATTCTCTATTTCTGTCTGGTGGGATACCAGTACTTATTAATGTGGATACTAGGAACGCTCTGTACTTTCTATAGGTCTTCTAGGCTTGCGATAAGATAGAAATATCAGACTATGTATGTCTATATTTGCTTATCAGATGAATATAATTCTGTAGTATGGAATGAATGATTAAGGTTGAATGTAAAACCTTACAGAATATATGTATATAACGTATGTTTGAGAATTATATCAAATGAGTAGTATCTTTTCACATGCTCAATTTTTGGGATGTGACAGTATAACTGTGAGTATTGTACAACGAACTATTCATTAATGCTTGAGTTTCATTTTTCAACTATGACTAGATGAGGATGATTTGAGCATTACAAAATTTATCTTCATATTTTGTTCATTCAATGATATTTAAAATTGTGTTTCTGACGATAACTATTTAGTAGGTTAATTTTTTATTTTGTAAATTATATTTTATTTGTTGTTAATTCTAATTTTTTATAAATAATATTTTTGTGTTTCAAATATTATCGAGATTGTTAATAAATTTGGTTCTAATATAGCAAATTCTAAAAACGGTAACAAGAGCAGACGTATGAAAATTGAGATTGAGAATATAAAATATTGTTGATATCAAATTTTTTTCTTATACCAACAATTATATACTTATTGTCAATTAATTATTATTATTTTAATAAATTACAAAAAATTTTAAAAGTACACGTGACAATTCTAGTTTTACTAATTCCATTGTGCTATTGAAGCGTGCTCCCCCCTGAAATGTGCTATTGCATCTTAAGTTGGAAGGGAAAATTGCAATTACGCTACTTTCCGTACAATACATTGTCTTTCCATATGAAATTTGAGAGAAATTATCATATAATCAAGAGGAGGAAAGAAAAATTGGTTTCCATTGATAGATTCCAATGTTGAAAAAATCGAATTAGTTATTGAAGTAATTGAAACATCAATTTAAGGATCAATGATCGGATCGTAGTCAAATTACAATCGAACTGATGATATTTAAAATATATTAAAAATATTAAAATATATAATTAATGTACATGTTACTGATATTAAAATATTAAAAATATAATATATAATATTAAAATATTATAGACATGTTACAATTATATAATTATAATTATCTTAGATATTTTTTTAATAACTTAAATTTTTAAAAATGTTTTAAAAATACATAATAATATTCAGTAAAAATTCAAAGCAAAAATTGAACTTATCAATTTTATCGGTTTAAATAATCACCAAATTTTTAGTCCAAAGTTCTTTCACTAGTTCATCAATTTTTCAGTTGAACTGATTCGATCCAATTATTTGAACACTAATAAATTCCCTTCTATGTCATATCTTATAGCCTTCCAAACAATGGAAAAAAGTGTTTTCATGAAATTTTTAGTTTTTGTCAATGAATTTTCATCATATCAGACACGTTTTAAAAATAAAATGTGTATAAAAAAGTTTAAAAAAATCAATCATGACGAATTATAAAAAATATTAAATTATTTTTTAAATACTATTTACTTATTTAATTAAAAAGTCATATATTTGTTATGTTATAATTAGAAATCTAACAACAAGTACAGAAGGCACCGAAAATTTTCTTGCTATGTCTTTTTAATTCTGTTTCCTTTTCTGGTTGTTGCTCATTTGTCACAAACCAACCCCATAAAGCTGCAACCAACACCACCAGTTAAAATTTCAAAGGCGGGACCTTTATTGCCGCTCTTGCCACGTGTCAAGATCCCACTTCATGAGCGGATCCGCTTTCGAAAACAAACACACGGCCTCCTTAAACATCACCTAATTTTCGTCTCCCTAAATCAGAAAAATAAAAGAACAAACACACGGCCTCCTTAAACGTCACCTAATTTTCGTTTCCCTAAATCAGAAAAATAAAAGGGGAACCCAGTGCTAAATATCGGACACTTTATGTTCTACGTTGTTCTTCGTACTCGCGAAGCATTGTTGGCGGCAAATCTTTGTTTCCATGGCATCTCCGAAGCTCGTCGTTCTTTTGACGTTTCTTCTGGGCTTAGTCTTCTGGCACGGCAGGGCCGATGTTTCCTTTGAAGGAGGCGCTCGAGTCGACGGCTCTGATTCATCGGCCCTCAAGACCGAACTGGATCAACTCAAGTCTAAGATCCAAACACTTGGTTAGTTCTCATTACAAACCGTCCTTTTTTCTTTATCGCTTGTATTTTAATTTAGTAACTGTTTGGTTACTAGAAAATTCGAACGCTAACAAAAAAGTAAACTTGTGTGTGACTTCTTTTTTTGGTTTTTGATTCGGGAAGTAAGGGCAGTACTGCGAACTATAGTATTGTCCTTTCGTTGAAATTTTCCCGAGAGTTTCTATGGTGAACATTCTCTGAGGGCTCGTCATGGAGTTCGATACTACTTTGTCATGATTGATGAATTTGGAAAACTGTAAAGATAAAGCGTTTGTTATTAGCAGTCTGAGGCTGTGTTATAGCCCCACTTTACGCATTCTATTAAGGGCGCCATAATTAAGTCACGCGATACTCCGCTGAATGGAATAATTAATAATGAATTTATCAAATACATGTCTAGACTCTAGAGTTGCTATTTTTATATATTCAGCAGACGAACAAGGCATGATCATTATACAACTTCACAACTTAATAGTGTAGGTTGAAATTATTTGTTAAAGCACATGCTCTTGCATGGATTGAAGTTATTGTTGTTTGCCTCATCATAGTTTGAATTTTTTCATTACAAGCACTATTTAGTCTAATTTTGTCTTTCTTCTTAGAAAATGTATGTAACATAATGGGTTGTGAGACTTCTTCGATGTCATCTCCTATGTATGCATGTCTATCTCACTGTCTAGAATGTTAGTTTTGCATTTCTACAAAGGTAACCTCTGATGACATGAGGTGGGTTTTGGGGCTCTATAATCTGAGTCAAGGGGTCCATCTAATGGCCAACTGACCACCACCTAGAGCCAAAAAGGAAATACCAGATGAAGATCCTTGTAAACGTTGGGGTTGTTTTCGAGACACAATATCCAGTGAAATTTTTAAATGGGGAGATTTAGGTTCGAAATTATTCATCTTTATTGAATGAAATGTTGTGAATTTGTTGGCACTAAAGTCGGCCATGGCTGTTTGTTGATTAATCTCCATATAAACAACCTTTTGCATTGTGCTTATATAGAGCTACCTGTTCATGATTGGAGGGACTTACTTATTCGTAGTTCCTTTCAAATTCCAAGTAGTCTCCGTCTTTCTTTTTTCATCTGGACTTGTGGCTGGTTTTGATGCTTTCTTTTGATGACTAACACGTGCTGTGTCTAATCTGAAGAATCTCACATCAGTGGAAAATCCGAAGAATTGAAGAGGAAGGATGAATTAATAGCAGAAAAGGAAAAAATCATTCAAGATAGGTCAAATAGCATTAAATACTTGGAGAATGAGATTGCTTCTTTGCAGGTGAAATGTTGCCTCTAGACTTGCAAAATAAAGTTTCTCATTAGGTTCTCTGTTTTTGTTATGTGTTTATTTTTTCTTTTTACTTTGAGGAATGCAATAAAGGCAATGCATATATTTTTCATCCCATAATACTTTTTGCTGCATCTTGTGAAACACTATTTAGAGTTGGAATTACAGACTCTAGCTTTTTTCCCGTAATTTTCTTTTATGTTGTATCCCAATGATCATTTAAAATTAATATACTATGTATATTCCTCTTAGAAAAAAGGTTCATTGGATGCCCAGGAGAAGGTTGGAAAGGCTCATGCACGGGCCGGTGAACTAGAAAAGCAGGTTAGAATGAATCAACTATAGCATGTAATGATTATAGTTCTTTTGTGCTTGCTCTGAAGTTTTTCTTGCAGGTGGACAATCTTAAAAAGGAAATTGAAACACAAAACAGGGAGAAAGTGACCTTGGAAACCCGTGTAATTGAAGCTGAGGAACAGATTCATGGCTTGAACACAAAATTAGAGAATGTATGTTCTGTGTTTGGCTAGATAATTCAAATTCTGCTTCAATTATATCCTATGTTGTAATGGCAGGTCTAGGGGGCTTTTTAGTGATTGTGATACATTTATGTCCTTACTTTATTACAATATGGTTTTAGGCAAGGAAGGTGATAACCTCTATAATTGACAGAAGCGGGTGGTAAAATGAGTTCTTTGGCTAATGGTTGGAAGTCTGGAACCACCCTTTAGGCAAGTATGGACATAAGGTGGTGAAATTTGGAAAGAAAGAGTTTTTTCTCTCATTTATATTTCCATCTTTCTATAGGGTGTAGGATCTTAGATTCTAAGGTTGTTGCTCGAACCATGTCATCTTTTGATATGTTATGGCTATTCTTTTCTTTTAGTAGTAGGGGGATTCGACATGTTTTTGGTAGATGAGGATTCATAAAATTTGCTTTCATTATAGTGTTAGCACTATATATGGCTGTTGGCTTTTGAAAATAAATAGTAACTTGTATGTATTTCAATTTAAAATTTTTATTACTAAAACAATTTTGTTTGAGGATGATATGGTGACTTGAGTAGTGAATTCTCCACAGTTTCAGACGATAAATGAGGAACAGAAGACAGAAATTCATAAAATTGAACGTGCTCTCAGAGTTGCTGAGGTATGTTAATACGTGGGTTTTCTTTTTTCTATTGTGCAAGATGATTTGTGACAATTATAATGAGTCTCTTGGCTTATTCTACCTACAATTTGGTATAGGAAGAAATGATGAAGTCAAAGTTTGAGGAAACTTCCAGAAGAAAAGAACTAATGGAGGTAATGATTTGGATGAATATGTGTACCCTGTTATTTTTCCTGCATGTTTGTAAACTTCAACGGCCATTTGCAGATATCTGAAATAATCCAGGCTAATGTTGGATGGTGTGCTTTTGACATTGAAAATGGTTTTAATTAAATTGAGAAAACCTTGCGCAATTTTTTTTTTTGGTAAAAATTTATTAATCATTCATAAAAATACAAGAATGCGGAGGACAAGAAATCCTCCCAAGCCTTTGCAGAAACAAGTTATAAAAATAACAGAAAACAGAGGAGTTGCAACATTAGATTAATACAGCATCCCGATCCCTATGGAGATTTACTAGAGCCATTCCACTAAAGAAACAATTTGCCAACACCCATTAATAAGCCATAAAACTGATTCTATCCCAAAGAAGATGCTGAGGGAGGTACTGTTGTTTAAAGATCCTTGCACTTCTCTCTAGCCAAATGCACTGTACTATTGCAAACTTTGCACATTGCCATAGCTTCTCCTATTGTAGTAAAAGTGTCTAGAAAACTTTGGAAATGACAACATCATGACACTTGATTGGAGGAAAATAAATTATTATTGATTGAATGGCTTTGCAGAGTTTTCTTTTAGGCCCAGTAGGCAGTATGTGTGGTTGTGGCAGTGGTAGGTGAGGCTTGATTTTGTTGAGACATGGGTTTCTGGATATATTTTTGGGAAATAATTCACTGTAAGTTTAAGGGCTGTTTGAAACACAGATGCATGGACCATATACGTCTATTCCATTAGCACTTTGATATTTCACTTATGTGGTGGCTTAGTCCAATTTTTAAAAGCAGCTGGTGCCTATAGCTAATACTGTCTTTCATCTCTCTTATGAGTAATGGTTACATGATCATTCTTAATGATGTATATTTGGCATATCGATGATGGATGTTGATATTAATGATTAGGTCCATGGCTCCTGGCTTCCACCTTGGCTTGGCGTACACTGGATCTGCTGTAAGGTGAGTTATTGATGCACCCCATTTTATGTTTGTGATAACAGCTTTCTTCATGAGTTCTGAATGTATTAGAATTTGCTAGCGCTTTGTGGAGACTCGTTGGAATAAACATGGGAAACCTGTTTTGGAAGTAATTACTCAGAAGGTATACTTTCTTTTTTCTTTTCTTTTTTTCCTTTTAATCTTCTTAGTTACTACATGTTTTGGTGCATTGAATCAATCACAGATTATCTCATAATCACTACAATCAGGACCTGTTGGCTTCAGGCTTCTGTATTTAATGTCTTTCCTTTTGTTTTAGGCTATAGAGAGAAAGGCACAAGCTGCAAAGTGGGCTGAACCTCATGCAGAAACAATTAGAACTGTAAGTATTCCTTTTATATAATTCACAATTTTGATCTGTTCTGTCTGGAAATGCTCCTATGTATTCTTCTAGGAAGTGATTGGAAATGATCTAATGGTATATATTTTTAAGAGGCATTGCATTTTTCTATTGGATAGTAGCTTTTAGTGCAATAACCTAACCATGCCTTGTGACTGGAAGATGAATCTGCTTTAAAGTCTGTTTGATCTACTCAATCTCTCTGATAATTTCATTCGGGAGTTGTCTCTTTTGTGAAAAATAATTGATTTATGAAATATCCAAGTATTTTGGGTTATATCTTTTCTCACTTTTTATTGGTATTACTTGAAGAAATGGATCCCAGCTGCAAAAGAACAGTGGTCTGTGGTGAAAATGAGTGCTGAACCTCATGTGCAATTATTGACTACAAAAACTGCTGAAGTTTATGAGACTTCAAAGAACGCAGTTGCTCCACATTTAAACAGGATTCTAGAAGTTGTAGATCCTTATTATCAGGTATATGTTATGCTGCTTCATCCTCATGGTTTGTATGTCTGCTCTGCTGACATGTATCTTAAGGTGATGTCTTATGGGTGACAGGAAGCTAAAAAGTTTAGCAAGCCCTACATTGATCAGGTTGCTGTTGTAGCTAAACCTCATGTTGAAAAAGTACAAGTGGCTTTGAAGCCCTACACAAAGAAGGCTGTTCATGGTTATAGGAATTTCTTGGAATCAGCTACTACATATCATCACCAGGTATCTTGATTCTTCCTTAATCTCTCCTGTTGCTGTTAAAATTTTGCAAACCCCGTTGTATTTTATTATATATGTTACCAATTGTATAGTCCGATAAATGGATGGTAGGGAGTGAGTGTTTTTCATTCCAGACAATCCATCCAAATGAATTTAATTCTAGGACTTGATTTGTAATCTTGAAATTTGCATTAATTCTAACATTCCATCAAGTGCCTTGTTTGTGACTTGACAACTTGTTGCCTAGAATTGATAAAGGCCAATCTTTTAGTTACCTTATTTTGTTTAGAATTGTTATCTTTTTCTGTTATATTTTTTCCCCTTATGAAATTTTTTTAATATAATAAAACAAGTCTCTGTCTTTGAAAAGTTTCAAGCAAGGTTTTAGCTTTTGCTTTTCACACCTACAACAGTCTTAGTAGTTCATTGGTTCATTGTCATCCAATTGAAGTGTGTATTTCAACTTATCAAGTGCTTTATGTGGCTATTGAAACTCATTACCCTGTATTTGGTTCCTGTTTGTCTCTGACCTTTGAAAGAAATTTTGGTGAATCCCGACTTGGTATTGTTGCATCATACTATTTCCCGTTTCTCTTTCTTATAGTTCCATATCTTTATTATATTATATTATTTAACCACAATGTTATTTTACTGATGCAAACGGTTGCTGCTGCTCCTATTTCTGGGATCTGGAATCATTGTTCTTAAACTCTTCACTTTTGTAGATTGTTATGTTGTTTGTTACTGTTCTAATTTCAATCAAGAAGTGCTGATGGAGGATTATGAATGGCTATGACATAATAAAGATGATTTTTATTGCTGTATTGAGTGTTTGATTTTCTTCTGTGGTTAAGGTCCAATCTACTGTCCGGGAGACACTGAAGAAGCATGAGCTTACTAGGCCTCTTGCTACTAAAGAGTTGGAATGGTTTGCTGTATGTATCTAATGATTTTATGTTTCCTGACTAATAATTACTGAAATTGACATAACCAATCATTTAGTAATTTGATAAACACTGTCAAATGCAGGCCTCTGCTCTTTTGGCCTTACCTATTATGTTATTAGCTAGAGTTTTCTCTGCCATATTCTGGTCAGTATGAAATATCTTTTTTAAGATTCTTATATTGATTCTGCAGTTT
Organism: Biancaea sappan; assembly: GCA_037074585.1. NCBI lineage: Eukaryota > Viridiplantae > Streptophyta > Magnoliopsida > Fabales > Fabaceae > Biancaea > Biancaea sappan. Next base: position 19,123,567 of record CM073498.1, read on the forward strand.
GTTAACCAGCACATTCTATTAATATATACATTTCATGTATTTTTATATTTTAAAAATATGGAACTACTGGTTAGAAGCATTTTTCAATTGTTTGCTGCAGCAAAAAGGCTAAGAAACCGATTCGAAATGGAAATACCCAGCATGCACGTCGTAAAGCTAAGCGAGGGCATCAGGACAATTAGATAACATAGTCTTTTCTTTGTTTATATTTTGGGAGAGTAATTCAGGTATGGATATTAATATTTTCCGAGGAAAGCATGTGTGTGATGAAGACTGAAGCCTGGTTTCATTGTCTGTGTTATCATATGTGGCATGCATGATGTAAAGTATGTTTTTGTTCTTTTACCACGAACTCCATGTTATGTATGTCATTGTGGTTCTCTGGTAATTCTAAGGATAATGCTTTGTAAATTTTAATAGATCCTTGATCGCTTGAGTGTGTCCCTTCTTAAGAAACTGCTGGTGCTGTTTTGTGGGATTTGGTGATAGAAACACGACGTATATCATTTTACACCTTCTAGAGCCAGAGGGGAATTAATTCTGATGTTCGATTAAACATTTTGTAAATTGATTTCAAATTATATAAAACTAGATAGTTAAACATGTATTTCTCTGAAGGAAAGTGAGAAAAATTGTAGCTCTGATCCAATGAATTTTGAGACTGGATTTTGTTTATAAAAAAGTTGAGACTAGGAAAAAAGCTTCTTTAAGCATACCCCTAGCAGTTTTAACAGCATTTGAGGATTCACCTTATTATAATTGTGGGAAAATTATATGGGATCCAAGTATGATGGTAATTGTTATAAGTAACCAAATATATACTGTTAAGCTGGATGATCATAACTTGGTCTTTATCTGTGTATGTGATTTCAGACTGGTTCTCTCTCTCTCTCTCTCTCTCTCTCTCTCTCTCTCTCTATTGAAGCAAGTACAGAGAGTCAAACCATATTAAATTTTTTTTTTTTGGGTGTTATGCATAAAGCTAGAGAATCACTTTCAGCTGATTGACCATTAAGAAAAGTGGGGCTAATGCCTTTGGAAGCTAACAAATCTTTTCAAATTCCTCACTCTGTAGTGTGAGAGAATGGCGGCTGGAAGGTGGTAGTGCTGGACCTCTATGTATCGTATTGAGAATGTTTCATGAGTTTTGGAAGCTTGAAGTAGCTTATACAAATGTATTCCCCCTAAAATTAAGAGGCTTACTGTTTTATGAGTGCAGTTAAACTTTTTACTGCAGATTTCTGTTTCTATTAACCACGGTCTAATGTAGTTCTGATCATACAATGTTTCTCTTTCTTGCAGGTGGTTCTCTCTGTTCGCATAGGTATCTTGGGGATTAGAAATTTCCTTTATTTGGATTGTTGACTCTTCTGGTTTTCGATTTGGGTGAGATAACTTATTAGGAAATTTTACGCTGTAGAGCTGAGCACCCAATATGTTTAGGTTTTAATGTATTATGGCTGCGTGTTTTATTTATTAGACCTTTCCCCCTTGCTCCCTCATTTTTTTTTTAATTCAAATTCCTTAGTAAAGGTGTTCACTTCATATTTATTATTATAATTGGAGCCTGTTCTAACTATTCAGGAAATGTCTGTGGAATTGTAGGTTTATTGTTGTAAGCTAACTCATGGCATATTCTTTATTGGTTCTTTCTATAATTTATGTGGCATGGCAACTATTCTCGATTTTCTTGAAATATCCTTTGAAAATTGCATACAAATTCTGTGTGCGCGCGCGCGTGTGACGATGTGGCAAAACTAATTGTGGTTGGAAGTATAACTCATCATGGGCCAAAAAGTATGTTCAACCTATCCTGGGAAAATTGAAAATGGGCTAAACTCGAATTAAAAAAGCCCAAAGAAATACAGGCTGGACTCGGGCTCTTTTTAAGCCAGCTCCTGCCTGAGTTTCGCTCGAATTTGATATATATTAAATAAAAATTAAATATTAATTTAAATAATACAATATTATGTATATAATATAAATTATATGTTATTTAAAATGTTTTATATACATTTATAATATGAATAGATACTTGACTTGTATATAAAGAATGTATTATATGGAAATTTTATAATTTATATTTTTTAAAATTTCTTAATATTGTATATAAAATATTATGGAAGAAGGGTTCAAGCGGCAGCTGGACGAAGGCTTTGGTTTTTTTTTTTTGGGCTTCTTTTGGTTAAAAACAAGAATAATTTTATTACTAGAAAATAAGTAGTTTTCTCTGGCATATGTATCAGCTTACTTTATTTTTTTGGTTATTAGAATGATAGCTCTAATTTAAAATTAGGGGTGTGTTGTCTTTGTATAGTATCATTTAGGTTGTATATGTTTGATTTTTAGGGTATTTTTATCTTAAATCATATACTATTCTTTTATAAATTCAAACTTACTATGAATGGATGATTTTTAGGCTTGATGAGGCTTCTCTCTTACGCATAGGAGGTTCCTATGCGTGTGCGTAGGAGAGAAATAGAGTCGTTGGAACTTGATCTAATGGTTCTTATTCATCTAGTTTTTTTTTAATTTTTTATAAAATAAGTTAAAAAAAGTTTATAATCATCATTTTATATTTATTATTGTGTTAACAATTATTATTAAATTATTTGGTATTTATAAAATTTTTATTTGAAAAAAAAGAAAAAATACTGGATGAATAGGAACTATTAGATTAAACTGATCCAACGATTCCTATTTAGTTTGAGTCAGGAGCGTATTGCCTCTGTGTAGTCTCATTTTTGTTGTATATATCTAATATTGATTTTTAGGGTATTTATATTAAATCATGTACTATTCTTTCATAAGTTTAGACTTGTTATGAATTGATATTTTTAGGCCTGATGAGGCTTCCCTCTTATGCATAAAAGGGAAATGGAGCCGTTGGATCTTGATCCAACAGTTTTTATTCATCCAGTGTTTTTTAATTTTTTTATAAAATAAGTTTAAAATGTTTATAATTATCATTTTATATTTATTATTGTGTCTATAATTATTATTAAATTAGTTGGTACTTATAAAATTTTTATTTTAAAAAAATACTGGATGAATGAGAATTGTTAGATTAAGATTAAACTGATCTAATGGTTCCTAGCTTCCTTCATACGCATAGGAACCTTCTATACATAGGAATGAAGCTTCACCCGATTTATCTTATGTATACTTTATGTCAATTTAATAGAATTAATATCTTTTTTTTTTAAAAAAAAAGCAAGCCCAACCCCGAATCGGGTGAAAAGAATACTATCTTTTACAATCTTATTTTTCAGTCCTTCAGATTTTATCATTAAACTCATTGTCACTTGCTGACATACAATAATACCTATCTACTTGACTTTCTGATTCGAAAGTAACTGGCTTCTTTTTGTTTAAAAAAAAAACGTAGTCTTTTAGTTACTATAAAATCTCCTAATAGAAAACGTAACGTGGAGGATTGATTTTAGCTGAAAAATCTTGTTAGATCTAATTGCAGATTTAGTTGGAAAAATCTTTACTTGTCTTTATTAGAAAATTTACCAACAAAAGTCTTAATTCTGAGGGCCCGGGCGATGCAAATTTTTAAGATCAATGATAAAAAAGCAAAATTTTTAAGGTCAAATATTAAATTGTTTGCACCATGCCAACGATAGTCTTAATGTAAGTCATGAGCGTAAAGATCACTTTCATTTGCAACTTATTTGATTGATACAGAAGTGATTATCTCTCAATCCAGGCTTTCAAAGTCTTGTTTGTTTTAACTGGAATTTTTGACTTTATATGTTCAATGTGTTGGGCCATCGTGTGACCTTAGAAACTTGTTCAATGAAGACCTTCAGGATATCATTGTTCTCTCCATTATCTTGTTCCAATCGTGTTTATCACCAAAATACACGGTTAAATAAATATATGATGATTCATTGTGTGTGTGTGTATATATATATATATATATAGACGCAGCAAAAAAGTGTAGACAAAGCTTGGAGAAAGAAAAGTAAAAAAAAGACATAAGAGAGGTCAAATTCACAATTAAGTAGTCAAACACTTTTATTTCTTAAACTCTTACGAGTTTATAATTTCATGTCTCCAAATCGAATCAACTCAATTCTAAACTTAGAAATTGGTCAAACTCGGGTCAGTCAAACGAGTTTGAATAATGACTTTAATTTAAACACTAACTTTTTTATGTGAACTCTATTTTAAACAAATGACACACTGTTGAAAAAATATTTGAATCTAGTTTCAAATGAAATAAGTTTTGTGAAAAAACTCTTTGTGGTTTAGAAGATATGATAAAAAAAGTTACCAAAGGTCAGAAATAGTTAACTTTTTGCAGTTTTCAATTTTACTTTAAACAATCATAACTTTTTCATTTGAACTCTATTTTAAGCAAATAATATATTGTTGTAAAGATCTTTGAGTCTAGTTTCAATTGAGATAATAAGTTTCATTAAAAAATTCTTTACTCTTTAGGAGATATGATCAAAACAATAGCCAAAAGTTAGAAGTATGTAGACTTTTGAGTGCTACCGGTCGACTTGTCATTTTCAAGTTTGATTTAAATATTCATAATTATCATTTAAACTTTATTTTAAGCAAATTTAACTTTATATATACAAAGATTGAAATACTAATCGATTATTGATGATTTATAATGTTTAGTTTTATGAGCTTTCTTATCTGTGTATATACAAAATCAATGATTGTTATCAATTATTTCATTTTTAAGGGGAATAAACATATTAATAATTACCTAATTAATATAGCATATTGTAACTAACTATTTTTCATTATTTATGACTTTATGTGTTATAGTGTTGGAAGTATATATATATATATATATATATATATCTTAAGGGAATGGTATATATAAACTCTTACAAATTTACGATCTGAGTTTACTTCCATTCTTCAAGTCGAGATAAACTCTTGAGTTTAACTACTTTGTTCACAACTATTATGACCCTCTAGAACTAAAAAGCAATGCTACTTGAACTAAAATTTTTGGGCACAATAAAATATTTGTTTGATATGTGTATATAAATATATAGCAAAGGAAACTATGCAACCATAATATATTAGAAAGCCATTTATATTTCCTTTTCTATTTTTTTTTTTGCGTTCACATCCTTATAGTATTAATTTCAAGAAGTTCATATGTGGACTGCCTATCAATTAAATGCGTGGGTGGTGCTTCCAAAATTCCAATCAATACAAATATTAAACGGTGAAACATATAATATCTTGGGAGATCTTAGAGACAGGGTTAAAATGTATAACCGTGGGATAGCACTATCGAAGTAATTAAGAAAGAGACCCTTATAATTAAAAAAGTGGCTTGATTTTGAAGGAACAAGAGACTTGTCTTGCTGGGTATATATATCGAATTATACCCACATATATACGAAACTTAAAACACCGGAAAAAGCAGGTTCTATGGTCGCTGATCCAACCAAAGTCATATATATATTCGTTGCACATTACATATATATAGTAATCATAAACTAAATCCGGATTCAGTAGGAAGGCCAGTAGGTATCAAAATCCACACAATGATCCATCCCCATGTACTTTATATTGCTCTGAGCGTGAGGATTGACGTTGTTCATTCCAGTACCATAGCTTCCTACTCCTAGTCCTACGTTGTTCTCTCCAGCAAGAGAAGCTGAGGCCATGTTGGAACTAACAACGTTAACACAGTGTTCCTGAGGTTGCATTGGCCTCAAAAATGGCTGCGACGAGGTTGCTCCTCCACCTCCCAGATTCAGATTGAGGCCCGAGATTGTGAAGCCTCCTCCTGTTGTTACTGGAAAGTTGAAGTGGGGTTGCATTGTTGATAGGTTGAGAGGTGGATTGAACGAAGAAGATGAACCAGTACTACTCATCATGTAGTTCCTTCCATAGAGCAAATGAGATGTTGGATCTCCCAGCTGCATCATGTTCATTGGGGGTGGCATAATGCTTGTGCCTCCTCCTGTTTCCAGGTTGTATGGATTTAGAATTCCTCTTGTTGCGTGGTTTGAAGGGAACTTCTTTATGCCCACACTCTTCTGGAACACTCGGCATACCACCCACTCATCTTGCTGCTCAATATAGTATAACATCCATTAATTCAGTTCTTTAAGCTGTTACCAATATTGTCCTCATTATTATCAGAATTGAGTGATATAGCCAAGAAGCTATAATAATATATATCCTCGATCACTGAAGACATATCATATAGGCACTACATCTCTTACTATTTTTATCATGTCATCGCATGTTTTAAAAGAAAGGATAGTCTACCTTAAACTTTAAGCCACTTATAAGAGTGGATTCTTGAAGTTTTAATTTTGCATATTAGATCTCTCAACTATCAACTTCCAAGAAAATGTCATTTTGTCCCATTTTTTATTAACATTATCTTTCTATCGTATCCCGATAATTAAAAAGTTTTAGATAACGAAAGATATAAATATTAAGAGTCTAACATAGCAAAAAAGAATTGTAGTTAATTAGATGTATCATTCTAGTGAACTTCTAATTTCAAAATTTTATATGCCTAATTTTTTAACTCTTAGGAAAGAGAGTGTAATTTCATGTTGTCTAATTTATTCTTAGTTCTTACTAATTATGGTATCTTTCTTGCCTTGTCAAATTTGATAAAGTGACAGAATATTTGGGTATATAAAGAGTGAAACATGCATGGCAATTAAGAAGCAATTCCATTAAAGAGAGATTGAATGAAATGATGATCATGTATTTAGGATTAAGATGAAAATAATAGTGAAAAACAAATTAAGATGGAGTTATATGTATACCTTGGAGGTTCGGAAGGAGGACTTAGAGTGAATGCGGTATTCGTGCATGACCCAGTTGGTTTTCTCACCCCTTGGGGCTCTGCCTTTGTAGAAAACCAGAGTCTTCTTCATCCCGAGCAGCTCCGATGTGACTGAGTTCATGATCTCCTTGTCCTTCCCTGTGGTTTTCCAGTATCCAGTGTTCGTTGCTCTGTTCGTTCTCACTCCCGTTGGGTACTTCCTATCTCTCAGACTGAAGAAGTACCATTCTTTCTCTCCCATCTTCGCCTTCCCTGTTCATTCATTTCATCCAAACAACGTATTCCGCATAATTACTTCATTTATTTGTCTACATATGATATAAAATGAGGATCTTTCTCTCTCTAATTATGTATATGTATATATATATATGCACATATATATGTATGTATCTTATCCATGGCAAACATCTATCGCATGGAATATATATATTGATTAGTGTCTTATTATAATCAACTAATGTTCTAATGTATATATTGAAAAGTGTGGCAGAGATTAATATCCACAGAGAGTGGATATATCCAATGTGAGAGGAATAGTTCCTGAGAAATGAAATAATTGATCAAAAATCTATTCCTACAAAAAGTAAGAAAAACATTATTGATTTATATTAATGGATTCTGTATCAATATGAACTATTGATATGTGATTTAATAGTGGTTAATATTGTCTTCTCCTATCTCTCATGTTAAGCTACTCTTCTACATCTTCTCCGTCTCCTATTATATGAAGAAACCCTAGATATAGTACTCTTAATAAATAACTATATGATCAGAAAGAATAGAATAGACAATGAGAAACTAATTAGATTTCTAAATAAAATTGTATGCATGAGTTGGAAAAAGCGCAGGAACAGATGAGATTTTGCTAACTACTACTACTAGCTAGTACATATATATAAAACCAAGAAAGAATCTGAGCATAAATTGCATGATATATATATATAGAGAGAGAGAGAGAGAGAGATAGAGAGAGAGAGAGGTGCATGAAGACAACTAGGTATATTATACGTACCGGGGAGCTCCCATGGCTCGCTTCTGTTGAGATCCACATCAGCGATGGCTCTTCCTGTGAAATCAGAATCAGAGATCTTGTTGATGAGATAGTAAGTGATGAGTTCTTCATCTGAAGGATGGAATCGAAACCCTGGTGGTAGGGTTTCCTCTTTTCCACCATTACTCTCCATGATCTCCCTCCCCTCTGCTTCCTGCAGCTTCTCCTTCTGTATCCCACACACAAATTAACTCGCACATCATCATATACAATTTTCCAAAATTAAAAAAATAAAAAGATCCCAGCGTCAATTTCTCTAAAATCCAGCTCTCTGATCGTTGTTTTGGAAAGACTTATTTTTCTTCCTGAACTGAAAGGATTAATTAATATAGGAATATGGATGACTTGAGAAGCTGCACTTACTTGCATGGAGACACAATTAAGTTCTTCTTGAATTGGGGTTTTGTTTTGATATGATGCTTCACAAGAACATTCACATGGAAAAGAAACGCTGACTTGAGAGATACTGCACCAATTTGTAGTTCAAACGTATGAAGGAGGTCAGGGAGCTTTCTTATAATTTCTGTATAGATGTATCAATCACCATGCAAGACAAGTTAGGAATTCAAGTGTACAGGCAATTCATGAGTCGAAGAGTGTGTTTGTGAAGCTTTCACCAAATATGGGTCTTCACCTTCAAGTTGCATATACATATATATATATTGACCAGCTGTAAATATATCCATATAATAGCGACTCCAATTAATTAAAATGACCATCTTAACCTCGAATCTATGCATATGATATGAAATTCAGCGCCAGTCAGTCAATCATGCATGCACAAGTGATAGAGTGGGCCATGCACGCTTGCATGTTACCTAATACAAGGATTTCGATTTTCGAAGTCCAATGAGGACCCGCCATGTCACCAGAAGAGACGATCTATGTAGACCCGGCTGTATAGAACTATAGAAGTGAAGACAATGAAACAGTCAAAAGTTCAAATCAAATTAATACACGAAGTTCCCTGAGAGGAGCCAACCACCCACAATATCCTAAACTCTATTATCTCAAGGGAACACCCTCTCACTAATTTCCAGGAATCTATGTTCTTGCCCTTCTTCGTCTCTTTCTTCCTCTTCTTGTTGTCTCCTTTTCATGAATTTTTACATTAATCTTTTTTCAATTTCGTACCAAATATTTGAGAGTAAATTACTGATTCTTAAACGACTTCAGTTGTCTTTGGTCTAGATGATCAATTTTTTTTAATTAAAATTTTAAAAAATTACGTTTGTCATAGTTTAGTCCTTTTATTTGTCAAAAATGATTTTATAGCAATAAAAAATTTAAAATTTAACAATAATAACTTTTAAAATTTAACAAAAAAAATAATCAATAACACAAATACAATTTTTTAAGAATTATATTGAAATATTTAATAATCTTTTTTAGACTGAATTGAAAAAATTGAAATTTAAGAAAGTTTAACGTCTATATATAAATCATCGTATCGGACAATTTAAGAGGTTTACTTTTAGCATCCATAGTTTTTCTTTCTTTTTTTCAATTTTAACACTGAAATTCAAATTTGATATTCAACATAAAGACAACTTCAACACACTGATGTTTTAATCTTTTTTTTTTATATGTATAATTGTGCATGTATTAGTTGTAATTGAATCTGAAATGATTAAAAGGTTTATAGTAAAATGTAAAAGCCAATCTGATCTGAAATACTATTGCTTAAAAAGATCAAGACAATGCATGATTACGAAAGGAATGTAAGGATAAAGTTGATTAATTGGTGAAAATTAAAATAAATAAGCGTATATAACGCATGAATTTGATGAGAGAATGTGGTTATAATTTACTTGTGCTAAAAGACAGAGAAAACGGAAGCGAAAAACATGGCACCTCATAGGCAATATATATATATATATATATATATATATAAAATCTCCAGCAGTCGGGAAATTTTTGGCCTTTGTATATTATACAATTATTTCTCTTCATCTTTAAACCATCAGCTATATCTTTAATTCTTCTCATGCTTTTGTTTTAACTCAGGTATTTTTGTTTAAAGGTTACACTAAATCTTATGATCCTGTTTTGGTAACACTGGGCAACAAAATAAAGCAATATACATAATCACTCTCTCAAATCTTGTCTTGTTCTTGGAGTTAACAATAGAAAATATCCAATTCTCTGAGCATAACAATAATGGTGCATAATAACATATAGAATGTTGAATCAAGTCAATCTCGCAGTATCTAAAGAAAACAAAAGACAAAAACAAAAACTCTAGTCTGTATTATTGTTATTTAATTTGTTTTCCTCCTCTTTTTTCGTGTGAGAGGATCAAACAAAGGAATGAGATACGAAGACTGTGTGTGTGTGTGTGTGTGTTTAGACACAGAAACACACACTACATAGCGAGAAAGTTTATTTTTTATCCTTCAATTTTCCCACGAAGGCGAAGCTAGAGGAGAGTGAATAAATGAACTGAACAGAGATTATGTTATGAAGATCCACGTCTGGATTATTATTATTTTTGTTGGTGATTTTTTGTTAATAAAAATTTATTTACGATGCACTTTACTTTAAAATTGGAATGCATTATGTTTTCTAAGTGACTTAACCAATTTTTTTTCTTGAAACGAAAAATTGTGTCTTTTACGCTTGTCTCACTGCTGTAGCTAGAATGCGTGTATAATATATATACACATTCTATATATATTTCTACATATATATATACACACACTCACACGCACGTTATGTAAAAGTAGTATTGCGAAAGCAATTCATATGAGCTTTCCCACATCGATGCATGGTCTCTCCACATTTGGACCAAACCAAACCAACTTGTGACGCACTTCAAGATGGGAAGCGGAGGTTTGGAGTTTAATCTTGATTACTATTCATTGTTGGTTGCTTCTTTTATATGTTTTGTTCTTTTAGTTAGTATCCATATATAACGTTATGTATTAAACAAAGGGGCTTGAGGCATATTTATACGAGCTAGCAGACTCATGAAAGCCTTGGGATATTGTGGGACCCACCCCATCCAATGGTTTATGGCTCTATACTTAGCAAACATGTTGCTTGCCAAGCAGAAGACTTAAACCCTGGGATATTACATAAACATATATAATTATTAAATCATAAATCAAATAATTTATACTCGTACAAAATATATTAACACACTGTCACACATCAATAATATTATATTTTCTTCCATTTTTCATAAATAGATTCTGTTTTAATATTTAAACTATTAATTTGTAATATAATAAAAATTACTTTCTCTTTTCTTCTTTTACATTAAACTACTCTTCCCACTATACTTCTCTTATATATATATATAATTCATTTCTTTTTTATATGTGTGTGTATATATATATATATATATCAGTATCAGCAATATCAGAAGATGAGTGAGCTGATCAGTCCATGATTTCTTATCAAGATGGAAATTGTTACGCGCTTCAAGCTTCCTAAAACTTTATATATGTGAAGATTTTATTTGATACATGATATATCTAGAAAGTTCAAAGTCACTAGTCCCCAGCTATATTACGTGCCGCCGCTCTCTTCAAATTAAGTAAAATTACTGTCTTATTATCATTAATTCGCTTGCTGATGCTCATTGCTTATGCACAAACCGAGCCTCTTTTTTTTTTTTTTTTTCGTTTTCATTTTAAATCTGTGCATCTTTTGGCTCTTATATATGTTCATGATGAATGAGCATGTTGTTGCCTGTGCAGTTAACGTTTTGTGATTAAGAGTTAATTAGACCTAAATATGTCTTCAAATGCGAAAGCTGCAGCATTCGCGTGTTCAAGTTGAATTAATTGTCGGGATAGTGAATAAGACTTCAAGTCTTTTAAATTGATCTTTTTTTTTTTCAAAGGTAGGTTAGTTATATATAGTGTAGTGATATTGGAAAGATTGATAGCTTTAGATTTGAATTATTAAGCAATATATATATAAGTGTAATTTAGAGACCTTCCAGAAACGAATTAATCCATCAGTCACAATCCATAGCTTTCTTTTCCTACACTTCAAATAAATAAATCTAAAATTTCAACTATCTCATTCATATAATGCTCATTGCTTACCTGTTCTGAAAAGATCAGCTAGTCTTCAGTCTTCACCTTGAAGCTGCTAATATATAATTCAAAAAGATATATCGATCGGAATTGCGAGGATGCTTCGTGCATGATCGGGTGACACACAAATTGTTTTCATATGAGGGGCAAAATTATGTGCATATTTAATTATGAAACAGTTGGAATAATTTGTATGCTCGGCCATGATCAGATGGTGCATGGATCATGTACCAGCAAACTATAAAGCAATTAATCAAATTATATATGGGGATTTCAAACAAATATATATATATATATATGAAAACAATTATGAAAAATATATATATATATATATACGTATGGGGATTGAGAAATAGAGGCTCTAATATATATATATATATATATATATATACATAGACACAAATGAACAAATTAAAAATACAGTTTCTGTATGTTGGGTGAAACTGAAACAAAATTTTATTTTGCTAGCTAATTAATTAAGATATTCCTAATTTTATTTCTCGTCCATTATGTTATATATTTTCTAGACCCCCAGTACTCAAGCATGCGAGCATGCATTTATATGTCCCTTTTAATTGTTATATTGTTGTTGTTCGGGTCAATGTAAAGAAGCAAATGTTGGATTTGCATATGACTACCTGGATTCAGGTAGAGGACGACAACGACTTTTAATGGAAACCCTACTAGCTTATTCCAACTTTAATTTCAGTATAAAATTAAATTAACATATATAATTCTTAAGACAAAATTATATGTTCTTTTTGGCAGAGCAAAAACTTCCAATTAAAATTTTAAATGTTCAATGCTAGTGGGCGATGTGGCAATATATATAGGTTTTAGTTTTCTACATTATTTTTTGTCTTTTTTTTTTCAAACAAATGTACTATAGGTTTTTGGCTACTTAATTTGTTTATGAACTTCTTTATGTGTTTCCATCAAAGTAGAACATTTCGTTAATTAGCCAGCTAGCTTGTGATGCATATTGAGAGACACTTAAAACTAAAAGGTTGTGTTTTCTTCATCAATGTTAATTGCGGTTTAAGTGGATCAATACTTAAAAATTTTTTTTTTTAACATTTGTGGTTCAATTCGGGTTAAACCTGATAAATCAGAATCTAATAAATTTTTAGACACTAGTATATATAGTTCCTAAAAGAAAAGAAAATGTTTTCTTCTAATTTCTTTGTCTGCATAAGTAAGCTCTCATACAAATTAATTATCATAAGTTAATTAAGTGACCATGTGTCTGGTTATGTACCTATAAATTCAGACACAGAAAAGTGCTAGATTTTGTGGAGATGTGATGCGATCACAGTGACCTAACTCATATTTTTTTCAGTTTTTTCCATATCTCTTGATATATTATGTAAATAACATTAACAACTAATCTTATCTTCAAATGCAAAAGCTCCCCTTTTGCGTTTTTCACTTTCATGGTGGCACAGGTCGTTGAACGTTAATTTTCATGGTAATTAAGAAGTTATATATATATACACACACTGCAGATAGGTCATTTTTGTCCACGACGCGACGGGTTAGTTTTGAAAAGTTAAAATATATATTCATCTTTATCATTGAATTATTAAGCAATATCAGTGCAATTTGATACATACTTCACAAATTAATGTGTTGGAATATCTGTTGATAAAGTAATTCATTGCTTTCTCATTATACACACTTCAAATTATATATAATTAAAATGTGTAAGCTTCTCAATCGTGATCTCCACGTGTTCTGAGAACATCACCTTGTGTTTCTTGACTAGAAAGCTATACGAATATGAAGATATAATTTTAACTGCAGAAAACTTTGTGGACAATAAACAGATTTTACACACACATGTGATAAAGCTGCTATATATAATGTGGTGTAATGGCATTGAGTAGTATACAGAAAGTTATAAATTAAATTCAAGCTTCTTCGTAGTTTATAGGTACCCAAAAAAAAGTTTATCAATCAAAAAAAAAATGTACAAGCATTTGAAGCCTAATCTTCACTTAAAAGACTATGAAATATATATATATATATATATATATATATATGTATGTTAGCTAGCACTATTAAAGGATGATTAATATTGTTATTTAACCAAAAATCATATAAATTAATTGTTCGTATCAATTCATCTAAACTTTCTTTAAATATCGTAATATAATTGCGTAATTGACAAGATAACATTTCATAATTCTTTGTCAAGACTTAGATTTTTCACAACGACTTTGTCGATTCTTTTGGTAAAATAATTGACGAGTGTTCATTACAAAGAAAGCCCTAAATGAGTATTTGGTCATGTTTGTTATGCTACTTGTCAAGCACTTCAAATTAAAATAGCTGCAATTAGGTATTTCATAACATAATGCGTAGCAAAATTTTTTTAATGCACTTATTGGAAAAATATAATTGAAGTTGCTAGAATAGTTAGAATGCCAGAAAAGTATCAAATTAGGTTATATTTGGAAGTTTGAGAAGGAAAAGAATTGAAAGGAAATAAAGGGGAAAAAAAGAAAAGGGAAGAAAGGAGATGTACATTCGAAGTTGATGAGAAGTTTTAATTGGTAGGAAAATGGAGAATTTAATAAACATTAATTATTGATAATAAATTTCATAAAATATACTTAATAGCAGTGATTGCCAAACTGGATCGGACCGGTCGGTCAGACCTGGAACTGGAGGGATGTCCGGTCTGGTTTTGCCATTAGACCAGCCGGTGGTTCGACCAGTGCTAAATCGGGCGAACTGGCCAGAACCGGTCAGTATGAAGGTTGAACTGATTCTAACTTTTTTTATTCTTGGCAATTTTTTTTTTAAATGGAGGTGGGAAAAAATGTAGAGGGAAGTGAATAAAAAAACACACGATAACCCTAGTTAATTTTGCAACTGTCAAATATGTCACCACTCAGATAAATAAATAAAAAAGAAAAAATCCAAGAAGGAGAGAAAACCAAAAAACAAAAACTAGCTGAGTCCACTTATCACACGCGCATGGGGGCAAATTGGACAATTTGCACTACATTAATATGAAATTGTGAGCGCGTGAACTCACTACTTCCCTTAGCCTCTTATAAGCCTATTAACATATATTAGTATATAAAGCTTTTTTCCCTCCTTGTTCTAAGCAATGTGAGACTTACTCACTCTTTTACAAGGCTATTTTACTTAGTTTGAAATTATGGATATTATGAGTTGTGATGAATTATCAATTATGTATTAATTTTTTTATTTCCCTCACTTATTGTTATGAATTATCAATTATATTAAGTATTTTAATATTTTAAATTATATATATATTTTTAATATTTTAAATTATGTATATTTTTAATATTTTTCAATTATCACCGGTTCGACCACGGTGCGATCACTGAACTTTGAACCAATGGCTCCACCGGTTCAATGATTGGTCTGGTTTTGAAAACATTGCTTAATAGTCATAAAATATTTTACTATAATGACTTAATTTTCTAAAGTAGAAACAAAGAAAATAACGATAAATTAAAGACTCAAGGTATAGTAAATTAAAAATATTTTTCGTAGCTAATTTCAGATTTTTCATCAACATATTCATCAAAAAAGTGGTTGCTCGTGACGGAGATTAACAAATGCAGTTGCCCTAAAGGAAAACGAGTACTTGCTGCACAAAAATAGCAAAACTTAACCTGAATCTCGCTGCGAATTGTAGTTTTTATTGGTGCAATTAATGTTCAAGCTTCCTGTATTTCTTGTACAGATCATAGAGAATATTGGGATGATTTTTTTTTTTTCGTTCGTTAAAGTCAACCCTTCACTAGAATTTGCTGTTAAGTCTGTTTTCTTGCACATACATATGTGTGTGTGTGTGTGTATATATATATATATATATATATGCACAAACTATAGTGTGTGTGTGTGTAGGTTGGAAAAGTTATAGCAAAAAACTTCTGGTAAAGACCCTCCATTTTCTCAGTTCTCGAACATCCAGAACTTAATAAGCATCCATCTGCAGACAAGTTCTTTATTTCAAATTAAGCACTAAAATTTAAGAACTGTGAGGGCTATGGATTAAGATATGCATGTATATATATATCCCTTTCATTTCTCTTCCATTACATATTACATAGATTCAATCCTCAGGACCTCAACTCCTCAACTCAACTATGCAACCATGCGTGTATATATCCCTTTTGATTATTAAATTGTTGTTTTGGTCAATGTAGTATAGCCATGGAAGAAGCAGTTGTTGGATTCAGGCAGAGGACGACAACGACTTCAAATGATAACCCGAATTGTTCTGCACTTCAAGAGTACTACATAAAACTGTTCATGCCTACTTTCACTTTAAAATAAAATTAAGCACAATTCTTATAATAATCAAAATTATATGCTCTTTTGGCAGAATAAAAAAGATTCCATATTTTAAATGTTCGATGCCAGGGGACAAGCGGCAATATAGACAAAGGTTTTAGTCCTTTCTACCGTTATTTTTCTTTTTTCAAAAAACAAATATCTATAGGTTTTGGCTACTTTATTTATCAACTTCTTGATATGTTTCCATCAAAGCTAAGTAGATCATTTAGCTAGCTTGGGGATGCTTGCTGAGAGACACAATTCAAAGAGTATTTTCTTTGTTTAAGTAATTTAATACTTGTTGTCTTAAGCAAATTTTTAAGTTCAAGTAATCAGATTGAGAAAATTAAAGATAATTTTTTTTACATCGTTGTGATTTAATACAACTTAAACTACTTAGTCAAAGCTTAGTGAGTTTCTAAATACTATTAATGAGTCTAACCAAAAAAAAAAAGTGTGTTTTCTTTTCTCTGTTTGCATAAGTAAGCTCTCATACAAATTAATTATCATAAATTAAAGTGTTCGTGTGTGGTTACGTACCTGAAAATTCAGACACAAAAAAAGTGCTAGATTTTGTGTAGATGTGATGCGATCACAGTGACCAACTTAGATTTCTTTTCCATATGTTAAGTGATCAATAGCATTAACTCATTAACAACTAATTAATCTTGTTTTTAAATGCATAAAGGCTACCTTTTCGTGTTTTACACTTTCACTGTGGCAGAATTGGTTGAATATTGATTTTCATGATAAGAAGTTATATATACTGCAGTTAGGTCATTTTGGCCGATGGGTTAGTTATAAAATATTCATATTTATCGTTGAATTGTAAAGCAATAACAAGTGCAATTTGATAGCACACTATACAAATGTTTTGGATTCTTTGTTGATCATATTATTAATTGCTTTCTTATTATACACACTTCAAATTATATATTATTACACTGTGAGCGTCTAATCATCTCTTCCTGTTCTGAAAACATCACCTTGTTTATCTCGAGTAGAAAGCTATAGTACTATAGTATGGAAGATAATAATATCTAATTTGACTAGTTAGGGGTTTTAGAGTTAGAAGGCAAATTGATTTGTTTCATTGTGCAGAAAACTATAGGATAATACAGATTTTATAACTGGAGGCTGGAAGATTTATGTATATAAATACATATACATACACATATACACACATATATGTATAAAAATTGATTCAACCATTGAACCAATAGAGATATTGGTTCATAGTTTATTAGTTTGATTGTGGTCGAATTGGTAATAATTAAATATATATTTTTTAATTTTATATATTAAAAATATATAATATAATAAATTAATAAACATTTTTATACTTAATCTTTGTAAACTTATATTATTATTATTATTATTATTATTGTTATTATTATTATTATTATTATATATGTATGTGTGTATATAATTGCTTTTCTATTTTTTTCTTGTTCTCTTATTTGTTTTTGTTCCAAAAATAATAATATTATGAAAAAATAATTAAGAAGAAAAAATATAACATGATAGAAAATAATAAAAAAGATAAAAAAAAAATAAAAACTTGCTAAATCCCATATATATGATAAATAATTATATTTTATAAATAGTAATTTTTTTTACAAAAACCAGTTTAACAGTTTTATTGTTTTTATCGATTTTTTTTCATTTTTTGACTAATCTATTTTTTTTGAGATAACCAGACTGGACCAGTAACCAATTTTTGATTGAACCAACTGATCGGTCCGGTTATGTAATGAATGATATATACATATAATATATGCTGCTAATCAAGTGTGTTGTAATGACGTTGGTATATGCAGAGTTCTAAATTGAAGCTTCTGTTCAATTATATATAATATATTTACAAAAAAAAATTAATAGATCAAGAAGAATGTACTTGCAGTTGAAGACAACAAATTAAAACTGAAGTTTAGATTTTTGGCCAACTTCATAAAAAACAATTTGGAAATCTAACAACAATGAAGCAAGTATGTTACCATATATATTTCAAAAAAAAAAAAAGAATATTGTTAAAGAACCAAAAATCATATAAATTAAGTTTTTGTATCCATTCGTCGATCTTTGAAATATCATAATTAATATAATGGCGTATTTGACAAGAAAACATTTGATTATGCGTTCGTCAAGACTTCGATTATAAATTTCACGACGAATTTGTTGATTCTTATGCTAAATAAATTGACAGCATTTATTACGAAAAAGCAAGAACCCTAACTCTAAATGAGTCCTTGTTAATGCTACTTCTCAAGCACTTCGAAATAAAATACTCGCGTGGGTCTGCAAGGTATTTTATAATCAACATAATGCCTATAGCTAACCATTTTTTTAATGCACATATTGGAAAATTAATATAATGGAAGTTGTTAGAGAATGGTTAGAAAACAAGAAAAGTATCAAATTAGGTTCTTGGAAGATTGAAGAGGAAAAGAATTGAAAAGAAATAAAGGGGGAAAAAAGAAAAAGATAAAGGAGATATTTAGAAGTTAATGAAAAATTTTATTCAGTTGGAAAATATAATGGAGAATATTTAGTAAATTAAAAATAATTATCGATAATAATAAATTTCATAAAATATATATCCTTAATATATTCATAAAATGTTTTTATGATAATGACTTAATTTAAAAAAGTAAAAACCAAAGAAAATAGTTATAAAAACTCAAGGTAGAAAATTAACAATATTTCTCTCAGCTAACTTCATGTATTTTATCAAACACATTTATATTCAAAAAAGTTGTTGCTTAAGCCACTAATAAGTGGTGATTTAGTAGTAAGAGGTATAAATAGTTTACCAAGTAGTCATAACTATAAAATTTTGCTTGGTTGTTCCCTATATATATATATATATATATATTATATAAGTTGTTGCTTGCAATGCAAAGATATATATATTTAGTTAATGAAAGTTAGGTCTGATGAAATGGGTTAGTTTAGCATAATATGATGAACCCAAGTTCATATTAATATTTTCGTTCGGAGAGGTGTCCGTGTATAATGTCCGATAATATTCTTCGAGAAGATTATGTGAAAGATACTTGGTGAGAAACAATATATATATAGTTACCTAAAAAGAAAACGTGCTAGCTGTATAGAAATAACTTGAATCTCGCTAATGTCCAAGTTTCCTGTATTTCGTGTACAGGTCATATCGATAGGATGATCCTTTTTTCATGAAAAGCCAACCCTCCACCAGAATTTGCTTTTATAAGTCTGTAATCTTGCATTTCTTGTGCATACTGTGTGTGTGTGTTAGGTTGGAAAAAATTATAGCAAAACTTGAACCACATGCAAGTATCAGTATGTAGTTCTGGAACGGGAAAGACCCTCCATTTTCTGAGTTCGTAGAACATCCAGAAATTAATATCTATCTGCAGAGATGCATGGTTTTAGAATAAAATTCCATTTTGATCCCTCAAGGTTGCATACATTTTCAAAATAGTCCCTCACAAATGTTCTTTCTCAAAATGGTCCATAACAAATCCAATCTTTCTCACTTAAGTCCCTCCGTCGGGCTAGCTGCTGTTAACATTTTTAACAGGAGTGATGAGGTGGACCAATTATTTGGTGATGCGGATTGTTAAGTGACAATTTTTTCTTCCTCCTCCCTTCCATTGGACCATGTTGAGTTTTTTTTTTTTTTTTTCCTTTTCATCTAAAGCTTGATACGGGTTGGACGGACGACTCCTTTTCTTATCTTCAGAAGCTTTGCTCTTCTTCTTCGGACTCCATCGAACCTTTGAGGGAAAGAAGTGGCGGCCACCAATGGAGTTCAAGTGCATCGAAGCTTTTCTTTGCAGAGACGCGACTAATTTAACCTATAGAACCATGGGCATTCCTAAAGTTTGAAAATGCTGACTCTAATGTGATGCAGTGTGGCTAAACAGAGCCCAAATGGTACGTAAATTGAGAAGATTCAAACGAAGTAGTTTATTGTTCGATTAAATGGATCTGCACTCTATATTTCAAGCAGAAGATGAAGGAAGCAAGCGGTGTATGTAGGTTTACTGAGAAGCATGACTGTAGGTCAATCTCTTTTTGCTTGATACTTTCAGCTAATACTATGTATGTATGATTGTGTTGAGTGGACTTATATGCCACATTCGATGTTTCTTTCTACACTCCTTTTCAATTTCATTTCGCTTCTTCTACTTTTGTTTCGCATTATTTTCAACTTTATTAAATTGCATACCCCAATGCAGATTGCTTCTGCTTCGTCACAAATTCCCGCCTTTCACCTTCATTCAAACTCAATGAAGCTATTGGCAACAGATATATCATATATATATATATTTATATAGAAAAGATTCGATGCACTTAAACTCCACCTTTTCTTTCCCTCAAAAGTTCGATGAGTTCAGAGAAGAAGAGAAAAGCTTTTAAATATGAGAGTATCAGTCCGTGCGACGCCGTATCAAGGGAAAAACACACACACACCCCTAAGCATGAAGGGAGGAGGAAGAAAAAACCGTCACTTAACAGTTCACATCACCAAATAATTGTCCACTCATCACATCTGTTAAATATATTAACAACAGCCTAACGGAGGGGCTTAAATGAGAATGATTGAGTCTGTGAGGAACTATTTTGAGAATGTGTGTATCTGTGAGGGACTAAAATGAAATTTTAGTCCATATTTTTAATTAATTCAGGCACTGAAATTTAAGAACTACGAGATCCATGGATGAAAGTCTCAATTGGAGACCCGGATTCATGTTATTCTCTTACAGAGACACAGGCAGAATTAAAAATCTCGTTAGTTTTTTTAAAAAAAAATGCTTAATTTTTTTTATGTCAAAATGTAAAAGCTTCCTTTTACTATATATAATTCTGAAAAACACAAAAAAAAATCGTGGAATTATTTTTCTAAATCTTAAACCCTTTAAAAATTGACCACGGACTCTCTAATTTTTAATTTGTGCAACATAATGATCTATTGACTAATTTTGTTTCGATCAAAATCTTAATATTATTTAATTTAAGATGACGAAGTCAATAAAAAAAAAGGACTTATCATCTTAAATAATTTTTTTAAAAATATTTTTTAAAAAATAAAACATCATTACTTGTCACTTACGGCATGTTTGGTTCACTGTCTCACCGAAAAAGAAACACAAAATCCGCTCTGTTTTTTACCCTCCCATGGAAAGGAGACTTTCCAATCTAGAAACAAATTTCACTATTTTCCTTCAAAATTTTCCATCTCCTAGGTAATAGAAAACCGTATTTCTAGATGGAAAATCATGTCAAATACAATCTTTTCCTCATCAGCTTTCATCTTCTCCTAGTTTGTCTTCTCCTTCGGTCTGTTCATTAGCTTCGTCTTCGTCTTCTCCTTCCATTTGTTCACTGGCTCTACTTCAACTTTCCAAATCACACAAGCCAACCTGAAAGAAAGAACTGAACAGCAAAAATGAAAGCAAGTAAGCAAAAGCGTGTGAAGAATCTCACCAAAAGATTTCAAAAACAGGGTCTTCAAACTTCTTCTAAGATAGATAGAAGTAGGACAAGACGAAAAAGATGAAGAGAGAGAGAGAGAGTTGAGAATTTGTATCTTATGTATATTTTAGGAATGGCAAAAGAAGAAGGGAAGAAAGCGCAAAGTGATGCTGAAGCTTTTTTATTATTTTAATTTTTTTTAAAATTATGATTTTAAATTAAGGATAATTTAGTAAATTTATCCTGTATATGTCTTATTTTTCTCTCTCTTATTTCATTACAAATAAAATAATTTTTTTATTCTCTCTCCCTTTTTATTCTTTTTTTTTTCATTTTTACTTGAAAACCAACGAGTCATTATAAAAGTATATTTGATTTTTTATTGATATGTTTTCTTTTAATTTATATAAACTTAAAATTTTGAATGTTAAAGTAAACATGCCATTATATTGCGTAAACTTAAAATTTTAAAAGATTTATTTTTGAAGTTTTTAAAGTTGAATAAAGTAAATTGGAGTTAAGACTTGAGAGGAGGAATTTACGTTTTGGCCAAAGTATATTACTTGCATCTGTCCTTTTAAGTCATTTCATTTTTTTAATATATATTATATTCATTTAAAAAGAAAGAAAAAGATCTAACGAAACCCTCACGCCGTTCAGCATTCGCAGGTTCAATCCCTGATCTTTCATATTAGAACGGCAGTATCTCCATACTTCTCTTTACTTGAATCAGTGGTAACCAGGTGCTGCGTGTTGCGTAGTTTATTCACGCCGGTGCTGCGTCTTTCTTCAATCTGTCCGTCCTCTCCGTCGTTGCAGGTAACTTCTGCATTTTGATGTAATTGTTAATTCAATTCCATTTTGTAGAGTTCTGTGAACTGTCAAACAAGAGTACCTTGCTCAAAAACGAACTTATTTCTTGCTTAATTTCATTTTTCACATGCTTGCTTGCTAGGATTCGAAGATGATTTTGCCTGAGTTAGTCCCATTTTAGATTTATCTGGTTTGCTTTATGTCAGTGCCAATTGTTACCGGTGATGCGTCTTTCTTTGATGTATGTCTGATGAGTTCTGTTTATCTGGTCAAGAAGGAAGAAGAGAACGAGGATTCATCAAAAGGATCATGGCAGCAAACAGTAGAGAAGCCCGAAGGAGGAAAATTATGGAGCGTGGATCCGATCGATTAGCCCTAATAACTGGTCGGATCGAGTCCCTTCCATCTCCTTCTGCATCTTCACCTTCAACTCACTTGCAACCTTCTAATGCTGATGCAGATTCACTGTCCCAGCCCTTGATTACAGCCGATCAAGCTGCTCAACCCCTCATATTCCATCCAAACACCAGTGGTACATTTCTTCCTTCTTTAAATTTCCTTTGATAGAAAACATTTTTTTAGGGGAGAAATTTCTTTTTTAGGTAAACATGAATAGGTTGGCAATTTATTTCCTAATAACTGGTGTGTATGTTTTTATCTTTAATTTGAAACCTAATGCCATTTGAACTTTTTATGTTTCGAAATTCAGAGGTGGGTGGATATATAACTTGTCATGTAGTATTCTATCTACTTGGATCAATATGGACACATTGTTTTGCTTGTGAGTTGTGGAAATTTGAATAATAGTTCTTTAGTTATTTAAATTTACTTTGTTCCTTTACTTTTTGGATGGGACTACTGGTCTCGCTGTTAAATTAAAAAAAAAAAAAAAAAGGCATGTAGGATTATAAAAAGGTTTGCAATTTATAGATTCTCCTGGAGTGGGTGGATTTTTGCAAAATTTGATTTTTAATTGATGATGGTAGCTGATCATTCTGAATTCATCTTTTTTTAAAAAAAAATTTGTTCAAATTGTTGATGAACTGAGGTAGAATAGGTTAAATTTTGTTAATGATGTTATATTTTAAATGTGGATAATTCATATATGCTTTGGAGTTTGGAGGTCGTGAACTAAGATCAAGGGTCATGACTGGTTATCAATATCCCATATAATAGTAAATTGCATAGACTTGGTTGGCTCAACACCGCCTGCTGCAATGCTTATAAGCCTCAGCTCAAGTAGTAGGGCATTGGCTCCTTTATGGAGATCTCATTTCTAAACCTGGTGGAAGGAGTCTTGTTCCCTTCAAGGTCCCCCCTTTCCAGTTTCTCCCCTCAACAATTGGAGTTCTACACTTACCCAAGAAGTGTACTAATTGCTGAAATTACGGAAATATAGGGTGACTAGCTTCTAGAACTTTGCTTGAGGGACACAGAACCAGTTTATTGCTGTTCTGGGTTATGTTACCTATGAATATAAATGTTCCGTAATGGGACCTTCGCCATACACAATAGTCCTTGACAATTCTGTGAATTTTTATGTACCTAGAGATAGCATGTATTCTGGAAGGAAAGTAACTGTTGTTTCTTTCTCTCTCTCTCTCTCTCTCTCTCTCTCTTTTTTTTAATGTCAGTTTAAGGGCTAGTGTCATAATTAAATCGTCCAGGTGCTTTTCTTTTTGTTATAGATGCTCTGCTTTACCATAGAAGTAAGGCTGCAAAAAAACTCTATTGTAAAGCTGGACAATGAGTGGATCAAACTTGGTTGGCAGTTTGCTGATCTATATATTACTAAGGAGGTAGAGTTGAAGTAACATTGTAACTTTGCTTGGTAGGGAAATGAGATTTTAGATGATGACAAATGGGAATGGTACTCGTATATTTGTTCTGCTAGGTTCTTTGGTTTATAATCTTGTTGTACCTATGAGACTAAACTTAGGACTGTCCAGGGTTATGACCTAGCAAAAGCATTGTTATGACTGTCAGATAATGCTTTACCAGTTCCTCATTTGTAAACTAGAAATGTAGAACTTCTTTCATAAATTTTACCGACCAGTTCTTTTTATGTGCAGTTACTCCTCAAGGTAAGGCAGAGGAGTCAGATCCTGATATGCTAAAACATGAACCTGTTAGTGATCCCTACCACTCTAATGATTACAACAGCAGCAGCCAGACACCTCCTTTGCACAATACTGAGCATGAAAATGAATTTTCAAGCGTATCTACTTCTAAAGTTGAACAAGTGCATCCACCTCCAGATCCATATGTTGTTACCTCGGAAATTAATCAAGTGCAACCTCCTACAGTTTCATCTCATGTTACCTCAGAAATTGATCAGGTGCAACCAACTCCAGATTCATCTGTTGTTACCTCAGGAACTGAGCAACAGTCTCAATTGCAGTGTCGGGACCCTAAAATTTTCTCCCCCAGTCAAATAAGTTATGCCATCACTGCATCAAAGGTTACCCGCCTTTTTTGTTCTATTGCTGTAGCCGTGCTAGTAGTTTTATCTTATCTGGGATTTCCTTTGCTAGATAGCAAATATGTGAAGAGTATACTAAGCTTTAGGCCACTCTACTTGGTTTTGGTGACAAATATAACAGTTGTGGTTGCACAACTTCTTTCTCGTAAACAAAGAGGTTCTGCAAGTGCTGCAGGAAGACAAAATAAAACCCCCTCTGATGGAGATCACTGGGCCGAGCAACTTTGTAGGGCATTGGATGTAGGCACGGTGATGCTGAATGTGATGGATGCTATTTTCATCGATTGTGCATCCTATGCAATCATTGTCACATGCGGCCTCTCCCTTGTGCCGTTGGTTAACGAGTAATTCTCTTGTTATTCTGCCCCAAGATCTTCTTTCCTTCTCCTTTCTGCCTTTTCTGGTTACTTTATGTAATTTGTGGGTCAGCTTCAGCATACATGACCATCGCATTGTTCACTTGTAGTTTAGTAGTCATATGGATATCCTTTGCCGGTACGGTTTATTGACCTATGTTACTTTACTACAAAGATTTTTATACAACAGAAGACGCATCGAGTATTGTTCACACTCAAATTTGAAAATACATAATCTATAGGATTAGTATCCACGGAGAAAAAAAGGAAGCGTGTTTTCCTAAGTTTAAGGTCTTAATTGTTCACACTCAAATTTGAAAATACATAATCTATTGGATTAGTATCCACGGAGGAAAAAAGAAAGCGTGTTTTCCTAAGTTTAAGGTCTTAATTGTTCACACTCAAATTTGAAAATACATAATCTATTGGATCAGTATCCACGGAGCAAAAAAAAAAAAGCGTGTTTTCATAAGTTTAAGGTCTTAAGCTAGTGAGGTGCAAAATTTGTCATGATCAGATTGATAGGTGATGACATGTGGTAGTTTGTGCATATATAAGGTGTAGCTTGGAAGGTTGCTACGGCGGAAAGGGGAAGTTGAGCTTTTCAATTAATCAATTTCTAATTTAATTGTAGTAATATAATCTTCCCACTGTTCCATATATATGAACCAAAGGTAATAGAAAAGTGACCCCTGAAATTATAAGCCAAATTGAATGGAAGAGTGTCATCCGAAATCATGTAATGGCTCAATTTTATGGTTGTTATGCCACTGGAAAATCGACGCGTAATTGCATGATGTACTTTAGCTGGAGACAATCAGATTAGGATTGCGGGTACTCTGCTTAGTGCACTCACTGTTTGGTGCGCCAAACAGCCAAGCACCCACCCCGCTCTCTCTTAGATTAGAGAGTAAATTGTAGAGATTGGTTATCAAATTGAGTTAAATTATATTTGATATCTCAGTTTTGTTAAAAATTACATTTAGCTTTCTTGATATTTAACATGTATTACAAAAATATTGTCTACTTTTATTTATATTAATCAAGTTAAATTTTTTACAAAGTGATAATGATTTAATTTTTAAAATAATAATAGAGACAATTGAACTAATGTTAAGTTATAACATGGAATTACCATTTTATTAATGATAAAATGGTCTAGGCAACTAAGTAATTTCTTTTTACAAATAATATATTTGTGACAAGTTAATTTTATAGATAAAAAGTAAATAACATATATCAAATGTAAAATTTATTGAGGGAGTTAAACGTAATTTTTGAAACAAAAAATATCAAATGTATAATATAACCAAATTTAAAGAAAAATTAGTGAAAACTCAAACTCGAAATACACATTTTTAACACCAAGCTTGATCAGTGTCTTCCTGTTCAAACTCCACATCATTGGCTCTATTTTGATGCAAAGCCAACACTTTTAGGATCCAGAAGATATCTTCTGAGAAGGGTTTTGAATCGTCACCTGATACAAATTCTTCAACCACATTGTTCACCTCAATCAAGCTGCACCCAGGAGTCTTCTTTATCCCCTTCCTTCTAATGAGTTTCCTAATCATAGCTACACCTTCCCACTTGCCAAGCTCTGCATATATGTTAGCAAGCAAAACATAGCTCCCAGATTCATCTGGTTCAAGCTCTACAAGATGTTCCATAGCAATAATAGCAATCTCAAGATTGTGATGAGTCCTGCAACAACTTAACAGAGAGCTCCATATCCTTGAATCTGGCTTCATTGGCATCTTCATTATCGTGTCAAGAGCCTGATCAAGCCGTCCTGAGCGTCCAAGAAGATCAACCAAGCAACCATAGTGCTCAATCTCTGTCTTTATATGGTAATCCTCTCTCATAGAATCAAACCATTTCAATCCCTCATTCCATAAGCCTGCGTGTGTGCAGGCTGTTAAAATACCCAGAAAAGTTATCCCATTTGGAACAACCTGTGCTTTCTGCATTTCTCCAAAGAGTTCAAGTGCTTCCAGTGCTTCTCCATGATTAGCTAGTCCAACAATCATGGTACTCCAAGAAATCACATCCCTCTCCACCATTTGATCGAATAAGTTCCGAGCTTGATCAACACAGCCACACTTAGCGTACATTTCAATCAGTGCATTACAAATGCTCGTCTTCTTCAAAAACCCCTTCTTATCAGAGTACATGTGAATCCATTTCCCAACCTCAAGAGCTCCAAGCTGTGCACATGCGGGCAAAACAGATATAATGCTAATCTCATCTGGTTCAATACCAACCATTTGCATTTCGCGGAAAATCTCCAGTGCATCAGCATAGCAGCCAATTCTAGCGTACCCAGTAATCATCGTCGTCCAAGAAACTATTGTTCTACAAGGCATTTCATCAAATAGAGCTTTTGCACTCTCCATCTGGCCCAACCGTCCGTGTCCATAGATTAGGCTATTCCAAGAGATTGCATCTCGGTTAGTCATTTGATCGAACACTTTGTATGCATTCATCAAATCATCACATTTTGTATACATATCTATCAGTGCGTTCTCTGTTATACCATGGGAATCGGTCCCAAACTTATACAGTTGCGCATGAATTTGCTGGCCAAGGCGATGGCATAACAGCCCTGCGCACGACTTTATTAAAAATGGAAATGTGAATCTGTCTGGCAAAATCGGAATTTCGGATAGTTTCCACTGATGTCTCATCATTTGCTTGAATACAGTGATTGCGAGGCTATATAGGTGATTGTGTGAGTAAGCTCTGATGATTGCATTGTAGGAAAACACATTTGGCTCAACTAGTTGTTTGAAGAGCGAGGTCGCGTAATCCATATCGCCACAATTGTCGCATACATCCACCATTTTTGTCACCAAGAAGTTGCTCTGTGATAATGACAGCTTGACAATGAGAGCATGAATTTTCTTGAGGTGCACAATTTTCCCGCAGTTTCTCAAGGCAGGGACGAAATGATTTTCCATTTCTCTGAAAACATTATTTCCAATTGCCGTTCCCATCAATGACTCTGTGAATGAAAAACCTTCCATTAACTTCTGATATAAAGTGATTTGTGATATATCGCCATTGATGAATGAGCGACAGCTATATACTAGGCTACTGAAGAAGTGTTCAAAGAACCATTTGCTTGACCAGGGAAAGCAGGTACATGGGGTAGTAGAGAAATTAGGGTTCGGACTTGATTTAGTGTTGAACAATGACCTCATAGATATGTACGCGAAATGTCGCAGGATGGACCTCGCTTGTGTTGTGTTCGATCAAATGCCTGAGAGAAATGTGGTCTCTTGGACCGCTCTGATGTGTGGCCATTTACAACATGGTGATGCTAAAACCTCATTATCCTTGTTCTCTAAAATGGGTCTTTCAGCTGTTCAGCCAAATGAGTTCACCCTCTCCACCAATCTAAAAGCTTCAGGGATTCTAGGCATTGCAGAGAATGGAATGCAGATTCATGGTGTCTGTGCAAAGTCTGGTTTTGAATCAATACCTGTTGTGGGCAATTCTATAATCGACATGTACTCGAAATGTGATAAGGTTAGTGAGGCAGCAAGAATGTTTATGGTTATGCCAGTGAAGAACCTTATAAGTTGGAATGCAATGATCGCTGGATACACCCTCAAAAGAAATGGTGAAGAGGCTTTGAATCTATTTCGGAAAATGCAAGTGACAGGGGAAGTTCCTGATGAATATACATATTCAAGCATATTGAAGGCATGTAGCTGTCTTGGTGCAGTACGAGAAGGCACTCAGATACATGCTTCCTTAATCAGACAAGGATTCCCATATTTGATTCAATCAACTGTTTCAGGTTCCCTTGTTGATCTGTATGTCAAATGCAGGCGGATGGTTGAAGCTAGGAGGGTATTCAATCAAGCTGAATCCAAGAATGTGATATCTTGGAATTCACTAATTCTTGGCTATGCACAAGAAGACAATCTTCCAGAAGCCATGGACTTGTTTCAGCAGCTGAGGGAGAGTAAACATCAGGTGGATGGCTTTGTACTTTCAAGCCTGATAGGTGTATTTGCCGATTTCGCACTCGTCGAGCAAGGGAAGCAAATGCATGCTTTTACTGTTAAAGTCCCATACGGTTTAGAAATATCAGTAGCTAATTCGATTTTGGATATGTACATGAAATGTGGATTAATGGATGAGGCAGGTGCAGTTTTCAGAGAGATGCCGGCAAGAAATGTGGTTTCTTGGACAGTTATGATCACTGGCTATGGAAAACATGGTTTTGGAAGAAAGGCAGTCGATTTATTTAATGAAATGCAGGAAAATGGAATTGAACCTGACATTGTGACTTACTTGGCTGT
The DNA here is from genome assembly GCA_037074585.1 of Biancaea sappan. Classification (NCBI taxonomy): domain Eukaryota; kingdom Viridiplantae; phylum Streptophyta; class Magnoliopsida; order Fabales; family Fabaceae; genus Biancaea; species Biancaea sappan. Next base: position 19,153,207 of record CM073498.1, read on the forward strand.
ACTCTCGGCTTGCAGCCATTCTGGACTTGTTGAAGAAGGTCAAGAATACTTCTCTAGTTTATGTAGGAATCATCAGAGCAAACCACAAGTGGAGCATTATGCTTGCATGGTTGATCTGCTTGGACGCGCTGGACGGTTAAAGGAAGCGAAGGATCTTATGGAGAAAATGCCATTGAAGCCAAATGCAGGTATATGGCAGACACTTCTGAGTGCTTGTAGAATGCATGGAAACGCGGAGATGGGGAGAGAAGTAGGAGAGATACTCTTCAGATTAGATGGTGACAATCCAGTCAACTATGTTATGATGTCAAACATTTATGCTGATGCTGGGTATTGGAAAGAGAGTGAGAAAATAAGATATATGGTGAGGAGAAAGGGATTAAAGAAAGAGGCAGGACGTAGTTGGGTGGAGATAGACAAGGAAGTCCACTACTTCTACAATGGAGATGACACTCATCCACTTATAGAGAAAATTCACGAGGTGTTGAAAGAAATGGAGAAGAGGATGAAAGAAGAGATTGGTTTTGTTCCTAACATAGACTTCGCGTTGCATGATGTTGAAGAAGAGTCGAAGGTGGAGAGCTTAAGGTTTCACAGCGAGAAATTAGCAATTGGTTTGGCTCTGTTAAGTGGTGGGGCGAAAGATGGAGACAGGATGATTCTTATTTTCAAGAACTTGAGAGTTTGTGGTGATTGCCATGCCTTCATCAAGGGTTTGTCTAAGTTTCTGAAGATTGTTTTTGTGGTTAGAGATGCAAATAGGTTTCACAGATTTGAGAATGGTTTGTGTTCATGTGGTGATTACTGGTGATGCCAAAAATAATCAACTTTATTAAAAGTATGGATATAGTTTCTCCAATGGAAATGAAAGTCAAGTCATTTCATCAGATCAATCAATTAGTTTCTTCCCGTGAATAGGCCATTTATTATGGGATTATTTTTTCACTATAATAGGCGACTTGTCAACATTTAATTAGGTTATGTTTGAAATTAATTCTATCAAGAATTCAATTGAATTTTTTATTACTTCTAATTATTTACTGGGCTTGTGGAATTAATCCAGTTCAATTGACATTAATCCAATTGCAATTCTAAAATAGATTATTAGACAGACAAGATAACGAAATGAATATGCAGTAACCCAAAATTGACTATTTGCGGTAATAACAGATATTTGAACTCCAAGAGAATGACAAGTTTTGATTTCTAAGGACGTCAATTTAGAAAGAATTTTATCTTTTGTGCTCAATAAACCCAAAAGAAGATAATCCTTCCATCCAACTAGGTAAGAGATACTTTTGGTAAAACAAAAAGAAAAGAAAAAAAAGGGCATCTAAAAAGGAAGGTGAATCTATCTATTATTTTCGAGGCAACTGCAGTATTAACAGTAAATACATTTAATTTAAAACTAAAAGTTGTAGCCTGTGCAGCTGACTTATCCACAATGGCCAACTATAAAGCCAGCATTCCAAGTCTCTTTTAGGTCGGATTCCTAAAGAAGGGATGATCAAGGGCTTGGCGAGCCGTTAGGCGGTCAGCCGGATCATATGCCAATAAGCCACATAACAAGTCAATCAAAGAGGATCTTGAGGATTCCACTTGTCGTGATACAAGATCCTGCCCAAAAAATAAAATTATTATAATTGGTCATACCAGAGATACTACGGAGCATTAATTAAAGCAATAACTGACTGAAGCCATAAAAGTGTCCACGGTTACTGATTGGGGAAAAAGAAATGCAAACAAACCTTTAGATGATCAAGTTTCTTTACTGCTCGAATACTCTCTCTTGAAACAGCTCCTTCAGGCCAATTTAGTCGTAATCCATGCCTGAAATACTTTTCAGCACCTCGGCTGCATATTGCCAAGCAGAAGGATACATCGATAAAGTGAACTCTAAATTACAATTAAACAGAGCTATTGTCTATTCCCCAGTTACTGATTCATAACTTAGAAAACAGTAGCTTTGGGAGAAAACAGTAGCTTTGGGACTAAAGAAAAGCAATTAGTACATAGAGATACTCACGTTGACTTTCGAGCCATCTGCTCAGGTAGAGGTCCTAACACTCTCTCCATCATTGCCAAGTGCTCCAAGTTTTCATGAGTCTGGAACAATGCTTTGCCCTGACAAAAGTTCCACAAGCAAACGACTAAGGACATCACTTCAAGATTCAAAATATCTCCAATATATCTTGATAGAAGCAAGACCAACCGAAATAAGTTCAACGAGAATACATCCAACACTCCACAAATCACATGGGTATGACCACCCTAGACCTGAAATTATCATATCAGGTGCAGGTGAGAAAACAAGAACAAATTAAGTCTAAACTCCGTAGCCTTGATCTAGTAAAAAGAGAAACAATAACTCAAATGGCTCCATTTAATTGTATTGTCATCAAAGTGAACCCAAGCCAAAAATATGAGAAGTTTGGAATCTTGATGGATAGAAAACAAAAGTAATAATGGATACACTTATGAAACATGACTTTCTAGAATCTTTGATTTAAAACGACCATAATATCAAGTTTTGGCACTTTAGCTTTTTTTTTTTTCTTTTCTCTCTTTCACAAATTACCAGGTAATAGACATTGCAATAATTATCAAATCTCCTCTAAGAATGAGAACTTGATAAGAGAGAGAAAGGAAGACATAGGGGTCACAAAACATATAAAAGCGAAGAGAAGCAGATAATAAGTAGTAACATAAGCATTATGGGAATAACATACAACCAAATTTTAAGCCATAATGGCGTCCATTACAATACAGAGGACTCAGAACAGCCAATGTAGGAAACACAGCAAAACTGCAAAAGCTACAGAATAATAATAAGTTAAAAGTAATAGGCGTTTAATCCTGTAAATTCTATGCTGTAAGCAGTCAACAACACTGCAAGCTATTAATAACGTTTTCAAATGGTCAAAAGCGATTCCCCTCACCATATTTTTTTCTACATTGGGCCATGAAGGACAACAGACAAACAAGGAAGGACAGTAACAAATTCTTGTTAGCCAAACCATACTTAGTTACCTAGAATAATCTCAGGGGCTCGATAATGCCTTGTAGAAACAATGGAGCTATGATTCTGATTATCAAATGCAGTACTACCAAAATCAATCAGCTTAATAGCACTAGACTTGGGCAAGCACCTGAATTGCATTTCGTCTGAGGAAACCCTCTGTACCATTCCAAGATTTTCCTTAAATACATTATAATTGAGTCTTCACTCAAATCCAAAATGTCAATTTTTGTGTCATAAAATTCTAAATACCTTACAGCTAGGGAGCTTTACATATTCGGAAGAAACCAGAAGTATGTTTTCTGGCTTCAGGTCAGTGTGGATTAGGCGTAGGTCATGCATATCTGGATATAATAAATCACAAAAAATAAATTATAGTAAGGAAACACATCCAAGGTATGCTCAATCCCTGGACAAACAAAGCATGCCAAGGATTAAGGAAAAGATTTGGTTGATTTGTTAACAAGAGAAATAAGTATAAAACATGAGATAAACTGAAGACCAAGAATAATCCACAGACATGCTACAGATTCCAAAAGCTGTCGTCCAAATTCCCGAACAAGGTCCACAGGGAATGGGCAGTATTTATTTCTCTTTAGAAAATCAAATAAGCTTGGTCCAAGCTTCTCAAATACCTGGTAACACCATTGAAATGCATTGAGAGGAAGGTTTCTGCTTAGTTCCCAGATCTATGAAGAAAACCCATGTGGACATGTATAAAACAATACACTACATCTCAATTTAAAAAATCAATGCACTTGTAATACAAATGGGTACTAAGCACTTATCATTCTTGAGCAGAAAGAAGCAGAACAGAAAAATATAACTTATAGGAATTCACATTCAGCGCAAACAATATAGGAGCAACCAACAGGTCAGCATGCAGTGACCATACTACCAATGGAAAAAGAAAAAGTGCAATGTATCCAATATTTAAATTATCCAGTCTATTTCATAACAATGCAAGAACTAAACTCCACTAGTAAATGCAACTAAAAAACAAAAGATCACATTCCAACAATCAGAATGGACATGAATTATTTTTAAAAAAAAAAGAGTATTTTGTTTAAGGAAATTCAACGAGAATACTTACAATACAAATGTGATTGCGGTAATCAAACCAGTTCCGGATATGAACACAGCTGCAATGAGGACGTATGACGGAATAAATATCAGTCTTCCCAGAAAACATCTAACCAAATTCTATGAGCCATTTTTATCCAGAAGATCTTTTACCGTGAGTTGCCTCTCTCATTCTTAGCTAGACGTTGAAGAATATCAACCTCAATCATTGCTGCATCACGGTATTTTGGTATGCTTCTAACTACCTTGATGGCCACATATTCTCGGTTTTGACGGTCCCAACATTCCAAAACTCGACCAAACGTGCCTACAGCACTAGCAATATGCTGAGTGACACAAGCACAGTCAAAGAAACATAAAATCTGGTATTCACAGAGGCACTTGACCGCTAACCTTCACCCATCTTGCTGAGGATTTTATCTGTTTGATATTGAAGCTCAAATGAGAAATACTTCACTTGTAAAAATCTCGAAATAACTAGAGAAAAGACTACCAACAACGCTTGGAGAAAAAACAAGCACATATTAATACCATCATGGCACATAACAGAGAAGCCAGACCTACAGGTCTTGCATTATTTGAAATGTGTGAATAGCAACTATTATGACAAATTTTGAATGCAAAAACTAAGAAAAACTGAACGATATCGGCCACGTAAACAAGTTAGACCGTAAGCTTAAGTAGGAGTGAATTAATAACTACCAAAAGTGAACGTATAAGTGGAAAGTGGTTGAGTATGTTTTGGGCTTTGCCCCTTTGAATACCAAAAAAGGTCAAAAAAAAAAAGTGAACGTATAAAAAAGAGATCTTTAATAAATTTATTAATGGAAAAAAAAAAAAAAGCCATGCACAAAACCACAGCGTATTCTATCATTAGAAATTGTTCAAAGAAACTAGGAAAAGCGTGTAACGCATACAACTCTTCAATCACCTCAGCCAAAAACAAAAGCAGGTTTGAATATCACTAGAATTTAAAATGTTCACCTCTCCAAATCCGTAGTAAAACATGGAATAAAGAAAATAAATTTAGATTAACTCACATCTAGGAGTGAGATTTTCGCCAAGATTAAACACATAATGCCCTTCACGATCGTCGTCCCTTCTAGGAGGCGATGGATGCCTAGTCTGGAACCCTTCATCACCAACCACAAGAGCCCTTTGCGCCTACAAGATGAAGCAACGGAGAAGCATCCCAACTCCGTGTCAGAATTCATCTAATTGGTATTCCCCATAATTTTCCCGAAAACCTTAAAACCTAATCAAGAAATCCAAGCAAAGCAAGCAAGCAGCAACCTCTGGCTCAGAGGATGGGGCTTCGTCCCAAGTGAGACGAGGCCGTTTCCGTGTTCGTTCCCTTTCCATATTTTTGATTTCCACAGGAACCATGGACAGGGAGAAACCCTGTCTTTCCAGAAAATATCTGAGTCCCTTCACAAATATCTGCGACCAAAAAAATCTCAAATGAAAACAACTTAGGGCTTGAAGCAGGGGCTTTGGAGTTCAGGGTCTTGGACTTGAAGCTCGATGATTCAGCAAGCAAGCAGGTTCCGAAGCATGAGAATGAGAAGATGGGGTAACATTAGGGTTCGTTTTATACCTTGAAGTTGGAATATTTGCCCTTCTTGAGTTTTGCGCGAATTCTGATTCAGTAAATTGAGGTTCGCGCAATCGCACTGTGTGGGTGGTTCAATGTTAAACGACAGCATTTTGACTGCGTTGATGATGCTTATTTAGCTTAACACGACTCCGAGTCGTGACCAAAAAAATATAATATGTTGCTCTAATGGTAATGCCTGCTATAAAAACATACGTATGTTTTTATAGCTAATTTTATTTTATAGACGAATTAGATTAGGGCAAAATTTCTGTAATTGTTTTTATTTGGTTTTTAATAAATATATTATAGAACTTAATAAAATAAATATATTAAATAAAAAATTTTAAAAAAATAGAAGCATATCAAGTTTAATTGTAAAAAATATCAATGTATATATTTTTATTAAAAAAGTGAATAATTAATTTAAAAACTATTTTTTTAATCAAGTATTGATGAGTGAGTGGAGTGCGTTGGATTAAAGTAGAGGAGATTAAAAATAATTCATTGAATCACTCATTTAAAAAAAAAAGTTATTATTTTATTATTAATCTTTACATATAGATAAAATTTTTATTTATTTATTATTCAGAGTAAAGTTTTCTTTTTAATATAAGCTATTAGGTTTATCAAGGACCGTGAAGCCCAACCTAAGCCCATTCCAAAACTAGGCTATCAGGGGCCGTGAAGCCCACCTGCGCCCATACCGAAACCTCTACATTAAATTCTCGTTTTACTAGTGTTCTGAATAGAATTGCTTATAGTAAAAAATACATGTGAAAAAAACCAAAAAAAAAAAAAAACCAATGTTGTGTCACTCTTTTGAATCATTTTGGACTCGTCATGCTATTGGTGATACTGTGCAACTTAAATTAAAGCGTTTAATTAATATTTGTTCCATCTGAAAAGTTCCTTCCACTTTTGACGCTCCATATTTTACCACCCAAAAAAAAGTGAAAATACTTATTTCGTTTCTAAGGTTTATTTTGAATTACAATTTTATTTTTAATATTTATTTTATGTCAATTTTATTTTATATATTTTTTATTTTGATATTGTCTTTAAAGTTAAAGTCATTGCAAAAAATATTGTTATGAACTTCTTTATCTGATACGTTCACTATAAACATGTCATACTAATTGATTTTTGTTTTATTTTTATATTAAACACTTGATTAAATTTTAATTTTGTCTTAAATAATTTTTTTTTATTTCTCTCTTTTATCTCAAATTAATGTTTAAATATTTAATGTATTACATAAAAGAATTCACATGTCTTTTGTAGAAGTCTACATGTTACTTGGATGAATTTACATCGACATTATTCGCCAACTTTATAAATAACATTAACCATAAAAACAAAAATAAAAAAAATATTTGGAACAAAATTAACATAAAAAAATTAAAAATAAAATTAAAATTCAAGATAAATATTAAAGAAAATAACTTTTAAAAAAAATTATAATTTGATTAGTGAGGACTAATGTGAAAAGTAAAGATATAAATTATTACAAAGGCATCTACTTCACGTGCGGCGCCATACAAAGTCTCAAAAGCTTTCGGCTATTCCTTAGCAGTTTCTGGCAACATCATACCCACTGAGTCCGATCTACTGAAGGCATCAATGGCAAATTATTATATTATTATTATTTCTCATTCTCCCCTTGACCATCAGAAATAGATCGAGATCTACATAATTAATAAATATACGTGAATAGAAAAACCTACATTATATTAATAATTTAATTCATCAGATATACACAAAGTCCTTTGTTTAATATTACAAATTTAATTATACGTTATTCGAATTCTTAAATATTATAAACTCCCTACAAATTAGTATTTGAGTATACAATTTAGTTATACAGAAAGATAAATTTCAAATTTCTAATCTAGTAATAGACTTATCAAAATGAATTTGGTTCAATAGGTTAACTCATCTCAATACTGTAAATGGGACGAAGTGAATTAATAATTTAATAGTCTATTTTAAAGAAATATTTTTTGTCCAATTCCTCAAAATCCTTAAAATTTAGGTGAGTTTGAGTGGGCCGGCTCTTATGAGCATTTTATTTTTATTTTTATATTTTAAGATTTAATTTTTTTTTTTAGTTTAGTTTCATTTTTTAAAGTTTTATAGTTTCAATACTTAATTTTTATTATTTAAAATAATTAAAAGTACATTTAAAAAATTGTTTATTTTAAGGTTTAATATATATTTTTATAAGTTTAATTTAATTTTTTGAAATAAGATTATTCCAATATCTAGTTTTTATCATTAAAATAATTAAAATAATATTTTTTAAAACAAGATAAATAACTTCATACCAGCCATGACCTATGATGGGTTGTGATGAACCAGAATTTTTCAATAATAATTATATAAGGTCCGACATGACTCAACTCATACTCATCATTAGTGTCACATCTCAAATTTGGGCATGTGAGTAACTTCGTAAACTCAAGAGTATACCTCTATGGTATCCCATAAAATCTCTGATTAATACTAATGCATAACACAATTTTTCAAGAAAGATGTTTATACATATAAAAGTTCAACATAGTGAAACAGAAACACAAGTCAAATATCATACAATATGATACAACTTTCCAAGCCTAGGTGACCTATAGAGATTACAGAGCATTCCTAAGCTTTTGGATTTATAAGCGCTCCAGATAAAAAGTATTCTCGAGGAATACTAATTCTCCTGCGGATTTTCTTCGTTGACATCCACTGTATCTAAAAAAAATATTCATGGAAAGTGTGAGTTCATCAAAACTCAGTGACTAAATGACTGTGCAATAATAAATATATCACAAGTACAAATACCATAATCATAATCACAATAACAACAGTTATTTTGATATTTAGGGTTTCTATACCTCTGTATTTTATATTCAAGGATTCAGTCTCCACTTATAACCAATCATTACATGCATTGGTATATTGGGAAATGTGTAAAATTCCATGCATTGGTATCTTGGGTCAAGCCCTCAACCATTTCATGTGTATAATTCCATGCATTGGTATCTTAGGTCAAGCCCTCAACCATTCCATGTGTATTATATACTCAATTCATAATAATCAACAATAAATTTCATTATCTAACAATCATCAATAGAATCTAATTGTGATATGAGATAGAGTTTATATTGTACTTGGAATAAAAGTAAATAAAGTCGGTTAGCAAGGTCATCCACTCACATAGATTCCGTATCCCAGTCACTTTTTCGAGTTGCTACAAAGAAGAGTACGTAGCTGGATTTCAGGTTCCGCTACGGAGATGTTCATAAAGATCAGATATAGAAAGTCAGGGTTGCTTTTGTACCAAAATACTATTCATACATATAATCACTATTTATATGTACGATCACTATTCTTATATACGGATACTATTCATACGTACGAATACTATTCATACGTACGAATACTATTCACACGTACGATCACTATTCATACGTACAGATACTATTCATACCAGAAATAGAGAATACAATCTGTAAAAGAGTACACCAGGTAAGTTACCAGGAAAGAGTGGAGAGTCCCAATGGACACACTTAAGAACCATGTCTTTCCTTAGCCAAAATTTTCCTAGACATGTATTCTTCACAGTTTACATTCTATTTTGATAATCAGAGAATCAAAACAACATATAGGTAGCTAAGGACAGTTTTTCTGATGTGGAAGATCAGCCAAAGCCGCAACCACAGAGCATACTTAAGGAAATAACTTTTAAAATCTGAATGGCATAGAAAAGGGGTATAATATTCTTACCTTGGATCTAGGTTAAGGAAGAAAGACCTAAAATCTCAGAGCCCTAACGCCAAAGCAAGAGAAGTTTTGAGGAGAGGAGAGAAGAGAAATTGAAGGTGTGACTTTTGAAATGAAATGGAAGGACCTATTTATAGGAGAAGTTATAGTACTATTTACTACTATTCCATCTACCGTTCTCCTTTACTATTTCATCTACCAGTTTCACTTACCAGTTTTCATCTACCAGTCTCACTTACCAGTTTTAATCTACCAGTCTCACTTACCAGTTTTCATCTACCAGTCTCACTTACAACTATTCATTCTAGATTCCACTTTTGAACTGTATTTTTACTTAATGGGATTAATTCCATATCGTATCATCCATTATATCCCACAGTTTATAGAATCTATAAATAAAAATTTGTATTTTCAACAATATGCACAAACGAGTATACAAAAATTAAACCGATAAGGAATTTATTTTCTCCAAAATAAATTTATCGTAATTCTTGAATACTTATAACTAAAAAAAAAATATAATGGGTATTACATTCTACCCCCCTTAAAAAAAATTCGGTCCTCCGAATTCGAAAACTTACCTCATGATTCGAATAGGTGTGGATATTTTGTCCACATTTCATCTTCTATTTCCCATGTGGCTTCCTCGTGAGTATGATTCCTCCACAGAACTTTGACAATGGGAATTTCCTTGGTACGAAGTTTCTTGACCTGCCTGTCGAGGATAGCTACTAGTACCTCTTCATAAACAAGAGTCTCATCAAATCGTACGTCTTGTGGCTGGATGACATGAGAGGGGTCAGGAAGATACTTACGTAGCATCGATACATGAAATACTGGATGTACTCCCTCTAGGTTCGAGGGTAAGGCTAAGCGATAAGCCACGTTACCCACTCTTTCCACAATCTCATAAGGACCAATATATCTTGGGCTGAGCTTCCCTTTCTTTCCAAATCTCATTACTCCTTTTATCGGTGAGATTCGTAAGAAAACCATATCACCAACAGAAAACTCTAAGTCACGTCGCCGATTGTCTGCATAGGACTTTTGTCTACTCTGAGCGGCTAATAACCTCTCCCTGATCAGTTAATTTTATCCACAGCCTCCTGTATCATCTCGGGTCCCACCATTTTAGGTTCGCTTAGTTCAAACCAACCAATAGGAGATCGACATCGCCTCCCATATAATGCCTCGAAAGGAGCCATCTTAATACTAGCTTGATAACTATTATTATAAGCAAATTCGATAAGCGACAAGTGGTCTTCCCATATGCCACCAAAATTCATTACACATGCTCTCAGCATATCCTCTAAGGTCTGAATAGTTCTCTCAGACTGACCATCAGTTTGAGGATGAAAAGCTGTGCTCAAATCTACTGTAGTGCCTAGAGCTTTCTGAAAAGCTCCCCAAAATCGGGAAGTGAACTGGGGTCCTCGATCTGATATGATAGACACTGGTACACCATGGAGCTTTACTATCTCATTCACGTATAGTCGACTAAGTTTTGCCACACTGTAGGTGGTATGAACAGGAAGGAAATGTGCCGATTTAGTAAGTCGATCCACAATAACCCATATAGAATCGTATCCATTCAAAGATCGGGGCAAACCCACCACAAAATCCATAGTAATCCGTTCCCATTTCCACTCGGGAATCTCAAGCCTTTGCATCAACCCAGGTGGTCTCTGATGTTCGGATTTGACCTGCTGACATGTCAAGCATCGAGCGACAAAGTCAGTCACATCTCGCTTCATGCCCTCCCACCAATAAACTTGTTTCAAGTCCTGGTACATCTTGTTGGCACCAGGATGAACAACATAGGGCGCTCCGTGAGCTTCTTGTAAAATCTCCCGCTTCAAGGGTTCAATGTTTGGAATACACAATCTCCCGTTAAACCATAACACATCTTCTTTATCTACTGAGAAACCCTGTACTAAACCTACCTTCGCCTTATCTCTAGTTTTAACCATTTCGGTGTCATTCTCCAATGTTGCCTTCACCCTTTCTACAAGGGAGGATTTAGCTGTCATGTGAGCCAAGAAAGCACCTGACTTAGTAATCTCAAAGAATACTTCACTAGCCTCTAACTCATGTAATTCTTGAATCAAGGACCTCCTTACTGTGGTAATATGAGCTAGACTTCCCATCGATTTCCGACTAAGGGCATCTGCTACCACGTTTGCCTTCCCTAGATGGTAGAGAATGGTACAGTCGTAGTCTTTTAGGAGTTCCATCCATCTCCGTTGCCTTAAATTAAGATTTTTTTGTTCAAAGATATATTTAAGGTTTTTGTGATCAGTGAAAATCTCACATGTCTCCCCATATAAGTAATGCCTCCAAATCTTTAAAGCAAACACTACTGCTGCCATCTCTAGATCATGAGTAGGATAATTAAGTTCATGCTTTTTAAGCTGTCGAGAGCCATAAGCAATGACCTTACCGTGTTGCATTAACATGCATCCCAATCCTACCTTTGAGGCGTCGCAATATACAGTGTAACCCCCGGTCCCGATGGTAGAACTAGAACTGGTGCTGAAGTTAGACACTCCTTCAACATAGAGAAACTTTGCTCACAAGCATTATCCCAAGTATACTTAGCGTTCTTCCTAGTCAACTTTGTCAGTGGAAGAGCCAACTTAGAGAAATTCTTGACAAAGCGACGATAATACCCTGCTAAGCCAAGGAAACTCCGAACTTCAAATACAGTTGTTGGTCTAGGCTACTGCTTCACTGCTTCGATCTTACTTGGATCTACATGAACACCTTTTTGAGAGATTACATGCCCCATGAATGTTACTTGACTCATCCAGAATTCACATTTTGAGAACTTAGCGTATAACTGATGTTCCCTCAAAGTTTGCAGCACCGTTCTTAAATGTTCTACATGATCCTCCCGACTTTTGGAGTAAACCAGAATATCATCAATGAAGACGATCACGAATCTATCAAGGAAAGGTTTGAACACTCGGTTCATAAGGTCCATAAATGCTGCTGGCGCATTAGTCAATCCAAATGACATTACGAGAAATTCATAATGCCCGTATCGCGTCCGAAAGGCGGTCTTGGGTATGTCTTCCTCCTTAATTTTCAGTTGATGATAACCAGATCTCAGATCTATTTTTGAGAAGCATTGTGCCCCCTGTAATTGGTCAAACAAGTCATCAATTCTTGGTAAAGGATATTTATTCTTTACCGTGACTTTGTTTAACTGGCGGTAATCTATGCACAGTCTTAAAGAGCCATCTTTCTTTCTCACAAAGAGTACTGGGGCACCCCAAGGTGAAAAACTTGGGCGGATAAACCCCTTATCTAGCAGGTCTTGTAATTGCTCTTTAAGCTCTTTCAACTCAACGGGTGCCATGCGGTAAGGAGGAATTGAAATTGGTCTAGTGCCCAAAACCAATTCAATATTAAATTCAATATCCCTCTCTGGTGGTAAACCAGGTAAATTTTCTGGAAATACATCTGAAAATTCACTAACTACTGGTATTCGTTCAAGACTTCTTTCCTCCTTGTCTATATCTTTGACAAAGGCTAGAAATCCATGACACCCTTTTCGTAACATACGTCGGGCGGTTAACATGGATATTATGTTACAGGGAACCTCACTTCGGTCTCCTTGAAATATGAAATTATGCCCACCCGGTATACTAAAAGAAATGGTCTTGTCATGACAATTCAATGTAGCATGGCATGAAGATAGCCAATCCATTCCTAAGATCACATCAAAGTCTGTCATACTAAGCAGCATAAGATCTACCTCTGTCTCTATGTCCTTAACAGTTATCTTACAAGAACGATATCCAGATCTAACTACTAGGGCTTCCCCCATCGGTGTAGCTACCAGGAATGGTTCGTCCAGTATAACTGGCTCAGACTCAAACCTCTTGACAAACAGAGGTGACACATACGAATGTGTGGAACCAGGGTCAAATAATACATGTGCAGCTAAAGCGCCAACTAATAAAGTACCTGTAATAACAGCATTGGATGCCTGGGCATCTTGTCGAGTCAAGGCATATACTCTGGCAGTACCTCTACCAGCTGCTTGCTGCCCACGACCTCCTTGGCCTCTGCCTGATCCTCTCCCAAAGCTTCCTCCAGTAGAAGCGGTCGGTGTACGAGCGACTGGAGTAACTCTCGGTTGGGTGTGAGATGGAAGAACAGATGCTTGACCAGATTCAGAAGTAAGTTGAGGGCATTCCCTCCTGAAGTGCCCTTCTTGTCCGCAATAAAAACAAATTAATGTTCCCATCTTCCTGAGGCATTCTCCAAAATGAAATTTTTCACACTCAGGACATTGAGGCTTTCCTCTTCCTGCTTGAGAACCACCCTTGTTCGAAGAACTGTAACCACCTTTATATTCTGAGCGAGGCTTAGCTGCACTAGCTGTGGAGAATGTGGGTTTAGATGATGCAATCGGAACATGCTGTGAAGTGATGGAAGGCTTTGAGGTTCCTGAGTTCCCACCTTGGTTAAAATACCTCCCATCTCTAGACCTCTTTTTATTTTTAAATTCTTCTTTTTTATTCCACCTCTTTTCCATTCTACGTGCAGTATCGACAGCGGCAGAGTAAGAGTTATAATTAACCATATTAGGACCCACCTGCGAATAAAGGGAATCGCGAAGACCTTCCACAAACTTCTCTACTTTAGCCTCTTCTGTAGGCACCAGTTGCGGAGCATATTCTGCCAACTTAATAAACTGGGCATTGTATTCGTCTACCGTCATGGATCCTTGTTTCAAATACAAAAAGTCTCTTACTCTAGATGATCGAACACTTTTTGGAAGGAATTCATTGATAATTATTTTTTGGAATTCCGCCCATGTAATTGGTGGTGCATCTTGGGTTCTCCCATTCTTCCAGGCCTTCCACCATTTACCGACTCTCCCTTTTAGTTGAAAGGAGACAATCTCTACTTTTCGGGCATTAGAACACCCCAAAGCATCACAAATTACCTCGCAATCATCCAGAAATCGTTGCGGGTCCTCATTAGAATCTTCGCCGGTGAAAATGGGTGGCATCATCTTTAGAAACTCAGACATTTTCACGTCCTTAACTGTGCCTTCTCCAGCCCGTTTGGTCTCAATAGCAAGAGGAACCTTTGGTGTATCAACATGTTTTGCTCGTTCTCCCTCTATATGATCTAACCGATCATTCACCAGGCTAAACATTTGCATGACAATAGCAGCGTCAATCTGTTGGGCGACTCCAGCTCCCTCCGCCCGGCCACCAGTTGAACCATCAATATTTGGAGCATGTGAATTATCTCCGTGGTCAGAAGGGTTGTCCTGCGTATTAACTGGTGGAACTAAAGTCCTCCCTGAGCCTACATGCTCATTATGATTTGAAGATCCCTCTGACATCGTAGAGTTAAGTCTACACAGAGAACAGATACTTCTCAGATCAAACAAAATTACCTCATATTAACCCACCAAGGAATAAGTTATAAAAACAAAAGACACTATACTCTATAAGGTCTTTTATGGAACCTAATCCCATGGTCATGCCGCGGCTCACGACAATGGGGAAGGGCCCACAAAGAACACTTGTTGTGTAATCTATAGGGGACCTAAAACTCCTCTGATACCAAAACTGTCACATCCCAAATTTGGGCATGTGAGTAACTTCGTAAACTCAAGAGTATACCTCTATGGTATCCCATAAAATCTCTGATTAATACTAATGCATAACACAATTTTTCAAGAAAGATGTTTATACATATAAAAGTTCAACATAGTGAAACAGAAACACAAGTCAAATATCATACAATATGATACAACTTTCCAAGCCTAGGTGACCTATAGAGATTACAAAGCATTCCTAAGCTTTTGGATTTATAAGCGCTCTAGATAAAAAGTATCCTCGAGGAATACTAATTCTCCTGCGGATTTTCTTCGTTGACATCCACTGTATCTAAAAAAAATGTTCATGCAGAGTGTGAGTTCATCAAAACTCAGTGACTAAATGACTGTGCAATAATAAATATATCACAAGTACAAATACCAGAATCATAATCACAATAACAACAGTTATTTTGATATTTAGGGTTTCTATACCTCTGTATTTTATGTTCAAGGATTCAGTCTCCACTTATAACCAATCATTACATGCATTGGTATATTGGGAAATGTGTAAAATTCCATGCATTGGTATCTTGGGTCAAGCCCTCAACCATTCCATGTGTATAATTTCATGCATTGGTATCTTGGGTCAAGCCCTCAACCATTACATGTGTATTATATACTCAATTCATAATAATCAACAATAAATTTCATTATCTAACAATCATCAATAGAATCTAATTGCGATATGAGATAGAGTTTATATTGTACTTGGAATAAAAGTAAATAAAGTCGGTTAGCAAGGTCATCCACTCACATAGATTCTGTATCCCAGTCACTTTTCCGAGTTGCTACAAAGAAGAGTACGTAGCTGGATTTCAGGTTCCGCTACGGAGATTTTCATAAAGATCAGATATAGAAAGTCAGGGTTGCTTTTGTACCAAAATACTATTCATACATATAATTACTATTCATACGTACGATCACTATTCTTATATACGGATACTATTTATACGTACAAATACTATTCACACGTATAGTCACTATTCACATGTACGGTCACTATTCATACGTACGGATACTATTCATACGTACATATACTATTCATACCAGAAATAGAGAATACAATCTGTAAAAGAGTACAGCAAGTAAGTTCCTAGGAAATAGTGGAGAGTCCCAATGGACACACTTAAGAACCATGTCTTTCCTTAGCCAGAACTTTCCTAGACATGTATTTTTTACAGTTTACATTCTATTTCGGTAATCAGAGAATCAAAACAACATATAGGTAGCTAAGGACAGTTTTTCTGATGTGGAAGATCAGCCAAAGCCGTAACCACAGAGCATACTTAAGGAAATAACTTTTAAAATCTGAATTGCATAGAAAAGGGGCATAATATTCTTACCTTGGATCTAGGTTAAGGAAGAAAGACCTAGAATCTGAGAGCCCTAACGCCGGAGTAAGAGAAGTTTTGAGGAGAGGAGAGAAGAGAAACTGAAGGTGTGACTTTTGAAATGAAATGGAAGGACCTATTTATAGGAGAAGTTATGGTACTATTTGCTACTATTCCATCTACCGTTCTCCTTTACTATTTCATCTACCAGTCTCACTTACCAGTTTTCATCTACCAGTCTCACTTACAACTATTCATTCTAGATTCCACTTTTGAACTGTATTTTTACTTAATGGGATTAATTCCATATCGTATCATCCATTATATCCCACAATTTATAGAATCTATAAATAAAAATTTGTATTTTCAACAATATACACAAACGAGTATACAAAAATTAAACCGATAAGGAATTTATTTTCTCCAAAATAAATTTATCGTAATTCTTGAATACTTATAACTAAAAAAAAATATAATGGGTATTACAATTAGCTTTACAGGGCTTATAATATAGTGGGTTAGCTCAATTCATTTGACAACCTTACCTAACAATATTTAACAGTACATTTGATTCGGCTTAGGAGGCGAAAAAGGAGATTGGAATTCCAGTGACAATAAGTTTTCTCATGTTTGGTTTGCAAGCTTGATGGAATGGAGATTTTCCATTATGGAAAAAATATGCAATGTTTTTCCTTCGATTTTTTTCCATCTACCAGTGGTTGGAAAACTGCATTTCTAGATGGAATACCACCAAATTACAATATAGTCCTCGTCTTCGTCCTCGTCTCTGGGTTCTTGTCTTCGTCCATCATTTTTCCCGAAAGCAAGCATTAAAAATAGCATCGATCCACAATTCAAAACTTAAAAAAAGAATGCATTTGTTGAATTTTTCCAATTCATAATATATTGGAGAACAACAAAACTTTTGATGAAGTCCAATAATCCATAAGGTGAAATACACATTCATAGGAAAAGCAATCAAGAGAAAAGGAAAAGCGAACCCAAGAAGGTCCCCAAACTGGGCATAAGCATGGATGTTGGCTGGTTTACCAGATCTCGAAGGAACAATGATAACATCAGAGCGAACGAGAAATAGAAAGAGATTACAAAGAGAAAGAGAGTCAAAGAGTTTTAGTAAAATTTTCAAATGATTTTGGTTGAATCTTTAAGAGTCTAAGAAGGATATCTACTACGTCCAACTCTTGTTGTTTATCTTTACCCATTTCCCAAATCAAAAATATTGGAAAGTGCAAGATGAAGAGAGAGTGTGTGACCAGAAGTGCGAAGCGGAAGAGAGAGAAAGTTGAAGTGGGAAGTCTAGAGAGAGAAAGTTGAAGTGGGAAGTCTAGAGAGAGAAAATACACTGAACAATAAGGGATATTATAATAAAATTCATCTATTAAAAAATACATACTACAATTTTTATTTTATTTTTCTTATTCATTTTTTTATTTTATACCAAACAATTTTTACTTTTCATTTTTTCTATTATCTTTTCCTATTATCTTTTTTCTTTCCATTCATCTTCCCCTTTTCAATTATTAATATATAATGCGAGCCAAACAGATTGTTAATTTAGTGAAAATGGAAAGCTCCCTACAAAATTTATTTGCCAATGTCAGATACTCGAATGTTGGAATTGTCACTTCAGGAAAAATTTTACCTTACAACTCACAATTTAAAATTACGTGAACAATTGTTTCCATAGTTTTGATTATCAAAAAAAAAAAAGAGAAGACAAATTTATGATTTATAAGAATTAACTTATTTAACGTGTAAATTGCAATGGCAAAATAAATATCATTATTTCAAGCTCACGGGGCTGGGTCGCGGGTTAGGCTATTTAAAAAAATAAATAAATAAAAAATGTAAAAAAATTTGTCGTTGAAACAATCTTCTATTGATTGAAGTTAAACTGTGCTGTATTTCGGACATTATCTTCACACACACAAATACATACATAAATAAATAAATAAATAAATATATATATATGTTGTCTTTAACGGTTTATTAATCAACAATATTTATCTGGCACCATTAATAACAAATAAAATTCTCTCTATAAGTCTATTACTAGATAAGAAGAAAGTTGCACAGTAATAAATTTTACCTTTGAGTCAAATTCCTAAATTTCATCAACCAACTTAAAATATAGTAGATTTATACATGTAAAATATTTTTTTTAATA
This sequence comes from Biancaea sappan, assembly GCA_037074585.1. Classification (NCBI taxonomy): domain Eukaryota; kingdom Viridiplantae; phylum Streptophyta; class Magnoliopsida; order Fabales; family Fabaceae; genus Biancaea; species Biancaea sappan. The sequence continues at coordinate 19,171,822 of CM073498.1, forward strand.
TTTTTAAATAATTAATAAATTTAAATTTTTATATTTCTTAAATTAATTATATTATATTTAAATTTAAAATTTTAAAATTTATTTTTTAAAATTATAAAAATTTTCATATCTAAATTTATTATAATTATTAAATATAATGTTCCAGGATATAAAATGTGATAAAATATAAGTATTTATATATTAAATAATTATATAAAAGAATTATTTTTTTTTAAATGCAGGCCAGCCTATAAACCTGACCCGTTTAGAACAATTTTTAAATGAACCTATTTTATGATGTTCAAATCCGTTCAAATGCGAGTGGGCCAAAATTCATTTTGACAAAACTATAAATAAAAGAAAAAAGCATCTTTTCGAAATTAATTTATATATCTACTCTAACGCATAATTCCAATTGCAAAATTCAAAATTGATTCTGAAATAATAAAAACATGGGGTACTATTTCCCCCAGTTCCTACCGTGTTTTGCGTCAAGTAAAATATAATCCCTTCTTGAGGTGAAAATTATGGATTTTGATTCAGTTATGTAATTTTTTCAACGTTACAATGACGTTGAAATATTCAAATCATTGCAAAGTTGAAAAAATTATTTGATCCAAATCCAAAAATTATACCATCTTCTATTTATTCTTGTTTATTAATGGCTTAAGCATGAAAGATATTATGACAACGGACAATTTTGATTTGTATACTGAATCTTCACGTTTAAATTTTAACCTATTGTCATTATTCGTCAATGGCTTAAAATTTCTCTAGTCACTCACTGCTATGACCGAATAAAATTCAATCAAACCATACACGTCTTCAACATTTGATAACGACCCTTTTGATCATTACATTTGAATTTTATTCTATTGCTTATGTGGCTATTGAGACCAGAGTTCACAAATATATTATAAAAACATTTAGTCGTAGAAGATTATTGTGCCGCCATGACAACCCACATAACTCTCATTATGTAATTGGATTCTAATAAACCCAGAAAATAACAAGAAAAATGTTAGGTATACACTAAAGATTCTATTCGTTTATATCCGCTTCTTCCACAAGAAATTTATTAAGAACAAAATTCCAAAAAAAAAAAAAAAGGTATGAGCGTGAGGAGTTGCGTCAACGTTTTAATTGGCTTGAAGCTGAAGGGAGGTAGAAAGGCTTGAAGCAGTCAGGCTTCAATTTTTGTCTCTTCCCTTTATTATAATCATTAGGTCAAACCCAGAAAACAATACCAATGAATTCTGGAAAGAAAGAACTATGAGATAAGATCATAGTGGTAGGATTAGGCTAAAACTAAAGAAACTATTGATTGATTGATACCTGAAAGACAATACATATTTGAACATGTGTGTTCATGAATCCAACAAATGTCTTGGCGGTAAAATCCTAGATGGATCAGCAAAGCGTGCTGAGAAGGATCGACTGAGGTTTTCTGGTTCCATGGATTCCATGCCTTGGTCAAAGTTCTGAGAGTATGTTTCTGGATCATACACACCTTCCATTGAAGCAGAACAGAAGACTTTCCTCTTGCCTATTCTGAGTTTTCTCCATATCATCTGCCACACTGATTTCGAGCCGCAATAGCTCCGGTGGTTGCGTGGTCTCGTCGTGTAGCTCCGGCCTAGACGGATGTTTTCAGCCTTCAGGCTAGCTGACCTGAACCAGTACTTCTTCGTATCCATTTGCAGAGAGAGCCAAGTTTTGCTTACACACCTCAAGGTTGAAACTTTTAAAATGGGGCATCAAGCATGCCACATGACATTATGATGCAGATTCTGCAGATATGGATATAAATTATTGAGCACGAGAAGGAAGAAATGAAAAGGAAAGGGAGTCTCAGTACCCCTTTAGCCTCTTTTTTTTTTTCAATAACTTAAGATATTGAACCTAGACTTCCCACTTTTTTAAGTGAGGTATTTCTTCAATCTTAGCCATAATATATAATTGGAAGTTGGAATAGATAAATAAATAAATAAGCTTGAAGTAAGCAGGTGTCCCAAAGTAATTACTAATAAGGCATATTAATTCTAGAAGATTGACCCACGTAACAACAGTTGGCTTAAAATGAAATAAGTTGGTACTGTCAAAGAAATACCGCCGAAAGAGTCATCTTTTGCTAGCGCCTACTCATCTGTTTCTCTGACATCTCCTTGTAAGTATAATTGAATTCATAAAATTCAGATGATTCATGCTGAACCTCTGTAAGGATCAGAAAACATTTGACTCAACCACCATACTTCTTATTAAAAGCCAAGCACGCAACGTATACTGGTGATTCCTTTGTTCTTTTAAAAGTCAGAGGGAAATGTACAGAATTTTATGATCATACACTTGGGAACAGATGAAATGATATCATAAGGATTCTTCAAAATTCAAGGTAAGGATCAGAAAACATTTGATTCAACCACCATACTTCTTGTTAAAAGCCAAACACGCAAGGCATACTGGTGATTCCTTTGTTCTTTTAAAAGTCAGAGGGAAATGTACAGAATTTTATGATCAATCACTTGGGAACAGATGATATGATATCATAAGGTTTCTTCAAAATTCAAGATAAGGTGAAACCGATCTAATATAACTATTCATCTTCGGAAAACAACCATTCCTATGAATAAACTTACAGTGCTAATATGTCTCTATTCAATGGGGCACTTGGGGAATATAATTGCGTGAACAAAATGGTCAAAAGGCCATGGCAAAATTTTCACACAATATGAGATTGATAAATTTGTATTCCCAGCTAGAAGATGCCCTTTAGTGTAAGGATGAATCTAGACCTTAGGTTCGGAATACATCAACTTCTCATCAGAGAACTAAAGCATTTACATTGTCATACGGCTCCACCATACGAATGTGTGATTGACTTCAGTTTACCGTAAGCATCAGCACAGGTATGAGCATAGTCTGACATTGCTCGGAAGAGCTCAGGCATTCGAGTTTTGAGACTCTGAAGTGACTTCTCTCGGACCTGAATACAGTGTTTCTGGTGGGATTCAAGTTCCTCTTCTAATCTCTTCTTCAAGCTCTCGACAGCAAACTGCTTCTCAGAAACAGGGTTGTTTGTATTTACTTCCTCTCCTCTTTCATGATCCATTTCATCAGGACCTCTCCGCTGCAAATACTTCTGGTACCATTCCTCAAATGCCTGGTTTTTCCTCAAATATTCCTTTCTGGTTTCCTCACATTTCTCCTTTAGCTTCATCTCTTCCTCCTGCTGAAGAATAATCGTCTTAATCACAGCAGCAAAGGAGAAAATAGCAGATTTTGCAAGCTCATCTGGAAGCCTATCGACATAATCATGCCATGCTTGAAGAAGGGGTTGAATTGGTGGATTTTGGGCTTTTGGTGGTGATGAGATTTTCTCCTTTAGGCTGCTTTCAATAGGAATGAGATTTAATTTCAGCCAACTACTTAGAGCTTGGATGTATTGTTTCTGGTGAGTCACAAGCTTCTCAAATTGTAAATGCCATCCTTGGACAACATTACTAAGTTGGACAGTGCGATCATAATGATGCTTGGTTGTTTCCTTAGGAGCTTGAGAAATATCTAAAGATTTGAGATCTGTGACTACTTTCAGCTGGCTGTCATGATGCATGCACATGCTTTCCCACATACTGGCCATCCTGAAGAGATATCATGTGGGTTTGTGTAAAGACATATACAGACAAAATTATCTTTCCAGTAGTGGTCAATATCAGATAAAAATGAAAACCAGGATGGTATAGATGTAAAGTAAATAATCTTAGGGTATATATTGAAATTTAAAATACGCTATCCAGGCTCCGAATCTGATTTGTAATTATTAGTTCTAAGAAGTAAATTGAAGCATCAAAATTCTTATTTAGGTTGAAAAAAACCTGTTTTCGAGTAAATATATCTATAACTATTGATAATGAGTTCAGACCATATTAGAGTTTGCTTATTGGTTTCACATTTAAAACTAGTTTAGCCCAACAAACTAGAAGCTCATAACACTTTTAACTTCAACAGGAAGTTCACAATGATCCACTTTTCACTCAACTACCAAAAATTGCTTCTTAGGATTCATCATTGATGTATAGCTCTTTATGCATCACCACAAAGATATCAAATACTATAAATAACAATATAAGGGAATACTGATACAATAGTACCCTGTTCTCTCTTTTATTCGTGGTTGGTAATACTTACCCGTTAACTAGAGCAACAAGTTTTGGATATAACTGTGCATCTCGAATATGATTCACTTCTGAAACCGTCGAATCCATTGACTGCATGTCAACAATATATCTTGTATGTAAATGACTTACAGCTGCTTTGATTTTTTCCAAAGATTCAGCACTGGCATTACGTTTCTTCTGTTTGTTCAAAAGAGCAACTTTTCTCTGATATTCAAACTTCATCAGCTCAGCTTGCTGTTAGCAAGGCATTAAAGTCAACAAGATGTAAGCATTTAATTTCAAAAAGGCATGTTAAGGTCATAAATCGTCAGCTTTACACAATAGTGATTCAGAAAAGTATACACAAAGCTAGAAAAAGTAAACCATAAAAGCAAATCTGAAAATGAAATAATGTTAGAGAAAAAAGTACTCTACGTTGAAAAAAAATTGCATCTTCAGCTGTTTATGTTAACATTTGGAAGCTGATATACCATGTTTTATGAAAATGCAAAAATAGAATATTACATTTACACCTACCTTCACCTCTTCATAAAGTTTTTTTTCCCAGGCTAACAACTTGTCCAAAACAGTGGCATGAGTTTCATAATCTTCTGAATCAAAATCATCCTTTGCACCATCACCATTAGACACACCTCTGAATGACCTATTCCATGTTATGACACGCATAACTCTAGCAGAATGATCAATGTGTCCTGCTCATACCACTGAAAGTTAGATCAAGCATTTACATCCAACAAACAATTGAAAAAGTTTAACTGCTGCAGCAATTTAACGTCTAAAAAAGTATGAATTCTCTGATCTCTTTGAACTCATAAGTTGTGATATCATACTTATACCTTTGAAGAAATGGATAAGAGGATATCATAAAATATATAAACTTCCATTTACCAGGGCATTTGAAAAGAGGTAGGGGGTTTACCTTTTCACACCTGGAAAGCCCTACAAGATTCCATAAGTTGGGCTAGTACTTTTTTTTTCAAAAATGCAGAAAACTCTATGACTACTTGATTCTTCTTCAACATATGCATAGATAATGTGACATTGATGGTAAAAATAACACGTTTGAAAATTAACATGAGGATATGAAAAGGCAAAATCAAAAGATGAATGGACTAGTTCATACAAAATCCTTTGTTTAGTCATTGAAAAATGGAATTTAATGGAGAAAACCACAAAGTATCTGTTATGCTTAAACAAAGATAGACTGATCAACCTCGCTAAAACCGAACTTGAGAGACGTAAAAAGTGCACGTAAATGATCAATAGTTGAGGAAGGGTTCTTAGTTCTTACAAAAGTTCCATGAGAAATTAAGAAATACACTGCCCGGTATAATCAAATAATTAGGAAATTGACAAAATGAGGATTCCAAATCACTGAATGCTTCCTCGAGGAAACAGATTTCGTAATATTTGAGACAATAAAACATAAGCCTTAAAACACATAAAAAATTATTTTGAATACATGCCAACCATAAACATGAGTTCAAATTAAGTCACATTGCCTTCAAACAGAATTCAGAGAAAGAAATTACCCCGATTGTCTGCGAAATTTGAATGATAATGCAATCTAGTGGCCTCAAGCATCTTGGTAACTTCTTGTGCACTCTCTGAGGCCTTGAGAAAATGATCATCAAGTGCATTAAGAATCTGCATCAGATTAACGCTTGGAGCCACCTTCATTGCTCTCCTAAAATCTGGAGGCGCAGTCTTCGAATGCTCAATATGATTTGCCTCCTTCACGGCCTCCACTATCTCCTCCTGCACATTTTCCTGTACCTTCTCCGGCGTCTTAGGTTCAACTTCATTCATCCCATTACCCATATTACCTCCCCCACCACCCACATTCTCAGCATCATAATCCATTGCTTCACTCTCCTCATTCTCATCCCCAATCTCATCTTCCCCACCCAGTGATGGTCCTGGCATATTATCCACCATGAAAAAGTAATCCCAAGCCATCCCCTTAGATTCAGGCATAGGCGGTACTGGCTTCATGTCTGGGGTTCGAGGCGGAGAAGATGATGGCGGACCTTCAGATCCTCCCTTTTTCATCGACTTGCCCCCATTGCCTTTGCTCAATTTAATATTTTCTTCTTCTTCTTCTTCATCTTCTTCAGCAATGGCAACCGAATCCATACGGGAGGGTTTCTGATGTTGCATAGTGATTGGAGGCATGGTCGCAGCGCGCTTGAGCGGGCTCGGGGAGAAATTTGGGAGCGGCGGCGGCGGCGGCGGGAGGTGGTCTTCCATCGGCGGTGGAGGCGGAGGAGGCGGCTCTGAACCGGTGTCCAATGGAGGCGGCTGGTGAAGCTCATGAGGGACCTGGCTCTCGCCGAGGCCGTAGTCGCTTAAAGCAGCGCCGGTGTTCTTCAAAGCCATGGCGTATCCGGAATGCCCCGCGGCGAAGGCGTTTCGAGCAACCACCGCCTCTTTCATCAGGTTCTTGCGTTCCTTACAGCGAGCCACCGATTCTTCATTGTCTATCCTCGATTGCGCACAACCCATTTGTGAGCTGAGAAGAACTATGCTAGGGGGTTTTGTGAGAGAGAAGACTTTTTGCTTTTAAGGCAAAAAAAGAGGAAATGAAGTGGTTATATCATGCTAAAACGGCTTGAAGATCTATGGGGTTCGTGACTCGGGTGAGAGAGGAAGAGAGAGAAGAGAGGTAGCTAGCTATGGCTGGGTAATGTGAAGAGCACGAAGGAGTGAGAGTCAGATACAGCCAAGAGAGTACAGGACAGAGAGCAGAGTGTAAAGAACAGGGATTTGCACAGTCGCAAAGAGTAAGAAAATGAACGTGTACTCGCCACATTTAGCTGCTAGGTGTCATTATCAACGTTTTTAAAATAACGGTCACATTTTTTGAGGCACAGCACACTATATATTGGGTTTAAGGCTTCATTTATTCAGTTTTTATTTTCTAAGGTGCGTAATAATTTTAAATAAAAAAATTTTATTTTCATAAAACTTGCTTTACTTTATCTCTTCTAAAATTTAATATTTAATAAATAATTCTATCAAATTTTATAATTTATATAAAACAACATTTTCATTAAATATTTGGCTAACTAAACTAACAATATTTATTTGTTAAGTTTTAAATTTTTTATTTAATATGTAATTTTACTTTTTAATTTTTATTTCATTAATCTTTTCATAATCTTATTGCTGGTCAAGTTTCTAATTTTATTAGACATAAAAGTAAGTTTGGACTTGGATTATTATTTTTGTTTTAGAAAAAAAAATAGGCATCCAATTTATAATAAAATATATTGCATAAAACATGTAAATAATTTAGAAATGAAATAAGAAAAATCTCTGGGACGTCGACCTCTCACACTACTATTTTATTTTTTGTGTCTTGGTAAAAGAGAGAATAAAAGAAAGTTAATTTTTATGGAGATTGACCTCTTCTTTACAACATCCAATGAAATATCAAATATCACATTTTTATACACATGTGAGATGGCATTTATATATATATATTTTTTTTAAAGAATGCATTCTTAGAGTTAGCCATAGTGGCATTAAATTCTTATTGAGAATGCAAATTTTGTACCATATCTAGATTTTATTTTTCAATACTTTATTTAATACTTTAAATTATTTTTATTGTGCTATTATTATTCTCATCTTTTGTGCAATCCTCGTATTTTTTGTTCAACAACTTTAATATTATTATATTTAATTAACCTTATAACTACATATATATATAATAATATCATGCTTTTCACTTACGATTTTTATATCTGTATTTATACACATATAAATTACATTTATCAATATTATATAAATAATATTTGATAAATTACCCAATGCATCGCCAGATATATAATTAGTGTAAATGAATTTAAATGTATGTGAAAATAGAATAACCCTTTATTGAAGTTAAATTGCATGTTTTGCCATAACGTGGAACATTATTTTAAATTTTAAGTTGAAAGTTATAAATAATGTTTAAATAATCATATCAAGAATTGAATCAGAAAATTAATTGGATTGTGGTTAAGTTAAATTAAAATATTTTCAAAACAAACTATACATATTTATAGTTTAATTTATTAAAATATTTAAATTAATTGTAAGAATAAAATTACAAGTAATTTACTTTTAAAAATGTAATTATCATATCTAATATTATATATTTTTATAATTTTTATAATATAAATTATTTTTTATTTTAATTAATTTTTAAAAAATATTTTCAAAATAAAATATAAATATTTATAATTTAATGTTTTACAATATTTGAATTAATTATAAGAATAAAATTACAAGTAATTTAATTTTTAAAATTTAATTATCATATAATATTATATAGTATTATAATTTTTTATAATATTCATTATTTTTTTAATTTTAAGTTAGTTTATATAATATAACACGATTTGTAATAATTATTTTTAGATAAAATCATTAATAAAAAATTAAACAAAAACAAAGTGCGCAAACACCATTAGGAATTCCTTGATTTAGGACCTGTTTGGAATAGCTTATTTTGAACTTATCTGGCTTATCTTATGACATAAGCGCTTATGCGTGCGTTTGGAATACCTTATAAAAATAGCTTATGACATGTCAATAAGCTGTTTTCAACTTATTTTCATAAGCTCTCCATAATAGTTTATGAAAATAAGCTGAAAGCAGCTTATGGTAAGTTTGTCTTTATACACTATTCAATTATATAAATAATTTATATATAAGCGCTAATATGATAAGTTTTTATTCTATAAGTACTTAAATAAATTGTTTATCTAAACATGACCTTAATGGTAAATGCTTTATTAGTCATCATCGCATGTTCGCCTCTATGTCATTTGTTTATTATCTTTTAGACAAGAGTGTACTTTTAATCTATAACCTTAATTTTGGTTCAAATTTTATTTTAGTCCCTTAATTTTGTCTTAATTCACTTTAGTCCTTTAGTTTTTAAATATCACTCAAATGTTTCTCAATGAAGGAGAAGAGGGCAGTTTTGTTATTAATCAAGGAAATAGGGACATTTTTGTCATTACAAGTTCGAATATAATATAGCAATAATAAAGTTGATTAGTTGGTTTTAACATGTACAAAATAAGTTGCCATATTAGCACATACCATTAAAAATTTGGACAATGTTAGGAGTTGTTTGTGATTAGAAAGTACCTGATAAGCTCAAAGGAAAGTTTTATCGTACTGTTATAAGACCAGTAATTTTATATGAGAGTGAATATTGTGTGATGAAAGGACAACAAGAACATAAATTTAAAGTAGCAGAGATGAGGATGTTGCATTGGATGTGTGGTGATACAAGAAGAGATATGATCCGTAATGATCATATATGAGGTAGAGTTGGAATGGCACATATTGAGGAAAAAAATGGTTGAAAACTGTTTAATGTGGTATGGACATGTTCAAAGAAGACCGTTGGAAGTGCCAATTAGGAGAGTTGAGCAAATGGTTTGGAGCCCTGTGAAGAAAGGTCGATGAAGACCAAAAAGGACACTTAGAGAAATTATTGATCGGGATCTTCTGATAAATGAGATATCTAAAGAGTTGATCATTGATAGAGCTCAATGGTGTCATGCGATTCATGTAGTCGATCCCACCTTGAGGGATAAGACTTTGTTGTTATTGTTGTTGTTGTTGTTGTTGTTGTTGTTGTTGTTGTTGTTGTTGTTGTTGTTGTTGTTGTTGTTAAGATTGAGGTGTAATTGAAACTAATAAAAAAAATATGGATATAAGTCACACACGATGAAGTTCAAGAATATAACTAAAGCATGAACCTAATTAAGCGTAAGGGCATAAAATGTTTTTTTAACCTTTAAATTTTAAGTTGAAAGTTAAAAACAATGTTTAATAATCATACTAGTAGTTGAATTGCATAATTAAGCAATTTACAATTGAATAATTGGATTGTGGTTAACTTATATTAAAATATTTAAAAATTATTTTTAAAATAAATTATACATATTTGTAGTTTAAATTTTTAAACATTTAAATTAATAAATTGTAAGAATTAAATTACAAGTAATTTACTTTTGAAATTTGATTATTATATATAATATTATAGAGTATTGTAGTTTATTTTTAGTAATATTAATCAAATTTTTATAGCTTAAAGTTGTTTTACTTACACAGTATAAGATGATCTGCAATATTTTTTTTAAATAAAATCAACAATTAGAGATATTATATATATATAAAAAACAAAGTGTACATCATACAAAGAGGCATTTCTTGATTTGATGGTTGATACTTCATTGTCACTTGCGTTTTTTTTTTGGACAAATAGAAATGGATTCCATTAAAGGCATTTAGTCTAGATACATGAGATAATACAAGATATAATATAAAACAATTACAATACATATCTGAAGTCATAGGATGATAGGTACATAAAATTAGAGTATACACCCTTAATTAGTACTTAGGTCATAAAAGAGACAATACACCTTTAGACCAAATGGATTAAGGTTAATAATACCTAACCCAAAACAAAGTGGGCTGTTAATGCTTAACAAGGTTTTTTTTTTAAAACATAAAATTTGAAACTGGCCTGGGCCTGAATCATCAACTCTTCCAAGCCCTCTGCTGGTGCTACCATTCCTCTGAAACCCACTCTGTCTGTGAAGCATTTTGTCAAACAATCACAAGGCATGAACATGGGAGAGTCAGCACCAATGAAAGAGCCAGAGGAAAAAGGCAAGCTTATTGCAAAGCCAAATAACACAGACCCTTGTGGACCTTTAATCAAAAGCCTCTGCAGAAGGATCCCCTGCCACTACTATCTTTGATGTCACTCGACTGGCCTGCGTTTTGGTTTATGCAAGCCAAGGATGAGGAGATAGCATCGGGAAGGAGAAATCAACGACGGACGGACTTTTTTTTAATATAAAAACAAAAATTGGATATGGATTTGGAGATGAGATGGTGGGCAAAAACTTCAAACACCTCCTCGCCCTTTGAAGCTTCGAACCCAAAAACTTGCCAAAGCCCATTCAGATTTGTAGCCGGCCACGCAACACTTGCATTCTCACCACTATCCATCAGCAATGCAGATAGCCAAGGGTAGAAGCGAGATCCAAAACATCAAAAAAAAAAACTCTTACAAGAAGAGAGGAAAACTTCTACAAAGAGAAGAGGAGAAACTTACACATAAGAGATAGGAGAAGAAAAAAAAAAGAAAAGGGAGGCAAGTGTAAGCCGCCTGAGGCGGCCCTCACCAGCAACTACTATGGTTGTGGGAAAACCCTAGCAGAGAGGCTTTGGGAGGCTTTCAACTTCCTTTTGCAACCAGAAGAATAGAGGCTTCATTGTCACTTGTATTCAAATCTATTGGAAAAGGTGTTAAAATAGTTTAGGCCAACCTTAGCCCACTTTGCCATAATATGATCAAGATTGAGTCAATTTGACCAATTTTAAGTATAGGTCAAAGTTTTATAACCTCAACTCGACTCTGTTAGGGCACAGAGCTAGAGTGAACAAAATCATATTTAAAAATAAATAAATAATAATAATACAATATATATATACACACACATAAGCAACTAATTTATTTAAAAAACTTATCAAATATTTAAAAATTAAAATGCAATATTATCTTCAAAGTCAACATATTAAATGTCTAAAATAATACATCTTTTTTGTTACATAAAATAAAAGATTTTTAATAATTCAAATGAAAGCTAGTTTCAATTTCATCTAAACTATCAAAATTAAAGTGGAAAATAAAAAAGTGGGTTTGGCTGGCCCTAACCCAACCTTAGCCCATTTTGGCCCTAACATATTATAGGGGTGACCTATTTTTTCAAACAAACCAACAAATTTTGTAGTCGAATTTTAATTATTTTTTGTGAGCCAATGAGTCACTTGTGTATCATCTTTTAAAAGATGGTATTATATATATATATATATATATATATATAAAGTGTACATCATACCAAGAAGCGTTCCTTGGTTTGGTGGTTATTGCTTCACTAATTTTATTGTCATTTGTATGAGTTTGTTCCATGTTACTTGAGTATATCATTTTTTAAAAATTAGCCTTTTAAGAAACCTATTGGGTCTTCGATCTAATATTTCAACATCACGTTAACAAGTTCACTAAATGTCATTCGTGTGCCATCTTTTAAAAGTTAGTTTTTTTCAAAAACTTGTTCGATACTCGATTTAACCTAAAAATATTAAGTTTGAGTGGTTCAATTTGAATACCATTTATACCCAAACCCAATACAAGCTTGATTTTGCTAAACCATACTATGCATTACCAGTTCAAATCGAACTTGATCCAATCCCTAATATGACTAGACCATATTGAGTGAACCTATTTGGACTAGGTTTGATTGGACCATGACAACTTTGACCAATTTGGATGAACCCAGTTCGTTCAGGTCCCATAGATTTGGACCAATTTGATTTATTTGGCTGAACTCAGTCAATGCTCGATTTTGACTAGAGAAACCGATTTGAATCAACTTTGACTAAGTTGGATAATGGCTCGAATTGAACCTAGTCCAAATCTCGAGTCAATTAGACCAGACTCCATATGATTGGTCTAGGCTAAAACCTCAATTTGAGTATATTGGACTAATTGGGCTAGTTCGAACTGAGTTTGACTATAATTAATCACTTATGACTAGTTCTTATGAATCTCATGATATGAATATGTCAATCCGTTTGAACCAAATATGATTAGACTCGATTTAATCGGATCCATATCAGGCCTAGCCCATTTAGGCAATTGTGTAGATCCTTTTATTGTAATTGTGTATGAAAAATGGTCCCCATGAAGATTCAAAGAGGGGCAAAGAAGGTTAACTGAGATTGAGCAATGATCCTCTCTTCCTATTAATCTTTTACCAATGTTATGCTTTTATATTACACAGTGTATTAATAAAGTGACATATGATTACTCTATACTTTCACTAATGCAATCAACTTTCTTACTTGTCCTAGAATTAAGTTGGGCCAAGTAGGCCATCTGATTGAGGGTGATAGGTAAGATCCATTTGAATCCCACATTGATCGAATGACCCCTATTGGCTCAACAAGGTGCTGGCCAGCAAGGGAGTCGATCCCCTCACTAACACCTTACTCATGATAAACAATACTATGTAATTTGTAAAACTGTCCATAGTATTTGGCAAGGTTTTCATAACCAGACCGGTCATTGAACCGAAGGAGGTACTAGTTTAAGGTTCAATAGTCGGATCGCGATCAAATCGATGGTAATTAAAAAAATAAAAAATAAAATATATACCTAAAAATAGTAAAATAACTATATAATTAAACATATGATAATTTATATACATAAAAATGCAAACTTAATTAAAAACAATATTCAATTACACAAAAAATGTTTCACTGTTTTGACAAAATAACATACTCAAATAAATATCCATCAGTAACAACAACAAAAACCAACTGACCAAAAACAATATATTATTAGTCATACAATCATACTCATTACTCATTATACAAATCATGCATCTCAAATCTATCAAATGCGAAAGCATCTCCACTAAGACCACCACCACCACCATTACTTCCAACTCCACCAATTGTAGCACCAACTCCAATTTCATCAAGTAACTCTATATTTGGTAGGTTAGCAATTTCTTCAACACCTAAATATAAAATAAGAAAATTTTCAAAAAATCAATAAACAAAATTAATAGTTAATAACTTAATATTTATTTTAATAATTAATAATACTTAAGACACCTTCATTATGTCTTGAGTATTCACCAACTATAGGTATTGCACTATCTTGATAGATAACATTTTCAATATCAAGGTCTTCATCAGCAAATTCTGGAGGTGTTTCTTCTTTATCAACAACCCATAAATCAATGTTGTCAATCGACTCATAATCAATAGGGTCATATTTTTTCTTCTTATATTACAACCTAAAAGAAGATATTAAAATATCAAAACAAAGTAAACATCAAAAATATAATTAATACTTATATAGTAATATACCTATTTTTCAAGCGCAAGTTGTAAGTAACAAATACAAGATCATTTAGCCTTTGATGTTCTAGCTTGTTCATCCTCTTTGTATGAATACGCTCAAATAAACTCCAATTTCGCTCATATCTTGAAGATGAAGATGTTTGGCCAAGAATACAAATGGCTAATTTTTGTAAAGTTGGAGCACTACCTCCATACAATCTCTACCATTCATCTATATAAGATATTAAAATTTAAAAGTAAAAAATTAAGTAGAAACTTCAAAGTTCAAATTTCAGACTCAACAAGTGCTTAAAATGATACTTACCAAGCCGTATTGTCTTTGCCACTTTATATGCACTTCCTCAACTGAAAGAATCTTGTCGATCACAATAAATTTGCAAATCTTTAATAGATTTAGAAAGATCATCACCACAGATACTCCTTATATCAAACAAATCAAGAAGTGCTTACATGATTCGATTATTTTCAACATATTGTTAATCAAAAAAGAAAACAGGGTTCAAAAAGTAAGCAGCTGCATGAAGATCACGTTTTAAATGCATATCCCATCGAGCCTTAATAAGATCCGTGTAAGGCTTATACAAGTGTACTCTTTGGTTAAACATTTATTTTATAGCCTTTTTCCCCTTTGCATACCTTCATAAACATAACCCATAGAAGGCTTTTCATCTCCATCTACTATCCTAAGCAATCGAATTATTGGACCCACAAGCTTTACTATGATCATACAATCATTCCAAAACTTTCCATCCAATATGATGTTACTAACAAGTTTTCTTGTGGTAGTCTTGGATAGCCTATGACTTGTAAGCTTGCAAATCATGCTTATGCTCATAAAGACTTTTTAGAGTAATAAAGGTTGTGGCAAATCGAGTTACCCCTGAACGCACAATTTCTTTCCAACCTTCTATTTTCCTAAGCCAAGATAGAAATATCATATGATTGTACACAAAAACAGTATTTTTCGATGCCTTAGATGCAAGCTCAACTACATGAAACATACTATCAATATCCTTCAAAAGAAGATTCAAACAATGTGTAGCACAAGATGACCAATAAATATATGCATATTTTTCATGAATTAACTTGCCAGCAGCTCTATAATTAGCTACATTATTAGTCACTACATGCACGACATTAGTAGGTGCAACCCACTCAATAACCCCAGAAAATAAATCACGCAATGTTTTAGCATCCTTCACTGTAACATCCCAAATTTTTTTTAATTTAAGTTTTAAAGAATGGTAGAATTAAGCTATTTATACTTTTAGATGCCTCGAAGTAAGTAATCAAGGAAAGACATGAGAAATTAGGATAAATGAGCTAAGAATAGAAGAAAAATGAAGTTCTAAGGGAATTAGTCGACTAATGGTAGCAATTAGTTGACTAATAGCATCAGAAATCAAGTCAGGTTACTGATATCTATAATCAGTCGACTAATGAGGAGAGATTAGTTGACTACTTACTGTTTGTAAAGCTGAAATTTCTGGTACTGTAGCAATCAGTCTACTCATCATAAGCAATCAGTCAACTAATCGCCGGTTGAACTGCGAAAATAAATCGGTTCCAACTGAAAAATCAATGGGAAATTGACTAGAATATCCCCAACATGCCAACAAAGCTCTGAAACAAGAAAGTAGGGGTAAAAGAGGGTTTTCCATGGTAAGAAGACGCTTGAGACCTTTTAAAAACAAGAAAAGAGAGAGAAATGACATTTTATGGAAATTAGAGAAGAGAGAAAGAGAAAATGTGAACGAGAAGAATAAGAGAGAGAAAGGACTTCTAGTTGGATTTCTAATAAGAAAATCATCAAAGGTAAGCTTTTTAACTTAATTTCTGTAGTTTAGATGGATTCTAGTGCTTGAGAATTTATAGAACAGCAATTTTCAAACTAAGAGGAAGAAAATAAAAGGAGGGGAAGTTTGAAAATTGAAGAAACAAGATGAGTTAGAGAGAAACTTGGAGAGAATTCACAAGTTCAACTATAGAAATAATTAAAGGTAGCTAGTTATTCATAAAAGCAATTTATTTGCAGTTATTTATCATGCTCGTGTATGATATGTTGTAATTTATGCTAAATCTTTTCATAAATGTTTAAGAATATGCTTTCTCATGAAAGTAGAACTTGATTCCTTATGAGATGAAGTAATTCCTCTAAGGATATAGTGAGTTCTCTCCATGAGATAGCTACAAAGCACTTTTTTTAGTTATTTATTATACTTTTATACGATTTAGCAAGTATGTATATCTTAAAGTTTTCTATGAGAATAAAGAATCAATTTTCTCTTGAAAAGTAAAGTTTATGTTCTCATGGGATGACAAAACTCCAGAAATTTCTCATGAGATGACAGAAATACCTCATAGGATGTAAAAATCCTTATGAGAAGACAGAACCTCATAAATTCCTTATGAGATGATAGAATTCCTCATAAGACGTAAAATTCCTTATAGGATGACAGAATTCCTCATAAGACGTAAAATTCCTTATATGATGACAGAACTAATAATTCCTCATGAGACATTGAGTACTTTTTCTGAGAAAGTAGCCAAAATAGCCAAAGTATAGTTCACTATACAAGAAAGAAGTTTATGACACTAGTTATATGTCCAGATATCAGTTTATATTTCATGCAATGAGCTTGTTCTTGAGATTACTTTATGATAGTTCTTTTATGTTCATAGAAATGTCACATATTTATTAAGAATTGCCTTTATGACTGAAATAGTTTATAAAATATTTTCTTTAGATAAACTAGCTATTGAGATTAAATATCTCATGATTTTATATTATGACTAACCATTTCAGGAATTGAAGTCAGAAATGTGAAAGAAAGCATAAAGAACAAGTTAGTAGACTTGTTACCTAGTTATTTAGTGAAGAATATATTATGTAAACTTTTAGAGATTTATGCACATTTGGTGTGTATATGTATAGAAATAGATGAGTTGTGTATAAACCTCACGCATTGTAGCTCCATTCTAGAAGTAAAATTGCAAGAAATGTTGAAGAAGTGTTGTAGATTATATATATTTTGAAACCAGATGATTTTACCATGTTTTCATGTTGATATTTTCTAAGGATCTGAAGTTCATGGCACATCAGTCGACCGATGCTCCTTCATCAGTCACCTAATGCCCCTCGGTTTTAGACATGTGCAAACTTAAAGACAATCAGTCGACCGATAATCTTATATTAGTCAACCAATCGTCCTCTACCCAACAATAAACTTTATATTGAAGAATTGTTTCAAGTTCTCCTTTTTTTTTATGCAATCAGATATTTTATAAGAATTTTTAGAAAAATCTATTTGTTTCACCATACTTTTCATAAGATCCATCTTACAATTTTTCTTAAATTGTATAAATTTATTAGACGTTACATTCATAACATCTGAAGCATCAACAGATTTTACAAAGGTAATACCTAAAGGACAATAAACTAAAAAATTTATCAAAGTCCTCTGCCTTATGTCACTCCAACCATCAGCCATGATTGTACATCCAGTTTTAGCCTAATTGTCTCGATGACTTACAACAAGCAATTAACACTACTTCTTGCAATCTCTTAACAAATGAACCCTCAATTCATGATATGAAGGGACTTTAAATCCTGGCCCTATAATCGCAATTGCATCTGTAGCAAACTGAAAATATGGAGACTGAATTGCATTAAATAGAATACAAGCATAAAAAAATCATCTTGCAATTGCCAATTTAGCTTTATGTATTAATTCCTTACTAGACAACACACTTTTCAGAATTGGTTGTGAACTTGGAGTTGTCCTAGAAGCAAAAAAACAATCAATTGTGTCACTCATTTTCCTCTTCACCTGGGCAACATTTTGTTGCCAAGCTTGCAAAGGAACAACAACTTCTTCACTTTCTATTCCCTCATATTCTTCATCAAACTGCTCATTTTGGTTCTTTTTTTGACATTGCCTAAATGATTCCTACATTCTACAATGAATATCATGAGACACTTTTTTGCAAGAACTTATTTGACCTGTTACACCTGCTGGATGTTGTTTCATTCAACTTATACCTCCTCCTCTATATACTAAATTACAATGAAGGCAGGTCTAAACATTAGTTTTCCCCTCTTTCCTAAAAGCAAAATGTTCTCAGCAAAATGTTCCCACGCTGGATCACTCTTTTGACGACTGGATGTATTAGGTGCTGCAGTGGATTGCTTGTCTGATGATTGTACATTGGTGGCAGTGGTGTTGTTATCATCATTGATATCTATATTTCCACTAAAGTTTCACCAAAAAAATACTAATTAGGATACTGAATTTATATGAAGGGCTTGAGCTGGGAGAAAGCCTAGGATATTACTAAAGGTGTGTCTTTTTTTTTTAAAAAAAAATTCAATATACTTCAGTTTACATTAGGCATCAGCAATTAAACAGCAATCAGACAATCAGTATAATCCAACATAATCCAGTATAATCAGTCAATTTAGTCCCAATTTACAATAATATTAGGCATCAGTAATCAATTCAACAACAGCCCAGTGAATCTAATTAACAATCAATTTTCATTTTCCAATTCAAAATATTTTTCACTCACAATCAACATCATTAATTCCATATTTCCATTCCAATTCAGTAGTCTACAATTTAACACAACTTCTGAAGACACTCGAAGGAGTGAAGCACTCACATGGAAAGTGGGAGGAAACTAGATAGGCGACGCGAAGAAGACAACAACAGTGATAGAGACAGAGGTCAGAGATGAAAATGATTTTTTCAAATTAAGGAACCAAAAGAGATTAATCTGAGTAAAGAGTAAATCATCAATGTCAGACTCAGAGATTAAATCTGAGTTTTCAATGAAAAAGAAGTGAAGGATGAAGGAAGAGTGGAGGAAGAACCTGTGCTTCGAGTTCGAAGTTCAAACAACTGCAGCAAAACGAAGTGATCAAAGTGAAGCCGACTCAACGAGCAATGGAGATGGCAGCTGCTGTGAGCGTGAAAAGTGGGAAACGAGGGGAAATGAGAAGCTTCAGCCTGCTGATCTAATTTGGGGACGATTTAGGGTTAAGCAAAATGACATCATTTTGCAAAGTGGTAACAAAAAAAAAGTGAGAACCGGTCAGTCGTTTGAACAAGCTGGTTCCACCGGTTCAAAGCCGGTTGAATCGATTCTCGGCCGATTCGAAGGCTCTCCAGTTTGAAGGGGCTACTTGGACTGGTCCTACGGCTGGTTCCAGGTCTGACCGGGTCAAACTGGCCAATCCAGTCCAATTACAACAACTATGGTATTTGGTTGGGACCATTGCTAGTTTATAATAAATTATAAATTTAGTCTTTAAAAACAATATATTTTATTTTATTTAATAGTTAAATTATAATTTTGATCTCTATAATTTCACCAAAATTAGAAATTGGTCCCTATACTTTATTTTCATGTAAAATGGTCCTTATAGTTTCCACATCCATATAAATTAGTCCCTGCAACCAGTATAGTTAGTTTTTTAACATGGTAGCTAATATGGACATTTGTGAACATATAAGCATGCAATCATTAAATTTTGCATAACTCAGCTGTTATGTCAATAAAATTTAATGTAGACGCTAAGTTAGGAAAATTAGAAATTAATGACAAAATGAGAATTTTGTTGATATGGTGGTTGAGTTATGCAAAATTTAAGAATGTTGACATGTTTACAAACGTACACATCAACTGCCATATGAAATAATTTTAACATCTAAGCCATATTAATGGTAAAGACTAACTTACACGGATGAGAAAATTAGAGGGACCATTTTACATAAAAATAAAGTATAGGGATCAATTTATAATTTTGGTAAAATTATAGAGACTAAAATCATAATTTATCCTAATTTAATTATTGAAAATAAGATGTTTAGATGGTAAATTTTAGATGACAATAAAAGATTTAACATATTGATAACAAAAAATGAATTGTTATAATTTTTCAAAAATTAAATTAAAATAATTTATTATTACAAAGTTAAATTATAAAAAATATAATATTTTAAATACCAAATCAGTATTATATTAATGATTATAACAGAGAGAAAAGAAAAAGAAACTAACGATGCATATGGATTCAAATTGTTTACTTGAATTTATGTGTGTTTGGATTTTTAGCAATAATTTTTATTGTTATTAGAAGTTTCTAAACAGTTTTAACTGTTGATATTGTCAAAGTACACTGTCAGCCTCTATTCCTGCCATGGGGAATAGAATTAGAAATTAATAAACCTGCTATAAGCCTGCCACTTATAGACGAGAATAAAAAATTAATTATGCCAAAATAGAAAAAAAAGAAAAAAAGGAACACAGATTTCGTATGCTATTCTCCCAAACCTTGATACAAACTAGGCGAACATTGATTGAGCCAACCTCCCATTTCCAGAATATGCTTCCTATAACAGAGGGAATCAGATTTGTTGCTGTGCAAAAAGGTCTTTTTTGCTAAATCGTTGTTGAAAGTGAAAAGCAGCAAAAAGCACTATTTTGCACAATAACAAATCCACGCGCATAAGAGAACTACACACGTTCCTTTGTGGTAAAATTTATTGTTATTAGTACAATTTGAGTCGTATTTTAAGAGATATTATCTTTTAAAAAAATTATTTTGTGACTACATAAATTATTATGTATTTACCAAATTTTCTTTAAAATTAAACAGACCATCATGAGAATTTCTCTGGTGCCAGAACTGTAAAAACTTAAAACATAAAACTCAAAAAATTTGAAAACAAAAAAAGAAAAAATAAAACAACTTTTGGCCGTCTTTCGAAAATAAGAGGGAGGAAAACTTTTATAAGCACAAAAATATAATAATAAAAAATATAAATTTAAAAGACTTTTAATAATAATTAAAAATTAATTATAAAATATTAAAAATTATTAAAAATCGTCTCATCCCTTTTATTATCTTTTAAAATATCAAGACATTATTTTTTCCAATATCCTATGCTTGAATCTTTGGAATTTCTGTGTTATGTTTATAATTTTTATGTAGAATCAAAGGATGCACGGAAAAAGTTATCCGTGTCTGAGATAGGATTCACCAAAAAAATGCAACGTATAGATTACACGGTTATTAAAGGTCATTTATATATTTACTTTTACGTTGAGTCTTTATAAATTATGGTTTGAATTATATTAATATAATTTTAATATAAAATAATATATTTAAAAGTCTTTACATTAACATAATTTTACTTTTAAATTATAATTTTAGTAAAAGTTTCAAATTGTTATTTATATAAATCATAATTTGCCTAAATATAAATTTATTTAAAATCAATTCTAAAAATATAGTTTGCCTAAATTTAAACTTTTTTATCTGTTTTTCAAATACACACTTAGATTTTAGCTTTTACGTGACTTTTCTTACATCTTTGCCCTATGTTGCTGGAGGATGAAATATATAACATTCAGATAAGAATGAGCAGTGAAGTAAAATAGAAATGAGAATAATTTCAGGTATGTAAACTTAACCATAAAATTTAAACCTAATACAATATTATCCATGCGTTATCTGACTTTTCTTGTTGTAAGCTCCATTCCATAGCCAAATCATATTCAATATGTGAATTAGACACATGTGCAAACGAAGTCTAAACAAATGTAGAAAATTAAATACGCACAATTATTTAAATTAATATATTTATTAAAAATTGAAAAGTCATAACTGTTTAATTTCTAACGATAAACACTATTAATTCTTTTAAAATGCTCAACTAATCATAGTGAGTGTTTGGAAATAAGTTGAATATAATTGTTATTGAGTATAATTGATTTTTAAAATGAATTTTAGATAACTTGGGATTTACATGAGCATAATTTAAAGCAAAAATGAAATAAACATAGAGGGGAGAAATCACAAATAATGTAGGGACTAAAATGAACAAAAATTTTTTAAATTTGGGTCAGAGTCCAACGGGGGCTCAAGATTGTAATTTTTGTGGGTCAGAAATCACAATTTTTTCCCAACCAAAAAAAAAGTGTGTAAAAATAAAAAATTAGATAATTTCACTACTTATTAGTATTATTATTATTATTAAAATGCAATAGAATTATCATAATTTATATTTATATTCGACAAAATTTAATAATTAACCTACCTTATAGTAATATAAATACCAATTTGCTAGTATTTCTTTTAGAAGTTGAAATATTCCAATTTCAATTTCATTTAGTCCAAAAAGAGTTTTTTGAAGGTACGGAACACTGCTGCGGAAAATTTCAATTTCTAGCTATCAGTGAGAGTACCGCCATTGCAAAACCACCTTCTCTTCCCAGTCCGCGTCGACTGGACACTAGACATGAGGATTCAAGGGGTTAACGACATCGTATGTGCGACTCTTACGGCTACAGCCCGGCGAAGAAGAGCCTAGCGTTTCTGCGTACAGCCCTGGATTCCCACCTCTTCGACCATGGCGTCTGGTTCGCCTCGGGACCGCATTGATCAGGTCCTTCTCCTTTTAATTTTGAGTTTTCGAGCCCCAAATGCCGCTCAATTGCGCATTATGTGTGCACACCTTCTTTCTTCCATTTTCACTTTGGTCTTATGAGCAAAACCAATACTTACCGTTATGTGTCAAAAGTTTCGCAGAGATTTTTTTTTTTTTATATCCATTTAGTTGCTTACAGGAAAAAATCTGTCCGTTTGAATTGATTTCCAGACTCATCTGGTGTAAACAAATTTGGCGCACAAATTAGCGAAACCACAGTCGTTGACTAATGTTTCTTTATTTGTGTCCTAGGAGTTGTGCTTGGCAGTAGCTTCGAGTTCACATATACAACCTAAATGCATTGCTTCTCAACTGTGTTTTTGGCTTATGTTTACAGTTTTTCGTTTCAAAGAAAAGGAAAGCCGTGTCACCTGTTCCTAAATGTGGAAGATCTGAAAAAGATGCAAGAAATACACTCGATGGGTCTCCAAGTGCTAAAGGTACCCTGGACAGTTACTTGGTTACTTCGCAGGAAAATTGCAGTTCTGCTACTCTGTCATACAAGACCAGTGATTCTTTGGCTAGGGAGGATGCAGTTAAAAGAAATTTGGCACCAGTGATTGATAGTTCTTTTGATGATGAACATAAGCGGCCTGTTCCATCAGCTCAAATTCATCAAAACTCTTTAGCGACTCAGAATGGGCTAATGAATGAATTTCTCAATGGGAGTGACGTAGCAGTTGAAAAACCTGCCCAAGAAAATTGCTTAGATTGCAGACAGGGAGAGGAGAACTTGGAGCTCCGACAGTTTGCAGCAGACTATTTGTCATTGTATTGCAGGTATTTTCTATATCTATCGGAAATTTGTTTGAAAGTGTCAAGATCCATCTGTCCCCAATGGAGATAAGCAACCAGAAGCACTGTTGCTAGTTACCTCTATTTTTTTTTTTCCCCTTTTGCTTTTACTCACATTTTTCCTCCTCCTTTTTGGGTAAACCTATGCAACCTGCAGTGACTTACACCCAAGCTTTAACTCTCCATCGGAGCTGAAGGTCGATGGCTGCAAGAGACATGGTACGTTAACATTACCAGAGGGGAAGAGTAATGTGACCCAGAAGGTTAATGACACCAGTAGTGAGTCACATTTTGGAGACCAAAACCTTTCCTCCAGTGATAAAACCCGTGATGACATCAATTTTGGTGTTGTTGGTAATGCTTCAGAAACTGTTTCTGGCTGTAACACAAAGGTTAAACCAAGTTCAAAACTATTTTGGATTTTATAGCCAAGTTCTCATTGTGATTTTTGAGATATATTTTTATGCCATGCCTTCTAAATGGCAGGTTTCTACCGGTGATGATACAAATGCCATGGACAAAAGCTTTAGAAGATGCAATTATACGCCTAAATCATCTACGAATAAGACAGAATGCTATACCCCAGGATCCTTGATTGTTAAAGCTTGCACTAAAGAGACCCCAAAGTCAACACGTGGGAGCTCAATGTTTTCACCTGGAGAGGCATTTTGGAATGAAGCAATTCAACTAGCTGATGGTTTTTGTGCCCCCATGACTAATAATTCTTTTGAGATTACTGGAGAGACTAATGCTGCAGGAGACCAAGTTTATATGAAGAACTCATGTAATTTACAAAACAATGAGGGCAAGCCAAGGAAAACGTTGGATCAGAGTGAAATCAGAATTGAGAATTCAGAAAAGGGTACTCCTTTACCGAAGGTTGGGATGCATGGAAAAAATTCTGTGAAAGAAGTGTCCAGCCTACCTGTTAAGCATTTTGATTTTTCGTTTGAGGACACTAATTTGGATGAGAATTCCCCACAACAATGTCGTGCTGGTGGTCTGATCAGTGTTGCTGATGAGGCTCATAGACAGCTAGAAGTCAGTTCAGTCAACACTAAAAAAGTGAAATTTAGCAAGAACTTTACTACAGTTAGGACAGCTCATACAAATGAAAAGATGAATGAAGTGCAAGAGAAAACTTCAGTCCCTGCTGTATACAAGAAAGTGAATTTACCAAGTCAGGATGATGATAGTTTGACATCTAATTCACCTGCTACTCGTCCATCTGAAGAAACTAGTACTCCTTCTAGCAATGTCTCATTTAATGATCGTCTAGACCTAAACAGGTGGCTTCCACCTGAAATCTGCAGCATATATAGGAGAAAAGGAATCTCAAAGCTGTACCATTGGCAGGTATATATGCAACTTTTTTTTTTTTTTCTCACTTCATCCTCTGGCTATGTGGTTGACTTGGACCTCTCCTTTGATTACAGTTATAATCTTTGCCTCTTCTCATTGATCCTTGATCCTTTGCTGTGGAGTATAATTTTTCTGGGATTAGTAGTTTTTTCCATGAAAAATGGTTTATTTTATCTTTTTTAAACACCCTTGGTTGTTTGAAACAACTCTTGTTTTAGATTTGATGTTACTTTAATAACAATTATCATTCCTTTTTCTATCTTTTAGGTTGATTGCCTTCAGGTGGATGGTGTCTTGCAAAGAAGAAATCTTGTATATTGTGCTTCTACAAGGTACTCTCTCATGTAACTGGAAATTAACAACAACAACAACAAAAACATAGCCTTATCCTACTAAGTGGGGTCGGCTACATGGATCGCACGACGCCATTGAGCTCTATCAATGACCATCTCTTTAGATATCTTATTTACTAAAAGATCCCGTTCAATAATTTCTCTAAGTGTCCTTTTTGGTCTTACTCGACCTTTTTTCATAGGGCTCTAAACCATCTGTTCAACTCTCCTAACTGGCGCTTCCAACGGTCTCCTTTGCACATGCCCAAACCATCTTAAACGATTTTCAACCATTTTCAACTCTCCTAACTGGAAATTAACATTAGAACATTTTTGTGTCCTCTTCAGTTACATGCAAGTAAAAAAATTAGGCAGGACATAAATTTGGGAGTAACGTGGGTTTTCATATCATGTTGTTTTCACTTGTGGTGGACTAGGGCATATTAAGATTCATCTTCCACCATAAGGATTTCTTCATAGTCCCAAATTTGGTTTTGACGACAAAAATTTTTGGTCTACAACTCTATGCTGTTTCTTCTGGGACCAATAAAAAAAGTATAATATCTAATTTTTTAACTACTAGTTTTTTTTCTTGTGCTTAACCTCCCAACTTGTTCCTTTTATTTATTTATTTTTTTGGGGTATTCTGCATGTTTTTATATCTTTTTTTTCCCTTTTATTTCTTTGTCATTTTGATGTGATTTTCGGAAGGAAAACACTTGATCGATTTTTTGGATAGGTTGAAAGAAACAAACAAATGAAACCAAATCACTCAATTGATAAGCCAAAGGGCGCCACAACTAAGAGAAATGATTTTCTGGATAGGTTGAAAGAAACAAACAAATGAAACCAAATCACTCAATTGATAAGCCAAAGGGCGCCACAACTAAGAGAAATGGGTTGATCTCGCCACACTCAAGAAAGAAGAACGTGAGTGATAAGAAATCTAGTTGCTCTCGCCACTAACACAAGTTAGATAAGAGAAAGAACTCAAGAATCCTCTTGAAAGCAAAATGCCAATATCTCATATATGATTCAAAGATGGTTTACAACAAATGGCAAGGACCCTTTTTATAGAGGGTCTCCAAAACAAAAAGACAAAAGACTCCAACTAATGCATTAAATGCATCAACTAAAAGTCAAGTAGTGCAGGCTAAATGTCAAAGACAATAAATGCATAGGTAGCTAAATGTCAAAGACAATAAATGCATAGGTAATAGACTACAACTATATTCAACAAATGCAACTATCCCACATGCAATCTTTTTCACACTTCTTCCACTTTCAACAAAGTGGTTAAGCCCAATCCAAGCCCTTTAGCCCTTAAACGAGTTAGAGGCCCAATTGAAGTGTTCTCCCTTTCTTGGGCTGCAATTAGTCCAAGCTCTTTAACCCTTGAACGAGTTAGAGGCCCAATTGAAGTGTTCTCCTTTTCTTGGGCTGCAATGGGGTTATCTTTGATTACATCATCTTCCCCTGGTTGAAATGGATTTGTCCTCAAATCCAAGTCTTCTTTATCTTTTAAGTACGGGGAAAGATCCCTCACATTGAAAGTAGTAGAAACAGCATAGTCTTCAGGCAAATCAATTTTGTATGCATTATCATTTACCTTGTATATGATACGGAAAGGACCATCTGCCCTTAGCATTAATTTGGACTTCCTTTGGTTTGGAAATCTTTCTTTTCGAAGATGAACCCACACTAAATCTCCAGGACTGAATTGAACAAATTTTCTTCTCTTGTTGGCAGTCTTCTCATAGATGGAGTTCTTCTTCTCAATTTGCTGTTTAATGTTTTCATGTAACTTCTTTATCATGTCAGCCTTCATTTTTCCATCTATGCATTCTCGAGCTTCAAGTGGTAATGGTACTAAATCAAGTGGGCTCAATGGATTAAATCCATAAACTACTTCAAAAGGAGAGTGTTTAGTAGTACCATGTACACTTCTATTGTAAGCAAATTCAGCATAGGCCAAACATTCATCCCAACTTTTCAAGTTTTTGCCAATGATAGTTCTTAGCAAAGTAGAAAGCGTTCGGTTCACCACTTCAGTTTGCCCATCAGTTTGTGGGTGACAGGCAGTACTAAAGAGCAACTTTGTTCCCAGCTTTCTCCATAAAGTCTTCCAAAAGTAGCTAAGAAATTTGGCATCACGATCTGACACGATACTCTTTAGAATGCCATGAAGTCTCACAATTTCTTTGAAAAATAAATTGGCGATGTGCACAGCATCGTCGGTCTTATGGCATGGAATAAAATGAGACATTTTTGAAAAACGATCAACAACAACTATGACCGAATCTTTACCTCTTTGTGTCCTTGGAGAGAAAGTATATGAGAGGGAATGACAAGTAGGAGGAAGAGAAAAAGATAATTCTGTATTATTGCACAGAGAAGCTCCAGAACCCACTTATAGGGATACACCACAACAACAACCAGACAACAAAGAAAAACAGAAACAACCGCTTAACAGAAACAAGAAACTAAAACAAAAAACAAGAAAACCAAGAACACAACTAATTATTTAACTGCCCCCCTCAAACGAGGAGGAGAAACAACAAGACCGAGTTTGCTGCAGAGAACTCCAAATCTTGATCCAGCAATGGGCTTGGTAAACACATCAGCTGGTTGTTCAGAGCTAGGCACATAACCAATAGAAACTTCCTTAGCTAGTACTTTATCTCTAACAAAATGTAAATCAATCTCAACATGCTTTGTCCTAACATGCAATACAGGATTAGTGGCAATAGCTTTAGCACTTAAATTATCACACCACATCATAGGAACCCCAGAGATGGGACACTTTAGTTCACTCAGCAAAGACTTCAACCACACTTCTTCACTAGTTAATGAGGCTACAGCTCTGTACTCAGCTTCAGCACTTGATCTTGAGACAACACTTTGTTTCTTGCTAGACCAAGAAACCAAAGACTCACCCAAGAACACACAATGACCTCCAACCGACCTTCTATCCATGATATCATTTGCCCAGTCAGCATCTGAAAACCCAGTGAGAGACAAGTCAATAGAGGGCTTGATGTGAAGACACAAGTCGGTTGTACCCTTGAGATACCTTAGAGCACGTTTTGCTTTCATCAAATCAACAGTTGAGGGGGTACTCAAATGTTGACTCAACTGATTTGTAGTGAAAGAAATATCTGGCCTTGTGCAGGTAAGATATTGCAAACCTCCAACCAAGCTTCGGTAAAGAGAAGGGTTCTCCAAAGGCTCTTCTTTAACCTTGGTGTAGTGCTTCCCGAGAGTGAGAGGAGTAGGACAGGGAGTGCACTTCTTCATATTAAACTTTTCTACCAACTCACTGATATATCTCCTTTGACTGAGAAAGATACCCCTGTCATTCCTCAAAACCTCAATTCCCAAAAAGAAATGTACTTCACCTAAATCTTTGAGAGAAAAAACATTATTAAGACGTTTAATGAAGACATCAATAAGATCATTACTATCTTCAGTAACTAGCATGTCATCAACATAAACAAGAATGATTATAATGTGATCTTCGGTGTGTAACACAAACAATGAGTGATCACATCTTGTGTGTTTGAAACCCCACAATATTAGAGTATCTCTCAACTTGTCATACCAAGCCCTTGGGGCTTGTTTTAGCCCATATAAGGCTTTCTTCAATCTGCAGATATGCTGAGGATACTTGGGATCCCCAAAACACTGAGGTTGCTTCATAAAGACAGATTCTTTGAGGTTTCCGTTTAGGAAAGCATTATCAACATCCACTTGCCTTATATTCCAATTTAACGAGACAGCAATTGCTAGTATTACTCTTACGGTTGAGAGCTTTGCGACTGGACTGAAGGTCTCTCCGACATTCAAGCTAGGATCCTGTTGGAATCCTTTTGCCACAAGTCTGGCCTTATGTTTCAGTATACTCCCATCAGCAGCAATTTTTGTTTTGTAAATCCATTTACTGTCAACAACCTTTTGTCCAGTATAGGGAACCAGCTCCCATGTATCATTCTTCTTTAGAGCTTCAAATTCTATCTCCATGGCCTTTTTCCAGTGAGGAACTTTGTATGCTTCAATAGGGTTGCAAGGATCTGTGGTGTTGTTATCTAATTTTGCTATGCCAGCATATGAGGTAGGTTGAATGGCTCCACTTCTCAATCTTGTGACCATGGGATGTTTGGATACTATGGTGCTGTTGGTCTGATCTCCATATCTATTGTTCAGCCGTGCCTCTTGGTCATCCATTTCTAGAGATTCTGAAATATCAGTATTTTCTACAGCATCTGGCGTAGCTTCAGCCTCTTCAGCCTCGTTAGTGTTGTTCCCTGCCTCAACACTATCAATCCTCTGCATAACACTAGAGAAATCACCACTGTTAGTTTTATAATTTCCACAATAAGAGGGAATAGGCACCATATGAATAATCTCATTTGTTTCCTCAGGTCTTCTAGTATTCAGGAATCCATTTTTAAATGGAAACTCAAGTTCATTGAACATGACATGTCTGGAGATGTATATTCTACCATTTGAGGACAGACACTTGAAACCTTTATGCTTCATGCTGGGACCCAAATAAACACATTTAACAGACCTGAAACTCAACTTGTGCTGATTATAAGGCCTTAAATAAGGGAAGCAGGCACAGCCAAAAACCTTTAATTGTTTAAAATCAGGTTTTCTTTTAAATAACACAGAATAAGGGATTTCTCCTTTGAGGGCAGTGGTAGGCAGCATATTAATAAGTCTTGCTGCAGTTTGAAAAGCATCAGACCAATAGCTCATAGGTGTACCTGATTGGGCAATCATGCTCAGACCCATTTCCACAACTTGCCTATGTTTTCTTTCCACTCTACCATTTTGCACAGACGTGTAGGGACAAGAATGCCTCATGGTGATTCCACTGTTATGAGCAATATCTGAAAAGGTTTTGAACTCAGAACCACCATCACATTGAACAACTTTAATCTTCCTTTCAAGTTGGTTTTCAACTTCTTTTTTGAAATGTATAAAAGCTTGAATAGCCTCCCCTTTAGTTTTAAGTGGAAAAACCCACAAGAACCTGCTGTTATCATCTAAAAAGGAGATATAGTATTTATAGCCTGAATTGGATTGAATGGGGGCAGGACCCCAAAGATCAGTGTGAATAAGATCAAGTGGTTTTTCAGCTCTTGTCTCACATTTTTTAAAAGGAATAGCATGTGATTTTCCAAATTGGCATGCATCACAGAAAAAATATTCTTTATTTACTAAATTTTCCAAGTTACATTCTTTGAGTACATCATTCAAGATTTTCAAAGAGGGATGGCCAAGCCTTCTATGCCACAACTCATTTTCTGAGCACTTCTCATCTTTTCCAGTTAGAAAACATCTTGCCTCCTTTTGAGCCCCTTTCACCTTGTAAAGTCCATCACTTTGTATTGCTTGAATCAGAGGCTTTCCCGTTACTTTGTCCTTCACCACACAGCCATTAGAGTCAAAAATAACAGAGACATTATTGTCAGAGGCTAACTAAGATACACTAATTAGGTTCTTGCTAATCTTGGGAACTAGCATGAGTTTATTTAATTCAAGAGGTGTATTCTGAATTGCAGATTTCCCAATCTTCTTAATCTCAATCTTTTCTCCATTTCCAACAATAAGATGTTTTTCTGAGGAAGAGAACATACCTTGTTCTACAACAGATGAATCATTTGTAACATGGCTTGAAGCCCCACTGTCTATATACCAGTCTTGCTCATCAAGGTTTTCTTGGGTGATGAGATATGCAGAATGTAAAGAGTTTGAATCCTTACTGGTTTCTGTGTTTCCTTGAGAGACACCAGAAAAACTATGGTCAAATCTATAAAAACAAGTAACAACAGTGTGTCCTACCTTCCCACACAGCTGGCATGTGGGTTTATTTCCATTTTGTCTTCCACTTCTGCCACCACGACTAGTCCTTCCTCTGCCCCGTGACATCTGTCCTCTCCAATTCTGATTTGAATTGGTGGATGTTTTCTTGTTTGACACCAGGTTGGCACTCGGTGCATACTGGCCCACCATGGACCACTGTTCCAGACGTGTTTCGTAAGTGATGAGTGACGTTTGCAGTTCTACCCATGTGACTCCCACCTTTTCAGCCAGCTGTACTACGATTGGTCCATACTCCGAGTCGAGACCTGCGAGAGTTTGGATGATTAAATCATCATTTGACATTGGGCATCCAGCCATCATGAGGTTGTCGGCAAGTTCTTTTATTTTTCGAAGATATTCATCCATCTTCATCCCTCCTTTTCTTAATCGTTGAAGCTCACTCTTATATAGAGTGGCACGTGCACGAGTCTGCGATCCAGAGTACTGCTTCACAGCATCCCATAGTTCTTGTGATGTTTTACATCCAAGGACTTGGGAGAAGACTTCGGGGGTTATGCTATTGTACAGCCAGCCTAGTAATAGTTGATCAAGAGTAACCCATTCTTGAAACTTTGGGTTAATCTTTCGTTCTTCTCCTTCGAAAATGAAAACGTCAGGACAAGGATTTGTCCCAAGGATGAATCCGTCGAGCTGGTTGCCGCGGATCATGGGAAGAACCAATGAACTCCACATGAGGTAGTTCATTCGGTCGAGCTTGACGGAGCAAGCTTGGCTGAGCATCGAAGTTGGGGCAGTTAACTTGATATGGTATGAGGCTTGCGAGGTAGCTTCTGTTGCAGCGTTACCTGAGCCTGTGGTCGATGATGAGTTGGCTTGAGATTCCATAATCAAGAACCTGGATCTTGAACTACAGCTTTGATACCAAGAGAAAGTATACGAGAGGGAATGACAAGTAGGAGGAAGAGAAAAAGATAATTCTGTATTATTGCACAGAGAAGCTCCAGAACCCACTTATAGGGATACACCACAACAACAACCAGACAACAAATAAAAACAGAAACAACCGCTTAACAGAAACAAGAAACTAAAACAAAAAACAAGAAAACCAAGAACACAACTAATTATTTAACTTGGTAAGCCTAGCACGAAATCCATACTAACATCAGTCCAAGGTTGATCTGGAACAGGTAGAGGTGTATAAAGTCCATGGGCTGCTTCCTTGCTCTTGGCTTTTTTGCAAACAATACACCTTTCAATCATATGATGCACATCTCTAATCATGTTAGGCCAATAAAAATGCTCTTTCAGCATCTCCAATGTCTTGGTTTCACCGAAATGCCCAGCCAATCCTCCTCCGTGAGCTTCTCGTGTAAGTAATTCCCTTATAGAACAGTTTGGAATTACAAGTCTCCCCAAACGAAATAAAAAACCTTCAGATCTATAAAATCCCTTATATGCCATTTTCTCACAAGCGAGATAAATAGAAGCAAGTGTCGAATCTTCCATATAATGGTCTTTAAGAGATTCAAATCCCAACAATTTAGCATTCATCATGGAAATTAAAGCATATCTCCTTGATAAGGCATCTGCAACAATGTTGGTTTCTCCCTTCTTATACATCAACACATAAGGAAAAGCTTCAAGAAATTTCACCCACTTTGCATGTCTTCTATTCATCTTGCTCTGACCTTTCAAGTGTTTGAGTGATTCATGGTCTGTGTGAATTACAAATTCTTTTGGTAACAAGTAGTGCTGCCATGTCTCAAGAGCTCAAATTAAAGAGTAGAACTCCTTATCATAGGTAGAGTAGTTAAGACTGGCTTCATTCAACTTCTCACTAAAATAAGCTATAGGACGCTTTTCTTGAAGAAGTACAGCTCCAATTCTCACTCCATTAGCATCACATTCAATCTCAAAAGTCTTAGAAAAATTAGGCAAAGGCGCAAAGCCAATATGGGTGCATTGCACAATTTTTCTTTGACAAGCTCAAAACTTCGTTGGGCTGCATCACTTCATTTGAACTCCTTTCCTCCCTTAATACATTCAGTTATGGGTGCTAAGATGGTGCTGAAATCCCTTACAAATCTTCTATAGAAAGAGGCAAGCCCATGAAAACTTCTTACTTCAGATATGGTTCTTGGAACGGGCCATACTTTAATAGCTTTCACCTTTTTTTCATCAACTCCCACTCCTTGCTGAGATACTACAAAGCCAAGAAAAATCACATGGTGTTGACAAAAGTAGCATTTTTT